>OU015746.1:72787035-72813581 GCA_907169655.1 Acomys percivali | reverse complement strand
GAGAGAGAGAGAGAGAGAGAGAGAGAGAGAGAGAGAGAGCTGGATCCCATAGTACCTTCCTTCAAGGCTGTATCCCCAGTGACCTAACTTAATTACACCCCACTCTATAAAGGTTCTCCCTGCTTCCAAGTAGTGCCACCCTGGGAACCATGCTTTAGCACAGGGGCCTTTTTTTTTTTTCAAGACAGAACTTTCTCTGTGTAGCCCTGGCTGTCCTGGAACTCACTCTGTATACCAAGCTGGCCTGGCACTCAGAGATCCTCCTGCCTCTGCTTTCCGAGTGCTGGGTAAAGGCGTGTACCACCACACCCAAAAAGCAAAAGGGTCTTTCCAATTGTTGCTGGTCCAGACCATAGCAGTAACAAACCATGCCTGTCACTTCATAAGCTATACCTCCTACCCTGGCCCCCGAAATCCTTTTGCTCTTTATCACTTACTAATAAAGAGACTGTTTGGGACCAGATCAGTTAAGCACATTCTAGGTTCAGGATCTATGGTTTGTAGGCTTTGTGATAATAAAATTTTAATTTCAGAACTCAGTTTCTCATAAGCTCCTTCATTATTTCACAAATTTCCCCACTTAAGGTGATGTGGTCGCAGCCATATAGCATCCCTGATCTGGAGAAGGTCTCCAGTCTTCAGTAACAACATTTAGATGGCCTGTTCTGGGCTCTTCTCCTTCCCAGAGCACAGGATGCATGTGCTGGCTCTCACTATAGGCTGTCCACTGATTGGAGAGCAAAATCAGTATGTGTATTTTGTTCCTTTCCACTCTATCTGTTTAAGGACTGTGTGATTATTTTCCAGAACTTCTCAGTAAAAATCAGGAGGTGGGAGGTGGAGAATCTTGAATTGCTTTTTTGAGAAAACATTGAGACAGGATTAGCACCTACAGATTGTAATTTTTCAAAAAAGAATACACAGAGAGGGGTGGAGGGAGGCAGGGAGGGAGGGAGGGAGAGAGAGAGAGAGAGAGAGCGGGAGAGAGAGAGAGAGAGAGAGAGAGAGAGAGAGAGAGAGTTCTTTTAATGATTGCTTTGAATCTTGAATACAAAGTGTCCCAACCCTAGAAATCTACATGTTGGTTTGACCTTTCTAATGTGCAGCTCAACCACCAAATCAATGAATCAAAACCGTTTTCTAGCCTGGCGTTGTAGCACACATCTGTAATCCCAGCATTCAGGAGGCAGAGGCAGGAGCTTTCTGTGAGTTCAAGGCCAGCCTGGTCTACAAAGCAAGTCCTGGAACAGACAAGGCTACACAAAGTAACCCTGTCTCAAAAAACCAACCCCTTCTTGCCCCCTCCCCCCAAAAAAAACCATTTTCTAGATAAAACAGTGGAATGATACATTGAATGCATTGAGTAAAGCTGTGTCACACAAGAGTCCAACTCCAATCTAAATCAGAGGCTTGTAGTGAGAATGCCTCTGTGTTGCTCAACCCATTATATCCATTCAACGCTGTTAGTAAGGGTTAGAAGAAATGGCTACACATGAATTCTCAGCTCTGTGTGTGTGTGTGTGTGTGTGTGTGGTATATGACCAGTGTTTGTGTGACCCATGTGCATGTGTGCCTTCAGACACACATATACCTATGTGCATGTGTGTCAGTGTCACATAGAACATATTCCTCAACTGCCCTCCACCTTATATCTTTTGAGAGCGGGTCTCTCTCTGAACCTGGAATCCATTGATGTGGTTTGGCTGCCTGCCGATGAACTGCTGGAATCTGCAGCCTCTGCTCACCCAACACAGGGGTTACAGGTGGGTACCACTGTGCTTGGATTTTTACATGAGTGCTGGGAATTTGAACTCAGGTTTCCAGGCTTTTTCACTAAGCACTTTACTGAACAAGCCACCCCATCCCCCATTTAAAGAGACATTTATAAAACTATTGCCTCTCAACGCAGTTCGACCCAGTAAAGATATGACTTTTTTCTGCCTTGTTCATTTCTTCAATTTTGTACTTTTATTTTTAAATCCCAGAAAGTCTTCCTGTTGTCCCAGAGGGATTTTTTTTTGTCCTATTGTAACTCTTTGTACCCATAAGCACTTTGCAGTAAATGTATGTGCCTTTAATCCAGTTCAACTCAGGTGTGTTAGAGATGGGTAGGATAATGTTCTACCCTGTGCCTTCCATGTTTTCTGTCCTCCAGAGATGACTGAAGGTTTAGACAGTGGGTCTGAACCGCCTCAATGCTCCAACCCTTTAATACATTCTTCATGTTGTCCCAAACAATAAAATCATTTTGTTACTACTTCATAACTGTAATATTGCTACTGTTAGGAATTGTAATGTAAGTATCTGACATGTGACCCCTGTGAGGGTTGCCACCCCACATGTTGAGAACCACTGGGTTAGTGGTTTAGATAGTAGTAAGACGTGATAGGAAATGCTCTTTCCTAGCATCTGCTTGCTCATTCCGAGGAGCAAATAGCTTCCGGTTCTTAAACACCAGTGATTGTACATTTGCATGTGTCTCAAAATATCATACCCATCCTTCAGCCATGTGGAGCACCATTTGATTGGGTCGTCAGTCAGCGTAGAGTGTTATCACCATGACTTGATGGTCACTGTGGATAAGGTTCAAAACCAATCAGCACACCATACTATGATGATTTTCCCCCCTTGATTTATGTATTTACTTGGATGTATTTGTATTTATTAATTCATCCTGTTAGGTAAGCATGTCAATACATTTAAATTCACTGCATATAATATTAATCTTGCCCTATGGAACATCTCTGGCTTGGTTTGTGATGGGAGTGCACTGTGCAGGCCAAGCTGGTCCTGCAGTTACACTCCTCCTGCCTCACTTTCCAGGGAGTGCTGTGGCTACAGGTTTGAGCCACCATACACAGTTTTCTGTCCAAGCTTTTGAGGTCTGACTTGCCAGTTTTTTGTGGTGCCCTTTCACAGCCATCTGGACAGTCACCTCCTTTTCCTAAGCTGGAAAGCCATTTTCTCGATCCCGTGACTTCCTCTTTCTGGGTTTATTCCTTCCTTTGGGGTGTGTCCACCCTCCAGTCACTTCTCAGGAAAGGATTCATGGAAAACAAAATGCTGGAAGACTTTACAGCTGAGATTGTCTTCATCTGACACTCAGTTAAACTTATATTAGGTTGGAGAGAGAATTCTAGAATAGCAAGATTTTTTTTTTTTCCCAGAATTTTGAAGGCTCTAAACTCATGGTCATCTAGCTTCCAGCTAGTTGAGAAGTTTCCTGACTCAGAATCTCAATTCTTCACATGGAATGTCTTTTTTTTTTCTTTCTCAACGTTCAAAGTCAGTTCTCTTTCTTGTCTCTATATTCTAAATTTCACAGTGACATACCTAATTGTATATTATTATATTTTGGGTTCTCTTGGTTAAATTTTGACCTAAAATCTGGTGTTATTTCATTTGGAGAAAATTATTTTCAAGTTATAACTCCATCATTTTTTTAAATTTTTGTTTTTGGGTTTTTCAAGACAGGGCTTCTCTGTGTAACCTTGGCTGTCCTGGACTCATTTTGTAGACCAGGCTGGCCTTGAACTCACAGAGATCTGCCTGCCTCTGCCTGCTAAGTGCTGGGATTAAAGGTGTGCACCACCACGCCCAGCCTCTAGATCATTTTTTAAAAGATTTATTTATTATGTATACAGTTCTGTATCTGCATTAGATCACATTATAGATGGTTGTGAGCCACCATGTGGTTGCTGGGAACTGAACTCAGGACCTCTGGAAGAGCAGTCAGTGCTCTTAAGCGCTGAGCCATCTCTCCAGCCCATCTTTTTTTTTTTTTTAATCTACTTGTTCTGAGTCTTTTCAGGACACGTGCACAGACATTATACTGCCTGGGACTGCCACTTCTCTCTTGTCTTTTATCACCTGTTTTTCTACTTTCACTTCTTTTTTGAAAATTCTCTCTGCAGTGTCTTCTAATATTTTCCTTCACTTTTTTCATTTCCACGATTCAGTTTTTTTTTAATATCTAAGGACTCTTCCCCACCAATTTTTTTTCTAAAAAAGCCTTTTCTTATCTTCTCCCTGTAAACATCTTACTCTAGAATGTTAATGGCAGTTTTTCATTTTTATTCTTCCTCACACTGTCTGCCTTCTCCTGCTGCTGTTTCTCCAGTTCTTTTCCTCTTGTCTGAGACCCTGATAACACTCATCTCACTAGGAACAGCACCCTAAAAGCTGACTAGTTAGCACCTTCTTTACTGATGTGTAGCTGGTCTGCACTGACTAGGGAATTCCCAGCAAGCTGACCTGATTTACTCTTCTTTTGTAGTCTTAATTTATCAGTATTTTCAGATCTGTTCTCTGGGTTGGTCAAATTACCCAGAAAAGACTTGTGTGTGTGTGTGTGTGTGTGTGTGTGTGTGTGTGTGTTAGAAGGTCAGCATCTCTAACTACAATACCCTCTTGTGCATCTGTTTCCAGGAAATCAACCTCTCAGCTGTGGCAGACACCAGGATCTGTTGCAAAGAGACTAGAACAGGCCCTGAGGTCCAGCTGGTTCTCAATCTCACCTGCAATGCAATTTCCAGGAAGTAACCCTGGTGCCCATTCCTGAATGTCTTTGGATTCTTTCTAAAAAAGAAAAGAAAAGGAAGCTGCTTAGCTTTCCTCACCATCAGCTGAAGATTCTTTCTTGGATCTGCTTCTGCCTGCTAAGATTTTATTACACTGTATATTTTTGTTTAGTTTGCATTTGCACTCTGTACCTTTCAAAATTCATATTATTATCTGAATGGAAGCAAAAAAAAAAAAAAAATTCTACTGGTTCATCCCGCCACTTTTAAGTGAATGTCGGGCAGTATGTAATCACAGTGCCCAATGGATGTGTGTGGTTTATTGTTCAGTAAGAAATTATTTTAGCTGGGTGGTGGTGGCACACACCTTTAATTCCAATACGTGGGAGGCAGAAACAGGAGAATCTCTGAGTTTCAGGCTAGCCTGTCTACACAGTGAATTCCCAGATAGCAAGGGCTACACAGAGAAACCTTGAAAAAAAGTATTGTAAAGTGTAATCATGTGTAAAAACAAACCCAAGGAAAGTGTAATTATGCTCATAATTTAATATCTTCTCTGGGAGAAGAGTAACATTTTAACCACTTTTCTAAAAAGCCAGGCAACATCTGTTTTTAACCTTACATTTTGGTTAATGAGTACATCCTTCCTTTTTGTTTGTTCTCTCTTAAGCTGGCCTTGTGGGCGTAGGGCCTTTCCAGCCAGTTGCCATCGCTATTCTGAAATGTACCTGTGCCTGGGAGGTTCCTGCAGGTTAGATTTTGCTGCTGAGAAAGCTGCTGTTGCTGGCACTGAATTTCAATGACTTCCTGCAGGCAAACACCTGGAGGCAATTACCTGTACTTGTCTGCCAGCAGACACACATGCAATTTGGATGGGAAAACTATCTGTATGAATTCAAAAAGGGGGTAGGGGTAGAGATTTACTTGGTGCAATATTTTGCTTGTGTCTAGGTTATCAGTCTAGGAATTTGCCTTTGCCCAATTATGTGTGTGTGTGTGTTAAGCCATTTTCTCCCCCCTCACCGTTAAATTGACAAGTGTAGACTTTGTCTAGTCTTTTTCTTCTGCTCGGTGATAGACTTCTTTTCTTTCTTAGGATATAGGACAATGATAACGAGGGAAGAAATAAGGAAGGTCAGTGATCTACATTTGGCAGCATCTTAACGTGACAGTCTTTAATAATAGACCTGTCATTACTCTGAAGAAAAAAAAAATAGGTCAAGGTTGAGGGCAGAGTCACATGTAAAACTGTATCAAGCCTTATCGTTAATATTTATGCAGACTTGGTGATACATCATATACCTAGATATGGTCTCTGGGGGGAAATTGTTGTGTTGATCATTATTTTAGCTAAGTGGTTTTTCCTTTAACTATATCATAAGTGTTTTTAATGTAAATGTTGATTTAAATTACACCTTTGGAAACCTCAAAAACACCATTAAAATGTGTGCAGAGTTAACACTGAAATGGATAATGCTAATGGAATGTATTTTATGATTTTGTAGAGTAGTGCAATGAGGCCAAATTATGAATTTATTTTGAATGCAGGTAAACCTCAGTCCTTACTTAGTGTGGCTTCAAAGTGTCACTTCCTTCTGATTTCATTCTATCTGGGCAATACTAAAGATGCCTAGCAAAGCTCCAAAACGTCTTTTCTTCGGCAAAATCAAAACTTCATACAAATGCCACACACCCCCATGTCTCTCCTTCCTCTTTCTAGAATCTCTCTCAGTTTTATACTTAAAATTTCAGCTTTCATTTTTATAATCCTCAGCCTCCCCACCACCACCACCCCCCCATTGCCCTGCATTTGTAAAGCATAGTTGCCTGGGGCTTTTTCCTCCTGCTGGAAAATTATACCATGTCCTCCCGACAGATGGTCCAAATTTCTACTATACAGGTCACTAATACATAAAGCTTCTGCTTTATTTACGCAGGGCCCCTGAGAGCTGTAAATAAATCATACTTTCTGCAGTTTTAGTGTTATAATTGGCTACTGCATTGCCACAAAGAACTTGACGTTAAATAAAACAAGACCATGACTAGCAAGATCCCACAAAATGAAACCACTGTGGTGACTCACTAACGATTTAAAACACTCTAGCTCTTTCTTCCAAGAATTGCTGGTTGAGAAAAAAGGCCCACTAACTAATCCAGGACAGCTTTGGTGATGTTCTCCACACACCCTTGCCTCCCCACCCCGCCCATTCCAGATTGCTAGAACTGTCATCTGCCCAGTCCGGAAAAACACCCAAACTGTTCTTTCTCCTCTCTTCTGAGAGTGAAAGTTTTGAATAAGGAAGGGCGTATCAGTTAGCCTTCGCTGTATAACAAATAGTATTAAAATGCTGTAGTAGTCTAAAATAGTAATTGTTTGCTCAGCCTATAATCCTGTAGGCTGATACTTTAAGTGGACCTCTCTGGGCACTGCTGGTCTCTACTGGATTCACTTGTGTTGGCCGTGGGCTTGGCTGGGAGTGGCTGGCATAAAATGGCTTCAGTAAGACTGTCTCATATCCTACAATAGTCACTTCCCCCTAGAAAGTAAGGCAGATTATAATATTGTCTGCCAAAGCAAGTCACAAGACTAGCCAAGTAGAAAAACAGGATCTAGAACTTGATGGGAGAGTTTGAAAAATAATCCAAGCAAAAGGATAAGCTTTCGATGGGAGAAAAACTGGCTTTCAGTTTTATATAGTCGGGGTTCTAAGAAACCCATGGAGATTACCAATGATAGAGCAAACCCAATGAAAACAATAAGAAATTCTTGAAATGAGTTATTGGTTCAGAAAAGACAACTAAGATGGAACAATACATGGAATTGCCTCAATACCACCCCCTTTTTGGGGGGGGGGGTCTTTCAAGACAGGGTTCCTCTGTGTAGCCTTTGGCATCCTGGAACTCATGCCATAGACCAGGTTGGCCTTAAACTCACAGAGATCTGGCTGCCTTTTCCTCCCAAGTGCTGGCATTAAATGTGTGGAAATCCCTTTTTAATTATCGACTACTCTGTTTGCTGCAAGAAACAATACTCTGCCAAGAAAGAAAGAAAGAAAGAAAGAAAGAAAGAAAGAAAGAAAGAAACCCATAACCTGCATCTCCCGTGTAATTTCTGAGCACACTAAACCTATCACAGAAACATGCAGTAATCAAAAGCAATCCGCCTGCCTCTGCCTCCCAAGTGCTGGGATTAGAGGTCTGCACCACCACTGCCCAGTGTTCTAATTAAAGTGATCGGTTCTAGATTTAGATGAGTCCAGAATCCTTGTTTCTACCTGGAGACTAAGTACTATAAGAATAATCAGTGAGTGTATCCCCCTCAGACTAATGGAGGAGAGACCAAAGCAGGCATCTAAGACCCAGTTCAGGAGAAGGGGAAACACTGAAAAGAGGAACATTAAGTAGACCAGACAGACAATTAATACAGCATTCAATGAGATGGAGATTTTAAAACAAAATACTAATAGCGGCAAGATGTAGGAATGGATCGAATAGGCCAATTAAAAGATAAAGGCATTAGTCTGAATAAAGTGAGACTTCTGAAACGAGGGGTGCTCATTCAGTTACTGAAAATGAAGTGATAGAAAAATGTGCTATACAACTGTCAGCCCTCCCAAACCAGTGTTCCTAGGTCCTTATCTCTCAAATTAGTCTTTAAGGAAAAGATCATTTTTTTCACTAGATGTAAAGTGGCACACTTCAATGATAAAATTGTAGTTAACTAGGAAGAAACTAAAATTTAAACTCACCATCAGTATTGCCTCAGCATATGTAAAGAAAGTTAGCCAACCTCTGAAAAATAGGCTAATTTCCCACCACACGAAACCACACCAAAGGGTTTTTCTGTTTGTTTGTTTGTTTGTTTTTAGCATGTCTCTTAATAATAGAACCAGCAGACTAAAAGTCAGCCAATATGTAGAAAGCTGAGCATTAATAACGAGAAATCAGAATTTGATGTGCAAACATCCATTATCACCTCATGCAGGACTCTTGATCAAACATCCTGGAACACTCATGGGACATGGCAGCAGTCACAAGGTCAGCCTTGTCACATTTGGATGGACTCCACTCTGACTCCATGTAAGCAAATAATAGCAAAATATAAAAGCAAGCTCAGGATGCCCAATGTGTTTGAAAACTAGGAAATTACAAAACAAATCTATTTGGATTACTTCAAAATAGCACATGGATCCTGATGATACTACAAAGAGAGTTAGAAAATAAAAATAAGATGTTACATATTGTCTTCGTTAGGGTGACTGTTGCTGTGATGAAACACCATGGCCAAGGCAGCTTGAGGCAGAAACGGTTTGTTCGGCTTACCTTTTCAAATCCAGGCCCCATTGCTCAAAGAAGTCAGAACAGGAACTCAAATAGGGCAGGAACCTTGAGACAGGAGCTTATGCAGAGGCCATGGAGGAGTGCTGCTTACTGGCTTGCTCTCTGTGGTTCCCTCAGCCTGCTTCCTGATAGAACTCAGACTCCAGCCCAGGATGGCAACACCCACAATGGGCTGGGCTCTTCCCCATCAATCACAAATTAAGAAAAACGCTTCACAGGCTTTCCGACAGCTGTATCTTAGGGAAACATTTTCACAGTCAAGGTTCTCTCCTCTCACATGACTGTAGTTTACATAAACTAGCCAGCACACACATCAAGTTATAAATACAGTTAACGTGGCACATAGAGCCCCGTGGCTTCAAGTACTCTAAATAAATGAGCGAGACTGGCATCAATGAATTAAGCTCAAATCTTGAAAATAGAAACATCTTTTAAAATGGGAGTGAAATAAAAGGCAGATTATTAATAGAAACTGAACATAAATAGTACCAACAAAGCCAACAATAATTCCTTCAAAAATAAATCAAAGGTGGAAATAGTATCAGTAATGTAAGAATCCCACAGGGCAACACAGCTCATTTTGAAAAATGACAATTATTATAGTCATAGTAAAGAAAACAATTTAATGCTTTTTAAAGTGTTGCAAGCCTGTAATCCCAGCATTCAGGAGGAAGAGGCAGGTGATCTCTGTGAGTTTGAGGCCAGCCTGGTGTACAAATCGAGTTCAGGACAGCCAAGGCTACACAGAGAAACTCTGCCTCGAAAAACCAAATTAAGCCAGACAGACAGACAGACAGTGTTAGCAAAATGTACTAATTTCTAGAGGAAAAAAAAATCACCGTGGAAGTAGAGAGGGAACTGGATAGGAAAGGGTGTGGGGAGGGAAATATGTGGTGTGTGTGTGTGTGTGTGTGTGTGTGTGTGTGTATGTCAGGGGAATCAGATGTGGAGAAAATGTGGAGGGGAAATTTGAGGGCCTAGAGAGGAAAAAAAAACAGATGGTAGAGGCACTGAGAGTCTTTCCCAATAAGTCAAATGAATAAATAATCAAAAAAATCAAACATGGGTGTCTTATATCCAATGCTAGAAAGAAAGAAAAATGGCCCCCAAACTGGATTAAACATGTCTTTGCTGTCTGCAAGGTATCTAGAAATGAAGAAAAAATAAGCTAAAGGTTAATTTAGTCCTGGAAATATCATTTTCTGTAAAAGCCAACGAGAAAGAACTTTTCAAACTCGTCCATGGACGGAGCCACACTTGTGGGAAAAGCACGTTTGCATGAAAAATCCAAAAGGCACGAACCGGAAGAAGAAACACTATCGTTTGCCATCGTCTGAGGTGAGCATGGAGAGGGATGGTATGAAAGCAAGACGGTAGAACTGTGGTGAGGTTGCATTGTGTTAGCTGCACAGCTCTGTGAATGCCCTAGGATAGCAACTAATACTTAAGAGAGTCACAGAGCACACAGGCTTTTCTGTAGGTCAGAGCTCACACTGCTAACTGGGAGCAGACCAAACATGGAAGTGTAGGTACTACTCAGTGTGGACCGACCTCACCATGGTCAAACCTGTAAGTCAAACCATTGCATGATGGGAACATCTGCTTTCTCCTCCCTAATGTGCAGGCTCCTCCTATTTTGGGGGGTTGAGGGGGTGGAGTTGGGGTCAAGAGAGGGTTTCTCTGTGTATTCCTGGCTGTCCTGGAACTTGCTCTATAGACCAGGCTGGCCTAGAACTTAAAGATACACGTTAGGTTTCTCCTTTTAAAATGCCCGAAGGCCTTACCCTACTCTAGAAAAGCCGATCCAAACAAAATGCCAGGAATTGGTCAGGGACACTCTGTGAATCAAAGCCATGCCAACATCTCAGTGGTTTGAAGTGGGGATGTTTTTCTCCTGTAGTGCCAGGGAAGTTTGAATCTTGGCATCGTGTTGCCTTCCATCTGTGGCTCAGGTAGTTTCTGAATGGAAGGTCCCGGATCTGCATGGGAGGAAGAAAGGGAACCCGGAAGGGAAGCACTTTGCTGAATCCTGCCAGGCATACAAGTCTTCATGTTAAACTGCCCTTCGTTTAGAATAATCAACAGATATGCTGCTCTAGACTGCGAGTCTTTCCCTGTGGACACTGGCCTTGGTCCTTTGGCTTTCTTTGGCCAGATAAATGTGGGCAGAAGTGGGCTGTGGCTTTGGGGTGGATGGCTTGCTTCGTCTCTCTCAGGAGACCACATTTCCAGGGAGCCACGGCAGCTGCACCTTTAACCCCAACACTGACCTGACATTTAAGCCAAGGATGCCTCAGTTTATCTGTGCTTTTGCTGGGGAGAAAAAAAAAAAAATCACAATGGGTTCATCATGATGTCCTGCCCCCGACTGTCATATATGTCACAGAATGCCTATGAGTCAGGCTTGCTGTCGTGACAACAAATACTTTAAACTACATGAATTTAAACAACATGTCATTTAGCGCCATTTAAATACATTTGTAAAAGAAAAGAGCTTTAAAATCTCTGTTGAAACTAAAAGATATCCATAGTCCCCACCCTGATCCCGTTCCAAGCACTTTCGCCATATGCCACTGACATTTGTTGTTACACAGCGAAGCCCCAACTGATACAATAATCGTTTCATAAATGCCAGTAAAATCCAAATGCGTGAGTTCTAATGACTAGGTGACATGTCAATGCTTTAACGAAGGACGGGCTTACAACTGCTTTCCTCCCCGCTAGCTCCTCAGCTCATGATCTAGAAGTAGCTGCTCCAACCAGCATCGCATTTACAGAACAAGGCTTCTCTGGACCTGCGCTTAGCAATATGGAATATGTGAGTCTCGCCTCGTTCAAATGATGATTAGTGATTATAATCCGAGTCCTTTCGTCTCATCATGCTTTATTTCTAATAACTGAGCTTTGTTTGGTAACTATTTAGGAAAATTCATGACAGGGTTATGTTGTTTTGACTAATTATGTACTAACAATAGCAATGATAGCTCTATCCAAGAGGCAATTGACACGTAAAGCCTTCTGTTCACTCATGATTTTCAAAAATTAGCTTTCAATTCATATGCTTATCTTGTTATGGAAAAATATTTCCATAAATTTGTAAAAAAGAAAATAATAAATACATTGGATAAATGTTGAAAGGAATTATTAGGGAAGGTGGTTTGAAGCACAATGAGGATAAATGTTGAGGAACAAAAAGAGATAAAATATAGTTTCTGACTATTAAAACAGTGATTTGTACTTTTAAGAATGGATGGAGGCTGGTATTAAATTGCTATGGTATTGTGATGCTATTGATGAAACTGAAAGATAACTTTTGATATCAATAGTATTGTTACTGACTGTTGCATCTTTATACACTTATTAGTTTGTATATGTGTTTTTGCCCATGCGTACTTGTATACCTCTGCAGTAGTAGTAACACAGATTGGTGTTAGCTGTCTTTCTCACTAGCTCTCCACCTTAATTTTTGAGACAGAATCCCTCATTGCTCATTGACCTGGAGCTCATGCCTTTGGCTATACGGACTGGTCAATGAGCTGCAGGGATCCACCTGTGTCTGCCTGCCCTCCTCCCCCCCCAGTGCTGGGATTACAGGTATATGCCATTGCACCTAATGACTTTACTGGAAATGATGAGAGGCAAGTGCTGGTGAAAAAATGGGAACTTTAATTGGTGGGTCATAAAGTAGTACAGCTGGTATGGAAATTCCTCCAAATATTAAAAAGAGGAACTTCCAAATGACCCCAGGAATGCTACTACTAACTATTTACCAAAAGGTAGTAAAGTTAGCATGTCAGAGGTATCCGCCATCTTATATTCATTGCATTACTATTCTGAACAACCAACATGTGGAATCAACCTATGCTCACATATATATGTAAGCAGAATGTGATAAAAGACACACACACACACACACACACAGACAGACACACACACACAGAGAAAGAGAGAGAGAGAGGGAGAGAGGGAGAGAGGTAGGGACGGAGGGAGGAAGGGAGGGAGGGAGGGAGGGAGGAAGAGAGAGAGATTATTCAGCCATTAAAAAGGACACTATCTTGTCATTTGAGGCAACATAAATGGGCCTGGGAAATCTCCATGTTAAATGAAATGGCGTAGGCATAGATTGACCATAACTTATTTATAGAATCTCAAAAAGCTGATACCACTGATATAGGGAACAGATTAAAAGTTATTAAATGCTGGAACAGCGTCTTAGTTTCTTTTCCTGTTGCAGTTTTAAATATTCTGACCAGAGAAGGTTAAGGGAGAAAGGGTTTTTTGGTTTTTTAGTTTTTTTGGTTTTTTTTTTTTGGTTTTTGTCTCACTCTTTCTGGGTACAATCCACCACTGTGGGGGAATCAAGGCAGCATGAGTGTGAAGCAACCGCTCACATCACACCCACAGTCAGGAAACAGAGATGAGTGCATGCTGCCACCCCAGCTCTTTTTCTCCATCTGTGCTGTCTTGGATGCCAGCCAGGCAATGGTGCCACCCACAGTGCATGGGTCTTCCCACCTCAGTTAAGGCAATCAAGAGGATCTCTTACAGGAGTGCAGGAGCACACCGTGGTCACATTCTACATCCTGTCAGGTTGACAACTGCTGCTAACCCTCAGAAAAGAGTAAGTAAAAGGCGGAAGATTCGCGAAGTGGCTTCAAGAACACAAAGCTATATTGCCCCATTATCGCATGTCAAAATGACTAGAAAAGACAAGTATGAATAGTTCCCCTCAGAGAAATGATTGATGTTTTGGGTGATACATATGTTAAGGGCCCCAAAGAGCCTGATTCTTACACAATCTGTACATATGTAGAACACTAGAGTCCACCCTGCCAAACACACACACACACACACACACACACACACACACACACACACACACAATTGTTAAGCTAAGGGATCTCAAAGAATGTTCACTTTCTTTGAAGCTAGCCAGTTGGTCTTTTGAAATACTCAGAACTTATTGAGATTTTTATCTTTTTAAAGAAACAAAACTAAAAATAAACGAGACTGGGGGCCAGTGAGATGGCTCAGTAGGTCAAGGCTCCTCTGCCAAGCTTTATGGACTGAGTCTGGTCCCCAGAACCCACATCTTAGAGAGAAACAACTCCTACAGGCTGGCTTCTGCTTACCACACACATGCTGTGACACACACACACACACCACTCAAAGAAATTAAAGAATGTAATTTTCAAAATAATTTTTTAAAACACCAGTCTGTGTGTCACAGGCTACAGTGCAGGCCAGCCAGTTTTGTAGTCACACTGTTAGAATAAGCAATGGATATTCTTACTCAAACATTTTTTAACTGGCGATGCTGCAAGGATGAACAATAAGAGCCGATTCCCTCGGAAATGCTTGATGAAGTGGATGGTCTCTGTGGAATATATAAATAACCCAACTGGCTCAAAATGTAGACGAACCACCCTGAATAAAATTGTAAAAGATGATAATTATCCCCCCAAATTTGCCAAACCCAGATGAGTTTATGGATGTTATTTTTGACTCTGAAATTACAGATTTCTTTTGCAATTTAAAATATGCAAGGAGAAAGAAGGATGGAAATCTTCCCAGTTTATTTTAACCTCATACCAAAACCTGATAAAATTATCACAATGGGAGAAAACTTCAGCTAAATCTCACTGGTGATTATAGAGGAGGAAAAACCCTAAATAAAATCATCAGCCCACATATATTAACAGAACAACGAGTGACTGCCACAGTAGGCTTTATTCTCAGAACCAACAATGGCTTAGAATAAAGAAGTCCATTACTGAAATAGATGCGTATTATTTTTGAAATATCATCATCTGGTAAGGGTCCTCCCAAGCACACAGTCTAGATGATTATCCAGGGTTATTCCAATCTTAGAGAAGCCAAAGAGAATGTTTTTATAACACACACACACACACACACACACACACACACACACACACAGATATATACACAGCTAACAAGATAAAAATCTATCCTCCTCTCTTTTCTTCTTCCTTCCTCTCCCTCTTCCACTTCCTACCTTCTCAAGGGAAAATACTATCAAATTCATAACTGCGTAGTATAAACAATTACTACAGTCTGATAAATTTTAGTCAATATAATAAAAAAATAAGTTTAAAATAGCCAAAGAATGGATCAATATTTCATCTAAAAATTCTTTCAATGTGAAAGTTTAACAAATGGCCATTTATGAAACACACATAGACATATTCATTGTAAAATAGTTTGTCCCAAACAAAAATAAGTGACCTAGACAGTCTCTGAATCATAAGTGCAGAATCCAAGTGAAATCACCTGAAATATTTCTGAGGAGTTCAAACAACTACGAGGGGACTCACACAACTACGAGGGGACTCACTCACACAACTACGAGGGGACTCACACAACTATGAGGGGACTCACACAACTATGAGGGGACTCACACAACTACGAGGGGACTCATACAACTACGAGGGGACTCATACAACTACGAGGGGACTCACACAACTACGAGGGGACTCACACAACTATGAGGGGACTCACACAACTACGAGGGGACTCACACAACTATGAGGGGACTCACACAACTATGAGGGGTCGCAAACAATTACAAGGGGACTCAAACAACTACGAGGGGACTCACACAGGTAAGAACATTCAACATTATTACAATAACAGTTCTTGATAATTATTTACAAATGGCCAGAATTCTAGCAACAATTTTTAGATATTTAAATTTTATCTTATGTGTATCAGTGTTTTGCCTGCATGTATATTGGTGTACCACCTACCCAAAGTACCTAAGGAGGTCAGAAGAGGAAGTTATAGAGTTACAAGCTGCCATGGAGGTGCTGGGAATCAAACCTTGCTCTCTCAATCACTGAGCCATCCCGCCAGCCTCCTGTAATATAATGTAATAATTAATTAAGTAGAACAAAGTGATTTAGAAAAATAAACTTGAAAAATAGACTCTAATAATCCAGGAAAAAAAAAACCCTAAGAATGGAAAGGGATTTTTTTTTAATAGCTCTTAAAATACAATGATTGAAACAAGTCCGGTGGAAGAGGCAAGGCCCTGGAAGGATGCCAGGCATTTTAAGGGTTTTAAACATGCTACAGTAACTTTATTAGCAACAGGAGATGTATATGTAAATGTAAATGTATATGTATTGTTTAATAATGATGTTGAAACTATTGGCATACTTTAAAAAAAATAATTGCAATTTCCCAAGCCTATAATGCAAACATAAAAATTTCCCAATATGGCACTAGGGAGGTGGGTCAGTAAGAATAGGTGCCACACAAGCATCAGGACCAGAGTTCAAATCCCAGCACACACTTAAAAAGCCTAGTGCACCTTTAATGCTGGTGCTGGTGAGGAGTGGACCATGTCAGAGAAGGAAGGACCACTGGGGCTTGATGTTGCCAGCCTCTCCCACAGGTGGTAAGCTACAGGCTCAGTGAGAGACCATGTGTCAAGGGAGAGCAGTCAAGGACACTCAACATAAATGCATCCAACCATCCCACATCCCCCTCTGGTACATGTGTACATGTGTGTACACATACAGACACACACCACATAAACACAAATATTCCAAATGTGAAAACCAATCACTTCTACATTTAAGAAAAAGTCCCTAAAAAGAAGAACATGTTCACATTTAGGTTTTTCTGAGAACCACCAAGTTTAATGAATTTTAGAGCTAGCACTTAACAAAATACTGTAAAAATGCAAATGTGGAATTAGAGACAGAGTGGGTGCCTACTAGTGAGAAAACACGGCTGGCGAGTGGCACAGGCATCATGAAATTCACCCAAATTACACTTTTATGAAAACACACCCCAATACTTTCTCTTTTGTTGTTTGTCATGAAACTGCTGCCTTAAGTGACAATAGTTTTAAAGTATTTTCTAAAGAGAACATAAAAAGACAAAGCAGCCTTGTATTTCCTGTTTGCCCAAAGTAGGTTTTTTAAGTTAACAGATAGAAAAGTTCCCACGACCTTAGAACAACCTGTGGATGGCATGGGGTGAACTTTTAGTGCTGTGGGCAAACTGCGAAAACTCACGTGTTTCTTTCACTCGTGAATTAGAAGGCCCGGGGCTTTTCATGCTGTCATCTGCAGAGTCTAACCATAAGGGATTCTTTGAATCAGCTGTATTCTTTCAATAACTTGTCCTTGATGGTAATGAAATGTATTATATCTGCCCTGTGTTTGTAGTTCCTGACAAAGTAGCAAGAAAAAAAAAAAAAACACGTAATCTTTTCTCTTTAATAATATGATTCACTCCATTTATTAACTAGAAAAATAACAATCCTGTGGCCATTTATATCTTTCTTTTGGTATGTCATGTTGCAATATTAGGTAAGTCTTTTTGGTTAGATTTTGCTTCTTAATGTCCAAGTATTTTATATTCTATACAAATGTACAACAAATGGTTTTATTGTATGGATATTTAAAACTAGCATGTAATGGAGTACCTAGCAGAGGTTTTTTTGTTTGTTTGTTTGTTTGTTTTTCTACAGTAGATCTGGAATGTTCCTATAGGCCTTATGATTAAGATTTGGTCCTCAGCTTGGTATATTAAAGGTGGCTGTGCCTTTAAGAGGTGGGACCCAGTAGGAGATTTGAAGTCACAGGGAACTTACCTACCAAGATGATTGGCATTCTGGGACTCTGATCTCTTTTGTTACCAAAATCTCTTCTTACTTTTGTTTCCCTCCTCCTTCTCGTCCTCCTCCTCCTCCTCCTCCTCCTCCTCCTCCTCCTCCTCCTGCCCCCGCCCCTCCTCCCTCTTCTAATGCAGTGTTGGGCATTGAATCAGTGGCCTGGAACACAGTAGACAAATGCTTTACATTGAGTGGTGTCCCAGCAGTCGTTCCTCTTTTTACGTTATCTCAGTTGTTGGTCTATGGTAGTGGAAAGCTGATGAGCACACCCGGTATCAGGAGATTTTTTTTTTTCTTTCCCATGACTAGGCATTGATGAGAACCACGCTCTGTGCTTATCATGTTGCAGTCCATTTCATCACACTTCAAGCAGAAGTTGTATTTATAAACATACTTCAAGCAGAATGTCCTGCTTCTGGGAAGCATTCTTAGAGAGACACAGTTAGCAATGTCCATAATGGATAGTCAGAAAGGCGAGCAGATGCAGCCAACAAACCCGATGTATCTTGATCTCAACTTAGTTAGAGCCTTAACTGCCCCCTAACACCACAGAGCATAAAGTCTGGCATAAGGGCACAGGAGCCAGAATAAAGGGAGATGGATGGAGTGTGGTTGAAATAATCAACTTCAAAACGTGTCCTGGCCAGGGTAGCACGTGGCTAGCTTTCCTTCCAAAACGCTAAGAAGGGCCCAGGTACGTGAGGAGCTCTGGGGCTCTGCACATCAGTGAATTCTTCCCTTAGATGTACAAGCAAGGCAATAAAGAACAGCACCGTCCAGCTAAGTAGTGCAAGTATCGCCAACAACTGTAACAGGTATGCATCCAAAGTTTTAAAAGGCAAGGGA
The DNA here is from genome assembly GCA_907169655.1 of Acomys percivali. Lineage (NCBI taxonomy): Eukaryota > Metazoa > Chordata > Mammalia > Rodentia > Muridae > Acomys > Acomys percivali. The sequence continues at coordinate 72,795,227 of OU015746.1, read as the reverse complement.
CATGTAAGGAAAATTTTGCTGTGTATATCACAAAAAGTTCATAACAAAACTACAGAATTGGGGCTGGAGAGATGACCAGGTGGCTAAGACCACTGGCTGCTCCTCTGTGGGAGCTGTGTAGGAGGACCCGGGTTGGATTGCCAGCCCAGACAGGGCAGCTCACAGCAATCTGTCACTCTAGTCCCGTGGAATCTGATGCTCTCTCTTGGCTTCTGCGGGCACTGCACGCGAGTGGTGCGAAGTCATACATGCAGGCAGAACACTCTGCACAGAAAATAAAATAGACAAACTCTTACAAATAAATGCTGCAGTATTCACAAGAACACATATAAGCACCATATCAGGAGAAGGGCTCCAGGGGGGACCTACCCTTCACTACTCAACTGTTTGCTACTGACAGGTTGACGGTAGGAGAGCCATTACCTTCAGTCATGTGCCCACTGATGATCTCGCCAGGCTCCAAAGGTGGATTCCAGTCCAGTGGACACACAGATGGCCCTGGTTATAGTGGATCACAAGAGACTGGTAGTGGTGAGGTGAGCTCAATAGGGATGTAGGGGAGTGGGGATAGAGCACAATCCGAATAAATACACCGTCTCATGGGCAGAACTGCCAAAGAACACAATGAGTAACGTTTTGGTAATCTTAATATCTGAAATGAGACACCAAAAGAGGAATAGGATTTGAGGGACTCCTTTATATTTTAAGTGACAATTTTAAATTATTTAAGAGTTTGATCAATTCTGAATAAAATATACTAACATTAATGAGGGAAAAAAATAGTTGCATCATAGAGCATTTTAGAAATCATACTTGGTTTTGTCCCGGCATCCCTGTGAGAAAGCCTCCTGCAAAAACTAAAGGTGAACTGGGGAGGGCGCCAGGCTTCACCTGGTATAAGCAATGCTATGCAGGTGATTTTTTTTTTTTTTGCCTTAAATTGATACTTAACCAATTCCTTTCCCCAGTTCTTCCATGGCTTTCTATTTTTTTTTTTTAAGTTTGTTTGTCTGTTTATAGGCAGAGTCTTGCCTCAAACTCACTGTGTAGTCCAGGCTAGTCTTGAAGTTGTAATCCTCCTGCCTCAGCCTGCTGTGCTCTGTAGTTTTTGTTTTTTGTTTTTCTCTTTCTACTACATGCTATTTGGTGCTACACTATTTGGCCAAATATATTTTCCTGTGCATAAGAGGTAGGAGTGTGTTCTTTGTTACCATTTGTTCTGTTCTGAAGATGAAAATTTCACCTCTCCCCCAGAAGCTGTTGAGACGCTTTGAAACAAGAGAAATGCCACTTAAGTCACCTTTCCAGGATGGTTAATGTTGACGGCAACCCGACCGTATCAAGAACCAATCAGACTGGTGAAGAGGCATGCCTCTGAATGTGTCTATAGGAGCATTTCCAGAAACGGTGTGCTTATGAAGGCTCCAGCCTAATCAAGAGAGTAATCCTGGCTGCATTTGTGATATGATGGTATTATTGATTGTGCTGAAATGTAGAAGGCAGGGTGTCTCTAGAAAGAAGGTACCTGCAAGGTGTGTGTGTGTGTGTGTGTGTGTGTGTGTGTGTGTGTGTGTCCTTTGGGCTGTATCTTGCTCTAGCCCCAAATGTATTACACATCTCTTTGCATCCTGTCTTCCATGATGTGAGCTACTTCACCATTCCTTTCCCAGTAGATAGCTAGAACCCTCTGAAATGAAGAGCTGAAATAAATTGTTCCTCCCTTAGGTTGTATCTGTCGTGTATTTGATAACAGCGGTGAGAAAAGCAATTGATATATTTTCAGTTCAGTCCATTCCATTGTATTCAATAGATGCATACTGAAAACCTGAGATGAGTTTTTGTCTTCTGTTACTGTACTGGCTGCCTTTCTGTGTTGACTTGATCTAAGTTACAGAGAGGAAGGATCCTCACTTGAGAAACTGGCTTCATGAAATCCAACTGTAAGGCAATTTTCTCCATTAGTGATCAATGGGTGGGCCCAGCTCATGGTGGGTGGTACCATCCCTGGATGCTGTCCTGAGTTCTGTAAGAAAGCAAGTTGTGCAACCAATGGGGAGCAAGCCAGGAAGCAGTACTCTTCCATGGCCTCTAAATCAGTTCCTGCCTCTAGCTTCCAGCCCTGCTTGAGTTCCTGTCCTGACTTCCTCCAATGATGATCTATGACCTGGAAGTGTAAGCCGATTAAATCTTTTCCTCCCTAACTTGCTTTTTGGTCATGGTGTTTCCTCACAGCAATAGAAACCCTGGCTAAGACAGCTAGTTGCTGGGGATTAGTAGAGCTTGTCAGGAAATAACCACACAGAATAGCCACAGCAGTATGTGATAAGAACTACACGGGAGATGGCTAGTCAATTATATGACAATGAACCTGAGGGAAGGCCAGGGCCGTAGATGAGATAAATGGAAAAATAGGACGTTACATATTCATCAAGAAGCCGTTGATGAGCAAATGACAGGTAGTAAGGCAGAAAGCACAGAGTAGTGGAAAATCTTGTATTCAGTTAGAGGTGGTGTAGGTGGGACCAAGTGAAAAGGCTAATGTCACCTCTTGGCTTCTTCAGAAGCCACAGACACTCTCAGCCCATGGTGTGATCCCTTTAACTGACTTCCTTTATCTTGCGTGGGGGTGGGGGGTAGGGGGTGGGGGTGATGGGATGGGGTGGGGGGGATGGGGGTGAGGGGGACAGAGGGAACAAGGAAAAGGGGAAGTCGCCCACTGATCCTTGTTCAAAGGCTTTCTGAGTTTTGTGTGCTATAAATACTCTCCGGTGTCCTAAATACCACATACGAGTCCCTTTGTGACATAAAACTAGTGTACTATCCATTTGCCATTTGCTAGAGTGATTTTGGCATAAAAGTAACCACTTTCATGAACTTCTTGACAAAAGCTAAGGCTGAAGAATAACATTCGAATGTGCTTGTTTTGCTAAAAGAAAAGAAAAGAAGAAGAAAAGAAACCACCATCCTCAGAATTAATCTGTAATTAAAAGTATGGCTTTTAGAAGTTGACATCTTTGTGGAACACTTCAGCCTTGGGAAATGGCTGAAGTTTAAAAAGACCAGAGCGTAAACAATGCCTCCCAAACCTCCCTTGAGGCAAGAAGGTAGCAACTGAGCATTTAGGACTCAGAACCCACAACCCACAGAGCAGAGCTGAATCTGCTGCTGGGACTGGCTCCCTTGGGCAGTCAGAGGAGACACACTTAGTGGAGGCTCATGTAGAGAAATATCTAACTTTTATTGTCTTTCTAACTTTGAGGCCAAGAAACATTAAAGATTCATCAAGAAGTGGTCAAGAAAATAGAGCTCTGTAGAGAGATAAGTGGTAGGCAATTACTTCAGCAAGTTGACTGAGGTCACAGGCATAGCGGTGTTCTGCCCAGAGAGGAGGTGACAACCTTTGACAAAGGCACAGAGCTCAGCACAGCTGCTTCTTCCTCTGACAGTGCCTGCAGCTACCTGTACTGAGCCACAGAGAGTGCTCTCTGAGACAAGAGTGGTGCAAGAATGTGGTGTGTGTGTGTGTGTGTGTGTGTGTGTGTGTGTGTGTGTGAGAGAGAGAGAGAGAGAGAGAGAGAGAGAGAGAGAGAGAGAGAGAGAGAGAGAGAGAGAGAGATTTCATTCTGTAGGGCATTTCTATTCTCACTTCGGCAAATGTCTGAGCAAACCACACAGTAACTTGGAGCAGAAGCTCACCTTCAAGAGCTCACATCATGATGTACCTGCCCCCCAGCAGGCACAGAAGCAATCATTTAGCCAGTGTGGGCTGAAGCCTTCAAAACCGAAAGCCAAAATAAACTAAAAAAAAAAAAAGGTCATGTCAAGTACTTTTTCCAGGCACCAAAATCTGATTACACACATGCAGAGGCATGTTCTCCCCAAGTGGGAACAAGGCCCTTCCTGCTCAGTGAGATTATGCTATGATAGAGTAGATGTGTTTATATTTTTGTTTGGTTTTGGTTTTGTTTGTTTGTAAGAAATAAAAAGACCCAGATTTCGATGGTTAATCTTGACGCGATTTAGAATTACCCAGGAGACAAACCTGGGTGAGTCTGTGAGAGCGTTTCCAGGGGGGGGTCTCACTAAGGTGAAAGATCCAGTCTGAGCATGGGCCCCTCTGCATGGCCTGGAGTCCCGGACTGAAAAAAAACAAGCAAGCGGAACACAGGATGCCGACCCATACCTCTTCCTGCATCCTGACTACAGATGAGGAGCCCAGCAGCTCCTGCTCCTGTGGTCCTGATTGTCCTCCTTGATGGAGTGGACTCTCAGACTGAGAGCCAACTTGTCAAGTATTTGGTCAGAGCGTCAAGGAAAGTAACGAGCTGATGAAGACGTATGCACTTGTATTATTCTGGCACAAACCAGAGGAGCTGTGTGCCTGTTACATATTTACACAGCCTTCTGTTAATGAAACAGATTCGTTTAGAGATATTTCAAAGATGAACACACACATACATTTTGGTATTAGACATAATTTTATATAAAGACATACTGATTCACAGGCGAGTTTTATATGTTTATTTAACACTTTCTGTAGGAAAAAAAAACTATTGATATCCCTTATTGCCATATTTGTCCATCCAGAGCTTTATTCACCAAGTGAAACAATACTTTTATATCCTAAAAGGTTCAGTCATATGCCGTATAATCTACATAATATCTGACCATTTTCAAAGGTCAAAATTTTAATATGTTGGTACTGAGAGGTGACAGATCTGGCATATGTTATATATTTGTTTCTATTTATATCTCGTAATGATAGTGCTATGTAAAGTTCAGCTAGACTTCACTGACAGGCCATCTTCAACAGTCACTGACAGGCAGACCCTTCAAGATGTCATCCATACATGCAGAGGGTCCCATGTCTACCTGTGGTTACTCATAGCATCCATGATCTCAAGCAGACTTCATGCGATGATGCTAACAGCCTCACATGTAACATGGCAGCCTGCCTGTCACTCCTCATATCAGACAAAGAGGCTTGTCTCTCAGTTTGTGCCACACACACCACTGCATTATCCATGCATAGATCATCCTCTCATCCTCTAGAATCTTCCATTCTAAAAATAGGCACCACAGACACACCTAACAGTAGACAAGAAGGCTGAGGAACGGGATGAATTGTTGGGGTGGCATTCTGAAGATGAAGAAAGTCCCCACTTTCTCTTCTCTCAAAGCTTCCTTCTTTTTGTCAGACAGAAGATAATTATTCATTCTGGTACCCTCATACGTTTCTCCCCTTTTCCCTATTACTTTTTCCTCCATGGTTGTCATGGCAGGATGCACAGAAGGGACATTTATCAGTGAAGATGACAGCATGGTAATTTTCCAACCAATTTTTTCTTAAAAACCTCTTTATCTCTTAGAATGGTCCCCTGGTCTAATTCTGAGTTTCTTGCTTCATGTTGTTCACATCCCCTCCTGAAACAGACTTCCATCAGGAACTGAAAGTGCAAATACACACTGTGGATTTTTTTTTTTTTTCTACTCTGGACTAGGTTTAGGTCTCTGCTTTTCACTCTTGAGTTTCCTGTGTGAGTCTTCATGGATGTGGCATCTTTTGTATTCAAGGACTCCTGCGCACCGAGGCCCCTCATCTCCCACTCTAGAGTACATGAGGGCTGTAGGTGTGCTGTAGGTTGCTGCTGCCTAAGAGGATATGTCCAACCAGGCATTTTCTTGATTGCTTATGATTGATTAGTTTCCACTCACCTCGACTAGAACCAGCTGCTTAGGACTGTGATAAAATGGTGTTTTCATCATTTTTCTAATGAGTTCAATGTGGGTCTTTCTCTTTTGGATGAATAGCCGTGCTTCTTTTATGAACCGATGTGTAACATGGCATTTACTGTTTTATTTCCCATGAATGCCTCATTTGTCTCAATAGTGGTATAAATGGGAAAGGCATGCAGACCCATTGTGTACCCCTGATGGTGCTCCGAGGGTGACCCGTAAACAGAGACCCACAGGTGGCTTCCCCAGAAACAGAGGAAATGGCTTGCCTTTTAGATCTGCTCAGCTTGTATTGCATTTATTCTTTAGAGAGCCAACAGTGACATGTACACTGCAGTTCAAATTTAATTTATGCTGTTTGTTGTTGGAAATGACTCAGTGTCTGCTGAATTTACCGGGGGGCTGTTGAACAAGGTTGACGAGTTCCTTTTGAATTTAGTGCTTCCATGCTATGGCAGATTAGGTGCTCAGTTCGGAGCCATGTTTACCCAAGGCCTTGCCTTCAAGGTGCTGTCTCCCTGGATGCTCCAAACACACATCTGCTCTGAGGATACACTTCTATTCGAAATAATAGAGTAAGCAGCAACTGACACTGCAAGTCCACCGTCACGTTTGCTGATTGACTTAGTTTGGGATCCCTGGTGGACTTGAGAGAAAGGGAAACTGCTTGAGAAATCAGCTTATTGAGTCATCCTGGAAAATACAAATGGGGGCACAGGGTGGAGGAATGCAGGGGGAAGAGCAATGCCCAGCCCAGGAGGGAGACTTATCTCCGTCCCCCACCCATCCCAGAGATGATAACATCTCTATATGTATTCTCAGATCCCTGGCATGTTGGCTAGGGAAGATGACAGGATTGTATATTTGAGGAAGATCCAGGCAGGACAGCTGAGATTGAAACCAGCAGGCACCCAAGTATTATCCCTGGAAGATGCTGGTGATCTCAGGCAGAAGGAGGGTGCAGAGCATCTATTATCCTAGCTGCATCAAATTTCCTTGCAGAAAACACATGTCAGCCTGTGTACATTCTTAGGATGAATGCCTCGCAGATATTGTGAATTTGCAAGTTACCTAAGCAGAGTTCTCATCCGAGGACTATCTGGCTACCTTGAGAGAGACCGTCTTTACGCTGCAGGCAGATTACAAATGTGGGCGAGAGGCAGTGTGGTCTAGTGGTTAAGAGGTCTCATCGCCCACGTGAGAACAAAAGCTTTAACGCTTACTCCTTCTGTGGCATGGGGATAGTTGCTTGGCCTAGCTAGTCCTTAGCCTATCCCACCTGGGCCTAACTTAGTGCCTTGCAAAGCACTAACTATAAGGCTGTGGTGAAGATCAACTGAGGTTCCATTGAGGAGGTCCAACATACTGACTGGCGTATCTAAGCAGAAGTTGACTACCATCATGGTGTCATGGTAACAGTTGCTTCTCCTTCTCACCTATGGGGGGATACAGTTGAAGAAGTGGGGTTATTATTAAAAGCATAGTGTAAGCCAGTTAGAAGAAGAGAAGTATTGTACAATTCCAGTAATAGATAAAGTGCAAAGAGTAGTCAAATAGAAAGAAGTGGAAAATAGAGAGGTGTTCGCTGAGGGTCAGGAGATAGGGAGCTACTGTTGAACGGGTACATGATTTTTCTTCTTCTCTTTTTTAAAGACTTATTTATTATTTATATAGAATTTTGTCTGAATTTGTGCATGCAGGCCAAAAGAGGACACCAGATCTCATTATAGATGGTTGTGTGCCACCATGTAGTTGCTAGGAATTGAACTCAGGACCTTTGGAAGATCAGACAGTGCTCTTAACCTCTGAGCCATTTCTCTAGCCCAGGTATGTGATTCTGTCTTGCAAGGTGGAAGAGGCAGATCAACTATCACTTGTACAATGGCATAAGTACACTTAACACTACCACTTGTGTTTTAATTGAGTAAGAAAGTTGTGTGAAAATAACTTTTGTTTTCATTTTGAGATAGAGACTCCTGATGCAGCCCAGGCTGGCCTCAAACTCTCAACTCTCTTTCCTCAGCTTCCCAAGTACTTACATTGCATTGTATGTGTCACCACACTAGACTAAAACATTTTGGTTTTAGTTGTGATGAAAAACACGTAGCAACAAGGAACATAGTGACACATACTTGAATCCCAGCTCTCAGGAGGTAAAGATGGGAAGATTGCAAATTTGAAGGTATCCTGGCTATAGAGAGAGACTCTCAAAATTAAAACTAAGTAACCAATTTTTCTTGAAAATGGTATTCTTGTCAAAGTTCCATTGGCCATCATTTCCATATTAGGTTTACATGTATCTGCCAAACACTGAATTCTGGAAGCCTATGTGACAGTTGAATGATTCATTTTGGAGACCAGAGGCAAGCCCTCAAGGAGAAAGAGAAGGAGGGGGGGGAGGGAGGGAGGGAGGGAGGGGGAGAGAGAGAGAGAGAGAGAGAGAGAGAGAGAGAGAG
>OU015746.1:72770338-72786935 GCA_907169655.1 Acomys percivali | reverse complement strand
AGCCTCCAACATAAAAAAAGCACACCTCAGATACATCCCAGATACACACAGGTGCCTCAACTGCCAGCTCCTTAGAGGCAGACTTCATTTTCTCAATGCAAATTCAAGGATACAAAAAACTAGTTCTTTAGCAGCAAAGACAAAAATTGTAAAAAATATTTTTAAAAAAAGATATAAAATATAAAATCAACAAAAGTCCAGAAAGTTGGCGTAGTACCAAAGCTGAGCTGGGCAGCAAAGTCTCAGGAGTTGTTTCTCACCTATGGATTCTATAAGGCAAAAAGAGTCTCTCCATCCTCCTCCAGTTGCCAAGAAGGAAATAAAGTCAATTGTGTCCCATTCCTGGCAATTTCACTATCTAAACATGGTCTCCTATGGATTTTAAGCTGTAGTTACAAATACAGAGTAATTGTATTTATGAGTGGCTGTCACAGTGACATTTCTACACACATATTGGTCATACTTTCACCATGTCCCCTTCCTCTACCCTGACTTGCTGTCCCTTAACTCTTCCCTCCCTTGTCTTTTTTACCTTCCCTGTCTTAAGGAGATTGACAATGAGTATAGTTACAAAGCCACCGCAGAGCAGTCTCCCCAAAGTGTCCCCTAAGATAGCAATGCTTGAGTGTGGTCCCCATGCCCTCATAACCACGTTCTTGACTTTTGGTGTTCTGAGTCTATGCACCGATTCCCGGAAAGTGACTAAGCTTAGATATTACCGTCTTGTAGGATTTTTTCCCCCTAAGTGACTGTTCAGCTTCTCAGAGATAAACAGCATTCAAGTTTATAAAAGATTGATGCCTCTGTAAGACTTCCAATTTAATCATTTGTCTGGAATCTAGATACTAATTCCTCATGCCAAAGTCTTATTAGCAGTTGGAAGACTACACATATACATGGAAGTAGAAAGCAAGGACCTGAAATAATATATAAGAGAGATTCCCACGCAGAGTTTAGCTTTGCTGTCATAGCTAGTTCCTGTTTGGTGATCTAGCAGGCAGTATTAGATTAGCACCAATAAACTCTAGATCTCTGTTCTGCTAACTCCTTTTAAAGCTCTATTCAAAGCATCATTTCCTTTAACATATTTGTCATGATGGGGGCCTATTGATTAGACTTGACCTTTCTTAGCTACAATCTCATTCTTTCCTGCTTTCTTTAGATGACTATGATATAAGAATTTGGGGCTTGGACTTCACCCAAGCTCTCAAGCCATGTACTTACTGGAAATATCTTGGCTTCTTTCTACTGATAGCATCCCAGCCAACTGGTCTACGTTCACTTTAGACACAGAAAAGGCTTTAGGACACCTCCATTAAAGATTGGTAGACTATTTAGGACTACTCTTGAAGTTTTCACAGCTTTGTCCCAGGGTGAAAGCTGTTGAGAAACTGGCACGCATAAAATAAATACCTTGTTTTGTCATCTATGACATTTGTGAAGATTTAGCATATGGCATCAAGTTCAGTTGGCATCCAGAAGCCTGGCACTTCATGGCTGCTGCAATTATGCTCCTAATATTTGTAGCAGTCCCTGCTCACCAAGATTGCCACCTCATACTGAGTTCTCACTGGACCATGGGATAACCAGCGGGCAGAGGCTGGGTGAACTAACATTATGAGTAGACAGCCTATGGTATGGAGGGAGACATAGGTCCTCAAGATATTTTCCTTGAACAGAATTGTTATTGAAGCTCAGTTAAGTGAAGGAAGCCACCAGCAAACAGTATGTGAACTGAAGTCACTTGATAGCTTACCACAACTTTCACTTTATGAGATGTGCAAAGTGGAGGCATTTATCCATTCTCAGCTCTGTTGGTTTCCTCATTTTTTTTTTTTTTAAAGACGAAGACAGTTGCACCTAATTTGGGAGAATGCTAGTGATGACAGTGGGTACAATGTAAGTGCTCATTACGTAGAAGTTCTCCACTGTAGTTTCTTGTGGTTTTTCTCAATGGCCCCAAGCTCCTTGCATCTTCTCAGTTCATCTACTGACTTGACTGTGGACCCTAACTTACCAGCACTTAGCTCTGGACCCTGGGTTTGGCATGCCCCTTCTTCTCTCCTCCATGCTTTTCGACTCTGACTTCTCTTACACATCCTTAGAATGTCAGATCTGGAGGAGCCTTTAAAATAATATAGCCCCTCCCACATGTATACTCTGAAACTCTGTTATGTTTCCTGACCATGCTCTCCTTGCTGCTTCTCAGTTCCCCAGCGAGTCTTGTGGCCACATTCACCTTGCTATACCATCACCATAAGTCAGCACCACACACTACTATAAGTCCCATACTTCAGAAAAAAGAACAAGTTGACTTAATCATTGTATTTTAAAATGAACACATAATTCTGTCATGAATTTATTCAGTATTGACCAGTTGCTATTCTTAGTGGCTGCATTTATAAGTTATTGTTAGATCCACTAATAGAGCAGACACGGTGGAAAGACATATTGTAATCCTGGCTGTATTGTTTGGGGAGCCATTCAATCTCCCTAGAGAGCCTTATATATAACCTTATAGCACCATTTCTGTCTTTAAATAGCACAAACAATAGTTATTCCTATTAATATTCTCCTTAGTAGGCATTTACGTCCTTTCCAGGTATTTCTGGACCCAATTATACAAGCATGTTTACTAAGCCATCTGAATGATAGCTGCTATATGTCAAGGCTGGGCACTAGAAGTGCTATAGAGGGTAAGGCAGACATGTTCCTTGCCTTCCTGGAGTCTATATAATAAGGAAAGTCTACATTAAGCAGGTATACTGTGAGTAGGCAATTACACATTTTTGTTATTGCTACCAGCGATCAAAATGGTGGCAGTGTGGTCAAGGAAGCATTGATTGACATTTGTCATTTGAGTTAAATCTTGACTGGTGAGAAGAATCAATGTGGAAAAAATTGGGGTGATACATGAATGCAGATGCAGAGAGAGAAAGGAAGAAAAGCTAGCTTAGCAAACAGGAGAGGCTTGTACGGAAGCTAAAGAAGTGAAGGCATTTCATGGCAAGAACTTCTGCCCTGAAAGGCCAGTACCTTAAACAGGACGGGAAAGATTGCACATACACAAAACAGAGTAAACTGCTTCAGAGATCACATAGGTGCCATGCAGTTGGGTGTTCAGAGCAGTAGTGACCCTGAGAGAAGTTGGATCACTATGGCTTTCCTGTGAGTTATCTGCATTGTAGCACATTGCTGTTGGAACTGACAATGGAAGGCGCTGAGAAGATTGGAGAGATATTTTGAAAGTTGAATTGATGACATAATTTTTCTCAAACTGATGGAAAATGAAGAGAAATAGAAAACACGACTCCTACTTTCTAATTTAAGCAACTGGCAGATGGGTAGAAAACTACACCTTTCTAGACTCACCACCCCACCCCCTGCTGCTGCTACCATAGGTCTACTTACAAGATTTAAATGCATGCTTAAAAAGTGTGTCCTGTGGCTCCATCACTTGCTTACTGGTTTTCAAATCATTCCTCTAGATTGTATGTGTGTGTATGTGTGTGTGTATGTGTGCGTGCAAGAACATTTGATACAGTTAGTATAGTAATGCTCTGCACCCTCCCTTTATCTGAGCTCAATAGCATCTTCCAGAGACAATCCAGTTACCTGCAAAGACCACGGAAGGGCTAGAGTTCCGTGGAGCTAGAGTTACCAGCAGTTGTAAATTGTCCAAAGTGGGTCCATGGAATCACTTAGTCCACTGCAAGAGAAATACATGCTCAGGGCTGCTGAGCCATCTCTCCAACTGCTCCTCTAAATTTTTATGTATAGTCTTACCTCTTAATTTTTGTTTTACTCAAGGGTCTCTGTGTACCTTGTTTGGTAGAACCTACATTTATTTCCCTCTTCATCTTGTCTAAGGTTTATTTCTATCAAGTGCAAGGAATGTACTGAGATTGTTAAATTCATTCTGCTACCACCTGGTGAAGTCTAGGAATCAGGTTCATGCGTCCTGGACATGGACTGCATGAACAGGAATGCTTTCATCAGAAGCTGGATGGTCCCTGGCTCCTCCCAACCCACTTCATCCTCCCAAATAATTATTGTACAGATATGTCCAGCATTTTGCCCATATACACTTGATGAGTGTGTGTAAAAGGCAGTCATTCATACTTTGCATCTTTATGAAAAAGCTGCTGTATAGTTTATTTTGGGTTACATATTCTACTTTAAGCTAGTTTTCCCCTTCTAAGTTTGACCTTAAAAGTTGGAGAGAAGAGTGACAGTGACATCATACTGCATAGACCATGTGGAAGCTTTTGCTTATTTTGTTTTATGTTTATAGCTGCATATAGCACTCATGAATGTGTTCTCAATGTAAACATGCAAAACCAGGGGGCTGGAGAGACACTTTAGTGGTTAATAATAGTGCTTGTTGCTTCATGGGATCCAAATTCAGTTCCTAACACCCATGTCTGGTGGTTTACAACCACCTGGATCTCTAACTTCAGATGATCTGACATTCTCTCCTGGATGGTGTGGGTCCTTGTACATGTGGCACACATATACACACATACACGCAGAAGAAATAGAAATAAAAACTTCAAACCAAGGATTACATGGAACAATATAGGTTCCCCTTTTTCTGCAAGTATGAATAAAGTAAAAATATACATGTATACAGTCATACTCAATAAAAATTGGCAGGCAATTTTTATTTTATACATAAAATACCTTAATGGAAATTCTGTGTTTATACTTGTAATAGTATTTCATTATTCCTTTTTAATAATGTTTACTAATTCTTTGAGAATTTTATACAATGAATTTTGATCATATTTACCCTTTCAACTCCTTTAAGACCCACCCTACTTCCCTACCCACACAGATTCCTGATGCTTCTGCTTCCTCTTCCTCCTCCTCCTCTTCCTCTTCTTTCTCTCCTCTTCCTCCTCCTCCTCTTTCCTCTCATAAAACCTAATTAGTGTTGCCCAAATACTCTTGGTATAAGACCAACATCTAGAGTGTGGTCGACCTTCTTGGTTTCACATCCTTCAGGAACACTAACTCTTCTTCTCCCAACAACTATTAATTGCCAAGAACTCTCCAGCTTGGGTTGGGACTTCATACCCCACCTCCTCCTCCATGCTGAGCTTGGGCATGCTTGTATATGCTATCACTGGCTCTTGGCCTCAGTAATAGTGTTGGATATGGGTTCCATCTTATGGGATGGACCCTAAATCCAATCAGAAAGTATTTGGTTACTCTCATAACATTTGGGTTCCTATTGTGCTAGAGGACATATTTGCTAGGCTGGTAGTATTGTAGTTTTTAGGGTTCACAGCTGGGTAAGACAGATAATGACTTTTCTTCTCTGGAAGCACGTATAATACTTTATGGCATCATGTTAGCCAGTAAGGATGAAATTGAAGTCAATAGTGGGTTGATTTCTTCATGTTTTATGACTCAGTTGAACAATAAGGTTTTAGTGTCAAATTCTGGGGGTAACCAAGAGCAATGACAATAGGGTGTACTGTTGAGGGGTCTCCAGGAACTCTTTGACTAACAACTCTAAAAGATGTAATCCAATCTTGGCATTGAGTCTGTGGTGGTTAGTAAAGCATTGTTGTCTCATTACAAGGTAATCCCATTTAAACTCTTCATGTGTGTGTGTGTGTGTGTGTGTGTGTGTGTGTGTGTGTGTATGAATGCTTCTATAGTAGTAGATTTCCCTATAACCTTTTTGTTTGTTTGTGTTTTGAGACAGTTTCTCTCTGTGTAGTCTTGGCTGTCCTTGACACACTTTGTAGACCAGGCTGGCCTCGAACTGACAATGATCCTCCTGCCTCTGCTTCCCTGAATGCTGGGATTACAAGCATGCACCATCATACCCAGCTCAGTATACATTTTTAGTGTTGTTCTTTTAAAACAATGTGTCATCCCATGAATTTTTAAATAACCCCGAGGCTCATCAGCATGGAGCAACCCACCGGAGGTGGGCGGGATAGGCAATTTACTAGTGGTCAAGCCCCCGAAAGAAAAGTGACTTTTCATCTTGAGGCAGATATCAACTGTCCATAGCTCCTTATAGCTGTGGAGGCTCTGGAACTCTTTATGCAATCATGCTGGGATTTTAACTGGCTTGATTTTGTGTGCATTGGGTGCATGTAACAACAGCAGCTGTAAGGTCATGTGTAAAGACTGGATTTCACAGCTCTGGAACTTGTGTTATTTCTAACCCCCTTTCCATGATGTTCCCTGTGCTTTGGGGAAGGGATGGGGGGAAGGAGGTTGATGTAGAAGCCCCTAGTCTATGGCTGGTTGTTGTTTGTTTGTTTGTTTTAACTGTCTGTTGCATTGTCTTTTGTTATAGGAACCATTTATTTTCGATTGAAATTGGTTACATACATTAAACTGTTTTTACTGTACTCCACATTTAAAATTTATTTTTGATATCTTTTGTTCTGTAAAAATTAGGATTGTTGTGATATTAAATCTTAATTTTTCTCCTAATACATTATAGGTCCTATCCTAGTTAGTGTTCTATTGCTGGAATAGACACATGACCACAGATTTTATAAAGGAAAGCATTTAACTGGGGCTGGCTTACAGGTTCAGAGGTCTAGTCCATTGTCATTGTGGTGGGGAGTGTGGCTACAGGCAGGCACACATGGTGCTGGAGAAGTTGAGAGTTCTACATATGGATCCCTAGGTAGGAGAGAAAGAGAGGGAGAGAGAGAGAGAGAGAGAGAGAGAGAGAGAGAGAGAGAGAGAGAGAGAGAGAAAGAGAGACAGACAGAGAGACAAAGAGACAGAGACAGAGAGACAGAGGCAGAGACAGAGACAGAGACAGAGAGAGGGAGAGAGATTGGAACTGGATTGGGCTTCTGAAACCTCAAAGCCCACCCCGCTTTCCTCCAAGAAGGTCACACTTCCTAATAGTGCCACTCTATGGTGACCAAGCAGTGAAATCTATGAGTCAGTGGGAGCCATTCTTATTCAAACCATCACAGGTCCTCCATATTAGGAAGAAAGGTTTTTTTCTCATCCAAGATTATAAAGACAATTCTCTCTTTATTATTCTAATAATTTTCATAAACCTAAAGCAGACTTACCTCTTTATTTCATTAGAAATTAATTTTATGTAGGTGGAATTGGTTATACTATACATTCAATTCTTGTTCTTAAAATATGTAGGAACTTAAATATTTGCCCAAATATTTAAATGATCACAATAACAATTATTTACATAGTTAGCCATCAGTGTTCAATGCTGAAGTCTCACAGAAGGAGATGCATGTGGTTTGGTCCTCTATTACATCCCATTAATCTCCTCTGGTTCTCTTACCACACCATTTTAATTACTATAACTTGAAAGTACATTATCTTTATTAATACCTGTTATTAATCTTTGTATAGAATTAGATATTTCATCATCCATATAAATGCTGCAGTTAACTTTGAAGCCCCATATAACTCAGTGAAGTTTTTTGGAATGAAAATATGTAATATTGCTAGATTATAAGAGTGTTTTACTATGTTACTCTTGTGGTCATGTCATCATTACAAAGAGAGACATTGGCTTTTCCTTCTCTTCCTCCTCCTCCTCCTCCTTTTCTTCTTTTGTTTTTGAAAGATTAGAGCTTCTGCCTTACTATCAGTGATAAAAACTACTTAAGATACATATAAATGTGTGTAAAAGCTGTCACTCAGCATGCTGGCCAGCACAAAGGATCCATTCAATCTATTCATTAAATGAATGTCATCATCATTTCAAAATCTGTACATTTTTATAATTTTGTCATTTTTGTTCATTTAAAAACTGGGATGGTTTTATATTTAGCAAAAACGTTGTAAAAAAAAAAACCCTTCTGAGAACTCCTGCACACATTTAACAATTTCGTCTATAAACATCCTGCATAAGTATAGTCTAAAGATTGAAAGGAACAAGGTAATAGTGGTACAATATAAAGAATTAACATCAAGCCTTATTCATATTTCTTTACTTTCCAGTTTCCTCAGCTACTATCTGATTTCCTTTTGAGACCCAATTCTAGAGTCATATGACATCAAATTGTCATTCATTAATCCCCTTCAATCTTCAATCGGTGACAAGTAAAGCTCTTGACACTTTCTTGGTATGGTTCAGGGGATGTGATGCTTGGTCCTTGTGTGTGTCTTGTGAGCATTCTGCCCCCGAGGTACATCCCCAGGCCATGCTTGAGGCTTTTCACTAAAAGTACTAGCCAGTTACCTCATATAGCCAGCTCCTCATGGACTATCCGCCCACCACTTGCTCAGTAATTGGCTGGTGTCATTCACTTCTGGAAACAGTGCAGAAGCAATGCTATGTCTTCTTCAGGCATCATGTCCAGGGATGTTATGGGTTAGGGTGCCTTCTTGTTGATAGGAACTTCAGTGATTTGGCTAAGTGGGTGTTTACTGAGTTTCTGTACTATAAACTTGGGATTTCTCCTTCTTAAATGTTCAAGTGTAAATCTTTATTTCTCCTATGGTTTTGCCCCCTAATTTTAGCATCTTTACAGTTTTCTTCTGTATGACTTCAGAACACTTCCAATCTCCATTGCTTTCACATTACTAATTGAGATTTTAGCAGGAGGAAGCATATTTCCCACTCCTTATTGGTTGAGTAAACATGGACTAACTGGTACTTGTTTGGTTCAATGGATTGTCATCTGACTGTTGTTTCATGTCTCAGCACTCATAAACATCTAGTTTGGACACACCTCCAAGATGTTTTCTCTTTTTTTTCCTTTTTTTAATGTAGCCCTGTTTCTTGCCCCTTGTAGCATCACACATCCTGGGCCCATCTTCTGTATTCTGCCCAAACCCTGGATGTTGTATTTTTGGAAACTAACACTGAGAAAATACATCTTTGCACTCGGCTTGCTAGTTGCTAGTGGATTGTCACACTTTCTAGAACCTCTCCATAGCTAGACCTAGAGGCTTGGATACTGGTCTATGCACATAGTCATGCTGTAGGCCTTTGTTCATCACAATGTGTAGGCCTTTGTTCATCACAATGTACGGATTTTATAAACAAATTAAGCACCCACTATCCCATAGTTAGTCAACTAACAGGGAGACATTCTGACAATAGAATCTTAATCCATATTAATTCCTTTATCTTTAGCATCTGCACAGTACCATAGAGATTATTCTAGTCTTCTCTCCCCCTTTTTGTGCCTAACTTTCCTACAATAGGGAACAACAGTCTCACCAGCCGAGTGTGTTTATATATTTTCAACCTGAATAGAATGGTGAATATTTCTGTGGAGTTATTTCAGTTTAAAAAAAAAAAGCCTTTGGATATTATTTTCTGAAATTCTTATATTCTACACATGAGAGAATCCAGGACCACACGATTAAGTTGCCAAAGGGAAAAAGCGAACTATTAGATGGAAAAACAAAACTATAGCTGTCAGGATTTAAAAGTTTTAATACTGTGCATCTCACAGGTGGGATTAGCAAGCATAGGAAATGAGGTCAGATCCCTAATGAGAAGAGGAACCCGCTCATTTTTATGCCCTATATCTGTACAAATGGAGTCATGTGGGCTCGAAGAAAATAAAGTCAAGCATTAAGTCACCAGGATTCATGTATATGACAAGGCCCAAAGCTAGTCAAAGACATGCTGTGCATGTGAGGTCAGGGCAGTGCTGGGCAATGGAAGAACACCATAGTTCCTTACCATGCTTTGTCTCTACAATCGTGGATACAGACACACTTCAGCCATCCCTAGCATTTATAAACTTGTTATGAGAAATAAATACACATGAAATATTTTATCTGCTCCTTCTCATCTTCCTCTTTCTCCTTCTCTTCTTTCCAATCTCCTTCAGGGAAGGGTCTTTCTTCTGTAACTGAGGCTGTCCACAGACTCACAGTTCAAACTGTCCTTCGAATCTTGGCAATCCTCCTGCTGCAGTCTCCCTAGTGCTAGGATTGTAGGCGTGAGACACCACAGGGGTTTTCCATCCCATCCTTCTCCCATAAATGTCACCAGCATCTGCCACGGTAGTGATGCAGCCACAACCGGAAACTTCTACAGCTACAAAGAACAGCAGAGTCAGCCCCCTGGAAGGGAGTTTATTTTTAAGTCTGAAAAGTGGAAAACTGATTCCTACCCCATTCCGTGTTTTGTCTCCACTTGCTACAGAGAGTGTTGGGGTCCTGTCCTAACGATTCCTTAGGGCCCACTTTTCTTTCAGAGGACCAGTACTGGGATAAAGAGGAGGATCCTGTTTGTCCCCATTGTCACTGTGGCGATGGAGGGAGATGTCTACAATATCTGGAAACTGAAACATGGGCCTTGGCTTCCTGCAAGATGATGCTACACATGATCTTCAGAGTCCAATATTTCTTGGTAACCTCATGCATATATGTTGTGAGCTAAAACCAAAATCTCACTATTGCTATTCTATTGCTAATTCTGTGGGAAGATATTTGCAGGCAATCCCTGGAACTGAACTTACTGTTCCTGGAACTCTATTGAGTTTGTTTGTATATAGAGTTTCAACAACTATCAATTATAGTTATTTCACTATGTACAATGATATATTTAATTTCTAAGACTTAACCCAGATGCTGGATGAATTTCATGTCTTCTTCACCCAACAGGATAAAGATCTAGCAGAAGAAGAACTGGGAAGTTGCCTTGGGCTCTGAGGAGCAGAGACACTTTAAAGCTGGTAACTAGAGCCCTGTTCCACAGAGCTTTGTAAGCCCACCGGAGGTTCAGAAGACTTTGTACACCATAGCAAGCTCGTGGATTAGCTGCATGCTCTTCAGAGCGACTGCTTAGTGCCAGGTTCTGATCTCATAGCTGCCCTCTGCTTTTCATCGCGTCCGCCTGTACTTGCTATATATTTTTACTTCCTGTCATCTCTAATACAATATTTAAGTGGAGATAAATATAAAGAGTGATTATAACTGAGATTACACTCTGAGGATATGAGTTAGTCCCAAATCTTTATCCGGACGAGATATTTATGGGCATTAAAATAAGAGATGTGTGAACTCTGTTCCTTCTTTGTGTGATTTAAAAGAATTACAATGAGTATCTTAATTAAAAGAAGAGCCATGCCAAGCATGGTGGCGCACGCCTTTAATCTCTGCACTCAGGAGGAAAAGGCAGGTGGATCTCTGTGAGTTCGATGCCAGCCTGTTTTACATAGTGAGTTCCAGGATAGTCAGAGACATATACTGAGACCCTGTCTCAAAAGAAAAGAAAACAAAAACAAAAAGAACAAAAGGCCCACTATAACATCTCTCATAGCATCACAGAACCATTGGTTAGGCAGTCTAGACATAAATTCTTACCATGGAATTTCCACTTCTTGAAGGGGGTCTCTTCGCATTGCAGAAGACATTAATTTTTTTTTTTTTTCAGGAAAAGCACTAATTCTCTGTAGCTGCTGTGCCACTGGATCATCCTTTCTATTTATCGAAGGCAAAAAAAAAAAAAGTTTTCTTTGCTATGATCTGAGAAAATAAAAATGTTCTTAGATACCACTATTTTTGAAAAGTCAACCAAAAAGGACTGGAAAGAGCTGATAGAAACACAAAATTTGCAATAATAGTGGACTGAGCAAAACTTATCCTCCAAGTAGATTTACATTATTTGAGTTTTTCTCTTTTCACATCTATTAGTTAAGATGAAAAAGTTTCTCTTTCTGTTCCCAGGGGATGGGGGTCCTGAAGTCAGAGCGCATCTGTCTAAGCGGCGTTCTGAAGTGAGTCCTGCAAAGCTCTCTGCATTGCCAAGCATCTCTCGCTTTTGGATAAATTTCATATTTTGAAACAAGAAATTATGTTACAGCAAGAACATCTGATTATCTGGTGGGAGGATAATTGAAAATAGTCAGAAGGACATGGAGGGCATTTCAAGCTGTGAAAGGAAAACCGGTGTTGATTGAGGACCTGACTTGTGGTAGTGAGAGGGCAGGTGACTGTTCTACCTCGTAATGATCTGCTCTTGTTAAGGACATTTCTTAGAAAGTTCATCTCCAAAATAGTCTTAAGTGGCAAGTTTCTACACCACTTATTTTTTTTTCTTTGTTTTTTTTTTACAGAGTGGCTAAGATTCCAGCATATTTCAAGTAAACTCTAACTTGAGTTAGATCATGACTTTTTTCCATTTAATAAGACAGTGGGTTTTTGTGTGTGTGTAAATAATAACTATGTAGTCCTAAAATAAACAATGAAAAATTACTCCTAACTTGGTGGATATATATGCTTAAGGACTGAAGAGGATTTAAAAAAGCATTAAAACTTATGTATTTATTTTAATGATATTCTAATGTGACTATTTGGTATCATTTAGGTGACTTATTCTTAATAACTGAATACTGAGCCCAGTGTTTTTGTATGATTCAAGATCTCTTTGATACCAACACGTTCTAGCATAACTGGGAAAGCTAATGAAGCTGAGGAGATAGTAGGTAAGGCATCAAGGGTGTGTAGGATCCATGCTCGACATATCATGGCTTCCTGTAATAACCAGGGCAGACCATCACCATCCACAAGAGTATTAACATGTGAAACTCTAAAGAGCCTCCCTGCTTCCTGCTCAAGACTCTGAACAGACCCTACTTCCTCATAATCGCTCTCTGTCTATCTGTCTGCCTGTCTCTGTCTCTCTCTGTGTCTGTCTCTCTCCCTGGAAACGATGGTGAAATTCAGACAACACAATTCACAGTCCAAAGCATTACAGAGGACAAGATGAGGTGCATTGGAGTTTCACCAAAATTTGGGGGATAAAAATTGGGTGAAGAATGTTGAATAGTGAAGGAACACAGGAGAAGCGACTGCTTAAATTGTACACGTTTGGGTCGGAGATGGCAAGGGAATGAATTTCCTCCCTGCTTGGAACCTTCCTGGTTTTAATGCTGAAAGACGCACGCCCCCAGGCAAACCTAGACAACTGGAAACCGTTGGGTATCAAGTACAAGCTCACAAACCTGCCGCTCTCATTTTATGACTCCAGAGCTGTGCATTTTTCAAAGAAAGGGAAGAGCCCCAGAAGGTGCTGTGCAGGCTGCTAGGGGAGTCTCCTAATTAGCTCCAGCTGTCAACCTGATCCAGCCCAGTGTTAGCTCAGGGAGTCTCAACTGGGGGATTGTCTCAATCAGAGTGGCCCATGGGTATGTCTGTTCAGCATTTCCTCGTGATACAGGAAAGCCCAGCCCACTGTGGGCAGTGCTGTCTCTGGGCAGCTGGGCCTGAGCTGTATGAGGAAGGCAGCTGGCTGACTGTGAGTCTGGGAACAAACCAGTAAGCGACACTCCTCCATGGTTTCAACTTCAGTTACCACTTGAGCTATTGCCCTGAGTCCTCTCAGTGATGTATTGCAACCTGCAACAGGAAGCCAAATAAACCCTTCATTCTCCAAGGTGCTTTTCGTCATGGAGTTTACTAGAGCAATAGATGGCACTGGAGAACAGAGGTACTCAGCTGTGTCTCCTTCAGTCTTAGAGGACAATCTATTAAACACTATAGGTCCACTTGTGCAATAGTGGCACTGCTATTATGGGGTAGCCAACTGCTCTCTGATTGGATTTAAGACCGACTTTGTAGGAGGAAATATATGTCTGTGTATTAAAAACCTGGTTAAAACAAGGAAACAAACAAACAAACACCATGATGGGAGGTCACAGACGTTAGGATCTATGCTGTTATTTAGCTAAATTGACATAGTGTTAGGCTGCTCTCTAAATATTACACTTATAGCTACACATAAATGCTACTCTTGACCTTAAACAGACAAGCTTCATTTTCCAGAAAATGGTGGTGAATACAGAGATCCGTGGCTGTACAGGGTGTTGAAGTAAGTGATAGGTGAGTGTTTAGCTCTAACTAAGTCATTTATGCCATCCTTTCCAAGACTCAGGGAACAGTGGGAAAGGGAGGATGGGAATGATGTGAGGGCTAGAAAACAAGGAGAGGACAGTGAAATAAATAATGACTTCAGGGCAAGACAGCCACCGTAGTCGCACACTCACAGCTCCTGAGGATGCCTATACTGGCTCAGTATGAGGGTGAGGCCGTCAGCAGTCAGGCATGGATGAAGAAGGACCAAGAAGGCCCTTCCTCTCACTGCTGCACTATTTGCTGTTGATAGATCCGGGAAAGGAGAAATCATTACCCCTAGTCTTACACCCACTGATGACCCCACCAGGCTCCAATGCACAGTCCCAATCCAAGTGTCACATAGCCAGCCCTGGTTAAACTAGATAGGCCACAAAAGAACGCTGCAAGTCATGAATCTGGGAGCGGGACAGGGAGGGGAGAGGGGAGTTGAAAACAGTAGAAAGGGGGTCAAGAGGGGAAGAAAGCAATCAGAATACATTATATATCTGTATAAAATTGTCAAATAACAATATAATTTTGAAAACCAAGAAAACGAAAGGCAGAAAAGAGAGCCTCCTGTGGTGGTGCACCCCTGTTTTCTTGCTGCATGGAAGGCTGAGACAGGAGGGTTCAGAATTCAGTTCCAGCCTGATCTACATAGTGTGTTCTACGCCAGCCTGATCTCTGAGAGTTATCTTTGGACATTTATATTGTTTGTATTCCATTAGTTTTAAGGAACTGAGTAGTCATAAAATGTAGTGACAATTATAGTTTAGTTTATATGAAAAAATAGAAGTGTATTTTAAATGTATATAATTGTATCTAAGGTGTTACTTAACACCTACTTTTATTATATCAAATATAATTGAGTGCTTTATGAATGTGTATCTCTGAATCATGGAGGGATTAAGTTTTTCATAACTGAAAAATAAAGGCAGCCTTGTATCACCTTATGTCATATTAACACACAGCAAGCTATCTGCCATGTCTGTTTTAATTTTCAGTTACTGACACTGTATTTTTCGTTTGCATTGAATTGCTATTTTTACAGTTACATAGATAGAACTGAGATAGAAATGTTATGGGTATATATGTACTCATATATGTATAAATATTTAAATAAGATTATAGAAAAATTCAGCATGCAATGAGGTATAAGAGAAAGTTTTGAAGGAACATACATGATATATTCTTTTTGGTGGGGGGTTGTGACAGGGTTTTTCTACGTTAGCCTTGACTGTCCTGGACTCACTTTGTAGACCAGGCTGGCCTCAAACTCACAGCAATTTGCCTGCCTCAGCCTCCTGAGTGCTGGGACTAAAGGTGTGTGCCATACATGATATATTCTTATATTGATTCATATATTTATTATGTATTATTTCTTTGATTGGCTTGATGACTTGAGTCCACTCAGTTTTACTTCATGAAGTCTCCCAGGCCTTTTGGGCTGTAGTAGGCCAAATGTCACCACCCACAGCACATTTGCTATCCCCAAGTGGACTGAGCTACATGCCATCGCACAATCCTTATGAAATAATTTACCTCTGGTGGTTCTTGGTGTCATAGGCTGTGCGTCCATCAATCATAAGTTGTACACCAGAGATAACCACAAGCCTAAGATGACCTGAGCCTTCTGGACAGCTCAGGAGCACTGACATCCCTTGGGATATGTTGGCTCAAGAAAACTGTTTAACTCTGAGCGAGAGGAGGTAGGTGTGGGCGCGGCTTTGAGAGCAGCTCCTGGAGGTCCAGAATAGACTAGGAAACCGAGAAGTTCCCGATGAGCTGCCTTTGTCCTAAGCATTTATGGAAGATTGATGGAAAGAGGAGCTGTCTTGTACCCAGGGGCTTCTTGTCTGTTTTTTCCCTGATAAGGATTAAAACAAGGCCTTGTGCAAACACTCCATCAGTGATCCACATCCCTAACACTATCCAACGTGCTCTACAGAATTGTCAGATAACAATATTAATTCTAAAAAAACCAGGAAAACAAAAAAACAGAGAAGAGAGCCTCCTGTGGTGGTGTGTACCTATTTTCCCACCACATGGAAGGCTGAGACAGGAAAATTCAGAACTCAGTTCCAGCCTGACCTACGTCATGAGTTCTAGGCCAGCCTATGCTTCACGAGAGACAGGAAAAAAACACACTAAGCTGATTTTTTTTGCACACTGGGGTGTGCAGCAGATATGCAAGGCTATGTTGGGATATGGAGCAAATATTGCCTATAGCCTTAACATTACTTTATTCCATCATCTGACGGTGGAATGTTCACCAAAGAACAGGTTCTTTTTTTTTTTTTAAATGACATAAAAGTCTAGTCAAGAAATTGCATCTTAGCCTCAGGATATCAAGAATATTTTTAGTTTCCAGTTTTTAATAAAGTAGGGCAGCACTCCAAAAATTAATCTATGTGTATGGGAGTTTAAGGTATGTGCAATTACTTTGAATTCTTGGTGCTCTTTAGATAGATGCTTGTTTTACTGAAAACTCGAAACTGCTTTTTAAAAAAACTGTGAGGGAAGTTTAGCTATCAAAATGGTTATCAATTATCTAACTTGTTTAAGGACTGGACTGTGGCTCTCTCCAATGTGTACGCAGAAGCAACAATTCCCAATGTGACTGTATTTGGAGATGGGAATTTTTAGTAGGTTAGTTCTGGTTAAATGAAGATTTTAGGGTGGAGTCCCAATATGGTAGAATTGCAGTCCTATTTAAAAAAAAAAAGAATTCTCTCTCTCTCTCTCTCTCTCTCTCTCTCTCTCTCTCTCTCTCTCT
>OU015746.1:72741426-72761223 GCA_907169655.1 Acomys percivali | reverse complement strand
CACACACACACACACACACACACACACACACACACACACACACACACGCACGTGTGCACACGCTCATACACACAGACACACACACACAAAGAATAATTAAAGATAGGCAGAGACATTTTTTCTAATGTGTCTCATTATTCAGAAATTGTATCATCTAAAGTTCTTCAGTGGCCTCATAATATGCAGGACAAGACAAAGATGAAAGTGTAGGATAGAGCGGAGTGCAGTGGGACGTGACACCTGTCATCCCAGCATTCAAGACGCAGAGGCAGGAGAACTGGGAGTTTGAGGCCAGCATGGGCTACATCGTGAGTTCAAGGCCAGTCCGAGTCATGTAGTGAGACCCCCAGATCCAAAGCAAATACCGGAAAACTTTAAAAAGCAGAAACTTTCCCCCAAACAAACAAACAAACAAAAAAAAACCATAGGATACAAAGTTGAAGTTAAAAAACTCTATAAATACACAAATACTAAAAGAAAGCGTGTATATTCTAGAGTATAGTTAGTGGTTCTCTCTGGATAGTGAAATTGCAGATGACTAAAAATGAATTTTCGTATGTGCAAAGCGAGTGCTTCTGTGTGCCTTTGCGTTAAGTTGTTTCTTTCCAAAGATGAGCTCCACTCATTTCCCATTTGTTCTACTTAAATTTAACAGGTCAGATTAAACGCCTTGTAGAGAAGCTAGATCTAGATCTTTCCAAAGAAGTAAGACACGCTGCTGTCTCTGATACTACCACTTACCTTCTCTTACTCACTGAATACTCTTTATTTCTTTTACTAATACTTACAAAACTAAGAACAGTAGCCTGAGGATTTTTTTTTTTTTTTGAGTGGAAGATATTCCAGCTAGATCAAAATGCAAAGCTGGTCAGTCTTTGAGAAAATGTTCCTCTTTCGCCAGCTGAGGTCTGATTCCTCAGCTGAAATGTGATTTCTCTTCCTCCCTGTGATCGGGTGGAACCGAGCACATTCGGCAGGCGTCCTTACCTTTTTCATCCTGTGGTGTGTGTATGTATGTGTGTGTGTGTGTGTGGGGGGGGAGTTAGAGCTCGGTGATTAGTCTTGGCAAATGGGCTGGAGGGAATGTATGCAAGTTTTTCTCACTCTTTCTTCTCTTTGTGCAGCACTCAGTGAGATGGCCATGTCACAAATCGTGAAATGGTCATTATGCTGGATGCCTGGGTGAATCTGGAGACTAGATCTTCCCTCTGGAGGACACTAGACATGCAAGCTGAACACAAAATGCATCCTTGTATTGTGCTGAATGCCTGAGAAACAGTTCATTTGTACTCATGGGCATCTTATCCTTTATTTATTATTTATTTATATTATTCTTAATTTTTTATTTCAATTTATTTTATTTAATTAATTTATTTTTTATTTATTTATTTTTTCAGACATGAGGTTTCTCTGTGTAGCCTTGGCTGTCCTGAGCTCACTTTACAGACCAGGCTGGCCTCAAACTTACAACAATCTACCCGCCTTGGCCTCTCGAGTGCTGATTTTACAGGCATGTGCCACCATGCCCAGCTCATTTTTTTTTTAATTATCTTATCCTATTTTATTTAATGTTCTGGTTTGGATCATAAATGGCCCTCCGAGGTTCATATGATTTAAAAGCCTGATCTGTCTTTGGGGTTACTGGAAAGTGGTGGACTATTTAACATGTGGGGCCTGCTGGGAAGAAGTTAGGCTGTACTGAAGAGGGTATTGCAACTCTGGCTTCCTCCTTTTTCCCTCTTCATCTCCCAGCCACCAGGGCAACTGCTTTGCTCTGCCACACTTACTGCTTCACCCATAGGCCGTAAAGCAACAGCCCAAACTACTGTGGATGGAGTCCTCTGAAACAGAGAGCTGAAATAACCCTTTTCTCTTTGTAAGTTGATTTGCTCAGGCATCACTGACAGCAGTAGACAGCTCTCTAGCATGGACTGATGCAGGGACAAGTGGCAAATTAGCATTCTCTGGCACTTAGGGAACTGGAAGTGGCTACACAATTGTCTCCTGTGCTTGTGTCTGCCATTTTTTCCTTCATTCCCTCATGGGATTACATTTCTCGTCCCTGAGAGTTTCTGTCTCTATTAAAGTTTGAATGTAGTTTGTTTTCTGAAGGCTTGTGTTCTGGTGCCTTTGTCCCCAGTGTAAGGGAATTGAAGTCGGGGGGGGGGGGCGGGAGGCCCTGAAAAGGGAGTAATTATGTCATGAGAATGCTACCTCACCCCTAAGATACCTACCCACTGCCTAAGAGACCCATACCTTTGTCAGAGCAGGGGACTGATTTTCTGAGAAAGGGCTCTTAGAAAGCTAGGCCACCATGTATTTGGTCTCTTCCACATCGTCTGTTTGCAGTTGCTGTATGACATCAGTTTCCATACTGTACAGCAGACAACCTCCCTTGAGGCCACTGGAGCTCTCCAGTGGACTTCCAAAATGATGGTCCCCTTCTCCGCACAAAACATGAGCCTCTAGTGTTTGCTTATAGCAACAGAAAACTCTATTAACATAGTCTTAGAATGCCAGTTTCCAAGACCCACTGAAATCCTGTTGGTTGTTTTCTGATTAGCCGCCTTGAACCCACTGTCTTGCCGTACTGTCCACCACCTTTCCTGCAATGCCTCTCACCAGTTCACCGCTTTATCTATCTTGTACATCATGTCACACATTTGGGTTTGGCCATTTGCTCGGAAGCTCATGACCGGCACCTGAGCTCTTCTTGGGCTGTCACTCAAAGTCCTTCATAGCTGTTTCTCCCGTTCTGCAATTACGTTCCTGGTGTGTGCCGTGCGTTCCTGATGCCGCATGCCAGGAGGATGCACTGCTGCAAGACTTTCCTGGGGATATGGGGACACGTGTCTGTTCATTTCAGACGGGGTGCTGGTGCCAAACCGAAGAAACAACCTTACGTCTAGCTTCGTGAACCCATGGGCTGACTGGGATTTGAGGAGCAGGGGTTGCTTGCAGATCTCTTTAGCTCAAAGGCAGCCGATTCATGATAGCACCCCAGGTGCTCCCCTGAGCACTTCGCAGGCAGCTCTACCAGAGAGTCTCCTCCTGTCTAGCAATTGTTCATTGATCCTATAACCTTGGGGACCTGCCCTTGATCTTCAAGGCTTGAAAATCTTGCAACTATGGTAGCTTCAAGAGCCTTGTATGTTTTCTTAGCTTCTTAAGTTTTAGGAGCCTGCCTCCTTCCTCCAGGGGAGACTATTTTGGTTCAGAGGAAATAGCCACACTGCAGCTTCCACTCATTCATTCACCCACATGGTTTCCTGCCTTTGATGACATCATAGGTCTGGTTGCATTTCATCCAGCCCACAGCTACCTTTTGGGCCTAGCTCAGGTGTCTTCTCCCTCCCACTGGCCCTTGGTGCTCTTTCTTCTGAATGCCCTGTAGGCCTTGGCTAAACTAAGCAGCTCTACTGCTTGCCTGTCTTTTCAGAACTTAAAGGAGATTATGGAGTTTTCCCTTCAGTAACCTCTTATAGATGTCTACATTCAGACCCAGGGGATAATCGTTTCATCAATGTTGTGCTTAGTGTCAAGGAATAACATACATAAATCAAATTTCATTTTCTCACCTAAAGCATCAATCAATGATTTGGAGAAATTAGGATCCATAACTATAATACAGAATCTTAAATATGCATTGCAAAGTGATGTTTACTTACTTATTTATTTATTTATTTTATTTAGGAACATATTTTTTTTTATTTAGCTGATCTTTTTAAACCCTAAAATTTTAGTCTTATCAAGAAAACTGATGGATTGACCTACATAAAAAGACAAGGCCTATGAGCTTATATGAAAATCACATATAATACTGTTATTTACTCAATGGAACCTACTACTTGAGAAGCTAAGTGTTCAGGACAGCCACGGATGACTCGAAAAACAACAACAACAAAAAAGGTAAGTCTTAGGGGTGTGGGTAGGCCCAGAGGTGTTGGGGCACTTGCTTAACTTAGTCTGTGGGTTCCAGTCCCAATATGAAAAAAAAAAGAAAGGTGAGAGCAGCTACAGACTGAATTATACACCCACAAAGGGGCTTGTGGAAATTCTAACCCTCAATGCCTTGGGACTTGGTTGAGACCTTGGTTAGAAATAAGATCATTGCCAATGTAGTTAGTTAAGATGAAGCCGTATGTCCAGATGAGGGAGGCCTTTAATTCGGTAGTCTGGATTCTTTAAGAAGTGGTAGGTATATTCCAAGGAGTAGAATAGCTGGGTCTTGAGGAAGCCCTATTCCCATTTTTCTGAGAAAGTGCCAGATAGATTTCCAAAGTGGTTGTACTAGTTTGCATTCTCACCAGCAATGAAGGAGTGTTCCTCTCTCTCCACATCCTCACCAGCATGTGGTGTCAGTTGAGTTATTGATCTTAGCCATTCTGATCGGTGTAAGATGGAATCTCAGTGTCGTTTTGATTTGCATTTCTCTGATGACTAAGGAGGTCAAGCATTTCTTTAAGTGTTTCTACCACACAACAGGGACATATGCTCAACCATGTTCATAGCTGCCTTATTCATAATAGCCAGAACATGGAAACAGCCTACATGTCCCTCAGTAGAAGAATAGATAAAGAAACTGTGGTGCATCTACACTATGGAATACTACTCAGCTATTAAAAACAAGGAATTTGTGGACAAATGGATTGAACTAGAAATTATCATAATGAGTGAGTTCACACAGAAGCAAAAACAGTTAAATGGTATATACTCACTTATATCGAGACACTAGTCCAAAGGGTATGTCCCCATGAAAAACTTTACCTACCAGGAAAGTGGGTTAGAGGGGAGGACATCCTATTGAGACTTTAGGTGTGAGAAGCCTGGGAGAATGAGGAAATAGAAGGATCCAGTGGGTCTTGGAAAACTACAGGCGGGTCTGGGCCCTGGGGTCCTCCTCAAACTATGGCACCAGCCAAGGAAAATATAAGCAGTAAACTTCGAACCCCTACCCAGACTAGCCGATGGACAGGACATTCTCCACCGTTAAGTGGAGAAGGAGATCTGACTTTCACACAAACTCTGGTGCCCCATATTTGACCATGTCCCTTGGATGGGGATGCCTGGTGGCACTCAGAGGAAGGATAATGGGTCACCAAGAAGAGACTTGATACCCTATGAGCATATACAGAGGGAGGAGGTCCCCCTCAGTCACAGACATAGGAGAGGGGAGTAGAGGGGGAAGCAGGAGGGAGGGAGGAATGGGAGGATACAAGGGATGGGCTAACAACTGAGATGTAATATGAATAAATTAAAAAAAAAAAAAAAGAAGTGGTAGGAAGCCAATCAATATGATACAGGCCTGAATCCAACACACTCAGAATGATGAGGCAGGAGAATGGCAAATTCAAGGCCTGTCTGGGATACAGATTGAGTTCAAGGCCAGGTAGGATAAGTTTGGATAGCCTGTCTGAAAATAAAAGGTAAACTGAGGGCTGGCAATAGAGGGTTTGCCTACATCATGGTGAGGATGAAGGATTGGAGAGACACTTCTGCCAGCCAAGGGATGCCAAGAGATGCTTGGCAGGATGTGGTGCAGACTGACTTCAGTGCGTTTGGAAAAAATCTCCTCTGCTGAGGACCTGAAAGTGGGTTTCTGGCCTCCAGAACCATGTGGGGGTTAAAAAATAACGTAACAGTAAATCATCTGGTGGTAAGTACTTTGTTAACCAGGGCCCTGAGAAACAAATTCATCATGTTATGACATTTAATAGTAAGTGGCCAGGAATCTGTGAACCATGCACCAAATCCTGCCCATTAACCAGTTTATAAATACAATATTAATCAAACATTGCAATACTATGAGAATATCGAACTCTGTTAGCTAATTACAGACTATCAAGGCTCATCACAGGCGCGTAAGGCAGAGATGAGTAGGCGTAACAGAGACTGTCAGATCCACAAACCCTAAGATGCTATTGTCTGGACCTTTATATAATAAGTTTGCGGATCTTGAATAGATGCTGTAAAGTTTTTTTAAAGGCTAGGATGGTGGAAGACTCTAACTATAGATTTTTGGTTAGCTTTCAACACTTGAAAGGCACTCTTATCTTGTGTGTTAATCAAGACAGGCTAGGCTTCACTGTAGTAATAAACATCTCCCACGTCTCAGGGTTTTGGCATAGTTAAGGTTAGTGTCTTCCTCTTGTGCTGCTCACTGTGTGCTTAGGAGATGCAGCTTAATGATGCGCCTGCCATGGAAGCACCTTCGGTCTCTGTACCCTGGAACGCTTTAGTCAACTTCATAGATTCAGAAGGTTAGAGAATCATGCAAAGTTTTTCTTGCTGTTGACTGCAAGTGACATGTTTGTGCTCTCACACTCATTGGCCGCAAACAGTGTTTCTTATTCTTTTTATAGAGGCTGAAAAATACAGTAGAACAAATGTAATATTTCTGAATATTTGTATATTTGTCATACTAATACTTTGATAGTGTATTAATCACTTAGGATTTGCATTTTAGTAGCTTCTAGAGACACACACACATTCTCATAGTCTATATGTTGAGGGTCAGTGATAAGCATCACTTATAATGAGATAATTTCTTAGAAATATTAGCCACACGTAAGCTTGCGATTTTTATAAACAAGGCTAGGATCTGTAAACACTGGAAATGATGTTTTATTTTTCCCCTTTGCTATTGCCAAGGAAATACCCTTTGTGACTTACAGAGTATCAAGATTAATAACTCCAATTAAGAAATATAAATCTTTATCACACACCCTGGCAACAGGCTGTAAGCATGCTTAAGCACTGGTATTAATCTCTTTTTTACACATACCTGAGGGAAACCAACTCTTGAGGACACCTACTTTATTTAAACATGCAGAAAGAAATGTGTTTTTAGTAGGCTTTTATTATTTTTTGAAAGACATCAACAAATAGATGAAGGAAAATCAAATATTAAATGTTAAACAAAACAAAACAAAACAAAAGATCTGGCCTGAGGTCATGAGAGCAGGAGAGCAGGAGAGCAGGAGAGCAGGCTCTGTACCTTACCTGTTGCAGCACTCGGGAGAGCAGGCCCTGCACCTCACCTGGGCAGCACAGTAGAGCTGGCCTTGCTGGCATGGGCAAGGATGAGGCAGCCCTGAGGGCATGAGAGCAGGAGAACTGGCTCTGCTCCTTGCCAGTTAGCTGGGGCAGTGCTGGAGAGCTCTCCCTAGTGGTGTGGGTATGGGAGAGCTGACCCATTGACTGCTTCAGCTATCACCTAGGCCCAGATCCAGGGCTTTGAATTAGCTCAC
This sequence comes from Acomys percivali, assembly GCA_907169655.1. NCBI lineage: Eukaryota > Metazoa > Chordata > Mammalia > Rodentia > Muridae > Acomys > Acomys percivali. The sequence continues at coordinate 72,753,973 of OU015746.1, read as the reverse complement.
CCCCACATCTACCCCATCAATGTACAGCTGGTGCCTCCTGAAGGGTCCAGCCCTGCAGATCCAAAGCTTCAGGATGTCCATAACAAAGGGCAAAACCAGGAATATCAGAGAGGAGCCTCCATGAGGATCTAGTATTGATAGTGTAGCCAAAGCCAGAGGCCTTGAACCAGACCAATGACTCATTGTAATGAACATTTACAAGTAAAGATGTGTAGACAAAAGGGTATACCATGGGACACACTGAGACACAATACAGATTCCACAATTTTTTTTGGTGGGGGCTTACAATGGTGGAAGGCAGGTATGAGGGAGTGGGGAGGTGAAATTCACAAAGAACCAATAAAACGTTAAACAAACAAACAAACAAACAAACAAACAAACAAACAGAAACCTTGGCAACTTTAGTGATTATCCCCAATTGGAAGAAAATACTGGCTCAGTGGAGAGTAAAGTCATCTCCCCCACATCTTGTAGAAGGAATAATTAAGAAAAGAGGGCAGCAGGAGTCCTGAAAGGAAAGAGGCTTGGTCAGGTGCACAGCTCATGGGGCCCAGGTTGTTCGTGTACAGGTGATTCAGCTGGCCTGCCTTCAGGGTCCTTGCAATGTCTTACATCATCACCTGCCACCACCAGCAGGTGTTCCAGGTTATGTGCAGGGATAAAAGGACATCCCCTCCCCCAACTCTCGCTCTCTCCATCTCTCTGTTCTCCCTCGGTCTCCAAGTTCTCCTGCTCTCTCTCCCCTCTCTGTTATGGGTATCTCCTTTTTCTCCTTCCCTGCTCTCTCCCTCCACCCCAACCCCTGCCCTCATGGCCCACTCACTCTACCCCTTCCTCAGCCCTCCTCCCCCATCCCCCAATAAACCTTTAAACCAGATCTGTTGTGTGGCATGTAATCCCTCAGAGAGTATACCTTGGCGTGGCCTCACCATGGTTTCCTTGCTGCCCCATTGTACAACACAGACACAATAACATACTCTTTCAACAGAGGTGAGGTCCATTCAGATGTCATCACAACAGGGTAAATTGTCACTTCTTCACCCTCCTGGTATTACAAACTAGAGAGGGATTTTAATCCAGCCACATGACTATCCTGGCTGGAATACAGATATGCCCTTAGTACACACCTTTAATCCTTCTGGCTGGAATTCAGACACACCCTTAATATACACCTTTATTCCCAAACAATGACTGCACAGTTAGTTTGCAGAAGGAAGCAGTGAAGTTGGAGTTCCTCCGTGAGTTCAGGGCAGGCCAGCAGAGGCAGTTCAGTTGAGTTGGTGAGATGAGAGGCAGCGGAGCGGGGTGGAGTTCATAGCAATTGAGTTCTTGGAATTCAGAGGCAGCTTTTACCAGGACAGATTTACAGAGACAGGTTGAAGAGAGAACAAGCTAGACACAGGTGAAGACAGAATGAGCCAGAAGATGAGAAGGAGCCAGAACAGAGATTAGAACAGATTGCTAGAGTTAGTTTGAGGCTAAACAGAGATATTCAATGAAAAATCAAGAGAAGGCAGACTGAAAGAGTCAGCTTGGAGAGGAGTTTGAGGCAGAACTGCTGAGTCGAACTAGCCAGCCAGAGTTCAGAAAGAACAGGGAGCTGATTCAGCAGGAAGTCTCAGAGGCTGAAAACACTCTGGGGCTAGATTAGGTTGTACAGAGGCTGGAAGCTTCCAGGGCTAGGCCTAGATTAGCAGACAGAGGCACTAAGCCTCTGGGACAACAATCAAACCAGGCGAATGAAAGTTACTTTAACAATGAACTCTATAGTCTTTGAAGCCCTCTTCCTCATTGATGGCTCCACCATCTTGCCAACAGCTCCTTTGCTTTGAGCATGTCAGCAGGGCCAGGAGGGATTGCTACTCTTAGACTGTTCCTCCAGAGGTCACCAACCTTCTTTTACTGAGAAATCGAAACATAAATGGATGCATGGTTTCATGGCCTTTGCCTTTACTTACAACAGCAGTTCTTAACCTGTGGGTCATGACGGCCCCCTGCCCCCTGCCAAGGGTTGAAAATCAGATATCCTGCATATCAGACATTTATATTACCAGTCCTAACAGTAGTAAAATTACAGTTATGAAGTAGCAATGAAATAATTCTACGCTTGGGTGTCACCACAACATGGGGAACTGTATTAAAGGCTCGCGGCATTAGGAAGGTTGAGAGCCCCTGACTTCGAAAGTTTGCTTTTGCATGTGTCTGAAGCCAAATGTTCCCTTCCAATCACCTTGCTGACTTGTCTTAGCCTCAAGTCTAATAAGAAATCTGATTGCTGCTGATTGATTATTTCTAAACATGCTGAAGCAGCCACTGGAAAAAATGAATGAGAATTGGGGGGTTGTTTTTGTTTTGAGAATGGTCAAACTAGCTAGCTTAAAAGTATAATTATACATACCTTTTTATTTTCATAAAAGCTCAAAAGCAGGGCATATAATAACTTAAACAATTAAGCTATGTAACTATGCTTATTCAGGCAAAATGTGAATAAAGACAATAAAGAGTATTCTAGAAAATGAAGTAAATCTTTAACACGCAGACCTGTCCTCTGTGATGATAGCATAAAGCTGGATATTGAACCTATAGGTAGTCTCCATGAGTTCATGCTTCTTAGTGAAGGAAAACTTTTAAACAATCATATCAAGTTGTTTCATAAGTCATGCAATGCAGTTTATTTGTTCTGGTTTTTCAAGACAGGGTTTCTCTGTGCAGGCTTGATTGTCCTGGACTCACTTTGTAGACCAGGCTGGTCTCAAACTCACAGAGATCCACCTGCCTCTGCCTCCCCAAGTGCTGGGATTACAGGCGTGTGCCACTGTGCATGGCTGCAATGCCAGTGTACTCAGTAGACTTTAAAAATTATAAACATTTATAAAGAAAAAAAAAAGTGGATCTCAATGGCCAGTGCCATTAGTCACACCTGCTTGGGTTTGACTAATAACACGGACGTGATTGTAAGAAACCAACTTTCCAACTCAGATTCCGGTGATGTACACACTGCAATCTATAGGATCCGAGTCATAGCTCTGTACTCATATTGTATAGTCTACATACAGAATCTCTCTTATTTGCATTCATTTCTTATGGGAGAGGTGTAGTGGTCTTCATTGTTCTGGATAAGAAACAGGTTTCATGTGGTTGATTCTTCTGTGGGATCGCTCAGAGAGTAAATAAGGTTAGAGCCCAAGAAGACACATTCCAGAGGTTCAAGGAAAAAAGGACTGGCTGGGTGTGGTGGTACACACCTTTAAACCCAGCACTTGGCAGACAGAGGCAGGGAGATCTCTGGGGGGTCAAGGCCAGCCTGGTCTACAGAATGAGTTCAGGACAGCTAGGGCTCCATGACAAGAGTAAACTCTGTCTCAAAAATCAAAACAAAAACACCAAAGATTTTAAAACTCCAGAATGTCAGAGCAGGAGATGTGGTTCAGTGGTAGAGTGCTTGCCCAGCAGGCCTGGGCCCTGGCATCAATCCCCAGTTCCACCACCCAACCCCAAAACAAACAACAGCGAAACCTGCAGCCAGTTCTGAATCAGCCACTGGAACTTTTAGTTCACTGAAACGGTTGGCTTGGGTTCCACTCACTTAGGAATTATTCTCCATGCCTACTTGAGGAAGAATGTATGTAAGGCCAGTGCTTACCCGAGGAAGCCACCCGACGAAACCACACAAGGACACCAACTTTGTTCTTAAGTAGATTTCACTGGTAGAAGGTGGAAGGTAGACGCAGGCATTCGATTTTGCTTCAAGTCCATTTGGAATGCAAAGTTTAAAATCTCAAACAAAGAAATAAATAACCTGATTGATTTTGTGTAAGTAAAAGCTTCACTTTAAGTAAGACAAACTTTTATTTTTATGAGTGTTTGCTATATTTATTAGATGAACCCAGTGTATATAAAACAAAAGTAATTTTTCTTCTGGCATCAGTTTTAGTTATGCCAAGGAAGATGCAGAATTGTAGATTAAAAAAAAAAAGTTAAATAGTGCCAGGCAGTGGCACACACCTTTAATCCCAGCACTTGAGAGGCAAAAGCAGGGAGATCTTCTGAGTTCGAGGCCAGTCTGGTCTACAGAGCAAGTTCCAGGTCAGCCAAGGCTACACAGAGAAACCCTGTCTCGAAAAACCAAAGCTAAAACCAAACAAATAAATAAGTAAAAAGGAAATACAGAGAAAAAAAGAGAGAATAGCTATATAATGAAATTATAAAGTCATAAACTATTTATTAGTAACCCAAATATATTAAAATCCAAGACCAGTATCTTCAATATATGTGGGCAGATTTTTTTTTTTTTTCTCATAGCCTGTCTACCAAGGAATGTCTAATTTACAGACTAATTTATTCTGGCTATGTCTTCTCCATTCCTTCTGAAAGGTTTTCCCTGATATTTTAAATTTTAATATTTTAAATTTTAAAATTTGCTCCCATTCTAGATGAAAGTCAGTATGATTTAACACTCTTTCAACATATATTGATCTTTGTCTGCCATGAGATCTAGGAATACAAAGGTAAGATAAACAGCCTTTACCCTCCAGCCAATTACGAAGTTACAAATAGGCAAACAGGGAACTAAGTAAACTGCATGCATGTAGTTGTAGCTGTAACCATGGCTCTAGACCACCCTATGAGTCACATTCATTAAGAAATTAACAGATCTCATGGCAAGATAGGCATTCCATAGATATTTAGGTGAATAAATTAAAGTGAAGTTGTGAAGTCACTTCCACTAAACGGGGCCATTTACATGAAGCAAGCAAGAATCTTTATGGGAGGCATGTCCCTTCCTGTATCAAATTGGAAAGTAGCCTTAATTACCAAAGACTATAGCTTGGAACTGTAATGAAGTTTAATAAATTAGCCAGACAAAGTGACCTCCATTTCCCACCAGCCTTAGTGACATCCCAAGAATTTACTACACTACCCACCAACCCATTCCTCCGGTCATTCCTTTACAAATGCTCAATCTTTGTTTCAAAGCATATAAGCAGTAAGTCATTATGGTTTTTTGCCTTTCATCTCCTGAGAAGATATTCATGTATATGCAAATTTAATAAAGCTTGTGTTCTTTCTCTAGATAATCAGCCTTGTATTGACTAAGTCCCTAGATTTCACATGAGAACCAAGAGGGACAGGGGGATAGAGGACATAGCTCGCTCTCTTATGAATGTCTAATATATATTTATCCATCCAAATACAAACACACAGTAATGTAAACACAGTTCAGAACAAAGACAAATCCTAGGTGACAGGTCATGGAGTCAGTTTCTTCCTTCATCCTCAGATCACTGAGTAGAGTTGTGGCATGTTCCAGACCCCAGTCTTCTCTCCTCCATATTGTATGCAGGCTGGGGTCTCCTTATATTACAAGCCTCACCTTGAGCACATGACTTGGAGAGGGCTTCTTTCTCAAGTTTAAGCAGGCTTTCATAGAGAGGGCGTAGCCACACATCCCTTCCTCTGCTGCTCAGTGTCCACCCCTCATGTGAAAGGAACTTTGGGGTAACAGATACAAATGATAAAAGGGATGAAATAATGCTTCTGACCAACCAGTTTGCTGACGCTGCATACTTTTATGTAATGGCAGACGCCTTACAGATACATAAAGTACATTAAGCATTGATTCGAGAGCGAAAAGGTGTATTGAAGACGTGCTGTCACGCTTTCAGAATAGAAACTGCTGCTGAAAGCCTCGGGAAAGTCGTTTCTTAAACAGATCTGACATAGTGGAAAGCATCTCGCACCTTCCAAAAATGAATTGGAGCTCTCTCAGTGCGGAGAGGGCCAGCGACGAAGGACTTACCGCTCAACGCTAGGGTCTAGGTTCTGAAAACTGCGTGGCGCATTTCATTCCTCTCCTTCTCACCTTCAGAAGAACTGAAGGCCGAGGAGGGAAAGCAAGGTAAAATCCTGGCAAAGTCACTGTGGATATAACGAAACAGACCTTCCTTCCTGTTTGTTCAAGCTGCCCGAGGTGCTAAAAGTGCTCTTTGCCACACAGACCTGCACTAGTAAATGGTGTTGCAAAACCGGCCTGAGACTCGCTCGAGCACCCTAACATTGTTTGTGCAATAAAAAAATAAGTGAAAGTTGAAAACATTTTGGCGACCAAAAGTCAGCCCAGTAAATTAAAATTTACCCCGTTTGCCAGCTCACACAAATTCAGTAGGCCGTTGCTGAAATATATTAGTGTTAGCTTTAAAACCACCAGTATGTGAATGTCTGTTCTCACAGTGGGCTCATGAACCAAGAAATAAAGCTTCCACCTCAAACCCTTCTTTGAAAGCAGCTGGCCCTAAAGGATAAACTAGAGAAATGGGGGCAGTTTTGCATTTAGCTCTTGGCTGACTAACCTGTGGCTCTTCTAAGAGCATAAATGCCCTCAGATTGGTTTTGTTGGCGGTGTTTTGTTTGTTTTTGTTTTTCATTTGTTGTTGTTATATATATATATATATATATATATATATATATATATATATATATATATAAATCTCTGTACATATTGCTCAGCCATGGGTGGTACTAGAGGGATCAGATCCAGAGGTGTCTCCTGCCAGGTCAGAAGAGAGGAGTGCGCCTACATGGTTCCACTTCTGAGCACTGTCTTCAGGTAAGAGCGTCATTCACTTCATCTTACCTCCGAGTTCTCCCATGGCCCCCTTCTGTGCTTGCTCACAGATCCTTCTAGGATGTATTTACTTGGTTTCTCCTTCTGGCTTTGAAGTTTTCCCTCTGCTATATTTCCCTGGAATCTTCACTAAGGCTGGACTTTGGGATATTTAACAAATGTATACTGAGCTTAGGGATAGCTTTCAGTAAAAATGTTGCTCCAAAACACAGCAGAGTCCAGCACCTTAGAGCCCTCCCTCCTGGGACTGTCATTTTGACATAGGACTTCTGTTTCTTAGCCTCTTTTTCATGTTCTTTCCTTCCATCTGTCACTGTTCCCAAGGGTCTCTAGCTCCCCGACTTCCCAGCAGGTATGGGAAGCAGCTGTGTTGGCCATGGCTTCCCGTGTAGCTCTGTGTGCAGACTGTGTGGCCTCCTGGAGACAGAGTTCATCAAGACTCCGGAGGAGCTCCTGTGCTTTCATCTCTGTGTCATGCATTCTTTAGGTCAAAGGTAGGGTCTGGGAATCTCTCTACATTTAGAATGCATCCCAGATAATTCTTACACAATCAGAAATCAGATATGTCTTTTGAAATGACTGCCTCTACTTCAGCAAGCATGATCGGTTTTAGATAGGCAGATGGGTGAGTGACAGCGGGGCTTCTTTGGAAGGCCTGTGAAGAAGACTGATAAAGTCTTGAGGAGGTTTAGGACCTAGGGCAAACCTTTCCCAGGAGCCCCAAGCCTGCACCTGTGCAGCATCTTCTGCTTCCAAGGCAGCGAGAGGGGAAACTGAAGCTGACCTCCCAGGGCGGGAACAAGGCCAGGTGCAGCGAACTGATAACCAATCTACAACCCTCTACAGGGAGCATTCCCCTCTGAGTCTTTTGGGACATTTTTTTTTTTTTTTTTTTTTTTTTTTTTTTTGCAACACTGTTTAGAAAAAGAGAAAGTATCCGTATTTGAAAATATCTCCAAGTTGACAGGAACATACCCAGCCATTTTTGCAGTTAAACCATCTTCTAAGGTTTGATCTCAGGGAATCTTGGGACATAAAAAAGATGAACAACCCAAAGACAATGTGTGTTGCATCTATCAATATTTATTATTTGCTAGAAATTAAACCAGAGACCTGTTTTCAATAAGTACTCAATTCATTTACAACAATAATAAAACATTGGATTGTTATTAGTAATGTGTTTTTATGAAAGCTAATTATTGTCTAAAACCAAAACAGTGAGGAAAAAGCATTGCTTTACATTCCACAAATCCGTTTAAGGTCTGGCTGGAGAGAAGAGAGCTCTGTAGTTCAGTTGGTCAAATATGCTTTGGGAAATAGTATTAGACACTGAAACAATGCCATTTACAAAAGTACGTGAAATCTTGACATTGTTACTGAACAGTTTGACCATGAAAAGGTCATGGGGGTCCTAACCATGCCAAGAGGTACTGGGCCCTCTACCCTCACTTCCTTTGTTGTTTTATGGCTCTCAGAAGGACAGGGTGTTATAGGGGAGAATATTCCTACAAACATGCCTCACCAACAGAATTTTTAATAGTATTTTTATGACAGTTCTAGAAGACACATGTTAGAGCTACATAAGAAAAGCCTTCTTTTGCAAATATTTATGTGTTAAATAACCTTCATAAAATGAATTTAATCTCATGGTTATTTATAAAAGGGTAAACTTTTATTTAAAAAGCAAACAAACAGCCTCACCCGTCTAGGAATAAAGTAAGGAATTTAGAGGTTGGTATAGACAATGGTTAACAAAAAAAATAGTGGTTACACTATCTAAGGACACTAATCGCTGCTGGCATGGGCAGTTCTCATGAACTGCTGGAGTGGGGGATTATGGGAGAACAGCTAGACTTTTTTTGTGTGTGAAATAGATGTCAAATGAAGATGAACATTCCTTACACATGATCTAATAAAAATTAATTAAATGCTGGAGTTGGAGAGCTGGTTCACGTGTTAGAATGTGTACTGCAGAAGGAGAGAAAATCCTCAGGGCATGTGTTATAAAACTGGACAGAGTGGTGGACCTCCTGTGCACTGTGAGAGGGATGGAGACAGGAGGATTGCAGGGTTTGCTGGCCATGAGTCAAGTTCCAGGTTCAGCGAGTGATACTGTCTCAAGGGAATAAGGCACAGAGTGACAGGCCAAGACACTTGATGTCCTGCTCTGGCCTACACCATACACGCATAGTCCACACTCACTCACTCATACACATTTAGAGGATAAAATGATTCCAGTGCACACTTCAGCCCTGGGCCTCAGAAAGCAGAGTCAGGACGATCGCACGTTTGAGAGCTGCTTGGGCTCAAATATCTTTGTCACTAATTATAGGAGTAATGGAAAGACTGTATGAAGATAGGTGTGTGTGTGTGTGTGTGTGTGTGTGTGTGTGTGTGTGTGTGCGCGCGCGCGCGCATAGATGTACATTCCTATTGGATGATAATGTAGTTTCATAGTATTGTGACATACACGTTTTTATGCTGTAAATAGTAGTTCTAAGGGGAAAATATAGCTTATTTTATAAAATCATTACAACATTAGTAACATGCAAGTTACTACTAAATGGCAAGCATTTATTCTGCTTTCTCTAAAGAGTTAACTTGTTGGGTCTCAGGTACACACCCCTCTGCTGTAATGATCTTTCCAATTCTCTATGTCAGATTGGTGCATGCTCTGTCACCTGGATTAATAGGATTTGCGATATAAGAGCATGTCCATGTGTCCTCCTGTGGAGGGCTCTGAGGGCTTGTTGATCTGTGTTCGGCATGGAAGATAAATAAATACACCTTGACCACGAATGTACACGTGAGAGTAGCTAGGCCCTGACTCAGGTGGCCACTCTCTGGTGGTGCTGCTGCTGCTGTTTCGTTGCATCTGGGCTAACATTAAAAATGAGTTCATATGGAATATTTTGTTTCTCCACTCCTTGGAATATACCCAGAAAATGCTCCACCACACGACAGGGACATATGCTCAACCACATTCATAATAGCCAGAACCTAGAAACAGCCTAAATATCCCTCAGTTGAAGAATGGATAAAGAAATTGTGGTACGTTTATACTATGGAATACTACTCAGCTATAAAAAAAAGAGGAAATCCAGAAATTTGTGGCCAAATGGATGAAACTAGAAATGATCATCCTGAGTGAGTTAACCCAGAAGCAGAAAAACTCACACGGTATATACTCACTTATAATTGGACACTAGTCCAAAAGGCATGCCCCATGAAAGTCTTCACTTACTCAGAGGTTGGGATAGATGTGAGGACATCCTACTGGGACTCTAGGTAAGAGAAACATTGGAGATGGGGGAAATAGAAGAATAGAAGGATCCAGAGGATCTTAGAAACATACAAGAAGAACAGTGTAGTGGGTGGATCAGGGCCCAGGGGGGTATGCTCAGACTATTGCACTAACCAAGGACAATACAAGTAGTAAACACCTACTCTGATCTACCCAATCAACAGGACATTCTCCGCAGTTATGGGGAGAGCAGGGACTAACTCTGACATGAACCCTGGTGCCCCGTATTTGATGACCTCCCCTTGGTGGAGAGCCCTGGTGGCATTCAAAGAAAGAATAGGCAGGCTACCAAGGTGAGACTTGATAGCCGGTGACCATAAAGTTGGGGAGGAGATCCCCCTCAGTCATGAACCTAGGGGAGGGCAATAGGGTGGGGGTGGGAGGGAGGGAAGAATGGGAGGGTACAAATGATGGGAGAACAATTGAGTTGTAATCTGAATAAATTAATTAATAAAAAAAATAAATAAAATAAAATAAAATGAGTTCACAGGGCTTGGGAGATGACTCAGGAGTTAAGAGCATTGGCTGCTCTCCCGAAGGACCTGGGTTTGGTTCCCAGCACTCGCATGACAGCTCACAATCATCTGTAACCCCAATATCAGGATATCCAATGCCTTTCCAGCCTTGCATGCACCAGGAACACATGGTACATAGATGTACATGTAGACAAAACACTCATACATATTAACTTAAAAATAACAAATTAGCAGGGCGTAGTAGTGCACACCTTTAATCCTAGCACTTGGGAGGCAGAGGCAGGCAGATCTCTTGTGAGTTCAAGGCCAGCCTGATCTACAGTGTAAGTCCAGGACAGTCAAGGCTACACAGAGAAACCTTATCTCAAAAAAGAAAACAAGACAAAAATAAATAAAATAAATAAAAACAATAAATTTAAATTGAATTAACTCTTTAGTGAGGATAAACAGTGCGAATGTGTATATGCTATCAAGTGAGCACGGAGATATTGTCTTCAGCTGCTATAACTCTGGCTCTTCATATCCATGTAGCTAACGATCATATTTCCCCATTTTCATTTTAAAGATTAAGATGGGAAATAAACTCCTTGGACCTAAGCAATTTTATTTCTAGACATAAAACCTTTTCAAATATTATTTTTTAAATACATTTCTTTTATTACACAAGTATAAAACAAACTACATACAGTAGGGAGAACCAAGTGACAATCGTGAGTTCTATAAATGTTACATTCATAGTGGTTTGGCCATTTGTATTTTTCAGCTTGAAGTAAATGTCTTTCCTGTCTTGTTGCGTCTAACTTTCTGAATGGAATTTAATATCTATCCTATCTCAACTCTAATAACTTAACTTCTTTATCTTGATCTAAAAGGATCTTATCCTCTAGCCAACTAAACTTGATTGTAAAACTATACTATCTTACCTTCAATGCCCCTCAGAGACTTGAGAAGGAACAGAACTAAAATTCCTGAGTGAACCAGCAGTGCGGTTTACCAGCTTCCAAAATGTACAAATTGACTTAGCCGGTTTATTGCCTGAACCGTCACCCAACATTCTCTATAACATTGGTGCCTCATCTTCACCTTTCTGACTCAATATCTCTGCCAAATTTATTCGCAGGGCAGGAACTATTGAGGACTTGCTTACCCTGTCTTAGCAGAATGTGGCCATTGCCTCTGCCTGCATCTAAGTTGCCCATTTTTAGGCAGAATTCTGTTTGTGGCAGGAATGAGGATATTTTGCCCAGTGGCTTATTTGCCATATTTGAAGCCATCTCCAAAGGAAGCTGTTTGATGCTCATCATCTTCTTTGAGGTCGACTGGGTGTTGTCAGGAGTTAACTTGTCTTGTTCAAAGAAATTTAGTTTTCAGAACAAGATAACGAGACACAGATGGTATATCAGACCTGACAAGATTCATTCCTCTCAACATGATGGACTCTGACATCCTGCATCCTCCTAGCTCCATCCCCAGATGACTCTGTTGCTGTTACCCATCAGATTTGGACAGCTTTCTGGACAACATTGTAGAAAACTTCTGATTCCATTTGGACCACCAGTTCAATCTCCTGCTAAGCCTGAAATCTCTCAACATTTAGAAACTGGACCACAAATACAATCCCTGGCTTGCTTAACTATATTCCCCAATCTTTTTGGGCCCCTTCCAAGTTATTATTTGCCCCAATTCAGCTTGAAGAAACCTTAAGAGAACAATGCCCCATCCCCTCTAAGGGGGTTTGTATAGGTTTCTGTTTGCTCTCTTGGTCATAAGTCATTACTGGCCTTATACAGAGAAAAAAACTAGGTGAAACTCCGGGACATCTCCATTTTCCTTTTTCTTGTATATGTAGGTAAGGAGATAGGAGCTGAAAAGAAAGAAAGGGAGATATAGGAATATAGAGTGAGGCTAGAACAAAAGCTAGATGATTGAACCTACTCCTTAACTCAAGGCCTTAACTGTTACTCATAATGAAGATTATGTCTAAGTCATTGCTATAGAATTTAGTATATTGACACAAAACATGGGCATATCCTAAGTCTAACAGATAGATATGACTTTATTGATATATGAGGTAAAATAGTTGAATAAGGTCTTCAAAAGCCTCAGCGACACACAGAATATGCCATTTAAAGTTGTTTTTAA
>OU015746.1:72729603-72740905 GCA_907169655.1 Acomys percivali | reverse complement strand
TGTGTGTGTGTGTGTGTGTGTGTGTGTGTGTGTGTGTGTGTGTGTGTATGTGCAAACCCTTGAGTCTGTCTCCCATTTATAATATAATGTTGATGGGCTCAATACTGAACAGGTGAACACTAGCTCTAAGAACCTGTCATGTTGAGCAGGCAACATTTCACAGCTCTCTCCTAGTCTCCAACTCTTACACTCTTCCTACCCTCTCTTTTATAATGTTCTCTGGCCTTGGAGCGGGGTGAGAAAGATGTCTGCTTGGCACTGAGAATTCTAGAATCATCCATCCTCAGCACTTTTGACAAGTTGTTGAGTCTTTGAGTTCATCTTCCCCACTACAAAAAGAAGCTTCTCTGACCAGGGCTGAGGACAGCACTAACCTATGGACATAAGTATAAACATGGGGGAGTTTGACATGTAACAAAACATCAGTAGCAGGATTACCACTAAGGCACAGGAAGATTAGCCAATGTTAACAATGAATGAAAAGCACCACCAACACCTACTATTTTGTAAGCTAATTTCAAATGATAACTTAAGGGCTGGTGAGATGACTTGATGGGTAAAGATGTTGCTTGACGAGACTGATGGCCCGAATTTTCCCTGGGACCCACATGCTGGAAGGAGAAAGTAGTCTCCTTCAGATCCTCCTTTGCCCTCCACACTCATGCTGCGGTTCACACCCACCCAAACCCATGCAAATCAATTAACTGATCAATTAATCAATCATCAACCACCCGATGTATATTTAAAGTAATGACAGGATCTCATTCTAAATTTAATAAGGAAAATGAGTCTGAGCAAAAATAGCTTCCATGGATAGGACATTGCTGCCTGCAGTAGACATAGGCTATTAAGTGAAAATCACAGAACAGTATCCTGGGATACCACTCTATGAGTTGTGATCATGAAGTCTTCAGAGTCCCCAGAGACAAGGCAGGCTATCTACCACCACTATTCTTGGTTGCCTACCAGGACCAGACGGGAAGACTGTATTATGAGAGACATCAGACACTTAGGTTGTAGGACATCAAGAAATCAAGCTGAAACTGACCTATGGGTTTCCTCTCTTCACTGTGCTGGAGGGTGCTGGCAGGCCACTGGAGTGAAAAGTCATCAAGCCCCTGACATCATGCCTTGACCCCGTAACAGACTGTACCCTGCCTACCTGTAAGCCAAAATAAACTCTCCAGTTCTTAAATGGTATTTGATAGGTTTTTGTTTGTTTGTTTGTTTGCAGCAATGAGATAAGGAGTTAGTATACATTTTGAGTGGGAGTGGGGGGATGGTTAGACTATTGGGCCAGGGATATAGAGTCATGCGGTGTGCAAACCCAAGAGTTCATTGACTACAGGTGACTTGGTGCAGCTGGTGTAACAAGGAGGTACCAGAGGAAGGAGGAATGAAGGGTGCCTGGATAAAAACAGAAGGTTGAAGTCTGCTACCCAGGTGTGGTGGTTTGAATAGGAATGGTCCCCATAGGCCCATGAGTTTGAATGCTTGGCCCATAGGGAGGGGCACTATTTGGAGGTGTGGCCTTGTTGGTGTAGGTGTGATCTTGCTGAACAAAGTGTGTCACTGTGTAGGTGGGCTTTGAGGTCGTGTATGCTTAGTCTCCACTCAGTGTGGCACACAGTCTCCTGGTTGCCTTCAGATCCAGATATAGCACTCTCATCCCCTTCTCCAGCACTAGGTCTGCCTGGATGCTGCCATGCTCCCCACCATGATGATAATGGACTAAACTTCTGAAACTGTAAGCCAGCCCCAGTGAAATGTTTTCCTTTATAAGAGTTGCCATTGTTATGGTGTCTCTTCACACAATAAAACCCAAACTAAGGTAGCAGGGGTGGTAGCAAGGGCTCGCCACTGTCTGGGAATTCTAGATTAGGAGCTCTGTCAAGTGTTCATGTGACAAGATGGGGCACCAGGAAAGGAGAAACCGGAGGAGGATGAGGAAGGTGAGGATTGTCATCATCTCCTCGTACTTGCCAATGTTTGTGGTGAAATAACACCCTGGGGAGAAGGCAGCTGGCATCTTCACACAACGGCCTGAAAAGTAATGATAAAATCAAATCACAAGCTCATATACTAACAGAGAAGTATCATTTTCATAAATAGAAATCTAAAATATTCTTTTGCATGACTATGTATGGTGTGTGTTAAGAGGACAGACACCAGGACTGGTCCTCACCTCCAACCTGTTTGAGACAGAGTCTCTTTTGTTATTGTTGTTTTCTCCTGTTTACACCAGGCTAGTGTTTCCTTAGCATTCCTTAACTATAGTTATTAATTTATAAAATATAAACCATGATAAATATGGTGGGAGTATTCACTATTGACCCCACCACTATTACCACACACACACACACACAGACACACACCATCACTAGCAATCTTGCTTGCATGTATACTTGAATAGATAAATATTCCAACACAGAGATACACTGCTTCTGAACAATCATAGGCACACATACATGCATTTCAATGTTGTATCTCAAATATTTTAGAGAGATAAAGACAAGCAAATGGCTACATAAATTGTGTTATTAAGAAACTAGTATATCCAGCATGGTGAGCTAGTTTATTTAGTTACAACTGTGAATCCCTTAGTAAATCATGTAATATATTTCCCTTCATTTCTCAAAAACTGCTAAATAGACTTCACTTATTGAAAATTCATCCTATTTCTTTCTGCTTACTCTGTTTGACATTTTTCCTCATCTGCTATTAATGGCATTATTCATCTTAGATTTCTTTTATAATCATTTTTGTTTTCTGTCATAATAAATTTTAAGTCAATTCCTAGCACCATTAGGAAGAGATTTACAATGCCCAAAATACTATACACTGTAGCAATGTAAAATCTATGTGATAATGCCTGGAACAGTAAAAGAAGATGAACCCACAGCTTTAAGTTAAAAAATCAGAAATAACGAAAGTGTTCACTGGATCCTTCGTGGGATATCTAAATCATGTCCACATTTTATCCACAAAATTTTATATATGGTGAAGACAGGATAATATTGACTAATTTGCCTAATTTTACACTCCCTCTACTTCTTATACACTTTTTCATGAGATGGAAGCTCATGTAACTGAGGCTGGCCTTGATATATAAGCACATATCACCATGCCAAGGCTAATTTTTCTGATTTTATGCTAGTCACTGTTGTGTGTGTGTGTGTGTGTGTGTGTGTGTGTGTGTGTGAAATAAACAATTTTAGCCTAAGTTTTTAGGGTAATTACGTGTAACCCTTAGGAATATACTAAATATGTATGTACACATGACTTTGCATACCTGAAGGCTAGAGTCAAAATTAAACTGTTCGTTAAAGGTTTCTGTGTGAGTGTTTCTCAAAGAAGACAAGGATATTAATGAAAGTCAGAGTGCCAGCCATGGGATAACTCTCTACCAGTTGTTAGTCTCAGAGGTCCCCAAAGCAAAAGCCATTGCCGCTGCTCTTGGTTGTGTGCCATAACTAGATAATAGGACCCTATTGCCGAACACACTACACACAAGTTGCAGAACATAGGAAATTCAATCTCAAACTCACCAGGAAACTTTTGTCTTGCTCTGGCTAGCTTTCTTAGGTCCAGAAGATGCTATGCAGACCAGGGAGGGAGAAAACACAACGATGGTCTTCCTAAGTGCTAGGTTCTGGATACTTCAACACTAACCTGCCAGCAAGATGTCCTGGTGCAATAGTGGCTTGGATGTTACGGGGTAACCAAAGTGGTTTCTGATTTGGCCTGAGGCTGCTCCATAGGTGCCCTGTACTATCAAGCAGATCAAAAGCCCATAGCTTGGGATATCCTGGGCCTTGAGAGGAGAAGACATACTATTGCTATTTTGATATATGGTCATGTCAAATTACCTTCTAAATACTTTTTTTTAATAATCCCCTAGATCTGAGCTGCTCTCAACCTTAGCTAGAGAAGTTCCTTTTTGCAGTGGGCAGAGGGGACTGAGTTTTTATTTTTTATTTTTCATAATTAGAAACAGTGCTGAGAATAAACGAATGAGTGCTCAACCCCAAAGAGACATCTTTATCAATCCCTCACCAAAGCTCAGCACACATTGTGGAAGAGGAAGTCAAAATGTTCTAAGAGCCAAAACATGGAGGGGAGCCGTGTAAAATTCACTCTTCTGAACAAGACATGGCTAGTGCAACCATGAACTCACAGCATTGATGGTTACTTGCAAAAGACACGCACAAGATCTAGCCAGTCAGAATTGCAGCATGGATGAAGGTGGGCAGAGTGAGGGGAGGTTCAAAAGGCTCCACCTCTTGCTGAGGCGCCATTAATCATCTGGTAGTAGCTAGGGAGGGGAGAGTGGTTATGGCCACTCACTGACTCACAGCTGCTGTGAGTATGTAGGGAAAGACACAAAGTTGAGAGGGGAGTTTCTGGGGGGTTAGTTGGAGGAGAGAAATGGGGGTGGATATGATCATAATGTCTTGTATACATCTGCAAAATTCTCAAAGAGCAAATAAAAACATTTGTTATTTATTGTTACTCCTTTCAGAACTACCTCATAACATCAGGAAACAAGCAAAGTAACCCATGTAAATAACATAGTATAGTGGGTCTCTAGAACAGTCTAACCTGACAAGTTTATACATTTTTATAAACATGTATTTTTAGATAAAATCAGAGACCTAAAATCCGACCCCCACAAAGCAAGAAAAGGGACCAAAAAAAGAGAGTTGAAGAGATGAAGTTACAAAAATACCCTATAGTGTCATGTGAAAGATTGCTGTCAAGACCATGTGAAAACAAGGAAAAAGAAAGCTCTTAGGGTGATGTCAAAATCCAGAAGACCCAAGTTGACGTCGATGCCTACAAGGCACAGCCTAGAGACATGTCATGGACTGGGATTTCTGGCATTTGTAAATCTAAGTCTGCAAGGCTTCCATATTGTACTGTGATTTTTTTTTTTTTTTGCCATTGTACAGCAACTTCAAATTTGTACAGTTTCCCACTCCCAACTCCCCTCTTTTATTCACAGTGCACAAATGTTACCAGATTTACTAAATAACAATTACCATAGTTTTATTTTTCCCATGAATTATCCTGGCCAGATTTTTGTTATTTTCTTAATGTTTGGGGGGGGTATAGTATCTCGACATGGTTTTAACTTGTGTGTTAGTGTTGGCTTGAACAGCTTTTCATGCACTTACTGGTCTTTTGGTGGTGGTCGTGTTTGACTTTATTTGTCCATTTATTTATTGGATTGTGTGTGGTTTTAGTATCATTAGTTCTTTACGGGTTCTGAATATTAGTACTATTTGTGAAGAGTAAAGAGACTAATGGGAGGGGGCGGAGGATGGGAGAGGCTCACATGGGTGAATGTGGTCAAAGTACATATGTCTGAATGAGAATGTCACAAAACAACTCGTCACTTGCTTCTGGAGAGTGTGTGTGTGTGTGTGCGTGTGTGTGTGTGTGTACCAATGTTCTAAACAGGATTTTTCTACATAGCCTTTGCTGGTCTTGAACTCATGGTAGTCTTCCTGCCTTAGCCTCCCCAACACAATACTATGCCCATCACTTTGTACAATGAATATATGATGATACATCTTTTAAAGTCTCAGTTAAATGAGATTTTTAGGTAAACTAAGCATCATAAGATCCAAATTAGACTTTAAGTACCATTTTAACTGATTACCACTTTCTGTTCATCTTAAAGTAAAATAAATAAATAAATAAAAATTAAGTCAAATCATAGCAAACTAAGGACGGTCTCGATAAATATGCACAGAATAATATTTGCAACTTATGTTAAAATTTATTTACTGCTTATCATCTGAAATTCTAACTTACCTATAAATCAGTAACTTCCTCCAGTAACTACCAACAACTTGTAAAACCCATAGTTTCTGGAAAGCCCACATCTTCCAGATTGCCTCTTCATACAAGAAAGCTTCTGTGAGAAACTCAGGGACTAGAAGGGATTGTTATTGTAAACCTGGGGGAAGCTCTAAGCACACTAGTGTAACTTGAATAATGGCCAGAGGGATGGGCATGTACCTTACCGACAGCTAAGTCTAGAACTCAGTTTACCTGAGGCCCAGGATCACAGCAAGGCTAAGAGCCTGGTGGCTCTCCTTTCACCCGGGCCATCCTTGGTTGCTGACGACAGACTTGTCCTGCTCCGGCCTGTGGGGCCTCCCGTGGGCTGGCAGCAGGAAGCTGGTCAGTAGGCTGTCTTGGCCCTGCTTTCTGCTCTTGCTTTGGCACCGCAGTACCAGCCATTGGGTCCATCTGATTGCCACTGCGCGAGCACGTTGACGTTCTCTCCTTGTTTCTCCTCCCAAGCTGAATACAAGCTCTCAGCAGACCCTCTCCCTTCAAAGAAGAGTATGGGGTGCTGGTGTCCAGAAGCTGTCCCCATAACATACTCTCTTTGGCCATTTTACCACTTGGGACTCCAACATATAATCTGTGGATTCCTGCCTTCCAAAGCCTTTAAATGCATCAGGACAGATTTGCATTTAATTTCACAAAATGGGGCTCACAGAACTCTTGGTGCCCCATTTTGGGTACACGGGTTAAAAAGATTGGGGTGTTGCCAAATGTCATATGAGCATATTGCTATAACATTAAAGAGTGAGAGAAGGCCAGAACACTGACCAGAGATGTTTAAATCTTTGCCTATAACATATATAGAGAGGTGCGGGACCGGTTAGGGTACTCCCTACAGGCTCCAAGTTGCATTTGAAATAAGGGACAATGGATGTGAAGCCAGAGAATTTCTTGGATGGGGGCCTTCAGGAATCAACCACAGTGACTGAGAAATTTCTGTGTACCTCTCAAAGAGCATGATGCTACACACATCCTAAGGCCTGGATAGACTGTAACGATGATGCCGACGACTGCCGATGCTCAGGACAACCACTGGCATTCACTGGGTGCTGGCCATGCCGCAGGCACGAGAGAAAGCAGGCACTATGCATTTGGCGAGGCTGTGGTAAAGGCAGAATCTATATAAACAGGCAGGAGGTCATGGAGCCTCAAATGCAGGAAGTAGGAAGCCACCTTCTCTGCTGACTCTTAAGAGGAGCCCATCCCCCTCACCCTCTCTAGCCCCCACTCCCACTCCCCAACCCTGCCGCCTTGTGCAGACACAGAATGCAGGCTGCTTGTAGCGTCTGCCCAGAATCTTCTCTATTTACAGCCACCCTCCCTACTCAGGAGGTAAACTTTCTGTGGCTGATTGAGACTTTCTTCATTTGGGGACAAAACGGGTTTCAAAGAATGGAAATGGGGGCCTTGCGTGTGCAAAGCGAGTCTCCACCACTGAACTGTATGTACCACAGGACACTTTCCACTTTTTAAAAAGTAATTACTTCACTAATTATATTTATGTTGAAATTACTTGTGCTTATTTTATTTACTCACATAAACCTTTTATTTTGAGACCGTGTCTCATTCAGCTGCCCATGTTGCCTTGAACTTGAAGTTTATTGCCTCAGTCTGTCAAGTAGCCGGGATTACAGGCCTGTGCTGCCAGGCCAGAGCTGAGTACTTTTATTCTTGAAGTACTTTGGAGGTGGGTGAGTAGAGAATTCCTCAAAGCTTCATCAGGACAGGAGACTGGGTCCATGTCTCAAAAGGCATGTGCAAACCAGGTGTGCAACTAGGGACCCAGAAGCAAGAGGATCATGATTTCCAGGCCAGCCTGAGCTACACGATGAGTCCTTGCCACTGAAAACACAACAAACAACAACAGCAAAACCCCCCAAGCCATAAAAACAAACCCACCCAGCCAAACCCCTAACTCTCCCAAGAAAGCACATGGGATTTACTTAGGTTTCTGTTCTCAAAACCTTCTTAAAACAACAACAAAAAGATGGTCACAGAAGTGAGTGAATAGGCCTTAGAGCTGCGGAACCTTAAACAAACAAGCAAAGATCCCAGCTTATGGCTGGTGCAGTGACCAGAACCAGCCAGCCGGGAGACAGAAATCAGCTCATCAGTTGTGACTGGGCTCTGCCCATACAAACAACTGTGGTCCAGCCTCCTAGCAGCCTGGACAGAGGCCAAGCGCCTCTGGCTGGAGGGTTCTTCCCTCCCCTCTTCTGCTTGCCTCTCCTCCTCTCTCCCCTCCTTTCTTGTCTTCTTCATCCTCCCTTACCCACCACTCCTTTTGCCCTCCATCTCTTCCTCCCTCCCTTCTCCTCCTCCCTTCCTTTTCCTTTTCCCTTCTTCCCTGGCACTCCACCCCAGAGCTTAGGCTTCCCTACCGTGTATCCACTGCCTGCTTGGTGTGGTCCTTAGAAGACCCAATCTCTACTTTAGTGAGTTCTTTACTTTGAAAGAAGAAGAATCAGGTTTCAAACCTGTTCTGCGTTTAGGGAATTCTTAGGCTAAACCCTCCCACTTAGGACCATTCCAGTGCCCACTGTGTGAATCCAAAGCTATTGTGAACCTAATGTGGTCTAATGAGCTTTGCTCAGGAAAAAAATAAAACAAAACACAACAAAAAACTGTCCCTGGGTCACAGAATCACATGCGTTGCTGTCACCAGCCAGCTTTTAATTATGTGCTTTTGATTACCAGGGCAACAAGGGGAGAGACCAGGTCCTCTGGGTGACATCATCACCACCAACAGAAAAACAAAGAAAATTGCAGGCATTCCTCCTCAGACACCAGTGCTGTTATTACAGAAGGCACATTCACAGACAGGTTTCTTATAGTTGCTGGGTGCTAGGTGCCACCATATTGTCTGCTGCCTCTTTGCAGACTTTGAACTGCTTGGGAGAAGATGTTGTAAGTTTCTTTAGAATTCTGTTCTCTCCCAGCACACACACACACACACACACACACACACACACACATACACACACCACACGCATGCACAAATGCACTCATACACACATACACATACAAACACATGCATTTGCATACATGCATGCACATACACATACACACACATATACATAACATGCACACACACAAATACACTCATATACACATGCACATATACATAGACACACATACATACACAAACATAAACACATGCACACATACACACATGTATGCACACACATACATACACACAACACACATACATACATGTACAACACACACACACATATAACACATACACACACACACACACAAACACACATGAGTGTTATGCTGTTAGGATTTGTTTCTCTTCAGACAAAGGCCTGAACAGATGAAATGTTTTGGGAAAGAAATGTGTGGTATAGAGGTTTCAAGGCATCAGGTGTGCAGGCAAAATCTCTAGGGACTAAAGGGTTTGCCTGGGAAGAGACAAACCACAGTTGGCCAATTAGAAGGACACAGGCAGCAGACACTATGTACACTCAGGCGCTCTGATCTCACCTACACTCCTGACTGCAATGTTGTCCACCCACTACACACTAACCTATCCTACAGCTGACAGAGAACCTTCATTTCTTTCTTTGGAGTATCTCTTTGATGACCAGGGAAGCAGGCCTGATACTCTAGGAAATCACACCACTGTGGGCAACAGCTGTCAGATAACTGACTGTTGGTGTGTGGCCTGGATGTCTCTGCTTCCTTAGTGTATGTGCAGTGACTTGGTCAAGCAGCTGGTGATATTCCTTCATATGATCTCTCTTTTTTTTTTTTAAACATAGCATGGACTGAGAACTCTGAAACCATGAGCAAAAAGAAACCTTTCCCTTTGTTTTAATCATAGCTCTTCAATAGTCGCTGATACAGTCAGACCCTAGAGGCCAATGGACATTTTGTAAAGAGTCTAGACTCATGTACAAAAATAAAATAATTTTTTTTAAATTAAGAAGTATAAAGAAAAATGAGATGCTCTGTAAAAAGAAAGAGAACGCATAAAGGGATAGCCAAGTGTCAGACAGTGCAGGCCTTTTGTGGTCGTCCAGTCCTCCAGGTCTCAAACCTGATATCACACAGCAGTAAAGATTATCCAGGCCAACCCTGAACTGACAAAACCAAGAGGGATAATAAAGCATTGCTCCCAACTTCATGTCTTTCATGTCCTTTTAACTTTGAGCTTTTTTTTTTTTTTAATCCCACTTAGTCTAATTAATGATTCCTATATGCGTATGGGTGTGGAGCCATCCACCAGAGCAAAGGCGAAAGCAGGCACCAAACCCCTAAGAAACAAAAGACTTCTCTCAGTAGCCATCAGTTGCTATAGCTGCGCAGCTAGGAGCTGGACCTTGTGTGACCCTCATCTTCCATTCACAGCTGCAGTTACCTATATAAGACCTGCACAAAATCAAGCCAGTCAAAAGGAGTAAAAGTAACTTTTATTTGCCTGATGTAATTGTCTTGGAGGCTTATTGCCTCTGTCTGCTAACCTAGGCCTAATCACGGAAGCTTCTAGCCTCTAGACAGTCTTATCTAGGCTTAAAATGTTTTCAGCTTCTGAGACTTACTACTGAGTAAGCTCACCCTTTCTAGCTCTTTCTGAACTCTGGCTGGCTGGTTCAACTCAGCTGTCTGGCCAAAACTCCTCTCCAAGCTGAGTAATTCAAGCTGGCTTCTCTCGGCATCTGAGTGAATTGCTCTGCTTGGCTTCATACTAACTCTGGCAATATGTTCTCATCTTCTGGCTCTTTCCCATTCTCTAGCTCATTCTGCCTTCACCTGTGTCTGGATTGTTCTCTTCTTAACCCATGTTTTGCAACTGTTCCAGTAAAACTGAACTGCCACAAACCCAACTCCACTGCATTCAACCAAACTGCCTAAACACAACTGACTAGAACTCAGAGGTCTGCAGGCCTGTTTCCTGACTACTGGGATTAAAGGCGTGTACGGCTACACCTGGACCTAAGCTTTCCTTTCCCTGAAACTTGCTCTATACCAGGCTGGCCTTGAACTCAGAGACCTGCTTGTGTTTGTCTCCTGAGTTTATGGATCACACAGATCTGGAAGGTCTGGCAATTTAAGGAAATTTCAGGGTCTGAGAGCAGACTGGTGGAGAAGGAAAGACATTAACGAACTCACACCACATTAGTAGGTATAGCTTCTGCCTCCTTCCTGTAAGACAGCCCCACTGTCCCTGAGAACATTCCTGTTGGCTTTGGTTATGGACACAGCAGTATCTCAGTGGTTGGAGAAAGATAACACAGGTTTCCTTGAGTATTCCCTAGTGTGATTTTTCTGGAGGTGATCTTTCTCCACTGTTGTTTCTGCACCGTGTACCTGCCAAAGTATTTTAAGGTGTGTGTGTGTGTGTGTGTGTGTGTGTGTGTGTGTGTGTGTGTGTGACTGTTTGACAGAGCTAGTCTGTAGGCTCTGATGGTAACAGTAGGATAATGGAGACTCA
>OU015746.1:72708645-72729593 GCA_907169655.1 Acomys percivali | reverse complement strand
GCACATGGGCTCATAGGGAAGGCAGTGATTTGGTGTGGGGCAGGACACTGAATAAGGATCAAGGTGCACATGTGGGCTATTCAGCCATGCCTATAAAGCTATCTACTTGAAGCAATGCTTGATAAATTCTTTCCCCCACAGTACAAAATATGCTTTGGAGCACATGGAATGAAAAGCACCAGCTACCACAATTTTTTTTTTCATAAAAATGATGAGGAGAGAAGCAAAGCATTATGGGTTGATGACTCAATACTGTAACTTGGTTTTGACCTCCCTGAACAGATGTGGGATTAATTTAAATTTAACAAGAGATAGGAGTTACAATAACTAAAGATTTCCTGTACCTCAAATGCCAGAAAATCTAAATTGGCATTTCTGCAGACATTTTAAAATGTGAACCATGCTCAGAATAATGAGCAATGTCTACTGTGCTGAGGAAGCGATGTTCCGCCAGTCCCACACACCCCTGCTCCCTCAGCTTCCCATCTCCAGAACTATTTCCAGAAGGGAAATTCAAAACAATGCTTCCTTAAAATTCTTTAAAAATAGGTTTCTGCTTTCTCTTTCTCTGTCTTCTCTCTGCACTGCTCTTATTTGGCTTTGATAGTTGGCTTTTTCTGGGGACTCCCACAGGTAGGGCACTCCCTCTGATCTCTAATATAGGAATAGTTTGGGGATGTAATTGTCTGTGCCTAATAATCATTGAGATACAACAAGGTAGGAAGAAGTAAAAGTAGTCTACATGAGTAAGGATAAATTATGGGAAAATAAAGGCAGAGGCGAGCCCCATCCACTATTCCTGGGTCATAAACATCACAGATGACTTTCAGGTGACTTATACATGTGGCTTTGAACTCCCTAACTGCCAACACTGAGGTAACGATTAGTCACCTGTTTCATAATATAATTCGAGACACATCTCTTCCTAGTGTAGATCCAGTAATCATCGAAGATTAATCCAAACTCCAAACTACTGCAAATTATACAACATTTGAGACCATTATGATGCCATAAGTGGAAAATTCCAAGAGCCATCTCACATGATGCATAATAGACAAATGTGGGTGAACTGAAATTAACACTCAACATTTTCTTCAAGATGTGTATGTAAGGTACACTTGTATTGCATCTGGAGTTTATTTATGCTTGGACTAAATTTCTAAGATATCTCGTTATGTTTATACAAATATCTCCAAACAAAAATATCTTAAGAATGAAATTCTCTGTTTTAAGCTGTTAAGACAAGGGTACTTAACCTTTACTGTGTCTCAAAGAATTTCCTCCCCTACATTACTGGGCACACAAGCTTATTGCTCCACTACTTACAGCAGCCAGCTGATGGACCCAGCTTAAGTATTGGATAAAGAAATGTGGTACATATACATAATGGAATTTTATTCAGCAATAAAGACCAAGGAAATCATGACACTTGATGGAAAATGGTTGGAACTGGATGTCATGGAGTGAACGTATAAAGAAAAGAGACAGCTGGAACAGGGCAAAGGTGAAGGCAGTGGGGGAGGGGGCAGACTAGAACAGAATTTGACCTGCATCCGAAAATGTCAGCATGAAATCTATTCCTTTTTATGCTAACTTAAAACAAAATCTACAGAAAGAAATTAAGTAGCACTAAAGGAAAGGTAGAGTGGAGCTCAGCCTCAGTGCCCCAGCTTTTTGCTCTACCCAGTAGATCATGCTATCTTTTGACACTGAATAGCAGGGAGTCTGGGGCTGCCTCTCCTAGACCTTTGTATTAGTGACCTAGCACACCCTATTCTGCAGGAAGAGCCTTCTACCTACCACCGTGCTTTGAGGTTAACTCTTGGTGTGGCCCTTGTCAGTAGATCATTTCTCTTCATGATGAAAATACACATGATGCCACTGTTTTATCCATTCATTTAGGAGTACATGCCAGGCCACTGCCAGGTCTGGCTACCATAAACAGAGTTAAATGCCACACAGAAGTCTTGGAATGTCTTAGGATGCGGTTCTACTACTTTAAAAGATAGCCTGCCTGGGGGCTAGATGGCTTCCCTTCTGTAAACTTGGAGACAGCTCCTGAAACGCACGCTACCTTCAGCCTCTCTTGGTGAGCCAAAATAAGCCTTGAGAAGTGTTGGGAAGGCAGGCTTCTTTGCACAGATAAGACGTTTTGGACAAAACTTGATGGTGGGTATGCAGATGTGACTTTAAGCTATAGGCTCAGCCTACAAATCTTATTCCCTTGTAAAAATCTAGCAAGTTTTATCAGTTATTTAAAGGGATTTTTAAAAAAATCTAGTTTGGTTATATATTTAGATTCAGCTAAAATGTTTAATCCCCTAACCACTCAATTTCTTTGAATCTGATGCTTAATTTTGCCTTTCAAGATATATGTTAAATGTACATGTAAAAAATTGTACCAACAATAACACTTACTGAGCATTTACTCATGTTGTTGATTTCCTAATGTATGTGATTTTAGCTTACTGTTAGATAAAGATCTCAGTTACTTATTTACAGAATTTTAGTTGAAGCTAAAAACTTGTTCCTTTGTTCAGTCAAATCCTCTCAAACATGACAATATCCACACAGTCTTCTCCATGTGAAAACAATGACATGATGCATTTGCTTGTTTGAATGTTTTATGTCATTCCCTAGAATAATGCTTATGTACCATCCTGGACAGCTATTTGGATATCCTTCTGAAAGCCTTGCTCCCGATGTCTTTACCTTCAGATGAGTTATTAAAAAGACACTATGAAATTAAAAGGCCTGTGTGGTGAACATTCACATACATGCCACCAGGATTCCACCATTAACACATTACTGGATTTGGTTTTGTTATCATGTATTTATTTTGCAGCCCTGACTTTGTTCACCAACCAATCCATTGTTCTATAAATTGAATATGAAATTGTAGATAGTAATCCCAGCACTCCGGAGGCAGAGGCAGGTGGATCTCTTGTGTGTTCGAGGCCAGCCTGGTCTACAAAAGGAGTCCAGGACAGCTAAGGCTACACAGAGAAACCCTGTCTCAAAACAAACAAACAAACAAAAACCATCACCACCACCAACAACAAAAAAGAAATTGTAGATAGTAGTGAACTTCCTCCCAAGTGTGGCAATAAATATTAAGTAGGATTGAGGGTTAACTGGAGTGCACAATATCTTCTTTTGATATAAAAATGACAATCAATTGGATACATTTTACGTTTTGGCCATTGGTCCTGCCCACATGGCCATAGGCACAACTGTGTGTGTGTGTGTGTGTGTGTGTGTGTGTGTGTGTGTTAATGTGGATGCCAGAAGAGAACTTCAAACGTCTTTCTCTCTTGTTTTCTGCCTATATCCTTGAGAGACAGTTTATCATTGAGCCTGAAGTTTGCTGTTTTGGCTAAGTTGGTTGACTAGCAAACTCCCAGGATCCCCTAGTCTCTTCCTTCCATTACTTGAGATTTGAACTCAAGTCTCCTTGCTTATGCAGTAAACAAGCTTATCCACTGATCCATGTGCACAAGCCTAACTACCACTATCATTGTGACAGATACTCTTTCCTGACAGTTCCTTTATGCCTGCTCCAGTCAATCGCTGCCTCTGCTCACAGGGACTACTACAGTTGGCCCTTTTTTACTATAAATTTTTACCTTTTTATATAATATCCCATTATGGAGTCATCTAAATGCACTATTTTGTTCACAGCATCACACACCTGGCATAAAGCTTACCCACATCAGAAGATTTCTTCTTTTCCTACTAAAAAAGCACAAAGGATGCTGTCCTGGCTTCATAGCCCCACCATTCACGGCTGGATACATCCTGGGCCACCTCCATATTGGTCTGTTAGAAGCAAAGTTATTGCAAAGATAACCTACAAGTCATAATTCCATGTAGAGTCCCCCTTATGATGTACTGTGTCATGGTTTGCACAGCACAATAGGCTGTTGGTCTCCTTAGTATATGTTACCCTAACTAACCGGGATTCATAGGCACCTTTAATTCCTACCTCAGTTAGCTGCTATTTATTTCCTGAGATTTTATAATGTATTATATGATTTACTTTTAACTTTAAAGACTTCAGCTAATGGGATGTTAATACAAATAAAATGTGATTTGCATTTTGCATAATAGGCTCTTGGATTCTTTCATATTCTTAGACAATATGATGCCAATATCCATAGACATTTAGATACTGAGTGGAAGGTTATGTATATAATCAATGGAATATTCGGGACACAAAAAAAAATCTGAAGAAAGAAATGTTTCAAAGACTTTGAAAAGTCTAATAGTCAACTGTTTTTCACTTGAATACAGGTTTTTTGTGATCTTTGACAGTAATTGCTTTGTGTGTTTGATTTGCTTGCTTTTGTTTTCTTTCCTTTCTGATAACTTCTGGTACTAGTGTTTAAACACAAGGACTTGTATGTGCCAGGCAAATGCTCCACCACTCAGTTCTAGCCCGAGATCTTAAAGGAAACACTTCACTTTCAGATAGGATCTCACGAAGTTGTTCAGGCTGGCCTTGAATTAACTCTATAGCCCAGGCTAGCCTCAGATGTGAGAACCTCATGCCTCAAGCTCAGGAAGCTGGGATTATAGATCGGTGCTAATACAACTGGCCCCTCCATTCTTCTCTTTCATTTATCTTTTTTTTATTTTTGTGTAATTTTCATGCAAAATAATGGGCTTCGCCGTAAGATTTTGAGGTCAAACATATCAAATTTTCTAGTATATTTATTCCCCCATTCCTTCCTGTCATCTTCCTCCAGTCACTCTCATTTTTCTTCTCTAGTTGTTCCCCTTGACTTTCATGTCATATTTGTGTGTGTGTATATGCATATAAGTGTATACACCATAAATCCTGGATGTGCATGTGTGCACAAGTGTCAGTGTGTGCATGTGTATTCTCCTTTTCTATGTTCCGCATTTCCATTCATCTACTGATAGACATCTTAAATTGGTTCTGTAATTTGGCTATTTGACCAAAGCCACAAGAATCATGCTTGAGCAGAAGCTTTTGTAGTGCACTGGGTTGCATTCTTTTGACTGTGTTCTGGCAAATGGGTTAGTTGGATTATATGGTGCTTTTATTTTTGGACTTTTGGAGGAACCTGCATTCTGATTTTCCTAGTGGCTCCAATACTTCACATTCTAACTAGGAGTGTTTAAGTGTGCCTTTCCCTACGTCCTTGGCACAAAAGTTGGCTTAATGGTAGCCATTCTGATGTGGATGAGATGGAATCTCAATATGGCTTTTATTTGATGCATTTTTCATGTGTCTATTTGCACTTATTTTGACAAATCTCCCTGAGAGAGAGAGAGAGAGAGAGAGAGAGACAGACAGACAGACAGACAGACAGACAGACACACACACAGACACACAGACACACAGACAGAGAATCTCTCTTGTGCATCTATGGAAGCCAGAGACTGACATTAGGTATTTTTCTCTTTTGCGTTCCACCTTTTGTTTTTTTAGAATGGGGCTCTCACTAAACCTGGAGCTTGATATTTTGGCGAGACTGTTTAGCCAACCAGGCCCTGGGGTTCAGCATCTCAGTCCTTCCACTCTCTGTGCTATGGTTTCAGTCACATGTGTGTGCTTGGCTTTTACATGGATCCAAGCAGAAGGGTGTGAGTGGGTGTGTGCAACTTCAGATCTGAAAGAGGAATCCCAAGCAGAACAGGTTGGTCACACTGAGCGGAGGAGCAGGAGTCGGTGTTCCGGAGGCTGCAGACCCCTCTTCTCAAGGATTTCATGAATTCTATGCTTCACACAGGCGAGAGTCAAGGCTGAGGCAAGAAGCACCAGGAACTATTAAGCTGAATGATTCCTGGAAATATTTTGCATTCTCTCCAATCAGAATATAGCAAGAGGTATTTGCTGGAGTCCTCTGAGCAACAGTGCCTCAGTATACGGTCTAAATTGGCCCCCAAACTCTAAAGTACAAAAAGGAGAGTAAACAGATAAAATTGATATGTAGGTAGTATGAAAAAAAGTTCAGCGTTTTCTAAAAAAGTAAATAAATATCAAGAAAAAAGTTCAGGACTCCAAAATGTCTACTGTTCAACCCAAATTAAAGAAGTGTTAAATGAAATGCAAAATATATTTCACAATTAAATAAAATCACTAAAACCAGAAAAATAAATGGGAATTGATAGAATTTGTAAATAAGAAATTTAACAAATCTATTCTAAATATTGAAATATTTCTGAATATTCTAAGTAACGTTAAATTTACTAAGAATGGAAAATGTTCAAATAGAAATTTTATCTATAGTGTATTAAAAGACAGCATTGCAAGATATTAATTAAACCCTCTACTCCTTTGAGGAACTTGAGACCATTGAACATGAAACACAGAAAAGCTACTTCACAAAGCGACAAAACCGTGTGGGGAGATGTTGAGCAGTGTACACATGCCTGCCTGAGGTCCTGAAGGAGCAGAGCAACAGTGGGAAGATGGCAAAACCGTATGAATAAAGAATTGTTTAAAATGGCAAAACTTGGATTAAAAAAATATATAAGTCTACAGGAAAAAAGAAACTTACAAAATCCTAAGTGGGGTGGACATAAAATGATACAAGCACATTGTATGGCATTAATAAAAATGAATAAGAGACAAAAGCTCCTCCTCCATCTACCTCTTACCGAACTTCATGTTTTTTTTCTGTCTCTTAAAACCAGAACAACCAAACAAAAAAGCACACATGAAAAGAAAGCCCACCTAAACAAGCAACAAACAAACAATCTCCTCTCCCCCAAAATAAAACCATGGAGTCCGATTGGTATTGGCCAACTACTCCTGAGCATGGCCTCTGCCCGGAAGTATAGTTGATGTACCCAGTATCACTCCATCAAAGAAAACAGATTTCCCTCCTGCCAGCAGCTGTGACTGCAAACAGCTTCTTGATTAGGGGTGGACATTGTGTCCACTTCCCATTCTCCATGCTGAGGTTTTGTTTGGTTTGATATCATGCAGACCTCAGGTGTGCTGTCCCAGTCTCCATGAGTTCACATGTGCACCAGTCCTGTTGTGTCTGGAAAGCACTGTTTCCTTGAACTCACCACCTCTGACTCACCTTAGAAATACTTTAAAAAGGACAAAACCCCGAATCCAGATCCCTTTTCATTAGGCAGAAGTGCCATTCCAGGGGTGTGAGCCACCATCTGCTTCTGGTGAAGTGTATTTCCCACTGTGCATTTCTGCTGAGAAGAGAGGCAGAGCAAAAGAGCAGAAGCTCTCACAGAAGCGCCGGTTTATGTGTGGTACAGTGTGGGGTTGTTTTAAGCCTGTGAGCACAGCTGATGTCAATGGAAGTTGTGATGGTGTAAGTGATTAAGAGGATGGCTGTCCCGGGCTAACAAGATGAGACACAGATCAGCTAGAAGTCTGAAGGAGAAACAGGGAAAGGAACTGCTAAGAAGACCCTTTCTGGACATCAAAACACATGTCACTGCCTGGATGGCCTCAGAGACCATTTCTGCAAATGGGTCTGAATGCCAGCATAGTTGATCTAAGGCATTATGGAGAAGAAGAGACGTGGGCTAGAAATGGGCTTGTGATACCAACAGAAGCAAGCAAGCTAGAAACTTAATGGAGAGACCATGGGAAATGTACACCTGAAGAGAGCCCACTAAACCATTATCAATCTAGGGTGACCCTGTTTGCCCGGCTGGATGCTTCGAAGAGAACAGTTACAGTTGCGCATGGCAGTTGCATCTCACTAAAGCAGTTCAGTTAAAGTACTAAACAAACAAAACCCAACTAAATAAATGAATAATAATTCAGGGAAAGAGATGATATTCAGACCTCCCACAAGATGATGGGTAAATGTCCTGTTTTAAATAAAAAGATCATACAGGCTAAGAAAGAGAAAGGGTATGGTTTTTAATCAATTAGGAAAAAATATAAGAAAGAAAAACTGTATAAAGCTAAGAGCCAAAAAGTAGATATCATCTAAATGTCTCTCAGTTGGTAAATAGATAAACAAAATATGAGAATCCAGACTGGAGTATTATTTGACAAAAAGTTTTGGTATTTGTAACAATATGGAGGAATCTTGGAAAGCTACATGCCAGTCACAGAATGCCACACACCATCAGTTCCATATTCATGAAGATCAGACAAGTCTGCTGAGAAAGACAGTTGGTCACTGGGTGGCTTAGTTTAGATTTCTATTGCTGTGAGACACCATTGCCACAGCAACTCCTATAAAGGAAATCATTTAATTAGGGCTGGCTTATAGTTTCAGAGGTTTAGACCATTATCATCATGGCGGGAAGCATGGCAGTTTGAGTCAGACATGGTGCTGGAGAAGGAGCTGAGAGTTCTACATCTTGCTCCCCAGAGAGCGGAAGGTAACTGTCCCACTGGGCGTGGCTTAGGCTTATATGAAACCTCAAAGGCCACCTCCACCACACTTCCTCCAGCAAGGCCACACCTACTCCGACAAGGCCACACCTCCTAATAGTGCCACTGCTTGTGGGCCAAGCATTCAAACACATGTGTCTAAGGGAGCCATTCCTATTCAAACTACCACACTGGGTGTCCCTTGAATGGTAAAATGAAAATGAGAAAACTGCTAACTTGGAAGCATAGCTTTTTGTGGTGGCAGTGGCAGTGGTTGCATAACTTTGTCAGTGAATTAAAATCCAGTAAATTATATACTCAAAATAGGTGGATTACACACTCTATGACTTATATTGAAATAAAGCTGTGAAGAAAAAGTTCCTAAATATTGAGAGTAAAACAAGGTAATGAGGAGACATTTTGTATATGCACTACGAAGCCATATGGCAACACACACACTCTCACACGCACCCTACACACTCACACGGCACAGAGAGAGAGAGAGACACACACACACCACACAACCAAAGAACTATCTATATGAACAGTGCAGACATCAGTGCCACACAAAAGCCAGTGTTGAAATGCCTCTGCACAGACATTTACTTATGTACATATGTGAATAGCTGCCTCCGCCCTCACGCACATGGAAGATCAGAGGACAACCTGTAGGAATTTGCTCCACCATGTGGGGCTCAGGTATTGAACTCAGGTCGTCAGGCTTGGTGGCAAGCACCTTTACCTGCTGAGCCATCTTGCTGGCCCGAGAAATAGTTTTAAATGTTCATTTCCTTGGCCCAGTTACTTGATCAGACAATTGCCAATTAGATGTAAGAAGAAACTGATCATACAGGACTTCATTTTCAAATTCAAGTGGTTCAATTTATATCAAAAGTACTAGGATGCTTCTCTAATGGTTGAAGACAAATGCAATCTTACCCAATAAGAGAAGAAAACGCAAAGGGTGTCTGTAAGGACGTGGACCAGACTGCGATTATTTATCTATTCTCTGTTCATCATATAAGAAAAAAACCAACTTTCCCCCAACATTTGCATTATGTTAATACCAAGGGCTTTCATGTATGGATGGATACCTTGCTTTCTTTAATCTTCACAATATCACAAAACAGTGATGGTCATCTGCCATGCATTGAAGAGGAATTTAAGTCTAAAGAGTGACAAATACTTTGTAGAAAATTAGAGTAAGAGCAGAAGGATTTCAACACGAGTTTTTATGCCTCTGCTGTCTATGCTGTTTATA
The DNA here is from genome assembly GCA_907169655.1 of Acomys percivali. Classification (NCBI taxonomy): domain Eukaryota; kingdom Metazoa; phylum Chordata; class Mammalia; order Rodentia; family Muridae; genus Acomys; species Acomys percivali. The sequence continues at coordinate 72,720,000 of OU015746.1, read as the reverse complement.
TTCTTGCATTTTTCCTTTGTGTATTGCCTGGCTTTGGCTTGTATATATGAACTGTCTTGCCATCACCATGTTTACCTCTCAATATTTAGGAGTTTTTACTGTTGGAGTACTTCTTTTCTTTTTTTGGGAATCACTACTGGAATTTCTGGCTCATTTCTAGTCAATGCCTTAGCTGGGCTTATATAAACTCATAACTGAATGCCTTAGCAACATGTCCCATCCCAGGATTAAATATAAAACTGGTTTAGTTACAGATTTTAAAATATAAAAATATTGGTTTACATCAGAAGTTGTTTTTTCCCAAGGTTCAAAAATCTCTCTTAGAGGAAACTCCATTTAAAATGTAAATGAAAAGTGTAACTTTTTAAACTTAAAATATTTCCAGGCAATTAGATTTTACTTTAAACAAAGATAACCTTTTACTACGCCAATGGATAGCAAACTAGTCACAGAAAGTTTTGAAACCACAAAAGAGCAGAATAAAAAACAATTGCTAATTTCCCTCTAGTAGTTTGACGCATTATCTTGTAGAGTTTCTGCTGTGATATGCTTACAGCTGTGTGACTCACTCTGCAGTCCTTCGTCTTTGTAACACTTTGTACCACTTTCTGCTGAAGCTAATTATATTCTCATCTTCCTCCCATTGGCTTGATGAGCTATGTATTCTTTCACTTTCCACTTTTAAGCCTGAATCACTCTTGTAATATTTAAGGATATCTAGTAGTCCCTAAAATGTTTATTAAATAAGAATAATGTTAGTTACTAATATGTGCTAATAACTAGTAGTGCATGCATATTAATAAATGCAGTGTTTACTCAAATTCTATAGCTTATCTCTCTTTTTGGCAGCATGAATTTGTAAAAAGTTATTTCTATGTGTATGAGTGTTTACCTGAATATATGTTTGCGTACTACATTCATTCCTGATACCCCTTATTGCCAGAGGGTGTCAGATCCCCCTAGACCTAAAGTTACAGGCATTAATGGGTCACCGTGTGGGTGCTGGGAACTGAACCTTGGTCCTCTGCCATCGCAGCAAGTGATCTCAACCGCTGAGCTCTTGTTCCAGCCCCAGCACAGATGTTCTAAGTCGTGTGTGTGACAGACCTCTCTGTTATCAAGGGTTATCTGGTGTTAAAACGAGAGTTTAGGGTAAACAGTAAGCAGAAATGGAAAACTTTATACAGCAGTCTCGAAGCTCTTTGTTACACACACCAGAACAGTTGCAGGAAAGCGGGGAGATAACTGTTCTGCCTGTTCCTACACAGTGACACAGGAAGGCTCACAGAAAGGTTAGCCCCATAGAATATTTTTGAGAATACAACTCTCTCTGCAGGACCCATGAGCACTTCCATCATCACTGAGTCATGGCAGAAGAGTAAAAAAAAAAAAAAAAATCACCATTAAAAGTCTACTATGGTGGCACACACTTATAAGCCCAGCACCCATGAAACTGATTCAGGAAGATCACAGATTTGTAGCTAGCCTGGGCTACATGGTAACATCCTAGCTCCAAAGAAAGATATCAAGATATCATGTTTTCCTAGTAGCTGTGTCAAGCGTTTTGAGACATTTTTAGAAATGAAAATACACACTGTGTATATGGTGTGTGTGTGTGTGTGTGTGTGTGTGTGTGTGTGTGTGTGTGTGTGTGTGTGCGCGCGCGCTCGTGCATGCATATGTGGCTATGGGAATGCCTGAGCTGACTGATTTGTATGCTGTGTGTAGTAATTGGTGCCTCAGCTCCTTCTCTGCTTGGGTGTCCATCTGCTGGCCATCACCCAGTGATGCATGCCAATAGCTGCTGTCATCTTCCCTTCAGTTAGAATCACACAGATGTCACAACAGTATAAACCTCTGCATATATCTCGATATGCATGTACTTAAATATAGAAAGGGAGTTGTGTAATTATGCATGTCATTATAATATTTATTACATATAATATGTGCTATTTCAACCTCACCAGTCTAACTTCTAAAGCTTAGTCATTGCTACTTTGTCAGAGAGTGAAACTAATTAGTTTTCATTCATCTGGGCATCTAGAGGAGCTTGGCTTACTCACAGGCAGGGAAGTGTTTAGTCGGCTTTGAGTAGCAAGTACTTGGTGGGAGTTGTAAAAAGTCAGGTAGAAAACGTGGGTGAAGAGTAAATTATAAAATAAAAATTTGTCTCTGGGGAGATAGATCCGTCAGTAAAATGCCTGTCATGCAAGCATGAGGACCTGAGTCGAGGTGCTTGCCCCGAGTGAGCGAGTTTGCATAGCGCTTTCCTTGAAATGCTCATTAGCTGGAGATAAAATGGAGGCGAGGGGGCGGGGCGGGCGGGGAGGAGGATGGGAGGGGCTGGGTAGCAGGAAAGGGGCACAGTTCAGCATCACACAAAGCTCCTGATCTCGCCGGATCCTCTGGTGAGGATTCAACTAGTCTCTCTCTGCTTAGCATCCCCTAGAGTTTTTCTCAACTTCCTATTTCTGTCTTCCGCCTACCCACACTTCCTCTTAGAACTCAGTCTGCTTCTGCTTCCCATGGTGGCTTCCCAGGCTACCTACAGCTCGGAACTCAGAAGTCTGCATTGGCCATAGGCCCCTCGCCCCCGCCCACCCAGGTTGTTTCTGATGGCTGACTGGTCTCATCCATCACATTCATCTATTTCTTCATCTTCTACTCCTCCTTCCTCTCACTTCTCATCTCTGTTCATTTGTAGTGTTGTTTACATATTTTCTTCCTGACTTTTTTTTTTTTTAATCCACACACTGTTAAGAAGCATACTGTTTGGTTTCTGAGCATTGCAGGATTTTTTTTTTAAAGATTTTTAAAAAATTTATGTATAAATGTATCAAGGGGTAGAGAAAGCAATACCTTTATTGCATGAGCTGAGGCAGGCCCTTGTGTCCTTGATTTCCTGCAGGGCGGTTCCCAGCTTCTTGACTTCCAGCAGATAGGTGTATGTAGCTTGGCCGCACTGGCTCCAATATGGAAGGTACACAGGAAGCTGGCCCTGCTCAGCCACAGGGAAGACCTCTGGATTTTGGAGTTCTTTTGCCTATCATATTTCTTCTGAATTCTCCTTGACCTTTTTTTTGTTTGTTTGTTTTTGTTTTCTATTGCTTAAAACCTTTTCATCCTTGGGATTCACTGTGCCCCTCCCTTTGCAGACCAGGGCAGTGTAGATTGAGACTCTTGATTCTGCCCGTAGGACACACTGTTAGTGGGTACCACTCACCTCTTCAGCAGGATTTTGATGCCTATCAGCTCATTATTGGATGGTTGGTGGCTAGCATCAATGCTCTGTATCTTGTAAATAACAAGACTCAAAGCCTAGAAGTTTCTCATGTTTGGATTCATCACCCAGGGACTATATGACAGGCCATCTTGGTGTATCAGCAGGTCATCCCAGCTCGCACTTCTGCTTTTTGTGAGAAGCCCTTCCTGGTCACTTCTCTTGAAATGTTTATACCAGTTGTCCTGACGCTCACAGAGAAGAATGTGATAGGACAGTGGTCCTCACCCTCCTTAATGCTGCAACCCTTAATACAGTTTCTCATGTTGTAGTGACCCCCAACCATAACATTATTTTTGTTATAATTCATAATCATTAACTTGCTACTGTTATGAATCATAAGATAAATATGTGATACGCACAGTATCTGGTATGCAACCCCTCCGAAAGGTTTGATCGACCCTTACAGGTTAAGAACCACTGCACTGGGAGGTGTTTCTGCTGCTGACAATCCATTTGATTTCATCATATAATTGTCTCTCACTCACCTCATCAGTGAATATGGTTATAGGGATGGCCAAACGTACCATACTTGATGATAGGCAGATAAGAGTGATGGACGTTTATTATACTGATGGTGTAAGTGAGAACGACATTGCATAATGTACAGACCCTGCGGGAATTGTCCTTAGGAACAAGAGGGGCAATGATGGGTTGTAGAAGGCAGAAGTTGCAGGGTCAGAAGCATGGTGTGTAGCAAGGCCTGGTGCCACTTACTGGCATTTCTAGCCCTGGAGAGGCTGAGATCACTGTAGGATCATTAGCTCAAGGACAGCATGTGTTGCTTGGTAAAACCCTGTTTCTGCAAGTGGAGAGTGAGGTGGTGATAGAGATGTGTTTTTTTCTGTTTCCTGGGGTGGCTGTGAAAACCTGGTTTGAGTAATTCTATAGCCAGCAGGGAAACTTGTTAGGGACATGCAGGGATTAGACTGTCCTTCCAAATTGAGCAAGACAGTTTGGCAAGGGAGCCATATGTACCATGGAGGAGTGGGAAGTGGAACCTGAGGTTAGGACGCACAAGATCCATCAATTCCACTGGCTGTCATGGCAACAAACATTGCCGGGCGCTTGTTCTCATACCTCACTTCTGTTATTTTAAGTTTGTTAGTTTGTTTTACGAATCAAAGTGTGGTCTTCCTAGGGACACGCGCTACAAACATGCATGTCCTGCTTCTGCCAGGTCAAGTTTTCTGCAGGGCTTATTTAGTTTCTGTTGTTTGATGCTGATGACATTTTCAGCATCCATGCTGAGTTCTGTCTGGACACTGCCAAGAGAGGGTTGCAGAGATTCTTACCTGTGTTTGTTCACCCATCCCTCTCAAGTGTTGTTTGTTTGAGACTCCGGGGTGGCCTCAAACTTGTGACACACCCATTTCAGCCTCCTGAAAGCTGGGATTGCAAGTGTGCCCTGTCCTTTGGGTGTTGAAGTTATTTATTTATTTATTTTTTTATAAAACAGTGGTTGTTTCTCTTAGCTTATTTCTTAGCCCGGCTATCATACAAATAATTGAGACTCTCTTATAATATGAAGCTCCACAACACAATCTGAGCAGGTTAAGTCTGTTCTTAGCCCTCCATGCCATTTTGTCTTACTCTCAGCAAACGTCCCAACGATACTCGCGCTTTGTAGCTTTCCTCGGCTCCAGCTCCTCCCTCCTGATCTTCCTTGGACCTCTCTACCTGTGGCTGAATCCCCTGGCTCAATTCCCCCACTTCCTTTCCTCACTCCTCCTCCCATGGCTGGCAGGAAGTCCAGCCCTATTTTCTTTCCTGCTCATCAGTTGGCTGTAAGTTGCTTTGTTGATATATCAGGGAAGAATTGGGGATCAGTGTTAACACGATGTTGAGACAGAAATCGGAATTTAAACTACACAGTAACCTTGTGCCCTACATTTAGGTTTTTTAGTCATTCAAAGTCATCAAAATGGAGTAGGGTGGCATCAAGATTTTGACTTGCATCGCACTGATAGGTAACGACCTTGAGCATTTTTTCCGTGTGCTCTTATAGCTTCTTTTGAGATCTCTCTGTATTTGGGTATCTCACTCCTTTGACATTCAACATGTGCTTACCCCACCCCCACCCCCACTCCACCCTTTCCTATGGAGTTGTTGGAGCTTCTTGGTGCATCTTCATAATAAATCCCTTGTGTGATGAAGGGTTCACAAGTAATTTACTCGTTTTGTAATTTGCTTCTTTGATCCTTTGATGACTTCTTTGGTTTGCAGTAAAAAAAAAAAAAAAAAAAAAAAAAAAGCTTTTTTAGTTTCATGTCATCTCATTTCCTTGTGCTTCTGTGCTGTTCAAAAAGCTCTTTCTTTTGCCAGACCAATGTCTTCAAACGCCCTGTGTGTCCTTCTAGCTGTCGCGTAGCTTGGGGTCTTACATTTGAATCTTTGGTTCATTCTGAGATGGTTTTAGCATACGTGAGAAATGCGGGGGGTGTCTTAAAATTGTTTTTGTGCATATGAATATTAATGTTTCCTGGCACTATTTATCAAGAGTAGATTTGATGTAAGTTCTACCTGCCTCTGTTGAGAATCATCTGGCTGGACGCACCTGGGTATTTTCTATGTTCTCCATTCTGAGTCTATTGGGTTGTGTATTTGTGGATGTTTTATTTCAGTATTGTACTGTTGATTCATACTATATTTTGAGGCCAATTATATTTTGTAGTATAGCTTGAATACCTCTACTTTTTTTTTTTTTTGCTTGGAATTACTTGGTTATTTGGGGTGCTTTGTGTTTTCATCCATATTTTAAGAGTGGTACTGATACTTTGGCAGGATCAGATGGGATCTGAGTGCTTTATGTAGCACTATGGTTTAACAATGCTAACTCTTCCAACTGTGAACACGAAGTGTCTTTCCACTTTGTGTCTCCCTCCAGATTAATGAATCTTTTGCAGTTTTTATTATAGGAAGAAATAATTTCTTTGTTGATTTACATTTTTCATAGTTTTTAAAAAATATTGCTGTTGTGTGATTTAGGTTACACTTACAATCTCTTTCTGAGTAGATTAAGACATACTAATCTTAAATGTTTATTTTGAATATTGCAACCTTGCTGAATTTGTCAGTCCCAGCTGCTGCTTGATAGTGGAGCCCTTGGGCTTTTAAATATATAAAGCCATGTAGTCTGAAAACAAGGAAAATTTGGCCAGCAGCTCACTTATTTTGATATCTTCTTTTTCTTTTTCTTCTTCTCCTTCTCCTTCTCCCTCCTTCTTGACTTTTGTCCTGGCTAAGACTTCTAGCTCTGCACTGAATAAGAGTTATGAAAGTAGACATTCTTGTCTTGTTCCGGTTTTAAGGGAAGTTGTTTTAGTCCTTATTCTTTCAGTATGATAGTGGCTGTGCGTTTTCCTTATGTAGCCTTTATTGTATTAAAGTACATTCCTTCTATAATTTCTGGGCATTTTATCATAAAATATTGTTGACTTTTAGCAAATGCTCTTTTGTATCTATTGAGATCATAGTTTATGCCCTTCACTCTGATGATATGATGTTTTACATTTATTGATTCGCACACATTGAACCATTTACGCATCTCTGAGATCTATCCTACTTGATCACAGTGTAGATAATCTTAACACGCTGTTGGGTTAGGTTTGCTAAAACTATTTGCGTCTATGATCTTTGTTCCTCAAGTGTTCTGTCTGTAGTTCCTTCCTTGTGTTCTGCCCTGACTACCTTTGTTATCTGGGTCAGAGTGGCTTCAGGAAGTGCATTTGTAGGGCTCCTCTCCCTTTCAGGGCCTGAGTGGTTTCAAAAGAATTAGTGAAGCTCAGGGGAGGAGCTGTTCAAGCTGAGCTCTTCTTCCTTGGGAGAAGTTCATGTTACTGGCTCGCTCTGTTCCATTACTAACCTCCTCCGTTACGGATTCACCCCATTATCTGTTATTGATCTTTATTACTGATTCGCTCTATTTCATTATTGATCTAGCCTGGTTTTTTATTTCTCCTGGTTCAGTTTCAGCAGGTTATATGTATCTAGAAATTTACCCTGATGTAGGTTTTCTGGATCCCTAAATCTCAGGATCGGGTATTAAGTTAAAATATTTGTTATGTAGGCTGGCAGTGCTGTGAAGTTCCTCTTATTACTGCTTTGCTAATAGCTCATGAATTTTTGATACATTGTGATTTTCATTTTTATTTCTTTCAACATCTTCTTCAGGTTAAAAAAAAAAAAACTGTTTCTTTTCCATGTTCTTTTGACAGTTTCTAAAGTTCTTATTGCTTTCTAGCTTTACGCCATGCATCAGAGAAGGCTATGCTAGGTTTCAACTTTTTAATTATTTACTGTGCTCTTGAGCACAATTCACAGCCCACCCTGGAGCACACTCCTTGACCTGGTAAGAGACTGTGTGCCCTACAGCCTTCGGGTGTTCTGTGAATATCTGTCAGGCCCTTTTGCTAACTTTGATGTTTCTGTGATAAGTCTTTTTGCCTAATGACCTGTCTTTTGATGAGTAAGAATTGTTTAGTCCTCCGCTATAGAGTTAAAATTTATTTTCCTTTTTAGTTACAATAATGTTTACTTTATGTAACTGGATCTACCTTTGGTTATGTATGTTTATAATTATTATTTCTTCCTGTGGATCATATCCTACCATCATTGAACAGTGACCTTCTTGCTTTTTAACCTTTTAAAACTTCAAGTCTATTCTGCCTTGTGTGAGTGTGTATGTGTATACATATTTATGTGGGGATACATATGTGTGCAGGTATGTATGACTGTGTGTACTTGTATGTGCAGAGGTCAGACTTAGTTGCTGTTCCTCAATTGCTAGACTGACTGGTTAGTGAACCGGGAGACTACCTTTCTCTGCTTCCCCAGCAGTGCATTGCAAGCACTCACTATTGAACTTGCTTTTTAAATGTGAGTTCCGGGCATTGAGCTCAGGTCCTCACGCTTGCACAGCCAGCACTTCAGCAGCGAAGCCATCTCTCCAGCCCCTGCCCCCTCATCTTCTTGACAGCATTTTCCCTGAGCACATTTGTTTTCAGCTTGCCATTTACTTCTTAGATGAACTGAGTCAACACAACTGTACACGTGTTATTTTATGTGTTGGTCTTACCAGGCATATACATACAGATATACCTGCTGGTGTCTAAGGTATAATAATATTGTACAACACATAGCACTATATACACAAAAATGTGCAATGCGGGGTAGTTCGACAGCCACATGATACAATGGCAATTCTGACAGGGGTGTGGACAATGTGGCTCACCAGTTCACTACCAGGTAAGTAACAATTGCCTGCATATCCATGCACAGTGTGGTTCAAATTCATGCTCCTCCACCATTACAAATTAACAGTGCTACCAACTAAGAACAAAGGTCTTTCCAGCCTTTGCAGATAGATCATTCTGAAACACTGAAAACGTATTAGCTCTGCACGATTGGTTGAGCTAGGCAGCCACTAGCAAACCATGACTATCAAACCCTCCAGTCAAGACTGTTATGGCTATGACACGTTTGCAATTTCAACGTTTAATGCCACTTCATTTTAATGTATGTAGATTTAGACTTGAGCAGCCACACAGGTAGGTGACATATTGCAGAGTATAGGTGGTAGGATGCCACAAATCTTTCCCTTAGCTTCCATCCCTACGAATGCATTTAGACCATTATCCTAGCATGACTAGACTGTCACAGTAGCTTTTTAAATCAGTTCTATGTTTCCTTTCTCGTAATTCTCATTTGGTATCTAACTTGTTACCACGTTTATTTTTCTAAAACACACAGCAAATATCTATTGGGACAACAATGAACATATTTCAATGGAAAGGCATTCAGAAGGTGGCTTCTTTAAACTATGTTAATTTGGGGAGGGGAGATAATGAGGGAGGGAATATTTTTAGCAGATGGCTTGTGGCATTATGATGAGGCGACCCCATTCTTAAGTAAGCATTCTTTTACTGTTACCAATGAAATGCTCAAAAGGAGAGCACACATTCCAGGCCTTCTCCCAAAGTGACCGACCTTCTATAGAACCACAACAGTTAAAAGCTAATGACATCAGCTCCTCGAGGGAGAAAAACATTCATTTACAAAACACTGGACACCATTTCTCAATCCAGAGGATTATTTGTTATTTTATCAGTAAAGCTCATGTTTCCCTTTTTATTTTGTGAGGTAAGTCATGGCTAAAATGAGGCTGCCCACTAGCTAAGCTTAAATTTGTCTTTGTCATGTACCTGACGTGCTAGGTAGGAACAGTATTTCCTGGTATCACACATACTGTGAGTGCAAGAGATAAAGTGCTCTAGTGTGTGTGCTTGGGTCCCTGAGGCTCTCACATGGTCACGCACCATGTCTGTCTCCTTTTCCTCTTCACGTCCCTCCTGTTCCCATCCCGTCGGTGGATCTTCCCACCAGACAAACATCTGCCACCCCAGCGCAGACTTCTCAGTAGGGAATGCATTTGGTTTCTCAGCTCAGTGAATGTGCCTTTTTCCAAGGAGGAAGAATTAATTGCAGGGTTTCACATTGTCGAAGAAAAATGTTTAGACTGGGAGGGATCAGCCATAATATGGAAATGTGGTTTGCTCAAAAAAAAAAAAAAAAAAGAATCACAAAATTCCCCGTTTCCTTTGCTGGCAGGGAACTCAGGAAGAAAACTCTGGGGTTACTGATATCAGCTGTGTTTGATTATGCATTCTCTTTTCTAAACAGGTGCCTCATGCACTTGGCTTGATGCGTGGTCACAGGAGCCTGCAATTGCATATGGTGGCCAGGGGCCTGTGATTGGACAAGCCTATGACTTAGTCACTGCAAAGTGGTATCCTCAATATTTCTGCTCATAGCAATAGCATCCCATTATTTTTTCAACTTGCAGTTATGATTCTGAGTGTTCTAAATCCTTCATCTTGCTTTATAATTGATGATGAAGCTGTATGGTTTTAATTCAGTTCACAGGGGAGCTGTTGTTGCTAGTGTCCTTGTCGTCATCATCATCATCATCATCATCATCATCATCATCATCATTGTCGTTGTCATCATTGTAGTCATCATCAGGATGTTTGACCTGTCCTTGACCAGAGGCTAAGGAAGCTACCTGTCTGATAAAGCCAGCTACACACTGCAGGAAGTAAGATACTATCTACCGTGGGATGTTCATTGGGAATGCACTAGTAGAAGTTGGAGAGAAATAGCAATACCAGTGGTTACAACACCAAGCTCTATTTTCCATCCAGAGACATTAACATTCCACTGATAAATCTTATTTATTTGAATGCAAATCATTTTTATGCCTCAACTGAGACAGCAAAATTACCCCAACTCCTATTTAACTTTTTGTCAGGGCTACCACAATGATTTTTATCTCTCTCCTTTAGAGAAGGCTTGGTAGAACTTCCGGCTTTCTGTGCTAGAAACTGGACATGCCTACTGAACACCTGAGGGAGTCATATGTTTATTTATTTATACATTTATGTAGGGAGGTATACATTTCTTTCCAAAGTGACCATCTTTACTTGATGAATTTTGGAGGAAGCAAACTGTTGACAGATCAGTGGTCTCCTCAACATGATGGCGACATACAGATTTATAAAAGAAAATAATCAAATAAACAACAAAAAACAAACAAAACAAAAGCATAGAAAACATCCATCATAGAAGTTGTGTTGCGTCACAGTGTGTCCCACATTATGTCCCTCTGTCCCACATCTTTACTTAACAAATGTTCATTCCAATGAGTCACTGGTCTAGTTCGAGATCTCTGGCTTCTGACATACCATCAACATTGGATCATCACCAGGATTCCTCCCAGTTGTCCTGTTTCTATGATGTAGATGTTGGGATGGGCAAAAGCTCTGGATCTGGGCCTGGTAGCCAAGCTGGTCAGATTTCTCCCTTCCACACCCCAGGACAAGCTCTCCAGCACTGCACCCACCCAATACCACCAGCAGCAGGAGGCAGGGTCAGCTCTCCTGCTCCAAAGAGAGCCTTTTTAAATGTCATGCTCAACTGCCCCCACAATCCAACTACCACTCAACAGTCTAGCTAAAAGGTTAAAAAATTACACACACACACACACACACACACACACACACACACACACACACACA
>OU015746.1:72697496-72708635 GCA_907169655.1 Acomys percivali | reverse complement strand
CACACACACACACACACACACACACACACACACACACACACACACACGACAAAAACAACAACAATAAGACCTTGAGTACACTGCAAAATCCTAGAGCAAGCAGTCAGAAAGGATGGGTAATGGTATTTACTTAGGCCGGATTCACATCCTACTTAACTCTACAGGAATTCTCAACAGTGGGTCTTGACAACCCCAGGCAATTCCGAGGCTCATTAACCTATTTACAGGTGCTTTGCTTTCTGAGACACTTGTATTCAGAGAGAAACATTTTGAAATTTCTCTGACTCCAGCCAGCAGCCTCAATTCAGAGTTACTCATGAGCTGTTTGGGGGGCTCAAGATAGGAAATGAAGGCTTTGGGGGATTCTCAATGGAAAGCTTTTAAATTGGTCATCCCTTCAACCATCTCACGTCAAGCCCACTGTAATCAGAGGGAGACATAAAAGATAACCAGCTGGCTTCCATGGTTTAGGAAGTTTCCTGGGTTGTGAAATTAGGCTGGGCTGAAACTCCATTTATCTGAACTATCTGGGAAGGGCAGAGACACCCAGACTGCCTCCTCCTGTCCTTCCTGCAGTTCATGGGACAAATGCCTCTGGTTTTTGCTGAATCGCAAAGAGGGATTTCTGAGTTAAATTGTTCAGCCCAATCAGGCTTAGCCCAGGGGAGCTGGACAGCCTCATTGTTCAGTGGTTTCTATTATGGGCTGTCTTTGAGAATCCCATTATTTCTAAAATGCAAGTACTGCAAAAATCTTTTGCTGGGTACACTCCTTTTTGAGCCTTTCCAGGGTTTGCACATCTCCCTAACCTCTTCTCTTTTGTAAAAGGAACCTCAGACTGGCCCGGCACAGAAGGGTCTCTGTTGTGTAGTCAGTTTGTCATAATGAGATCTTTCCCAGGACTGGCAGATCGTCCAGGTCAAGATAAAACTGCTTTCATGTTGATGTCTGTGTTGCCCAAAGAAGGACTGGAGACAGCCTTTTGCCTAGTCATTGACAGTGTGCTCTAGTTTCCAAATCTCTGGTTCTAAGAGGTATCTCAAATAGCCTTTCCCCCAGGAATACCCAGAAGATAGAAATCTTAAGCTCGCCTAAGCCTGTAAGTAGATGCTCAGGGCATTCCAGGTGAGTGAGGGACCATTCTTGTTTGGGAGGGGTGCATCCCAGGACTTAGGGCAACAGAGTCAGTGACCTATAGGGAAAGTGTGACTGTGACGAATGTGTGCAGATGCATTTTGTTTTTGTTTGCTTTGCAAGTCAGGGTTTCTCTGTGTAGCCCTGGCTGTCCTGGAACTCACTCTATAAACCAGGCTGGCCTCGAACTCAGAGAGCCACCTGCCACTGCCTACAAGCACTAGGATTAAAGGTGTGTACCACCACTGCCAGCCTCTTATTGTTCTTAAGTGGTATAGTATACAAGCCACTTAACAGTTTTTAAAATTATATTAAGTATTATAATCTACTTTATAAGAAGTGGTTATAAACCTTAATTCTGTGATTTTTTAAAATACAGTTCCTCATGTTGTGGTGACTCCCAACCATAAAGTTATTTTGTTGCTACTTCATAATTGTAATTTTGCTACAGTTATGAATTGTAGGTATCTGACCAGTAGGATATCTGATATGTGACCCACAGGTTGAGAACCACAGATCTAGAGCCAACAGATTTTTCAGTAGATTGTGCATAGGTTATATACAAATACCATGCCATGTATTATAAAGAAAATGTGAACATATCTGTCAGGATTCAGAAAATACCAGAACATAGGATCTTTAAAAAGGTAGGGGCCTAATCCTTTGCTTCTTTGCCTCCTTGCTGGTTTCTTGTAGAGTACAGGATTGGTCCAGCACAGATGGCCTTTAACAGAGACAGCAACATTAAGTAACACTAAGGAAGGGAGCTGGAGAAAGCTTCATCCTGCTAAGAGAAGCATCGTTTTCATGTATGTTAGATGACAGGCTGCCCATCTCATCAATGTTGCATCGTAACACTTGTGATTGGACTTTAATGGCACATTGCTAGCTTTCGTCAAGAAGAAACATATTTACTGGACATGGCTGCCTGAGTCAGGAAAGCAAGAGTGATTACAAACTTTAGGCCAGCAAAACCTATATAGTAAGACCACACCTAAGCATCCACTGCCCCCAAGAGAGAAGGGGACAAGAAGAAAAACTAAGAAGGACATGACTGTGGATAGCTGAGACTGATTGTCACAGAAAGAAAAGGGAGAAAAGATGCATATGATAATGACATCAAAGTGGACACTTAGTACCTGAGAAAAATGGGACCTTAAGCCAACGGGTTAAGTGCAGAAAGACACATTTGATTGGCTATCTCATCTACTCCCACAAGTCTGAGCTAGTCATTCTGAATACGTGGTATTAACAGGCACTTTGGGTCTTTGCTCATTTGAGATATAAGCTAGCATTTTCTCACAGCTGAGGGCCACCTAGTCAGGGACTAGTTCTCTCACACCAGTCAGCAATCAAGACATAGATGTGGCGACGGGCCATGATTGCTGCAGTTTTCAGCTGAGGCTCTCTCTTCTTCCCAGGTGGCTCTAGGTTTGTGTCAAATTAAAATAAACACTAAGTACCACAAGAGGTCAAAGGGGAGACAAGGACAAAAAAATCAATTGGCATGTAATATACCTTTTAATTCGATCAGATTGTGACTATAACTAAGGCACCAGAGTACAATTATATAAGATACCTTACTCATGATACTTACAAAATAATTGCACTTTATTTTGAAGTAAAATTGACATCTCTGTCTTAAAGCATGTCACAAAGTCTTAATTATACCTTACTTACTCCTAGTATAGTGTCTGTTCCATACTATTATAATTGAGTCTTTTCTCAGTACCTGATTCATGAACACCATTAAAAATTTAGGAAGAAAAGGAAGACTGGAAAAATGAACAAATGAATCAAGAAGTGGTTCCAGAATGAGAAACTTGAGCGTATTGTTTAATATGAAAGGAGAGTTACAAGAGCCTGCTTGGACTGGGTCGTTAATAGGACAGACACATCACATTTTCTGGAGACTTACAGACAGCCCCCGCCCCCATCCCCAGTCTCTGACACAGAAAATAGAAAGTTGAATCAGGATGAAAACTGGGACAATCCCTAAGCATCTCTCTAGAATACTGAAGAAGGGACCTGTACGGGCTGCCTGAAGCATGACTTCTATCGGTGGGAATAATTGGTCGTCATGGCACCAGGCAGTCTGAGCTGGGTGGGACGATATGCATGTGACATTGACGGAGTCCACTGAATCCACCAAGAGCTTTGACCTGGGTTCCACACTAGGTGTCCGCTGTCTGGAATTTCTGTGTTGACACTGGGCAGGGGTAACCCAGGCTCGACATTCACCAGCGCAAGACGAGTCCGTCCTGAATCCCAACAGTGAGAAAGTCCATGGAGTGTTTCAAGGGACGGGAAAAATTGGGTATTTTTCAAGCGAGGTATAGCCTAGAGCCCGAAGACAGTGATGAAGGACCCGGGCAAAGTCCTGAGGGTACAAGGAGCCAGGACTGTGGCAAGTGGCGGGTGTGAAAAGGGGGCAGCAAGGCGTCTCAGCATCCTCACTCATCTTCCAAGAGTCTTGTCTGTAAGGGCAGAGAACTTCGCATGGTGAGAAAGCCCGATGCTACCAAGACATGCTTCTGGAAACTGGCTTCCGAGGTGAATCCAGAGAGAGCTTTAGAAACAAGCAGGGGCATTCCACTATTCCTGAAGGCATAAACTTTTCTCTCTACTCTTTCATTAAAACCAACCAACCAACCAACCAACAAACAAACAAAAAACAAAAACCAGTTGGGCATGGTTGCGCACTCGTATAATCCCAGCACTCGGGAAATAGAGACAGGTGGATCCCTGTGAGTTTGAGGCCAGCCTGGTCTACAAAGCGGGTCCAGGACAGCCAAGGCTACACAGAGAAACCCTGTCTCAAAAAACAAAAAACAAAAACAAAAAACAAAACAAAACAAAACAAAAAACAACCAAACAAACCCCAACAACAACAGAATGGTATGCAGACTCTGGCTGTGTCAAGCTGAACCAGAGGAGCACACAATGAAGTGCAATGCTCTCGATTTGCACTTGGCTCTGCCTTCAGAGGAAAACATTTCCCTCCTGCCACATGGGTCACCGTTTTTTCGTGCCACCCTTCAGGACAAGTGACGGTGCCTAATGAAAGTACAAGTGAAGTCTATTAAAGCAAGTTGTCAGGGATGACCCCCACACCGCGAATGCATTAAATATGAGTGAATACTGACCCTGAGGACTATTCCTCACGGGAGGACACCTACTATAACACTGCTGCAACACAAGTTCACACTGCAGTCGGGCAGAGGAATCCTTAAAAGAAGGCATTTTATGTCATCCTTCACTGAACCCAGATCGATTTAGCTTTATTCTTCCTGCATGAGAAACTGGCACTGACCAAACTTTGGGTCAGATTTTCTTCCTCATTTCTCAGACAATGATTCCATGCCGTAGGGCTTGGGATACAAATATGGAGACAGAATGCTTAAATAAACACAGTACCTCATTGATTAAATACCAGGATTCAAGTTGCTTCCTGAAACTCAGAGTCCTTGGCCAGATCTTTGACTCACATTCAGGGAAAACCTAATTTAACTCTTTTATGCTCTGGGGGCTACAACACTTGGGGACATTAAAATGCACATTTGGGGTTTATACAGTTACCATAGATTTTGGACCAGCAATGGAGATTTGTTTCATTTCTTCGTATCTGCTTACCTACGTGAATATTTGAGGCCTTTTGTGATGTAAAATGCAGTTCAGGTATTATTGACACTGTGACACTATCATCCCCTAGAAGAAAAAGCAAGGAACAAATATAAGTAATTGTTTTTTTGTTATACATATGATGTGTAATGAAGTTATTTAAAAACTTGTTTTTCCTATAAAATAAGTAAGTCTTGCTTAAGTCTTGTCTAAAAAAAAAAAAAAGAGTGGGTTGGCTGAGAACCAGGACTACAGGGAAACTGGACGTGTGACCTTACACTCAGCAAGCCCTTGACAAATGTCTGTTCTGGCTGTTGTCATTTATCTCATCAGCTGCAGAGAGGTGTCATGGTGCACATCTGTGGTCCTGTGACTGGGGAGGCGGGGGCAGGGAGATTGTGTTCTGGAGGCCACCCTGAGCCACACCGCATGACCTCATTTCAAAGTAGGGGAAAAAAAAAAAAACCAACCGAAAACAAGAGGCATATTGATAGCAGAGTGGTAGAGCTTGTGTGGCATACATGAGACTTTGGGCTCAGTCTTTAGTAACTAATAAGTATGTTGGCCACAAAACAGAAGTGTGGCTTGAGTTCAGATCAAGGTTGGAACAGACTGTCTAGCCAGTCAATGGAGCCGAACTCCACAGACACACAAGCTATTTGCATGTAAGCAGCTTCACAAGCCTGCCTCCAGGTTACCTAGCAACCTCTGACATCATCACAGGCAGCAGGCTACCAGGTGTGTGCTAGAGGCCCAGGATATAAAAGGACAAAACCCACCACCTGTCTCTCTCCACCCCCTGTCTCTCTTCTCCCCCCCCCCCCCCCCCCTCAGTCTCTTGCTCTGTCCTCCTGGGGTGCCCCTCTCTTCCTCCCTTCCATCTCTCACACACTTCTACAATAAATCCATATTCATATCCGTTTCATGACATCTCAATTTTAATCATAGCACATGGATCAAAACTCTTTACAATATAACACCTAATTTAGAAAGTGTATCCTGGATGGTGAAAAACAGGAACACAGCTCTGACCAGGGGGCAGGATTTCATTTAGATCAGGTCTGTAGCCAAGCAAGTCAGCAGTGGCCTTAGATGCAGAGCTCTGGCCCACAGCCATCAGACTTCCGGGAGCTGACTTCCGGGGACTGGGTTCAGCCAATGGCCAGATGTGTACTCAGCCCTAGTTAGATAAGGGAAGGCTATAGAGGTTTTCCTTCTCAACACGTGGCCCTTATCCTCCCATTGGATCTTTAGACAAAGCATGAATTTAGTGCCCAGAGCTGCTGCAGTGTCACTCATCACGTTAGATGTCACTTTTTCAGGACACTTAATTTCTTCCTCAGGCAAATACTTCTTATCTTTGTTCTACATTGGACAGAAGATGATTTCATCTAGGTATTATAGGATTTGGGATTTGGGGGGATTATCCCTATGATCAGTGTAGGAAGAGTTTGACTGGAGAAACTTAGGAGACAGTTTCACTAAGAAGACAGATTCACTGGTTTGTCCAAGTTTCTGTTTTTGTACCGTGAACCTTTGTTTTCCATTTCCTGCTTTGCTCCAGTTCATTTTGTAATCACCACATACCTGGGAACTACCAGTCTTTTCAGTTCTCTCTCACACACAGAGGCTGACAGACAATGTACTACATTAAACAATTTTCATGCCCTTAAATGTACATATAGATCTCACTGTAATCTGACTGACATCAATTCTTTGGGTTATCAGCTAGATGATTATTGAAAGCTACAACTGTAGATAGTTTAATAAACATACATGTAATGTGCTAGCTCTATGGAAACACATTTTATTCAGCTTTTATTCACAAATCATAATTTCTATTTCAACAATTATTATTCATTTTGATCCTTGCATTTTCACCTTTCAACTGAACAGATGACTTGAACTGTTTGTGAGGAAAATAGCCTCCAAAAGATACAGAAATACAGGCCTAGGAAATGACTTGCTGAGCAAAAGCATTTGCCATACAAAAGCTTGACAGCCTGAGTTTCATCTTGGAACCCATATAAAAAAGGGGATGAGGTGGGATGCAAGTGTGACCCCAGCACTTCTCCAGTGAGATTGGAGATGGAGACAGGGGAGCCTGTGTAGAAGCTCATAGGTCAACCAGGCTGGATAAAATAAACAAAAACATGATAAAAGAACAGAAATTCAAAGGACCCTGCCTCTGAGCCAGGTGGAAGGAGAGAACTGAAAACTGAGAACTAGTCCCTGGACTCCCACATATGCGCTGGGTGTACAAACACACATCCACACAAATACCTGCAAACATACAGACACAAACGCAGACATGTAATTTAATAAAAATTTAAAATATGGATATTTTGTTTGAATTATAGCTATATTTTTAATCTTTTGATTTAGTATGAACCATAGGCCAATTAGATGACTGTTTTACTATAACAATAAGTAAAAGAAATATATAGACCATATACTTGATAGTAAATGAGCTATGTGTGTCTTTATTGCTCTTTCAAATGACGCCAACCTATGTCTAAGTCTCCAAGACATTTATAGTAGCAATTAATAATTTATTCTCTTCGGTGTTTCCTTAGATGTTTTAGAAGATGCCGTTTTAGTCCTGTGGGTGTATATTTATTAGGATAAGATTCTCGGCTTCCCTAGTAATTTTGTCCTATGGAGTCATGGGACGCTGATCTAGCTTGCATTGTCCCTGAGGAGATAGATTTAGGGTTAGTGCATAGCGGCTTCCAGCTGGTAGTGAGGTGGTTTAAATAAGAATGGTCTCCATAGGCTCCTACACGTGAACACTTAGTCCTCACTTGGTGAGAAGGGTTAGGAGGTGTGGTTTTATTGGAGGGGGTGTAACACTGGGGGCGGGCCTTGAGGTTACAATAGGCGTGCCATTCCTAGTGAATTACAGCTCTCCCTCCCGCCCCTCCCTTCTCCCCCTCCCTCTCCCTCTTCCTCCTCTTGATTTCAGATAAAGATGTAAGCTCTCAGCCTCTACTTCAGCATAGCGTCTGCCTGCTGCCACGATCCCTGCCATGAAGGCCATGCCCTCTAACCCTGGAAACTGTAAGCCCCAATAAACTCTTCTTTAAGGCACCTTGGTCATGGTGTCTCTTCACAGAATTAGTAACTAAGACCGGGATCGATCACTGTGTAATTTGTTTTCCGCATGTCTCTGCTCAGATGTTGTTTGACATAAGTGGCCCTCCCTACCTCATGGCTGTCTGTTCAGCACACTTGGTTTCATGCCATTCACCACAGTTCCAAACTAAACCCCAGAAATAACTCTTAAGGTTTACCTCACGTGCCCTTATGAGTAACAGAGTAAAATCATATCCCAGCCAGGTGTCAGCACTGTGGACACACCTCCTGCTTGTTAGTTACTTAGCAGCCATGTCAGTTATTAGACCCACTGTCAGGTGATCACAGAGTCTGTGCCCAAGCGACCAAATCTCACTTTGCTATGTCCCATAGCTTAAGAGTGATGACTCTGGAAGTTCAAATCTGCCAAGGGGAAGCTGTAACGTGTTTCTTGGCTATGACAAGGTGACAACCTATCTTATGAATTCAGTATAGGGAAAGACACAGCATGTTATATTTCGTTAGAGTTGGGGCTTTTTTGTTTTGTTTTTGTTTGGGGGGTTGTTGTTGTTGTTGTTGTTGTTTTGAGTCCACATGGTAGGGGTCTCTTGAACAAAGAATGTGAGTGCTCACAGGTTCCTCAGGCTGAGGCCCCAAGGCTGGCTAGACACCTCAGCACTGGGCATACTCCCATTGTCTTGGCTGCAGGATGTGGTCTTATTGGTCATCCTAGCACATGTGGCGTAAGGTCTCAGAGGCTGAAGAATTTAGTGGGGCCTGGAACACCAAAGGACGCAACCAGCACCAGTGCCTTTGCCCATTCTTGAGGGACCTGGAAAGATGGACAAGAGGCCACCTGCAGGGGCTGCTTTGATGGCCTCTAACTTTCTCTTGCTGCCTCATGCCTTGCTGCTGTGCCCTGAGGTCCGCACTGAGTCCCAGGAACTACCCGAACCCCTCACCTTTCTCGGGACCTGCATTTACTAACAACCATCTTGGTCTTCATATTCACGCTTCGTTTTGTTTTTGTTTCCTTTCTGCTCCACCTGCAGGTCTTATATCTGCTGGGTGACATGGGCCATGTGGATAAAGGACTATCATGCATATGGCTGGTATGCTAACACAGAGCTGGTTCTAACCGTGCTGTGTCTCCCACCTTTAGGAGGTAGACCCTCCCTGGGGACTCTGGATTACTGGAGGCAGGCCTTCAGGTTTTATAGACCACCCCCACTTTCTACCCACTGCTTGCTCTCTGACTTCAGTAGCTGGTAGCTGCCTGCATGGCTACCCCAGCACAGTGAGCTATATTCCTTTTTAAACCCCTCCTTCCCTAAGCTGCTTCTTGTTAGGTGTTTGGTCACAGCCGTGAGAAAAGCAACTAATGCCTGTGTGTTCTCCAGAAGGCAGGATAGTTTCCTTGCATGCTGCTTCAGCACTTTCTACACAATGAGATCATCAAAAACAAAACAAAACAAAACAAAACAAAACTCACAGATATAGATCTATGAGTAGATCCTAGAGGATAGATAGGTGTTGACTCTGTTTCTTAACAATTAACTTTACTATACAACCCAACTAGTTACACAAGAGGGAAAAAAGGTTAAAGGGAAACAAGAGTGAACCTTCCAGTATCCATGGTGTGTCCAAGGTCAAAGCCCACCAAGACTGCTTTCACCTGTGACAAAGCTTACAATCCTTCCCACAGATAGGTACACAGATGAAAGAAATATAGGTCCTGAGAGGGGCACTATTTCTTCACTTTGTCCATTCAGCTAACAAGCTGTGCACTGGAGAGTCAGAATCTTATCTCTCTGTGCAGGTCCAGTATCTGCAAATCACTTCAAGCATTGATTTGGGATTACAAATACACTTTAGCTATGATGGAATACAGGTTGACAAATACAGAATCTGTAACTAAGGAGAGCAGGCTGTGCATGTTTCCCATAGTCCTTTCTTTTCTTTTCTTTCCTTTTCTTTTCTTTCCTTTTCTTTTCTTTTCTTTTCTTTTCTTTTTTTCACTTCCATTTGTGTTGTTGGGTTCTATATGTGTGGCAGTGAGGACCGAGCTCTCCGGGAAGTGTCTTGACGGAGTAGAAAGGGTCCACTATGGGAACTAGCAAGTGGCAGAATGGGACTGTGTCATGAGAAGGCATCTGTTGCAGTGACAGTAGTAGTGAGACTAATTTTGGTCATCAACTGACCACATCTGGACTAAACCCAAAGATGCTGGACCTTTCCTTTGAGGGGTTTTTCTTGATCAGATTATTTGAGGCAGGGAGACCCAGGCTAACGGTGGATGGCACCTTCTGCTGTCAGGCCACATAAAACCATATGGAAAAAGAAAACTTCTCTCTGCCTGCTTGCCCTCCATCTCTCATGCGAGTTCATCTATCCAGTTGTTGTGGCCTTTGCTCTTCGCTATTAAAGCTAATTCCTTTGGGATTCCAACATAGGCTGAAAATTGAAAGCTCTCCAGAACTCTCCAGAAATCCTGTGGGGCTTCTGTACCATCTTAGGACTGCTGAGACACCCAGACTTCGTGGACTAAATGATAACAGTATTCTAGGCCTCTCCCGTGTCAACAACCATTGCCAGACCACAGCCTGCAAGTCAGTCTAATAAATCCCCTTTTAATATACATATTCAGCCTGTCAGTCCTGTTCCTTTAGTGAACCCTGAGTAATGCTGCAACAAATGTCTGTCATAATTCGTAACTGGAATATAACAGTTGTTGCTGAAGTTACATATTTTGGTATGTTTCATAAATTTAAGTAAATGTCATAAGAGGCATAATTCATTTCAGAATAGACTTTTAACACACATTGATTTAAATGCTAATGAAAACCTCCTGCAGCCAATGCTCTAGGAGGAAAAGTTTTAAAATGATCCAAAAATTCATTGTGTTGTTTTCCTAACTGCATCATAAATCTCAATATTAAATGAATGTGTCTTTTGATACCAGTAAAATAAGAGCATGTTTAGTACTCAGAGCGAGGAGACATACACACAGCTGTTGCATTTCAGACAATGTAGGCAGTTTTGTGCTTCTGGGTGGGTGAGAGACGATTTGGGATGCTTGGATGGACACAAGGGATTAGGCAAAGCTACCTCTGAACAGGTTCTCCAAAGCAGTGTGAAAAAAATACCACCTTCCCAACAGAGAGCAATGAGGAAAGAAAGTTTAAATCAAGTAGCTCTTCAGAGGCTAGAAGATTTATAACCATGGTAACACACTCAACACAACTGTGTGTGTGTGTGTGTGAGAGAGAGAGAGAGAGAGAGAGAGAGAGAGAGAGAGAGAGAGAGAGA
>OU015746.1:72633110-72697486 GCA_907169655.1 Acomys percivali | reverse complement strand
AGAGAGAGAGAGAGAGAGAGAGAGAGAGAGAGAGAGAGAGAGAGAGAAAGAGAGAGCTGTAGATGAATTGAGAGACTGATAGATGTTAAGCACTGACTGATGACCAGACAGATGTTTTAGGAAAAAAGAAAGAAAGAAAGGAAAAAAAAAAAAAAAAAAGACACCTCTGGTCCAATTTTTCTTTTGGTACCTGTATTTTGGTGTCAAACCAAGGAGTATTCTGGGCACTGAGAGAGACTATTTAAAAAAATGGAAAAAAATACCTGGAGGCCATATATCTGACATGTTACAACTCAATATTAACAGCAAGACTCCAAATAACTGGATTAGAAACTGACCAGAGGGCTGTGTCCCCCATCCCAGCCCCTGGAAAAGTTCAGGCTGAGGCAAGTGGATCACAAGTAGCAAGAATGTTTGGGCTATAGACTCACTTCAGGTCCAGCCTGGACAGCTTATTCAGACTCTGTCTCAAGATGTAAAGTAGAAGAAGTCAGGGCCCAGAGTTCAGTCCCGCAGCACTTTCCCAGAATGCACAGGAGCTGGGTTCAGTTCTCAGCACCAAAGGAAAACAAGAAAGGAACCGACAAAGGATTTGAACAGATGTTTTAACCAAAGCTATGCTCATGAGTAATGAGCCTGTGAAAACGTTATTTACCACTAACCACTAGAGAAATGCCAATCAAAACTACAGTGAGCTATGTGGTCATAACCACCTGTGGTGTTGGTTTGCCTAAGAATGGCTCCCATAGGCTCATAAATTTGAATGTATTGGTCACCAAGGAAGTTGCACCTATAGGAGATGTGGCCTTATTGGAGTGGGAGTGGCCTTGTTGGAGGAACTGTGTCACTAGGAGTGGGCTTTGAGGTTTCAAATGTTTCCTGCTGCCTTTGGCTCCAGATGTAGAACTCTCAAGCTACCTCTCCAGCACTGTGTCGGCCTGCTTCCCTCCATGGTGACAATGAACTAACCCTCTGAACCTGTAAGGCAGCCCCAGTTAAATGCTTCCCTTTATAAGAGTTGCCATGATCATGTTATCTCTTCACAGCAATAAAACCTTAACAAAGACACCATCAGAATAGCTACTGTCAAAACAACAACAACAACAACAACAAAAACAACAACAACAGGACCCATGAGCAGAAGTCTCTGGGCAACACAAGGAAGAGTTAACAGTGGCACTGGAACCAGGTACTTCAACAGCAGTTGTCTGCCTTGTAATGGAATCATTAAAGTAGAGGCTAAGCAGCTGCTGAGAGAGCACTGTGTGGGGACGGAGCTGAAGCCCTTTTCTTCCTGTGGCTCCGCTGCAAGGGAGGACTCCTGCAGGCAAAAAGGATCCGGACTAAAGAGGGGGTGAGGTGCCAAAGGCTGATGGAAAGCCGAGTGTGATATCACACACTTGTAACCCCAGAACTGTAGAGCCTGAAACAGAAGGAATACTGGAAGTTTAAGGCAAACATGGGGGCCGGGTGTGGTGGCGCACGCACCTCTAATCTCAGCACTCCGAAAGCAGAGGCAGGTGGATCTCTGTGAGTTCGAGGCCAGCCTGGTCTACAAATCAAGTCCAGGAAAGGCAAGGCTACACAGAGAAACCCTATTTCAAACCCACGCCCCCGCCCCCAAAAGGACAAGCCTGTCTCAAAAGACCAAACCAAATAACCACAAAAGGTTGAGGTGAAGACCAACCACAAGCAGGCCATGGCTGCTTCAGCACGGTCATAAAGCACAGAGAGACGCAATCAGAACTGACCTCTCACCTCCCTTGTGTAGGGGGCTGAGACTGCAGGCAAGAGCAGTCAGTGGAGTAACCAGCCCCTCAAAGACCAGGATAGAGATGCTCTCTCAGATGCCCAACCTGTACCTCTCTAGATAAACAGGAGAGAACTGAAGATTTACATATCACTTAGCCATGGCTGCTAATATGCTGGTGTGTGGAAGTTTATCTCCTCAATCTTAACAATGATGTAGGTGCTTTTTAAGGCACTGGGACCAAAAAAAAAAAAAAAAAAAAAAAAGCAGCATTTGCATAAAGAAAAATTTCACATTGCAGAAGTGATCCAAGAAGAAGTCCAGATGGCTCTTCAGAAATGACTTGTTGGGTAATTACATAATATATTTACATACTGCAGGAGACATATGCTGAGTGGTGTCTCTCCAAGCTCTGCATCTTCTACTTACACTCCTAACTTTATTACCAGCCAGTTTCTTTTGGTATTATGGCATACGTGTGTGTGTGTGTGTGTGTGTGTGTGTGTGTGTGTGTGTGTGCATGCATGTGTGTATGCATGCATGTATGTATCAACTAGGCATAATAATGGTAGCCTCAGCATTCAGGAGGTTGAACAGGAGAATCCTGAGTTCAAGGCCAGTGTGGACTACCTAATAAGACCTTGTTTGTAAGCAAAGAAACAAAAACCCGCATGGCGCAGCAGGACTAATTTTAACCATTTGAAGTGCACCATCCATAGCTGTACAGTCGGCACCACACCCCATCTGCAGAAGGATTCCGTCTTCCCAGGCTCAGGCTCTTAGCAGGAGCTTCCATGCCCGCTTTTCAGCCTCTAGTTCCTTCTATTTTATCTCCTGCCTCCATGAATGTGATAATTGCCAATTCCTTGTATGTGACAGGTAACCCTGGTTGTCTGCTCTGTTAGATCTGGGATCAAGATGATACACCTCTGAGTGGGTTTGTCACACCCCCACACACACACCCATCTGGGTGGGTTTGTGATACACACCTCTGGGTGGGTTTGTGAAGCTATTTTTTGATGCGTCTTCTGGTGGTGGCAACCCTGAAACAATGGGATTTGAGGGACAAACAGGAATTCTATGTCCTGCCTTGATTTCACTTCTTGCTGGTGAGTGGGTATCTTCAGTCAATGCTATTGCACTGTCATCCTTTAAGGCATCAGGAGCCAGCTTCCCTGGCCTTCAAGCCTGGATGAAAAATCAACAGCTCTTCTGTGTGTTGATTGTCTCACTTAGCATAATTCCTCTAAAAATTTCCTCAAGTTGTGATATTTATCAGAGTGTAATAAATATGTAAAAAGTAAGAAGTTACTTTTCAAGGCTGAATAACATTCATGTATGTATATATGTATAATATGTGATATAAACATATATACATCATATATATGTGTATATATACATATATACATATGTATATATATATGTAGTCATATTTATCTTTCCAACCACTGGTGAGCATTCACGTTGTTCCCACACTTGGGCTATTGTGCATGATGTTATAAGAGCAGTGTAGAAGTGTTTGTCTGAATTCTTGCTTCCCATCCTTTTGCTTATGTACCTAGAAATAGAATTTCTTTCATCTTATAGGAGTATCAGTAGCCACTTTTATTCGTTTCTTCTTTGTTACATAGACTTTTGTGCAGAGGTAGCCATTTTGTGACTAGTCCTGTGTGTGTGTAGTGATTCTTTGTGCAGATAGAGAAAAACTAAACGATGAAGAGCTGTCTTCCCTTTCTACCAGCAAGCCATAATGGATTACTATACATTAAAAGTATTTCTGGATAGTTTTACATTAGTACACAAAGAGCTTCCTCTTTCTTTCTCTTATGATAGCCATGTAACGGTCCACTGAGTGGTGGTGTTATAATTTATTTAAGTGGAAGGCATTGGTGAATGATGTTGAAATTTTTTACTATTATGTCAAAGTCATAATAAAAGTCTTCTAGCACATGACTGTGTAAGTATGAGACACACGTAGCATAGACTTCTGAAAATGAACTACTAGGTCATCGGGTAAGTGAATTTTTCCAAATACTGCATACTGCATAAATTTGCAATGCATTCCTGCACGGGGACCATGCTAATCATCCCTGTGTCATTCTGATTCAGTGTATGTGATACTGCTGAAGTGAACATGGGTGAACATGTTTTTAATTCTGGTAAATATTGGTGAATTCCTTTCCCTAGGAGATATGGACTTAACAATCCTGTCTGGTGAGGAGCCAATTCTGTCTGGATTTACTGTGGGCTTTTAGGTTTGCCTAGACTACAAGACTAAAACTGGCATCACAGGGCAATTTGTATGTGTCTTTCTTCTTTTACAAGTAAGGCGCAGCAACTTTTCATGTTTAAAAGCTAGTTCATTCCTTGGAAAGTTTCTGTTAATGTCTTGTCCTCATTTTTCTACAATGGACTGGCCATTTTCTGATGACTGTCTAGAAATGGCCTGTGCACTTGGGAGAGTAGCTGATTTTTCTGTGCAATGAGCTAGAAATAATTTTCCCAGTGTCTCATCCGTCTTGTGACTTTACTTATGCCACCTGCTCTGAGGAAAAAAATAATGATTTTTCAGAGTTGGAAGGCATCACTTTTTCTTCTTAGCATCTGGATTTGGGGGTCACAGTTCACAAAGGCTCCTGGCTTCCAGGGCTGTAAAGGACAGCATCACTGTTTTCTGCCAGTGTTTTCCTGACTTAATAAAAACCACCCGCTTCCATTTCTCTCTCTCTCTCTCTCTTTTTTTTTTTTTGTAGTTTATATAAGACATATCAATTGGCTACTTGATCATCTCCAAAATGTTTGTTTACTAATCATTTCAAAATAGCTAGCAGAGAAGGTTCCCAGTACACTTGTGAGAAAGAAGATGAAAATGGAAGTGGATGGAGATGCTAATGAAGCATCTCATCGGTACACAATACGTACAAGGAGAAGCATCGCACTGGAGTCATCTCTGCAGCCTGCCCATTGGATCCAGTTTAGACTGTATGTGGACCCCTGTCACTTCCCCTTTCTCTGTCTGTGCTCCTAACACGGTAACCCATACTGCTAACAGCTGATTGAACACAGCACTTTAATTGCCAATATGAGGTAGAATTCTTTCTCCTGCTAGCTAGTGTTTCAATTTGAAATGTATTACATTTGTGTGGTATTTCCTCTTCCAGATGCTGAGACAACCAAAGAAACAGCTTAGCAGAAGAAGGAGGTAGTTTGGCTAATGGTTGCAGAGGTGCTTACCAGAAAGACATGGTGGCAGGAGTGACTCAGTCTGTGTTGCTGAAATCCAGCAGTGAGGGTTTTTTGTTTGTTTATTTGTTTGTTTGTTTTGTTTTGTTCACATAGTGGCAGCTGACCAGACAACAGTTTTCTTCTGGCCCCAGCTGTGAGATGTGACCCCCAGCACATGCCAGCTGGGCTCCACCGCATGAAGGTTCTACAGTACCACTAGTTGGTCACCATATGTTCAAGCCCGTGACTCACTGGGGGGATGCACATTCACAGGCAATCTAAAACCTTTTGTGAGATAGCTTGGGCCGTGCAGATACCTTCAGGGTTCTGAGTCTCGCCACTTGCTGGCTTTCACTTTGTCTCTATCAGGGATGATAGATGTCAAGTTTTTCTCAGAAAGGTTTTCAGCGTTTCCAGTGTAAGTTTCTTCTTGGTAATTTGCCTTCTGCTGTTTCTGCAAATGTTATCATTCCTTATAATTTATTAAGGCTATCAATTTCTGACATGTTCTACTCATGTTGAGGGCTCGTTTACAATCTGCCGCAGTTTCTGAGAAGATTCTCTGTAGTACTGTTATTAGGAGAATGTGTTATCTACCAATAGTAATCCTTTCTCTGCCTCCTTTCCAATTTTGTGCTCATAACTTATTTCTCTTATCCAACCTCATCGCCCGAGGCCTCCGTGAAACTGTCCAAAGTAAGAGTTACAAAAAGCAGTTGTCCTAAGCCCCATAGTTCTATATTCTTACAGTATCTGTTTTAGGCAGCACCTCTTTGCTTTCTACTGCGGAAAATTACGATGTATACTTACATATTTATCTCCACTCTCTGATCCTCTCTACTTCCCAATTTGGCTCAGTCCCATTATCTTTTATTGCTGAGGTTTATAACATTTAAGTACAATGAGCAAGCTTTAATTATGTCTTACATGCTTTGTCTGCAGATATTATTCTAAAACACTGTGTAACTATCAGGACTTGCTAAGTCTGTTGGAGAGTAATGTGATCCTGGGCTGAGTGCTGCTGCTCCAAACAGGGAATCCACTTGAGTCTGTTTGGTGCTACAGTTTGTGTCCTGACTAGCCTGTGCTTTTCCAGTCATACCTCATAATTACATGCGCTCATGGCTCATGCTCCTCTTATGCCAGGTCATCATAAAGCTGGCCATTGTGTTGTGTCCCTGCCATCCTGGCACTTGAGAGACAAAGGCCGACTAATGAGGAGTTGTAGGTGACCGTCAACTACTTGCCGAATTTGAAGTGAGCTTAGGCTACATGAGACCCTGTCTCAAACAAACAAACAAACAAACAAACAAACAAAAGAAACAAGACTTTATTTCTAGAGTTCTAGAACAAGCCCTCAGGTACCATTTGCCCATGGGATTTGTGAGTAGTATATTTTTTGTGTTATTGAGTATCAGAGAAAGTCTTTATCTTACCTCTATTCATCACAGACTCTGGCAAAACTAACTTCGTTTTCCTTCCAAACTCTGTACACTTTGCCCTCTTGCCTTCTGATGTCTTTGGTTGCAAACAGAATGGCTGACAGCAGTGTGCATTCCATCCTTTGGTAACATTTTAGAGATTGCTATTTATTCTCTGGAATTCTGATATTTAATCATTTTGGGTCCTGGGGTCCTCATGGACATGCTTAACCCTGACAAGATATTTTTTAAGATGAAGGCGTTGTTCTTAATTCACATTATCCTTATATCATAGTTTGAGTTTCTATTGCTGTGAAGAGACATCATGACCACAGCAATTCTTATAAAGGGCAACATTTAATTGGGGCTGGATGACAGTCTCAGAGGTTTAGTCTATTATCATCATGGTGGGAGGCATGGTGGTGTACAGGCAGACATGGTGCTGGAGACCGAGCGGAGAGTTCTACATCTGGATCCACAGGCAGCAGAAGGAGACGGCCACACTAGGCCTAGCTTAAGCATATGAGTCCTCAAAGCCCACCTCCACAGTGACACACTTCCACCAATAAGGTCACCATCTACAAAGCCACATCTCCTAATAGTGCCACACTTTTATGGAGCAAGCATTCACATATGTGGGTCTCTTGGGGCCATCTCTTTTCAAATCACCATACCCCATTACTATAATTATAAGGCCCAAAGAGATTAAACAGTCTGTCTTTACCCCCTGCCCAGTCTCTCTATTGGCACAGGCCTGAAGTGATGCAAACATACCTGAAGGGTTGATACAGAACACCAGCCACTTCGACTTTACTTTGAAAGTCCAATAGTTGCTGCCTTGCAATCCGAATGCTCACAACAGTTACAAAGAATATGCTGATACATTTGCCTTGGCAGATTCCATGTGTTACAGAAGAAAGAGCAAAGAGATGTCTGATATTACCACCCCTATGGGCCCCTTCCTAGGCTCTACCACAAGCAAAAGATGTCTTTTATGGTGCTCCAAAGGTGAGAGGGGTATAGAAGCTATGAAAACAGGATCTGTGAGTCATGGAGTTCCCCAAGGTCAGGCTGCATTGTCAGTGGTAGAGTAAATACTCAGATGGTAAGTACCCGCCCCCCCCCCCCATGAATATCAGCTGAAGGCATAGTTCCTTGTGTCATCTCTATAGACAGTTGGGACAGTTTCCATGACTAACAAAGAAAGCACCAGTTCCCTCTGACATATTGAGCTATGTAAATCCTAAATGCTATGAGTTGAATCTCACTCCCAGCATGGCAGTTTTCTCTTTAACCCTAAACATGGAGAAATGGAAGGTGTGTGCACTCACAGCAACACGTCATCTATGACAGTTCCTAAGGACACTGGTGCATGTTCTCTTCTATTGGGAGCTAATTTTCCATCGGATGGAGCAAAGTTGCATTGTGATATGTGAACAGAACATCTGCAGCAGGGTCAGCCATGGTCTCATCGACATTTAGCTTGCATAATTCCTTGCTGTGGGTCTGTCCTGGACACTGTCGACACTTTAAAGAGGCCCTAACCTCTGCCCATTAGACACTAGCTATGACCATATGTATCTTCAGACTTTTTCAAATGATCTCTAGGGAACAAAAAAAAAAAAAAAAAATGCCTCCTCTTGAAAACCTCTGATCTACACAGATTTGCTACAAAAAGTTCCCTTTCTTTTGTTAATAACTCTCGGATACAGATAACAGGGTTTTTTAAAAAGCATTGTTCTTTTCAACTGGAGTCTTTGAAGATGATGTGCTAAAGCATAAACATTCCAGGCTTTGGAGAGGCAAGGACTCTTTTTATAAATACAGTGAGCCCTTGAGACCATCAGAGAGCATTGCAGAAAATAAAATTCTGTGTGTAGCATGGGAAAGACATTCTGAGCTGACCATTTATCTCTGGCTTGCTTCACTAATGGCCACAACATGACACTCTCCATGTGCCTGTCTTTAAGCTTCTCAATGTCTAAACATGGCTGAGAAGAATATATTCTTCTTTTGAAAATAGAATGACTATTTGTAAAGACGGTTCAGTTGGCAGGAGGCTGTGCTGTCACTCCTTGGGTTCTATTTTTGCTGAGAGGAGCCACTGCCTTTAAAAGAGACACTGAGTCTTGTGTTCAGTTAAATGGTTTTTGCTGCACAATGACCTAAGAGAAATTTGCTTAATGATCAAATGTTCAGACGGTGGAAATGCATCAATCACCAGAAAGGCTTTTGAATTTTTGACAGTTGCTTAATACTGGTATTTCTGACTGCCAGTGCTGGACTGACAATAGAAGGTTGCCCCAGCTGCCTATAAAAAGAATTTCTGATCACCATGGTACTGACCTCATCTATGCTCCCTGTGTAGGGAGTCAACGTGAAAGTGAGGGTGAGCATATGTCCTTGTTGTATGCTGGAGCAACTTCTGGGTATATTCCAAGGAGTGGAATAGCTGGGTCTTGAGGAAGCCCTATTCCCAGTTTCCTAAGATAGCCAGATAGATTTCCAAAATAGTTGTACTAGTTTGCATTCCCACCAGCAATGAAGGAGTGTTCCTCTCTCTCCACATCCTCGCCAGCATGTGGTGTCAGTTGAGTTATTGATCTTAGCCATTCTGATGCATGTAAGATGGAATCTCAGAGTTGTTTTGATTTGCATTTCTCTGATGACTAAAGATGTTGAACATTTCTTTAAGTGTTTCTCAGCCATTTGATATTCCTCTGTTGAGAATTCTCTTTAGTTCTGTGCCTCATTTCTCAATTGGGTGATTTGTTTTGGTGGTGTTTAATTTCTTGAGTTCTTTATATATTTTGGATATTAGACCTTTGTCAGATGTAGGGTTAGTGAAGATCTTTTCTCAGTCTGTAGGCTGTTGTTTTGTTCTGTTGACAGTGTCTCCTGCCTTACAGAAGCTTCTCAGCCTCATGAGGTCCCATTTATTAATTGTTGACCTTACGGCCTGAACTGTTGGTGTTCTGTTCAGGAACTTGTCTCTTGTGCCAATGTGTTCCAGGCTCTTCCCCACTTTTTCTTCTAACCAATTTAGTGTCTCTGGTTTTATGTTGAGGTCTTTAATCCACTTGGACTTGAGTTTTGTGCATGGTGACAAATATGGGTCCAGTTGCATTTTTCTACATGTAGACATCCAGTTAGACCAGCACCATTTGTTGAATATGCTGTTCGCCTTATTCATAATAGCCAGAACATGGAAACAGCCTAAGTGTTCCTCAGTAGAAGAATGGATAAAGAAACTGTGGTACATTTACACTATGGAATACTACTCAGCTATTAAAAACAAGGGGTTTCCAAAATTTGTGGACAAATGGATTGAACTAGAAATGATCATAATGAGTGAGTTAACCCAGAAGCAGAAAGACTCAAATGGCATATACTTACTTATATCTGGACACTAGCCCAAGGGGCATGTCCTATGAAAGTCTTCACTTACCAGGAAAGTGGGACAGAGGGGAGGACATCCTATTGGGACTCTAGGTGAGAGAAGCATGGGAGAATGGGGAAATAGAAGGATCCAGAGGGTCCTAGAATCCTACAAGAAGAACATTATGATGGGCGGATCTGGGTCCAGGGGCCCTGATCAAACTATGGCACCAGCCAAGGACAATATGTGCAGTAAAATTTGAACCCTTACCCAGATCTAGCCAATGGACAGGACATTCTCCACAGTTGAGTGAAGAGTGGGGACTGACTTTCACATGAACTCTGGTGCCCATATTTGACCATGTCCCCTGGATGGGGAGGCCTAGTGGCCCTCAGAGGAAGGATAGCAAGATACCAAGAAGAGACTTGATACTCTATGAGCATATATAGCAGGAAGAGGTCCCCCTTAGTCACAGTCATAGGGGAGAGGAGCAGGAGGAAAGCAGGAGGGAGGGAGGAATGAGAAGATACAAGGGATGGGATAACAATTAAGATGTAATATAAATAAATTAATAAAATAAAAAAAAGAAAGTGAAGGTGAGGGTGAGAGGAGTGACAGAATGTCAGAACTTTCTAGTGAAAGACAAGAAATCTGTCAATGAAAATGATTTGCTTCTAAGTTCAAAGTGTTATTTTTTGCTAAGTGCTTTAGGACACCCACGCTAAGCCCTCAGACACACATATGTGTGTGTAGCCATTTCATGCTGTCTAGAAAAGAGTTGGTTCGAGGACTATATCTAAACATACAGATACTCAGATGCCTACCCCTCATATAAAATTGCATAATATTTTCATGTAATCTGTGCAGAACCCCTAAATCAAATCAAATTTTCTGAAAATGAATTAGGACACCAAATGTAAGCCCATGCAAGCAGTTGTTATGCAGATTTTACTGAAGAAATGACTAATATAATTGTCAATTTGAAGATGCAATTTTTTTCAAATGTTCTCTGTCTATGTTTGGTTAAAATGTGGATTCAGTATATATGAATACAGAAAGCTGACTGTGTACATAAATACACATATATACAGATTTTGTATATATGCCCACATATACCATATTTTCTGGCATATAAGACAACTGGGTGTATAAGATAACTCCCAACTTTTCCAGTTAAAATGTAGTGTTTGGAATATACTCGCAGTATAAGACTACCCCTCTTCCAATGTACACCCTGTGCAGCAAACTCGGGCATGTGTCAATTTGCAGGCAGGGAACAGACAGCTAGGCACTTTATTAAATGCCACTGCCAGCCTACACTGCCCCTTTAAGGCACGCTCCACACTCAACCTGAAAGATGCACAGCCCTCCCAGTTGAATGGGCAGGTTCTGGTGGAGAGCCAATTCACGATAATGTTCTCCTCCTTGAGGTACAGGAAGATGTGTGCAGCTTGTTCCTTCCTGCTTCATACTCCCTGCACAGAGCAGGGACTCAGCCATGGCACCTCCCATTACATGTGCTGGACATATAAAACAAGGGGAAGCAAGCTACAGGTAAGTACCCAGTGTATAAGATAACCCCTGACTTTGGCACGTATTTTTAGGGTATTAATAAGTCATCTTATATGCTGGAAAATATGGTATGTTTACATTTCTCTCTGTGTATCTTGATTTCTGTCTTGTTCTCACTCTGAGACAGCCTTACCATGTAGTCTGTGCCCAGGTGAAACTTACTCTGTCTCCCAGGTTGTCCTCAAAGACTGTGTGATTCTCCTGCCTCAGCCTCCCTACCTGGGAGATTACAGTTGTGCACTCTCATGCCCCACTTGTATTTGGCATTTAAAAAAAAAAAGATTTATTTATTTATTTTATGAGTGCTCCATCTACAGGCCAGAAGGGGGCATCAGATCACATAGATGATTGTGAGCCACCATGTGGTTGCTGGGAATTGAACTCAGGACCTCTGAAAGAGCAGTCAGTGCCCTTAATCTCCGCGCCATCTTGCCAGCTTCTGTATTTGGCATTTTAAAAAACCATGTCAAGTCCTGAAACTGCACCATTACCATGCCTGTATGAATAGATGAAGCTGTTCGGTTTGGGGTTATTTGGTCCACTGCTGTGTAAATATTTCAACAGGGCCTCCATGATTTAACTGGATACATTGCTAGTTGAGGCCCTAATTAATCAGCTAGTTGGTATCAAATGGCCTGTGGGTTGGAGAGAAGGTCCAAAAATCTAGTCTTTCGAAGGGAATGCGGGTCCCGAGCTCATGTTGGAGAAACAAACCACATCAACACAGGAACTATGAATAATTTTTGTTGTTGTTGCTCTTTGGTGCTAGATATGGACCTCATGACTATGCACTCACCAGTCACACACTATACTTGTGACCTCCACCATCGGTTTATTCAGCATTTATGGGTGTTTATTTATTTGTTTTTATTCTATATGTACAGGTGGTTTTCCTGCATTCAGGTAAGCATGCCACATGTGTGAGGTGTGTGAGTGAGGAGGCCAGAAGATGCTGTTGTATCCTCTGGGACTGGAGTTCCAGATGGTTGTTAGCTGCCAGGTGGGTGCTCGAAGCTAAACTTGGGTCCTCTGCAAGAGCAGCTGATGTTCTTAACTGTTGGGCCATTCCCTGTGTAGAGTAGGATGGGGTTAAGCCAGGGACACATATCCGCTAACAGACTTTGAGTGATGCAAAAAAAAAAAAAAAATTGCTATTTTGTAATAGAAGGTCAAGAAAGACTAGGAAGAAAGCCAATCTAAAAAACAAAGACGGATGGGTGGCACCTGCCAAACGTCTAAATCCAAGGCAGCTATGTTCCGGCCTCTGTCCTAACTTGTTAGAAAGAGAAAGGACCACGTATCCCTTTCTCTCAGCTCAGAAAATGGGACACTTGAAGAGAATCGTGAAACTAAGCAGTCCCAGCAGGTGTAGGTGTTTCTCCCCTCACTGATGCAATGATCCTTCATTGTTATGCCAATCCAGGCATGGCCCGCACCCAAATAGTTGAATAAACTTTCCTTGAGATGCTATCCTACCTTGAAAACAAACGAAGGGTCTGGTGTGTTGGAAATTGGTCTTTTGGGCTCCAGAGATGGCTCAGCAGCTAAAAGCATGTGCTGCTTTTCAGGAGGACCAGAGTTCCGTTCTCAGCGCAGTGCTCTGGGTGGCTCACAGCTGCCTGTAACTCTAGCCCTAATGGTTCCCGCCCCTCTGGCGCTTGCAGGCACCTGCAGTCAGACACACAAGCCTCCACACAGCCGCATTGGTCTTTGAATTTAGGAGAGAACAGAGACTCTGGGACTTGTGGTTGAAGCCGGGCAGCAGCTGATTTCCCCAGCAGTAGAAACTGCTGTTGTGGGATCTTTTTACCGAGGCTCCCTCCTCTCCTTCATCCACCCACTCTGCCCTGATACAGCCAAGTAAAGGGAGGCGCTCCACTGCCTGCACACCCAGCCAAAAGGAATCTTACATACCTCTCTGCCGAGTGTGAAATCCTAACTATAAATACCTAAACGAACGGATGCTTAAAACATTTTTAAACCAAGATGTGTGATGCAAAGTGGAGTTATTAATATCAAGAGAAAAGAACACACTCAGAGACCTGGGAATCAAAAGTTTCAGTTTGCCTCTGCTGTGAGGAGGAACCGTTTTGAGAGGGAATATAGAGGTGCAGCACTATGTTTCCTTTGCTCCTACTTTTTCACTACTGTCACGCAGCCGGTCATTTGGGTAACCAACCATGTCGTCAGATTCTACATCTTTGTATCTGTTAAAAAAGCATTTTCTTGGGGCTGGAGAGATGGCACAGTGGTTAAGAGCGCCACCTGCTCTTCCAAAGGTCCTGAGTTCAATTCCCACAACCACATGGTGGCTCATAACCATCTGTAATGTGCTAGGGCGCCCTCTTCTGGCTTGCAGGAGTACATGCAAGCAGAGCACTGTATACATAATAATAAATAAGTACTTTTTAAAAAACGTTTTCTTGCCGGGTATGGTGGCACATGCTGACAATCCCAGCACTCAGGGAGACAGAGGCAGGCAGATCTCTGTGAGTTCCAGGCCAGTCTGGTTCACAAAGAGAGTCCAGGACAGCCAAAGTGAGCCAGAAAAACCTTGTCTCGAAAAACAAAAAACAAAAAAACAACCCTCCCTCCTCAAAACAAACAAACAAACAAACAACAAAAAAAACCTTTTCCCAGTTGAATTCTTTTTGGTCCTGCCCTGTTTCCTATATTTTCATCTAAGATAAGTGCAGATTCCATCGTAAGAGGGAAAATAAAAATGCAGAGCATCCATCTTCACAAAACAAGCAACCAAAACCATCTAAGTATCCTCCTCCATACCCACCACTGAAAACAAATAGGAGATATTTGGGGGCATTGTGATGTCTTATTATCCAAGACAGGTTATTATTATTTTTTTAGTCATTTCTAGTTATGAAAGAAAACCTGCTTTCAGATGAACTAGTAAATGTTTCATTTAAATAGTTTTGAATTTTTTTAAATTTAAAGTGATTTTTTAAAATTTAAAGTTATTACTGTGTACATAAGAGAATTTATGGCCACTAGAGCAGAGGCTGTGAACAACTCATATTTCCAGTTTGGTGGAAGGACATGCTTAGTTTTATAGCACTGAGCCAACCAGTGAATTCTGTTCTCCGTAGAATCAGGTGGAATTTAGCATCCTCCTCTTTTATGTTCCTCTTAGGCTCTTGCAGACAGTGACTGCTTTCTCAATCAAATAGTAGAGGTCCTCAGAGAGGTCAGGGGCAAGGCAGTTGAACTTATGAATTCTCAAGGGTTTATTACCGGTCACAAAACAGACCTGTGCCACACCATGTGTGCCTTCAGGATCACACCTATCTCGGAAGGAGTCAGGCCTTTCTTGGCCTGTTTATAAATCTGTTCCTTTACATCGTTAGACATCAACTCCAGCCATGTGGGGATGCTACAGTAGTAGGGGAGCCCCACTGAGGACAGGCCCACCCTGGGGATGTGCATGCAGCCCATGACAGATGGATGGATAGATGGTGGCAGCAAAGAGGGCTAGTCTTGAAAATTAAAACAAAAAGTTTCATTAATCCATAATAGTCATCCATATTTGGGGATGTTATACGATATCAATATATCTCTATAATGTGCAATGGCCGGAGAAACTGGCATACACATCAGCCTACACATTTATCCTTTTTTTGTGTGTGTGTGTATTGAGAACATTTAAAATCCTCTCAACAATTGTTTTGAAACAAATAACAATTTTTAACCACTGCTGCCTTGCCAAGACAGAGTATGACAAACAGACCAGGTTTCGTTTTCTCAATGGCTTCATGACAACCAGAACGGAATGTTCTGGGGCCTAATAGGTCTGTAGGCCAAACATCCATGTTCAACAGATGTTGGCAAAGACCTGGTGCCCAAGACTCCTCCTACATCAAATGTGGGCAGTATCACCTGGAAGCAGGTGACTTTACAGTCAAGTATCAACTTTTGTTAGTGAGGAGGAAGGGGAGACTAGTGCCTGCCTCCAAACTGGGTGGGGAGATGCTAACAAATGTCTATTTACCCCAGATAGGGAGCCAGTGACAAACCAAAAAAAAAAAAAAAATGGCACCAAGTTGGTGAACCAGTGAACCTATTGGGACTACTTACGATGACATGGCTAACTTAAAGGCAGAGGGACAACTCAGAAAAGCTGCAATGTCTACTTAAAGGTGGTTTCCCAAGTCAGAGAGGCTCCTCTCCCTAGCAATTCCTTTTTGTTCTTATAAAGTTGAGGAGAGGGCTTGTGCATCTTGTCAGTTTCAGCTTTCTTGGACTTGGGTCATTTACTTCCTGAGGCTCATGAGCTTCCCTCCTCCCTGTAGGAGGAAATGTCTCAATCTGAAGGGACTTGTTAGGTAACACTCCCTTGGAGTGACTTCATCAACGGCCAGGTGCAGTTTAGACAAGGCATGTATAACATGGCAAAGTGTGTTCACTCCACTGCCCTCTAGAGTGATTTTCATCTCAGGGACTCACCTTAAAAACCAACCAACCAAACAAGAAAACAGTCTTGCCTCTGACCTCGGAATGCTATATCTAAAACAAAACAAAAGCTCTTACATGGAGGTGAGAGTTGGGCACACAGTTGAGTTACGAATGGCAACAGTGAAAAGCTTCCCCAGGCGTCAGAGACCATTTTGTATTGCTTTGAAGCTCAGTGAGAAAAAAACATCATTTGTGATATTTGGAGCAAACCCATAACCTCTCTTCATCTCACTTACCCTGAATGAGAACTTTGATCCTTGACTACTAGGTAAGCAATGTCTATGACTGTCCAGAGCTGAGAGCTCTTGGCTCTTTTGCCATGTTTAAGGTGAACATTGAGAAATCGTGGCCTTGAAATGGCTACCAACTAGTCTGGACCTCCCGGATCCTCATGACACAGTCTACCTTGTAAATTAGGAGGACTAGGGCCTGTGTGAGTGCCAGTGATAGCTAATAGCCAGACCTGGTAGAGACCACTTTGTCTACGTGAAGCCAGAGGTCCCTTGGTTTTTGGTCTGCCTGGACCACTTGGTCTTGTAGTCAGTTCCTTCTTCTTGTTGCCTTTCTGGCCTCTTCAGTTGGAGAGTTGCTTCTCTTTATGTGTCAGGAAAAACAAACAAACAAACAAACAAACAAACAAACAAAACCAACCAAACAAATCCCACTAGTCTTGCATTTCCTCTCTCTACCTTGAAAGTAAAACTAGTTTAACTCACCATTTGGTTGAAAACTACTTAAAGTGTATGATAAACCGGGCCCCTTGTGTTTGCTTGTCTGCTGGGTTTGGTTTACAGTACTGGAGATGGAATGTGGGGCTTTGCTCAGGCCAGCCAGACCTGGCCTCTACCCATGTCTGAGCTCCACCCTCAGTTTTCAGGCGGTAAGCTGTTGGAGAGAAATGAAGGTAGTGAGTAAAGGCCCACTGAGAGCTGAGGAGACTGAAGCCAGTGGTGTCACCTTATTTAGAATCCCTTTTAGATCAGGGCCTGGAGTTTTTGTGGAGGGAGTTGAGCAGGGAGAACTAGCAGCTTTTCTAGAATAAAAACATTTGCATCAAAACGAATCCATGCTTCATGGAGTGCGTCTTACCAAGAACAAGAAGAAAAAAACTGCCTTTCTGCCTCTCATCCCTGCAGTGTGTCTACTGCCTGGACCACTTTTCTTAGATGCTTGCTGGATTTTGCCTAGGATATCATTTTGTTAACATGAGGAGATGACCTTCTCACAGAGAAGCCCTGGAGTCTAATATTCAGAAAAATGATGTCATAGCTCTCATACTGTTTTTATATATATGGAGGGAGAAAGAAGGTATGGGGGTAAGTTAGGACATTTTTATACTCTGCCATTATGACAACAGCACATTTCTAAAGGAGAACTTAGAATACCCATTAGATGTGTATTCAGGCAAAGCTCCCATCAAAAGTCTCCCATCGATAGCACAGCAGGAAGTGGCTTTTCAATCATGGCTGTAATTAGTTTAATCCCTTGCCTGTACTGAAATGCCATTGTAGTCACATAACTGCCACTTGCTATTGCTACCCGTAGGACAAGTCCCACAGACCCAACAAGAAGTCTTCTTGTGACAGCCCTTCTCATACAGAAGGTGATTGACTGCCTTGGTCCTTGAGCCACCCCCTTGCCGAGCTGCTCATCTCAGAGCTTTCCACAGCTTCTTATCTGATAATGGTTGCAATACCTTGAACTGTTCTGTATGTTTTACTTCTTTTGCAATTCAAAGGCTAGTTCTAATATGAGCCCAAAGCAATGTTCCCAAGGATAGTTTATCTACATGCAGAAAAGAGCCATTCTTGCCTTCATTTATCTATTCTTTGTTTTAAGAATATTTTATGTCATTCTGTCAATTCAGATTGTGTGGGGAGCCCCAAGTCCCTCCACTTTGTACATAGATGTGATTTTTGGAGAAGAAACATATCCTGATGTTCCATTATTGTCAAGCATCTTCTAACAGCGTTGGTGCCATTTTCTTCTATTGTTGATGGTGATCAGAGGACTTCTCCCAATGCACATTTTGTTCTGGGCAACACAGAAAGTTATCCATGGCTCCAGTCAATGAACATTCTAAATCTCTCTTCAGGTGTTGGGTAAACTATTGACTAGGACAGGGCTGATATACAAAATACAGTAAGCTTAGTATATATGTATGTATGCATGTATGTACAATGCATTTTAAAAATTATAAACAGGAGGTTGACTATTTGTCCTTTGCTTTTTCTTTCTTTTTAATAAACAAATATAAAGAGATGGAGTCCTGTAGCTGTTTCTTTGCTTCCTCAAAGTCCCTACCATGGGGTAACAGATCTGGACTCCTGAGAAGAGGTCGACCAGTTATCCCTCTTACATAAATGGGTAGTCAGTCAGTTAATCTACCCTCCTTGTTTATTTCTTTTTTCCTAGGAATCTACTTGCATTTCCTGAGTTTGCACCAAGGCAACTGGTCCAAGGGTAATCTTGTTTTTTGCTTTTTTTGTGCTCCCTTTACTTCAGAGTGAACTAGTGTCATTCAGTGGTTTCTATTTCATTCCCTTCTTCCACCAGATTAGTGACCTATGAGAAATGTGACCCAAGCAAATCCTGATGAGAACAATACCCTTTTACTAAATATTTCCAAAATATCACTTCACTATAATGGGTTTTGAGATTGATGTTTATCTCTTTAGACCTCATTGAAAACTATAATGCCAATCACCTATGAAAGGCTGGTGTTCCTTTGGTAGTTCACAGTTGAATGCTGAAGTACACCAAGAGTGGGTTCAGATGACTCTGCAGGTAGCTCTATTTCTACCTTCTGGGATGTTGCTTTCAGAGACCAATAGACATGCTTTTTGCTCAGTATTCACCTGTATGTGCCTATTCTTTACTCAGACATCAAAATCTTCACCCAGACTTAGTGTGTGGTTCAAACATCTACCATGTCCTATGCAACCCCAGGGAATGAAGGTTAAATTTGGATAAGGCTTAAAAGTCTGTATGTGTTGTTGATGTCATGTCTATGGGTAAGCCATTGGTGTGGCATGAGTGTAGGTTTGGGGAAACATTTGAAGGATGTGAATAAAGATGACTGTAAGATATGAGATGTGGAGTGTAGAATCACAGGTTCACTTTGGTATGTTAAAGACTATAATTTATAAAAAATTTTAACTAAAAAGTTATGTAATATGCATATTTTATACACACATATATATACATATATATGTTTATTATGTCAAGCATAATTATTTGAATCAATCATATACTATTTAAGAGTAGAACTGTTCCAGGACAGCCAGGGATATGCAGTGAAATTCTATCTCAAAAAACAAAAAACAAAAAACAAGAAAAAAAAAAAAGAGAGAGAAAAGAAAAGAATAAGGAATAAAAGAAAAGAAAGAAGAAAGAGAACAGAACTGAATTCATTAACATGTGGAGCACCTCATATATAATTTTTTTAAATGATGAGAACCTTTAAGTATAATCTATTAACACGTATCAGGAACATGGGGTGTAGTTATTAAAGTCTCCCTTAATTAGCAGATAGATGTCCCTCCTAACTGGTAATCTATGCTCTGCCCAACATCTGCTCAACCACCCTGACTACTAGTCTGTAGTAGACACCATTCTACCTTCTAATTTTTTGAGCACAACTTTAAATTTTTTAATCTAAATTTTTATTTACTTATTTACACATGTGAAATGTGTGTGTGTGTGTGTATGTGGTGTATGCATAGGTGCATCTGGAGGTCAGAGGAAGATGTCTATACAGTGAGAATTTTTGTTTCTTTTGAAAAAAATCCACAGAAATGTTATGGGAATATGTTTTTGCTTTAATCTTGGGTGTGGGGATATGAGGTTGCTTCACAGCAGGTGATTATGATTTGCCTTGTGCGCTAGCAGGAGAGTGGTTTTGCCAGATGCAGATAGTTTCTGAGACTGTGTGACGTTCAGAATTCTGGGAATTTTTCAGAGGGTATATTAATGCTAGATCCCAGAGAGGTGGGGTTTCTGTTGTTGACTGATTGGTGGTTGGATGCTGTTGGCTGAGGTTTGTCAAGTAGTGGAGGGCAAAGAAACAACAAGAAGAAATTAGACATCCTAACAGAGAAGATCAAA
This sequence comes from Acomys percivali, assembly GCA_907169655.1. Classification (NCBI taxonomy): domain Eukaryota; kingdom Metazoa; phylum Chordata; class Mammalia; order Rodentia; family Muridae; genus Acomys; species Acomys percivali. The sequence continues at coordinate 72,677,565 of OU015746.1, read as the reverse complement.
CTTGCACCCAAGGAACTCTGTGTTCCAACCAGCAGAAACTTGTCTAAGGATAACTTTGCCCCCTTTCCCCTCTATCCTTTTTTCTCTCCTATCTAGGTGCTAGGGAGTTAATAAGGGTGGAGAATGATGGAAGAGAAAAAGGAACCCACAAAGCAGCAAACACTGGCTATGTGTCTGAAAGCTGCTCTATTATTCTTTGCCTTATATCACTGAAACGGGATTGCTCCCAAACCTGGCCCTAGGCTGATGGGCACAAAGTCCCAGCAATCCTTGTACCTCCATCTTCCTATAGCACTGAGGTTACAGAAGGCATGCAACAATGCTCTGATTATGTAGGTGTAAGGGATTCGAACTGAGGTCTTCGTGTTTGTATAGCAATTTTCCTTACCCACTAAATCATCTCCACAGTCCAAAGAAAACAAATGCTTTAGCCCTTATACGTGTCATGTGGGAGATCTTACAGCATTTGTTTTCTGTGCTCATCTTCTTTAAATATTACCCACCTTTGTTAGTTCCATTATAGTATTTCTAGTCAAGTTAAATAGACAAAAATATTCAGTCTGTGTTTGCAATGAGAACAGAAATGATACTGAGGATAGATGGCCAGAGTGGAAACTCCAAGGTCAGGGTGTTTGATGTTGTTGTGGCTAATGGGCCATCTGTGAGTGAGCATGCCTAGTGCCATGGGTCTTTCACATAGCTGTGGCTTGGTATTATTGTGTCTCTGAAAGGCTCGTATGTAAAGATGTGGTACCCAGGATAGCAGAACTAGAAAATGCTGTGGGCATCTAAGAGGGTAGCCTAGGAGGAAGTCCTTAGATTAATGAAAGATACTATTAAAGAGAATTATGGGATCTAAGCATCTCATTGTTTCTCTCTTCCTGGCTCCAGATGTGGCCACTCACTCCAGCATGTGATCTAGCCATTGCCAGTTTCCTTACCAAAGGCCAACCCTACAGAATTGCCTGATCCTGGGTTTTCACCATCAAAATGGTCATCTAGAAGTTTTCTGCTTACAGAGTAATTGACTCAGATATTTCATTACAGTATTGTGAGGCTCCCTATTGCACAGATGACCTTATGTTTTGAAACATTTTTCTCTCTGGGTCCTTAATATACTCTTGTGAGATCAGGAGACATAATGGACTTAGCAGCATGTCTATATGCTGCCACCAGAACATCCTTTATATCCCCCCCTTTCCCTATCTTTTAATTTTTCTTCCTTATGATATCTGAATTAAAACAAGATTGGTTCTCTGATATGGAGATATATATTGGGTTGAGGAAATGACTATCTTTGTGCTCTTACCACACTCATTAACCCAGAATGTTCCTGCTAAATGTGCTTTGGTATTGGGACCCTAATCTGAGAGCAGGAGTGGATGATGCAAGTCGCCATCCTCAAATGTTATTTTCTATCCAGCTGGTTGCTCATGGCCTCACCAGAACTTCTTTGGCAAGAAAGATCCCATAAGAGATACCAGAAGTCACTGGTCCCATGATGAAGTGTTGCAACAAATATGTTTTCTTTTTAAAGAGAATCTGTACAGTGTTTCATGGTGAAAAGGGGTGAGTTTTTCCTCTTACCCATTTTTTTCTCCCCAGGAAGGTTCTGTTTTTTGTGTTTGTTTGTTTTTTAAGAAATATGACAGCACCCACATCTGCTACTGCTTCAAACTTGCTTTATGGTTTAAGCTCTGAGCCACTGTACACTTGCCAGTAGGATGCCCAGGTCTACACCTGTGCAGCCTGACCCTGTGATAAATCCCATGATTAGATTGTTTTCACTGGAACCGGTCCTACTTGTCAAGGTAGCTGAGGTTGTGGAACAATGTACTAGTGATCACATCTGGCAGATGAAAATTGGCTTCAGGTACTCAGATTAATTATCTTATTTGCAGCACGGGTCTTAGATCTTCCTATTCCAGAGAGTCGGTGGCATATTTTAGATTTTATCAAGAAAATATTCCAGGGTCCTTCTGGACATGAATTTGAACTGTAGGAACAGAGTTTCTCTTGGTTTTTGTTTGCTTACATTGTGTTTAAGCTTTACTAAGGAAACAATCAAATGAGATCATCTTAGAGTATAACCCTTCAATTAGTACTAGATCTCAAACACCTCCCTATAAAGCAACAGCGCTCTTCCAAGCCTGAGATGTCAGCCAGCTTGGCTGCCCAGTTCTTGTCTAACCTTAAGTACCTGTATCCTGAATAACATAACTGATTGAACTTCCCTGTGCAAGTCAGAAGTGTTGAAGCACAGCTAGGGTACCAATGCAGGATCATATGACCATTAACTCTTCCATATGTATACCTGTTACCCCAGGAGAGCATCGCCATCTACTCAGGTCCAGCTGCCCTTTGAAATCACCTATGTCTATGGTCCAGAAGGCTTGGCTCTTATGGAGGAGTCTATGCTTGCTATGCATTCTGAAAAGAAGGGCATCAAAGGGCTTACCTGATGGAGCATTCCTCTGAAGCTGATCAGAGACACCTCAGATGGCCTTGTGGTTCCCAAATGAAAGGTATGACAGAAGTGCAAATCACTGGCCTTCAATGGGAAAGAAGAACACTGGTGACTTAAGTGCAGTTAGGGGAAAATTAAAACTAAGAACAGAAGGAAAGAAATTAAATTCAGAGCTGCTCCTTAAAAGGTTCACTTCTGATTTTGATCTTGAAAAAAAGGAAATCTTCAGGAAAAAGCTGTTTCCAGCTCTGTCCATCCTCTAACCTTTTTATAGCATCTTTCATCTACAGCGTGGTTTGAGGGATGAGGGGAAGCTGATGCTGATGAAGTCAGCATAGGACTTACCATTGGCAATAACGGCTTGTTTACATGGAAAAATGGCAGTGGTACACAGTGCTCACAGATAACACAGGTCAGCGTGAAGACTCGAGAGAACAACCCGCTGAAGTATGATGAAAGGAGCCACAGACAGCACTCCATTTCTAATGTGCCCTCTTCTTTATCTCCTTGGTAGATTTGACAGTTTCATTGCAGGTAGAAAATATAAACTGTGCCCACCCTAGGAAGGGCGCTGGCATCATCATGGAATTCTTTTAAGAATCTTTGTATGACTCTTCTACCCCAACTGCCCCACCTTGCACAGGGAAGCATTTTAGATCACAAGATAGGATTGTGGGTTTGCTGTGATGCATGTCCTTATTAGTAAATTGGAACAGCATTAAAATACTAGCCCAGATACGAGTGTGTGTGTGTGTGTGTGTGTGTGTGTGTGTGTGTGTGTGTGTGTAGTGAGTGTTAACATTAGTTCTAACAAACAGAAGAAAAGCTTAGTTTTTCCCTATGGAGACAGCATAACAATATTCACCCCGTACACATTTTAGCATTAGTCTAAATAAGTGGGAGAAGAAATCTGTTTGCCTGGTGGCCATAGCATAAGTTTAAGAAGCTGAAAAACCAGCTTCCTGCCTCAGCTATCTCAATAGTAATGACAATAATATCTCCCACCTCCCAGCTGTGCAAGGAAATTAAATGTGGCACCGGACATGGTGCTTCTCTGGGATTTTTATTAAGCACACAGAGACGGTGTAGAGTTATAAGGCTTTTGCATCTGTGTTTGGATGGTAAGAAAGGGATTCTGGATGGAGTGATGATGGCAAGTAGTCCCCAGCCTTGGGTTAAGCAAGACGTAGTGGGTATCAAGTGTATACAACTTCCCACAGAACATTTTTTCACTCCTCTCCATCACATGTGAATATAGCAGTGCCCACCCCAACCGGTACCCCCGCCCTGCACCTCCACCTGTCACCTTCCTGTAATAATAGCATCACTTATCATTCTTTCTCCAGTGTTCCTATATTTTTACACAGAGGAACGCCTTAACCCAGCTTTTTGATGTGAGTGGCAGGGCCCCTGGACTCCTGGTTATCCAACCATTTGTGCTGCCTTCGATTTTTGTTGTTGTTGTTGTTGTTTTTTGGTTTTGTTTTTTTGGTTTTTTGAGACAGGGTTTCTTTGTGTAGCCTTGGCTGTCCTGGACTCTCTTTGTAGACCAGGCTGGCCTCGAACTCACAGTGATCTGCCTGCCTCTGCCTCCCAAGTGCTGGGATTAAAGACGTGCCCCACCACGCCCAGCTCTAATTTTTTAATCAGTAACTCAACAAATATTTGCTGAGCCAGGTATCATCCCCAAACAAGAAATGCAAGCAGGAATAAGAGGACCCCAGTGTGAGTGTCACCTGGGAGAAAGTGTGCACACACACAGAGGCAGGCAGCACTCAGAGGGCTCAGCAATGCATCCTGGGATCTGGAGAAAACTTCCAGGGACCAGAGAGGCTGATGGGAGATGCTGAGGGCACCTGAAAGGCTTGATGTCACACTTGACCCAGTCATGTCTTCCATCTGCAAATAGGGCCTCTTTTGTCTAGAATAAACTAACTGGGAAAAGAGAAAAAGGAACCGACTGGGAGTCATGTGGCCTAAACTAGGCCTGAGTTCTGCTTTTAACCACCTGTGTTTCTTAGGGACCCCTCTCAGCATTGCTAACCCTCGGCCTCTTCTTTGTTGGGGGTGACGGAGGGGGTCATATAATAATAGTAGGACTTCTGTGGCCTTTATCCGTTTTAAACTTGTATATCAAAATTTTTTTTTTTCCTAATACCCAAACTAACCCTTTCCAGTTGAGGAATAATTTTTATAGATCTAACATTTCCAAATGTTCTTTGATATTTCCAGGGCACATGGCATTGTCTACCAGTTTATCAATGGGACTGTGTCTTTGCATTGATCATAGCTACACCCTTAACTTTGCTGGGAACCTCCGCTGTGGGGGTTTTGATCAGATAAAGACTGAACAGTTGTTCTGTGTTTCTGTACAACAGACAATGAAGAACTGTCTAAGAGCCATCATAGAGCCTCAGCAAGCCTAGCATCTTGATTGACATTTCTTTACAGACTCTCTCAATCAGAATCTCTAAGTCTGCAGCAGGCAACAGATGTAATATTATATATATATATATATATATATATATATATATATATATATATGCACATATGTACATGCATGCATGGAGGGGCAAACATGGAGGGCAGAGGACAACTCTACAGAGTTGGTTCTCTCCTTCCAACTTTTACCTGGGTTCTGGGGATGCTACTCAGCCTGCTACAGCAAATTTGATCGATCTAGCTAACGTTACTGAAACAGGAATCAGATCTATATGCTGAACAGAAACCAGCCACAGAACAATGATGTGTGGAATAAAGAACATGCCTACTAAGATGAAGATCAGGAGCTATGATCTGCCTTCCTCAGCACATAGGTTTCTGAGATATGTAAGGGGAAAGGACACGGAGGAGGGAAAAACCGAGGCAAATTGGTAGCTCCATAATAAAAACGCAAAAAACAAACCCAACCCCCCCCAAAGTGTTGGTTCTCTTTGGCACCAGTGGGCATGGGTGGATGTTAAGCAGTGGGCAGCTTCGCAAACTCAGCTTGTCAATTCTCCTGCAAAGAGGTAGCAAGCTGTGCCTTGATGGCCGTAGGAATGGGCATAGAGACTGCTCATTCAACCTAAGAGGGGGAAAAAAAGAATGTCTTCCATCTGGTTTTCTGAATGTTACAGTTGGGGGTGGGGCAGGATTCAAGCCTGTTATAAGAGCAAAAAAAGTCAATTTTATCACTGAACTTTGCTCACCCAAGCCATTCAAAGGCAGTTCTGATCAGATGAGCCCAGCACCACGCAGCATTCTTTCCTGGCAAGCTTTAGAGAAGAGGAGCCTTAAAACTGCTCCGCTATGTGATTATAAAGAGAATAGGCATGTGGGAGTCGGGGGAAAGGCATGTGACCCACACCCTACGCTCCCTCACAGATGAGGAAGCTGAGACTCACATCGGATACACACTATTTAGCCAAGAACCAGCGTCTGGTGGGAAATGGGTCCTTCTCCTCCCTGTCCAGCCGGCTTTTACTTTGTGTCTTCAGGTTGTATATATTTCAAGGAGTCCTCAACCGACTGTCAACACCTCCACCCCCTGCTGTCTCTCTGGAAAAAAAGAGGTTTTCTTCCACTGACCACCTCACTTTACAGCCCCCAGCACTTTTTAGGAATTTCTTCTCCCCATGGCAGACATCCCTTCTAGGAGGAAATGCACGTTAGTGTCTCTTTTCTTCGCAACCTGCTATTGTCTTTGCTTTCAACCTGTTGCATCTGGGTTTGACAGAGAACAAGTTTCTGAAAAACCAGACACAGGACTTGTCTCTCCACACCTCTGGCCTTCGTCCGTTTCTGGAGATTTCTGTGTCCTGGCTGTGAGCAAATGCTAGGGTTGCTGGTGAGGACATTATGGTTAAGGAGGCCTCTTTGCCAAAGTGCCGATGCCTTTAGTGCACCTGGGGCCCAGCCAAACCCTTTTAATGCCTCCGGGCTCTGAAGTGGCCACTTGTGACAGAGGATGGCAAACTCATGGCCAGTGCTCCTGAGCTCCAGCATTGTCCTCTTACCAGTCAACAGTTCAACCATGAGAGAGATCCATCTACTTTTACAAAAACATGCATTAAGTGCATGGATTTTGTTTTGGTTTGTTTTCGTTTTGGTTTTGGAGGCAGGGGTTTTCGATGTATCAGCCCTGGCTGTCCTGGATTCGCTGTGTAGACCAGGCTGCCATTGAACTCTGCCTCCCTGAGTGCTGGGATTAAAGGAGGGCACTACCACATCCGCCTAAATGCATGGATTTTAATTAAAATTATTTCTGGCAAATCATTTTCTGAGACAGAGATGTAGTTATGCTTAGAATTCTCAAGTGTCCAGCAAGGGTATTGGCCACAAAGCTACAGAAGCTAGGAGGAAAGAATGAAGTAGATGATTGTACTGATCTAAATGAAAGAAAAATGGTTTCAAGCCATAAACATACATGCATATGCACACACACACACACACACACACACACACACACACACACACACACACAAACATACACAAACCCACACTCCTATCTCAGGATTTTTGATGCAATCAATAAGCAGACACTTTAAAGACGTATATGAAAAGGACTGTACTCATGGTTTTCTCTGCATTCCCAAAGTCAAGGGCTGTTACATGTAGAAAATCAGGAAGCAAAAAAAATAAAATGGTATATCTTATACATGTGCTGACACTGAAGCCGAGACCAAGCTTCCCACCTGTTGCTTATTTTAAGAAGAGGGTTGTGGCAGCAGTTGGGGCACTGCCATAAATAACTTGGTCATCAGTGTTCTATCAAGCACTCTTGACATATCTTTCTGAATCATCTTGATTTGGGAGGTGTCTCGGGTGACTATTCTCTCCAGAGTTGTAGATGATGGCAGAGACCTGCCTCCTGTTTGAGATCAGTTTCTACCCTTAAACTCTCTTGCAAGCTGCCTGCTCGTCTCAAAGGCCTTTCTATGGTTCTAGGGTTGGAGAATGCCAACAGCACAGAAGTAACCATGGTTACCACCTTAAACCATCAATACCAACTCAGTTAAAAAGAAGTATAACCACATTCTAAACTTTTCCAGTACTTTTGGTGGCCATTCTTTCTAACTTCAACTCCGCCCCCACCTTGGCATTTGAAAAATTCCACCAATGGCCTCCCAACTCCCCTGACTCAAGGCCGACCTGCTGACTGGCTTCTTGACAGATGCGATTCTTTATCTAGTTCACAGCATCAGACCTAATATAAACACCCTAACCTCCAACGCTTGCATGTCCTGCAAAACTGCAAGACTCTTGCTCTAGTAAATGCCTTGTGCCCTCACGTGGTCTGCATGTGACAGCATGTTGTCTTTGTTATGCTGTGGCCCATTGTAGGCGGGTTCACCTACTTAACTTCAAATCATCTGAAACAATAGCAAAAATGGATTCAACTTCAGTGCTGGCGTTAACAAAATCAGGACCAACACGTGTGCCCATGTGAGGCTCTGAGCTTCTGTTTAAATGGGTCTTACAAAAGTTAGCTGAAGGGTTGTGGATGTAACTCTGTGTGAGAATACGCAAGACCCTGAACAAGAAGGAATGACAACAAAGGCTAACCAAAGTAGGCTCAAATAACTCCTGCTTATCTTTTGGTGAGGAGGACAAAATGTCTCTTGCTGGAGCTCCCACTCATGTGTCTTGTGGAACAATTTGATGTTCTTTGAGCAAACCCAGCTCTCCCAGTATGGACATCTGCAGATGCAAGGGTCAAAGCTCAAACTAAAATGTCTTTATATTGATGTTCCTGCACTAACTCTGCCTACTTCAGGACACATTAGCTTACTGCCTATCAGCACTTATACGTAAGGATTGTATTGCCACTGGGCAGTGGTGGCGCACGCCTTTAATCCCAGCACTTGGGAGGCAGAGGCAGACGGATCTCTGTGAGTTCGAGGTCAGCCTGGTCTACAAAGTGAGACCAGGACAGCCAAGGTTACACAGAGAAACCCTGTCTCAGAAAAAAAAATTGTATTGCCTTGTAAGATGCCATTATATGGGGTCTTATATTTAGAAAGTACACAGCAGATGGTTTTGAAAGAACCACTGAGGCTTTAATGGAAAAGAAATCCAGATGGTCAGCAAAGGAGACCCTGGTGGGAACTCTGATTCATTGGCATTCCCAGCAGGAGATACATATCAACCTCTTTCAAACACAAATGCATGTATTCATGTGTTCTATGCTGGTCACTTGTAGAATGGAGGCGTTCCCAAGCATTGTTTCCCTTTGTGCAGTTAAAGGAGGTTTGGTGTAAGGCCTAGTCCCAGTCTAGTGGCTGTGAGGTGTGAATAAAAATGGCTCCCATTGCCTTACATAGTCATATAGTTGGCCCCCAGTTGATGGAATTGTTTGGGAAGGATTAAGAGTTGTGGCCTTATTGGAGCAGGTGTGTCACCAGGGGTGGGATTTGAGGTATCAGAAGACCCATGCCATTCTCAGATAGCTCTCTTTTCCTCATGTTTGTGGATCAAAATACAAAGTCTCGCCATCTGCTCCATAACCGTGCCTGCCTGCCTGCTGCCATGTTCCTCGCCAGGAAGGTCATGGAAATCTGACCCTCTGAAACTGTAAGTGCCAAATAAACTTTTTCTTCTCTAAGTTGCCTTGATCATGGTGTCTCTTCATAACAATAGACAAGTAACTAAGACAGCAGGCTTAACTAAACATCCCTGAATGTCTACTAGAGTAACACAGACCCTCCATGTGCAAAGAAGTTTCAGGGGCTCAACTCCCATTCCTGTGATCTTGTGCCATATTTGGGCTGCTGGCTTGGGCTTGACAATCTCTGAAGTCCTTTCTCTCTCTCCCCCTCTCTCTTATGTGTGTGTATGTGTTCCTGTGAATGTGTGCAAGTACATGCACAAAGATGTGCATTTATTGTGTGCCCATACATCTGGAGGCCAGAAGTTTATGCCTGGTATGTTTGTAATTAATTCTACCTTCTTTTTCAAGACAAGGTCTTCCTTCCCTCACTAAGCTTGAAGCACACTAGTTTGGCTAGGCTGGTGGGCCAGCTCTCTGGGTCTGTCTGTCTGTCTGTCTGTCTGTCTGTCTGCCTCATTGGTGCTGAGCTTACAGATGCCCACCACTGTACCATGCTTTTGATATGTAAGTGTTGAGGATCTGAACTCAGTTCCTCATGCTTGCATAGCAAGGATTTTATTGGACAAGCCATCAGCTCTTCCTTGGAAGTATTTATTATTACCTTTTTAAATATGCCAGTCCTAACTTGACCTCTCTGTAATGAGTACACGTGTCATTGTCTTTGTGGCTTCCAAGGTGACAGAACTTTTCAGTGGGCCCAAGAAACATTTGCAGAACTTGCGTAAGTAACACGATGAACTTCTATTCATATACTCTGAATTCTGCTGATGTATACAGGAACCCATCTAGGACCAAGGGCACTGAGTTAAGGCCTACTACTGGGTGAACTGAATGAAGTAGTGGGTAAAGATGCTGTAGTATATTGTTGCCACCAATGCTGCCATTCCTTGTCAACTGTCTGGATCTTACAACCCAAGGTCAAGCCCAGAGCAGCTGGTAAAGATGATAGTCTTCACCTCTGTGCTCAATCTTAAGATATTTCCTCTAAGCCTGCAGCTCAGGGGAACTCCTTTAAGGTCTTCTGCTGATGTCAATGTGGTTGGAATTGCCCAGTGTCTCCTAGCACACTGTTCTTTGACTCATGCTCAGTGTACTTTGGCTTGGGATGATGGGTCTACACCCAATGTGAAAACATTGTTTCTTGATGGATTACATTTTCCCCTTTGACTCTGTTTAAAAAAGCATTATTTTCACTTGGCAAAATAACCATATACATTATTTTTTATGCATACTGGCATGCACTGATGCACACACACAATATGTGACCATCAAATAAGGGTAATTAGCATAAGCATTTTTCATTTCTTGGTGATAAGAATGTTCAAAATCCTTTAACTATTTTAAAATACACAATAAAATATTTTTGAAGTTGGTCAGCCTAATGTGCAAGAGGATGCTGGAAAATGTATTATTTCCCAGTCTTACATTAACACTGTACCTGTTGAATAATTGTTCTCTTTGTTCCTTATCTCTAATGTTACTGCAATACCATTCATAATATAATCCATCTAAACATGCGCTGGTGGATAGATGGCTAAAAAGATGTTCCTCCCCCTAAGTAGTAGTAGTAGTAGTAGTAGTAGTAGTAGTAGTAGTAGTAGTAATAATAATAATAATAATAATAATAATAATAATAATAATAATAATAATAAGTATTAAAAGAAAGGAAATCCTACAATTTGCTTAATTGACTAGCCAGGGCATTATATAACACGCAATAAGCTTAATACAGAAAGACAAATATTACATCATCTTCCATATCTGTGGACTCCTTTTATCTTAACATAGCATAGGATCATCTTGTGAGTTAACTGTCCCCTGACTTTGCTAAAAATTAGTTGAGTTTTCTTTTCCCCTCCCTTACTACTTAACGAGGAAGATATATTTCCTCATTCATACCACCTAAGACAGATTAAATACTCAGTTCCGGGTAAGAATGTGTGAAGTAGGTTTCTAGGACCCACTGGATCCTTCTACATTGCTATTCTCCCATGGCTCTCTCATCTAGAGTCCCAATAGGATGTCCTCCCCTCGGTCCCAGTTTCCTGGTAAGGGAAGGCTTTCGTGGGACATGTCCATTGGGCTAGTATGCAGATATAAGTGAGTATATACCATTTGAGTCTTTCTGCTTCTGTCCCCTGGAGGGGGAGACCTAGTGACACTCAGAGGAAGGACAGCAGGTCACCGAGAAGAGACTTGATACCCTATGAGCATATACAAGGGGAGGTAATCCCTCTGAGGAACAGTCATAGGGGAGGGGAATAAGGGGAAAATGGGAGGGAGGGGAGAATGGGAGGATACAAGGGATGGGATAACCATAGAGATGTAACAAGAATAAATTAATAAATAATAAAAAATTAAAAAAAAAGAATGTGTGAAGTTTTACTCTTACTAAAACGACTAGAAGGTTGAGGAGGAGGGCATTAAACTGTTACTAAAATATTATATAAAAGTGTATATTAAGGCATTCGTGTGTGAAATACCATGGGGCTCCTATCTCGTGGCTATAAGGGACTTCAGAGAGCAGACAGTTCTTCTGCGTGACTGTATTACTAAAAATAGCCCGTTGTCTTTAGCAGATCAGTTTGTATGTCTGTGGGTTGGGTTTGTTGTAGAGGTGACTAACAAATCATTTTTTAGGGTACCCTCTGTGCCCCTGGGTGATTTGCTCTGAGGAGATGTCCTGGTTCTTGGGCTCTGTGACAGGGATCCCCCCTGTCCTAGTGATCACTGGGAACAGACTACCTGGAAAACTCCTGACCCACAGCAGAGGTGGTCTATCTGTCGAATGGATGAGCGAATGGTGGGTAGCTCAATATGGCTGACACATCTCCCTCCCTCCTATACAGGGCTGCAGGGTTTATTTCATGCAAGCAAGCAAGCGGTTTCTGAGAAGAAATGGTGTTGCCCTCTGTGTGAATGAGAAGGGTGGGAACCAAAGGCTTGAGCTAGTGTAAACAGGCAAATTCAAGCACAAAACACGATTGCACAAAACAATTGTTTTTAATTGAGTTTAATTAAATTGTTTCTCAACTTGAAAACTGGCAAAATTGAAAACTGTCTTACTTGGCAGTCACTCCAAACACTTTACCAGAAAATCCTGGGCTGGCAGAAGGAATCTGAGTCCTATGGCGACTTAGTCACTGAACTCTGTTGTTATCAAATTGATTTAAAGACTCTATGGCACCTGTCATTTCCCGGCTGGACTCATGCACTGCCCGTCCTGACTATAAGGTAGCATTCAGCAGATATCAAAATAGCAGCATGTGTCACAAGCTTCCCTCCCCCCCCCCACAGTGACCTTGGGTTAACCCCCCCCCCCCCCCACTCCACAGCTAATTAAACCCATTGACAGGCCAGTGAGGCATTCAGCTGTGAAATATTTAGTGAGGGTCTTGAATTCTTTCCTTCTTGTCCCATCCACAGAGCTTGTCCCTCCTCAGCCCATCCACCTCACTGTCCCAATATTTTGTCATAAACCCACAGTATTGCCATGGCAATATCATGAACCAGTCCCTCACCCAACTCCTCAAGGAGTTTATAAAACTCCAGCTGTGAAATTTGGCCAGCGGTTCCAAGGGCTGCTTGTTTTATGTGTGGTCATTAACCTCTTCCCCTTTCTTTCTTTCTTTCTTTTTTTTTTTTTTTGTACCACACCCAACCCAAATCTGTCATTTATAAATATTTACAAAGTCATTTAACAGGTATATAGCCATTGGAGAGGAAATCGAGAGGCTGAGAGAAGTCAGAAAAATGTCTTTTCAATGAAGACATCGCTAATTCTAGAGGCAAAGCAGTCACATCCTGCCTTTCTTCACCACCTTGGCTTTCACCTCACTCTGATGTCCTCTTCCTTGGAAGTGGACACTTTCTTAACTACCCTTGAACACAGGGACAGCCACATATATAGGACACTCAAAGATGGTACTAGGAATATGAGGGAGAGAGTTTTTCTTACAGCAAAACCACCGTCTTTCCGGTAGAAATTGGGTGTCTTTACTACCCTTCATTATTTTCTTCAACAAAAAGTATTCTAAGAAATCTGCACTTGCAGCATCCCTCATGCCTTCCAGTGTCTTACTCCAGCTGACTTGGTGGGTGTGTGTGTTCAAATTCCATTCATCTCTATCCTCTGGCTTTACATTATATGTCGTGGCTTATAGTCAGAGCTGACTCAGCTGTACCTAGGGAGAAGATGATTTTTAGCATCTGTGGATTTTTTTTTTTCGTTTTCTTTTGTTTTTAAATAAAATGAGCTTGCTCTTGCTTAAAAGAAAGCAAGCCTGTGGCACATGCCTGTAATTCTAGCTGAGGAAGAGGAACCATGACTTTAAGGCCAGCCTGGGCTGCACAAGGAGCCCTATTTCAATGATGGAATGCATGTCTATGTTTGTAAAACTTTCCAATTGTTCTAGGAGGGAAAGAAACAACAACAAAAAGCCAAGGAATAGTTAAGTAAAAGCCAACTGTAACTAGTTTGGGTTAGTGTCTTTGAAAGGTGTTAGAGACATACATTCGTATGTTCTCATACATATGACATTAGGGATGTTCGAAGCCATCAGCAAAAGTGAGTTGGAAGCTTCGGTGCACTTTCCACCTATGCTAATTTACCTCAGAACAAACACCAGATGCATGTAATTAAGTAGCTTCTGTGAGAGGCCATATAGTCAGCTAAGAAAGGAGGTGAAGTGGTAGCAAGCTTGAGTTGGATCTGTTCTGAAGTTAGCTAAGCTAAGGCTTAGGTCATATGTGAACAGAGAGAGCTGAATGTAATGAGCAGCAATGGCATCCCTACATACTTAGCACTCATGTGCCCTGGGTTTGACTGTCATCTAGCTCCCTTGCCTGTCTCCTTTACTAAGTACCATGTTTGATACCAAGTATGGACCCTGGACACTGAAGGTATGTATTCTCTGTGAATGATTGAACCCATTCATTTCTAATTACTAATAAGCAGCAGTGTATTATCTCAGGAACCATATAATTATATTTGAAGTCTTTTGAAGTGTGAATGTCCTGAAATCATGCACCGTAGTTGAGCTACTGAATCAGCTTAACTCAGATTAAAAAAAAAAAAAAAGTCCATTTCTTCCTCATTGACAGAATGTTGGGGTAACAAGCCAAGTCCTTTTTCACAACATGACAGTTGCAGATTGTGTGCAAAATACATGCTTATTTGTCAACTTTTCAGAACTGTTTTCATGCAGTGTGCACCTTGGAATTCCCCCACCTCCCCCGACATCTTGATGTCAAGAGTAGTTACGCCCCACGTGTCAGCTCCACAGAGGGTCACCAAGTTCATCTAAGATTTCCGTGGAAATCCCCTAGGAGCGAAGCGTCAACTTAGTGGAGTAAGGTGATTTTTCTAAGATAGGTATATTTCAAAACAAAAACCACTCTGAACAAGAAAACAAAACAATACAATACAAAACAACAACAACAAAACCAGTCACATTATTTTCTTCAGTGGCAATTTTCTAGAGACAAGGTATCTAGTTCCAAGTCTCCCAGAAAACAAAATCCAACTAACAGGCACACAGCTGAGTTGTCTTCATAGCAATGGATCCAGGTTGTGTGGACCGGCAAGATCACCTAGGAAGAGAACAGGGAGAAGGGAGCTCAGTCTTGAGAAATGTCAATATTTAATTGTTTTTTAAAAAAAGAAAGATATGCTTGAATAGGGAATTTCAAAAAGCATCTGAGGAACAGGAGACAAACTCTTGGCTGTTTGCTGAAACCCATATAGGAGAACATTCTAAACAGGTAAGTGCAGACAGTACTCTTAAACTATCCTGTAAAGTTAAATAAAGTAAGCAAAGCAAACAGTTTCCGATCATGAGGGGGAGATTGTTTCCTCCAAAACTCAAAGAATTATTAAATTCCACTGTATCTTTTTTCTTAGATAGGGACTTTTAATAAAGTAATTACTATCAAATAAAGTTATGAGGTTGAACCCTAATCCACTATGACTGATGTCCTTGAAAGACAAGGAAAGAGATTATGGCACAACCATAGAGGGAAGCCATTGTGAAGATCCAGGGAGATAGTACCATGTGCAAGCCAAAGATGGAGGCCTCAGAAAAACACCCACCCTGCCCACACCTTGGTCTTGAACTTCTAGCCTTCAAATCTGTGAGAAAATTAATTTCTACTGTTCAAATACCCACTCCCAGATACAGTATGGCAGCCCTTGATGACAAAACAAGCAACACGATGTCCGAGGTGATATATTTATATAATATACAGTGGTCTCAGAAGGGTTGACAAGAGGGATATTTGAGGAATGAATGGGGGTAAGAAAATCAGAGACAGGGTCTGGATAATCTTCTGAGGAAGTTTGAATGTGAAAAAAAAAAGTGATAGAGAAATGGAAAGTTGTGAAACTCTGCTATTAAGGTCAAGCTCCCTCTGAGCTCCCCATAAAATGATTCCCTTTCTCAGCAGGGTTCCTTCTTTGCCTGATCTGGGGAACCCCAGATCCCCTAAGGAGCAACACATGACCGGCAGGGACATAGGGATGGTTACAGGTCAGACCCTTTGCTGAAAAAACAAACAAACAAAAAAACCAAACCATTCAGCAAGCACCTGGGGATTCTTGGAGATACCCACCCTATGCTAATAAGATGCCTTGGTGTCTTGGCTTTCAGCCAGTGGCCTTTAACTCTAGCTGGAGATTCTTCCCTACCCACAGGGTAATCAAGTATTTCTTTCTTCTCTCATGATAGGACTCTTTTGTTACAGGTGGTTCAAGTATCCTTGGTAACCCTAGCCTATGGAATCAAACACATTCGCCCTCAAAACCCCATCCCACTGCCCAAGGTTTCTAATTCTCCCCTCCTCCTTGAAGGGCAATTTCTGCTGTTCACTGGCTTGTCCTTGTGTATCAGCAATGCTCCATCCATCACAGTGCAGCTGGCTGTTCTAGAAGCAGCCATTTTGCCTGTCTGGACATAACTGGCCTCCTGCTTCTGCCTTTCTCAGTTTCGGAGCTCTGAGCAAGCTTCAGTGCTGCCTGGCTTGGGCTCCACTTGGCACTTCACCCTTTTCCACAGCATTTCCCTCCCGGCAGCAGTGGCCTGGACATGGAAGGACAGAAAGTTAATCTCGAATAAAACCAAAACAAAAAAACAACAAAACAAAACCACACCACCTTTGTTTTGTCCTTCAATTATGTTGCATTGGCTAGCCTGGAACTTCCTATGTAAAGCAGGCTGGCCTTGATTTCACAGAGATCAGCTGCTAAGCTAAGCTAAATGTTTGTACCCTGCCTGCTGCCAAAACCATCTTTAAAGTGCAAAACATCAGCCAGGTGTGATGATGCACATCTTTAATACCAGTGCTTGGGAGGCAGAGGCAGGTAGACCTTCCTGCGTTCAAGGCCAGCCTGGTTTAAAAAGAGAGTTCCAGGACAGCCACGACTGTTACACAAAGAAATCCTGTCTCAAAAAGACAAAAAAAAAAAAAAAAAAAAAGGCAAAACACCTCTCAGATTAAAGACCACTATTATAATTTGATTTTTGTCAAATAATGATAAAAGTTATAACAAATCAATAATATTCCAATTAATTGAGCAACTAGGATCCAGCCAAGTTGTGAACTGCCGGGTTTATGTATTTTACTAAAATTTGTCTTCAGAGCTTAACACCTGGAGCCTACCATGTGTCCAACACAGAGTTACCAAATGAATGATGAATGAAACCCACAAAGTAGGCACTGGCATTCCCAATGTGTATATAAGAAGATTAAAACATGTCAAATAACTTCTCCAGGATTTGCACAGCAGTAAAAACTAATTAGTAATGTAGACCTGCACAGAAAAGGGATATTCCAAGGAAAGAAAAGTGCCCTAAGTAAAACATTAAAAAGAAAAAATAGGAGATGAAAAGGCAAAAAGCAGTTTTTGGGATGTAGGGTGCCTCTACAATACAGCCTTGGCACCATCAGCAGCCGCAACTTAAGATCATATTACCATGGCCACCTCATAGCCCATGTCTATTTGTAGCTTGTTACTCAACACATTTCTTTTATACAAAGGAGAGCATGGGAATAAAAGGATAGTGGAAAGCCTGTTTAGTCAACTACCTGAATATCCATATCAGTACTCGCTTAAATATGTCACTTGGCAGCAACAGACTATAACCCAAGCAGCTTGGAATTTACTGGTTATTCATTTTGTCATAAATGGCTAAGTATTTTCATTCCCTTGTAAAATGCTGACAGTGACGTTATCGAAGTTTTTGAGACAAGGTCTTGTTACACAGCCTGAACTGACCTTGAACTTGTGTTCTTCCTGTTGATTTAGCATCTTTCAACACACAAGACAGCATAAAGGAGGGACAGAAGGAACTCATTGTGACCTCCCATTCTCTGAACTGCTGCTTGCACTACGCAGCCTAGCCCCCAGCCCCCTCTTCTGTCCTCCTCCCACTAACACAAAGCTGTGGGGGTTGATTTTTCTTTTTAAACATCTATCCCCAAAGTCAAACAGAAGCCATTGGCCCTCAGTGTGTTTGTTAGAAGAGCCTTCGATCTGTTAAGTGCCCACTTAAGCTTTCACAGGTACCAACTAGGCTAACACTTAGCGATTTGCTAAGAAAAGAACTAAGCAGAGGCTGGCTGCCCTGCCTTTCCCTCCCCTGTGGTAAGCTTCAGCAGTAGCCTGCTCAGCGTTTCCTTCCTCTAAGGTAGAGATGTGATGCTTACACATTTTTATGGAGTATAGATAGTAAAGTAACTCCCCACAGATGACAACATATGGTGATCAGAGGCGACAAAGCCCTCCCAGCACAAACTGCCTCCATGTCAACCTCCTGGCTTTGCCATTCCTCTTCCTGTGCTGTAGAAAACCTCAGTCACTCCTCACAGCAGCTGTACGTGTTTCAGCCATCAGTGACCACCATACTATTGTGTTCCTCCTCGAGAGCAGCTCTTTAGCTCTGAATAAGAACAGTGAATAAGGACATCCTTCACACACATCTATGGTTGAGTTAAATTGCCCACTGCAATGACCTCCACCCGTGTGGCAAAAAAGATCAGGTCTCTGCCCATTCTTACGGGTAAACAGTGCAACTCCACGTGTTTTCTTCCTGACGCAGTAAACCGAGTCACAGAATGAAGCATACTTTCACTTTCACACTTCCTCAGGAGTAGATACCAGTCAGAGAGGTAACAGAAAGGCTGAGGTGGCTAAGTCAGTAAAGTGTACACATGAGGGCCTGAGCTCACCTCTCTAGCACTCACATAAAAATGAGGTACAGCAGCACATGCCTGCAGCTCCAGGCCTGGACAGGCAGAGGCACGTGAGTTCCTGGAGCTAGCTCACTGACCTGCCACCAGAGCTGGGTTAGTAAGCTCAAAGCTCAGAGAGTGACCCTGTCACAAAAAAAAAACTAAGGTGGACAGCCATCAAGGAAGACATCCGACCTTGATCTCTGGCTTCGTACACATCCACACACATGCACACAAATGTGAGCATATATACATAGAGAACACACACAAACACACACACTCACACATACAAACACGCACTCACACACACTCACACATACAAACACGTGCGCGCGCGCGCACACACACACACACACACACACACGTTATATAACATTTCTGAGCCTTGAGATTGCACTGCTTTTACAAACTGATTGTATCAGGACCCATGTCCATGAGAAGGTAGACAGCTGTTTGTTTGCAATTGGGTATTGATTCCTCAGTGTGCTATCATACTGGACACGGTATTTCATTTGAACAAAGTAGGTTTTTCAGTGTTTCAGAGGCAAAAGAGCTGCAGGACAGATTTTCCTGGCTCCTGACAGACCAGTTCCTTACATGAGCGCTGTTAGTTAGAATCTATGGGTACCTGTATTCTCCCGTTCTTTTTATTCTCCTCGGTAACACCCAATCATTTGGGATTTACGGTAGGGGAGGAAAGTGGATGGCAGATCAAGGGAAACCCGAGTTAGTCTTCTCTTCCAGAATAAAGGGGCTGGGGATTAAGAGATAGGATGGACCTGGTAATGACTCTATTTTCCTGCCGAGGCTTGAGAGCTCAGCTGCCTCTGTCTGTGGAGCGCTGTCTAGCATCTCTCACCATGCCTGACACAAAACAAAAAGTCTTCAGAGCCTCATTTGTAAAAAAGATCACTTACCAGAAGTGGTGAACAGCCCATGTCAGACAGCTGAACAGTTCAGAGGGTGTAGACACACATTGGTCATCTCCTAATTTGGAGTTTCACTATCATAAGCCCACAGACCCAAAGCAGTGCCATTTACTGTTCTGTTCAATTCAGAAACGGTGGAAGCATAGCTCTGATATAGGAATCAGAAGCTGGAGGAAGGGGCCTGCCCCTTCGGTGCTGGAGACATGCAGTGCTGTGCTCTGTAAGACTGGAACAGCGGCCTGTGATCGCGGCCTGGATACCAGAAACAGCTGTCAGTTGTATTTCCTAGGGCACGTCTCCTGGTTGTTTTGTAACATGTGGTCTTTGCTCAGTCATTCTGGTTTTTCAACCTTATTTGGTTTGGCCACCCTCAGTGGAATCTTATGGGAGAATTAAGCCGAGGCTTCCTGTAGAGATGAGAATCTATGCAATCTTTAGCCTCGTTTGCAAAGGCATCAAAACTCAAGGTTATGCAATCTTGGTTCTAGCAGGCCTTTCTTTGCCCCCTCTTACAGGTTCTTATTCCCTCAAAAGTTTTCTTTTCTTTTTTCTTTTTTAAAAATGTTCATGAGTATTTTTCTTTTAAAAAAATTATTAGAAGTTTTTTTTTTTTTTTCTGTACAGTATATTTTGTCCATAGTCCCTCCCTCTTCTCCTGGACCCTCCCCATCAGTTCTCCCACTCACTTTCCATGCTCCAGTAACTGCTATTGTCTTAACATTTTACTCGGGGATTTTATATCCTCACCGTCAACAGCAGTCTGAAAGGCTCCCTTTTTATTTATTGATGGAACAACTTATTTAAGTGTTTGTCTTGGACTGAGTCTGTGCTGGGTGCTGTTGGAAATGCTCACTGTTGACGTCGGTCCCCAGGCAATACAGGGCATGCTACGATTGTTTCAGCTCAGCGCTGCTCCTTTGGGTTTGTTTAATACCCACATTGTTGACAGCATAGAGAAAGAACAGGAGCCAGGCTGTCTCTGCCTTGGTCTTTTCTTTGGGGGAAGATGAGAGCAAGGATGAGAGCAAGGAAACATTTCCTAATATCTTCCAGAACTTTCCCATACCTTTTTTTTTTTTTTTTTTTTTTGGTTCTAGGATTAACTACCAAATGTTCTTTTTACAATGTTTGGCCTAGACTAACCATTTCTGATAGAGTAGATATTGGGAGAATAACCATCATGATTATAACAGGCATACCCCAAAAAGTCAGAAAATACGCCAGTGGAGGTGATGAACCAGAAGACAGACGTAACAGACGTGATTTGGGCATTTTCACTTAGGCTCTGTAAGAGTGCTAACTTCTGACTTGGTGAGTGGTCTTGAGTGTAGAAAAGGGGAAAGACACTTTAGTTTGCCAGCGAGGTAATAACAATGGAAGGGAATGAGATGCATATAAGGTCATAGGTTAGAGCTGGCTGAGATAAAGGTAACGTGAGGTGAGCAGGTTTGGTTGCTTTGTTTCTGCAAGAATAAACACCTCAGACTCACACTTACAAAGCCTTCTCACAGGTGTTCTACAGCTCAGCTCAGCTCTGTATGTGTCTTCTTACTTCTGGACCGAGGCTGATGGACTAACTCCATAGCTAGGACAGGACATACTTCTTTCATGACAGATAACAGAAATCAAGCCTATGAGGTTTCTAGGGGTCCCGTGGACTAGAGAATATCAAAGCGTCCCATTTAAAGTCAAACCAGATTGGCCTGTTTTATCACTAAAAAGCCAGCCTAGCACCTGGGGACATGTTGGGGCTCTAGGGACAGCAGATGTCAAAACCAGGTGTGCTGTTGTCAACCATGCGTCTAGGTACCAAATCATCTTTGAACCAGGAAGTTTTGCAAAGGGCCAGGGGAAAAAGAATTTAACAGCCCCCACATACTATACACTGCTTTATAGCATGGATGCTTTGATTTACCAAACATGGTGGTGGCTTCAGTGGCCAAGACTGTAAATGAGGCCTCCATTTTGATCATGATATTCACTACTGGTGTATGAATGTGTCACTATGGTCCTCTGTTTGTGACAGTTGTTGGCTTGCTATGGATAGAGACTAAACGTGTGATCATGAGAACCAATTGTTGGTGGTCAGAGCACAGCTGTCTCCACACAATCCTGGCTTTTTTTTTTTTTTTTTTTTTTTTTTTTTAAATGCCAAGCCCTGAATAATGCCTCACATTAGAAAAATCTAACCAGATCTCTTACCCACCAGCAACCCATGAGCTGGTCCCACTGAGTTGGGAAGTGGCACCCGCTTCCCCTGAGGTGGAGCTGCCACAATGGCCAAGTACCTGGCCCAGATCTTTGTGATGGGTGTACAGGTGGCCGGTAGAGCCTCTGCCTGGGCCCTGAAGCAGAAGTTTGCAATAAGCTCGGCAGCTGCTGATGCTCAGGGTTGTGCTGGGCACCAGTCTGCAGCTGCATCCAATCTCTCTGGCCTCAGCCTCCAGGAAGCCCAGCAGAGGCCAGAGGAAGTCCAGAGGAATTATGAGCACCTATTTAAGGTGAGTGATAAGTCCGTGGGTGGCTCCTTCTACGTGAGGTCAAAGGTTGTTTGTGCACAGGAACGCCTAAAACAGGAACTCTGAATACAAGCAGAGGAAGACAGAGAGAAAGGGCAGATGCCCAAAACGTGACTGCTGCGCTCTATCCCACACCATACATTTATAGCCTGGTAATAAATATCTTTTTCATGCTTCAAAGAAGAAAAGAAAAGTCTAACCTAGAGCAGATCAGTGTAATCCATGCTTTCAGTGCAAGGTAGAGGAGATTCTAGGAGAGATGGTGGAGGAGGCCAAGTTGTCAAGGCAACCAGTACAGATAAAGAGAGGGTCCAAGAGAGAGATCAGGACAGGACTTCATCATGCTGTGTTGGTCAGACTTCTGTGACTATAAAAGAATATCAGAGACAATCTACTTATGAATAAAAAAGAGTTATATGACTAGCAGCTTTGGGGATGCAGTCTGTGACCACTTCATGCATTGCCTGAGCCTCTGGTGAAGGTGGCACACTACATGGCAGGAGTGTGTGGCCAAGAAAAACCACTCTTCTCATGGCCAATAGCAAAAGAAAAGGAAGAGATGTGGCTGTGGTCCCACTAGCCTACAAAGACCCAAAGACAGTCCCTTAGGTCTTCAAAAGTTCTATAGTGGGAACCAACACTTTATTTTATTTTTTTAAAGATTTATATATTTACTATTATGTATACAGTGCTCTATCTGCATGTACAGCTGCAGGCCAGAAGAGGACACTAGATCTCAGTATAGATGGTTTTGAGCCACCATGTGGTTGCTGGGAATTGAACTCAGGACCTCTGGAAGAGCAGTCAGTGCTCTTAACCTCTGAGCCATCTCTCCAGCCCCATGGGAACCAACACTTTAATGTGCATGCCCTTCTTTAGCAGGAGCCCTACGTGCTATTGTTTAAAGATGATAGATAGACAACCTTAAAACCTTACACATGAGGCCTTGAGAGATGGCCCTTATGGTTAAAAGCAGCCATTGTCCCGGTAAGGAGCTGAGTTTGTCCCAGGTGCCCACATGGAGGCAGGCAGTCAGAAGAGGATCTGATGCCTTCTTTTACCCTCCATAGGTACTGTACACATATAGTACCCAGACATACATGCAGGCAAACAAATAATAAATGTTAAAAATAAATACATATTTTAAAAATGAAATGCAGATAAAAGTGCCATGACCATGGATTGGCTTTGATCTGTTTCTTAATTCTCTATAGGTAAGAAGGCAGCATGGATCTTAGCAGAACCATAACACTTTGCCTCTGTGTTCCTTAAAGCCTGGAATGGAAATACATGACAGTTAATCCTTTAAATCTGCCAGGTAGATTTCAGATTTTATCAGTCTTTTTTTTTTTTTTTTTCTTAAGACAAGGTTTCTCTGTATAGCTCTCCTAGAACTCACTCTGTAGACCAGGCTAACCTCAAACTCACAGAGACCCACCTGCCTCTGCCTCCTTGGGATTAAAGGCATGCACCACCGCTGCTGCCACCGCCACCACCTGGCTCAGCAGCTTTATTTTTAAGATAAGGAAATTGAGACTCTGAGAGACTCTCGAACCTGCTTGACCTCCCCAGCTGCTAACAGGCACAGCGACTGGCTACTGCCGTCTAATTAGGTTCTTAGGATCCCAGAATCCACAGTTCCCATTGCTCTAGGCTATTTCCCCTTATGAACTGAGACACAGAGATGAAGTCCTATACCCAGAGGAGGTCGAAGAGGCAAGCAAGCAACTCAAAGCAGCTGGCATCTCCTTTTTGTGCTTGTTTCTTTAGGAGTTCCTCCATTCAACAAGGGACCTACCCAGTACCCAGGCATGTGCTAACCCTCTCCTCCCCCACCCCCACCCCCAAAAGGGATGCTGTCACTGTAAAAACAGGAGGAGGATTAAGATCATACCTCCTACAGGAAATTCAAAGAGGACCATTTTAACCCGCCTTTCCTTGTGGAATTTTAAGAGTTATATTTAACTTGGATCCAGGTAAATTAAATCCACTCACAATTACTGCTTTAATTACCGTCCACTCCCCACTGAAACCCAAACTCCAAGAGGACAGTGCAAAGTCTGCTCTTGCATTCCCATTGTCTATTATGTGATAATTTCTCAATAAAGATCTGAGGAGCAATCCCTAGTGTGACTGAATGACTGAGTGAGAGAATGCTAAGGATAGTACTGGGGTAAGCATTAACTGCTAAGCTTTCCTCTGCCCCAGTACTGGCCCCTTAAGCTAGGAGACTCTCCATGCCCTACTCAGATCTGCTAGCAGTAGCTTAATACCCCTTTAGCATTCTTCTGGTCTCAGTTCTCCCTAATCTCTTACCACAGGGTACAGGATCCCAAACAAAGGCCTTATTCATCATACTAGTCTTCCGATGGAAATAATCTCCCAAGTTCCTCCATTTAACTCAGAGTTTAATGGTATGTCGGAGACCTCTGGGAGAGTGTGCCCACAGCCCAACCTTACAGCCATATGGCCATCACCTCAAAGCCAAACTGGTGACCAGATGAACCTAGGCCTCCTACTCCATCCAGAGGGGACCATTAGCAATTCCTCATACACTTCAGGACCTCCTCCCCTTCAGGACCATCTCCACCTGAATGCCAAATTATCCTTCATGACCCAATTCAAATGTCTTGACGGCTGTACCCTATGTGGAGTCACTTGTCCCTTCTGAGACAAAAGGCACTTTGTTATCCTACTTCCTTCTG
Source organism: Acomys percivali (assembly GCA_907169655.1). NCBI lineage: Eukaryota > Metazoa > Chordata > Mammalia > Rodentia > Muridae > Acomys > Acomys percivali. The sequence goes on along the minus strand of OU015746.1, from coordinate 72,653,125 downwards.
ATTTTGAATTTTTCTGTCTCCATCTCCCAGGGCACTGAACTCAGAGACGATGGCTGCTCTTCTTCTTATGGGCACATGAGCAATACCACGCAGATCATAGGTGTTCAGCACACCAAGGATGGGCAAAGGAGCCCGTAGGGAAGGAATAGGGAGGCTGCTGCTCAGCCCTAAGGCATCTCTCTTTTTAAAAAAAAATATATTTTATTAATTTATTCATATTACATCTCAATTATCCCATGAATCCAGTCTTCTCTTGTTGGAGTCTTTATACAGGCCTCAGATTACTGTTTGGCCCTCTGTCACTGCAGATGAAATTTTTTTCCCATGTGTCATGTGCAGGTCATGTCTTGCAGCCCCAAGACTTCTCCCACGAGGAGCAGTAACATGAAGGTGGTGTCTGAGACCAGGGGAAGTCCTCATAGGCCGTCTGGTAGAGAGACTGATCGGTTTTCATCTAAGATAGCGTGGCTTGGATCAGCCTAATCCACATCCGCCCTGGTTCTGTTACTGTAGCCTCCGCATAGTCAAAGCTAATTTGTGAAACCAGCGCAGAGTCCATCATTATTTGAAATGGGTGCTTGGCCCGAGTCGCTCTGTGCTGTTAGATCAAAGCATGCTCTCAACAGGGAGCAGCTACGGTATATATAATATTTTAAAGCCTAGTAGTGTCAAGAGACTGACCAGATCAGCTCCCTTTCAGCTGAGAGCTGTTCCCCTCTCCTTTGTGACAAGGATGGGGATGACAGCAAACTTTCATCTTCCCTGACAGGATAACTCAGACAAATTCCCCAGGGAAAGGCGACTGATCATTAGCTTCTTCTCAAGAGTAACATGGAGCACACGAGCGCTCTCACAGAGCCGCAGCCTTTGTAGCCACCTCCTTTGAAAACATGTAAGAACCCACAGGATGCTCTTCATTAGACAAGGAGGCCACTTGTGATTTTGCTTTTTTTTTTCCTAAAGGCCTATGACGGAAGGGCACCTCTGCTCTACAATGAAGGCTGGCAAAATCTCTGCTCAGCCCCCTAAGTGGGACACTAACCAGCCACTCTGCTCATCACAGATCCCCTGCCCTCTAAAATCTGAAAGACTCTTTTTGCTTACAGCTTACTATATGGGACAGCCGTTATTTCTATTGTGCTGGACTGTGTTCCCTCCTCTTATGTTTCCTGTCATTTCTAGTAAGTCAAAGGTTTCTCAAGAACAGGAGACCTACAGTGTGCTTTATGTAGGCTCTCCACTGTCCACTACAAGCAGAATGAATGAACAAACATCTTCAATAAATGCAGTTCTATTGTTTCAAGGACAAGGAGTAAAGACGTGAGAGATACTAATTATATGAAGTCAACTTCTTTTCGGATAACAGTGTGAAAAGGCTCAGCTGATTCGAAGCTGAGTACTGTTTCTTTGTTGTAACCTAGATAACGGACAATTCTCTGCAGCCAATGATGCTAATTTCCTGGCAACCTGAAGCTGGTCCCTAATTTGTGCTCGCAAACTCTATATTCTGGCTATAAGAAAGAGACTCAGAACTTGAATAACCATGAAGATAAGAGGTAATAAAGCAACCACAGTATTACATGTCAAGTCCCAGAATCAAAAACCTAAAGACACCTGGGGAACAACAGAATCTCCTGGGAAATGGGCCCCTGGGCATGCCTGGTGGAGGATTAGCTTGATGAACTGGTGTGGGAGGAGCCATCTTAATGGTGGGAGGGGCTATCCGCTGGACAGAGGAGCCTGACTATGTGAGTTGACAGAGGGGGCTGAGCACTACAGGCATGGACTACTTGCTCTCTTTTGACTCCAAATGCAGTATGACCAGTTGCTTCAAGTTCTTGCTGCCTTGATTTATCAGGATGGACTACATCTTGAACTTTGAGTAAAACCCAGGACAGGTGGTTCGAACCAGTGTATTTTAAAGCAAATCAGGACCACGTTGCGTTCTTTCTAAAACAATTTTATGACATTTTATTTATGTGCATGCACCCGTAGGCAGGCTTGCATGCCACAGAGCATATGTGGAAGGCAGAGGACAATTTGTGGACATCAGTTCTCTCCTTCCGTCATGTGGGCTCTAGGGATTGAACTCAGGTTGTCAGTCTTAGTGGCAACTGCCTTTACCCATTATTGTAGTTTACTTTTTTTTTGTCAGCTTGACACCCACTAGAGTCATCTAGGAAGAGGGAATCTCAACTAAGAAAATGTCTCCATCAGACTAGCACATAGGGGAGGCTATAGGGCATTTTCCCCATCAGTGATTGATGTGGGAGGACACAAGCCATAATAAGCAGGACTTACCATTTCTAGGCAAATGGTCATGGGATGCAATAAGAAAGCAGGATGAACAAGCCATGGGGACCAAGCCAGTAAACAATGTTCCATGGTCTCTGCTCCAGTTCCCGCCTCCGTTCTTTCTTGAGTTCCTGCCCCAACTTCCCTTCAGAGTGGAGTGTAATTGAGATGAGCAAGCAAAATAAACCCTGTCCTCCCCAGGTTGTTTTTGGTCATGGTGTTTTATCACAGCAATAGAAAGCAAACTAAGACACCCCCAGAGCCACCTCTCTTGGCCTGTGCTGTGTACTTGTATGGAAGAGCAAACACCAGGCTTCCCAAACTCACTCAATGGCTCTCTCAGACACACAGTGATCAAGGGCTGAGGAATTCTCTTCTTCCATTATTATACACCTCCATTTTTTTCTCAGAAATTGCACTCTTTCGCCTATAGAAATTTTTCTTCACTGTAGCTACAAGCTTTTCACTTATAGTAGTCCCAAGCTATTAGCTTAGCATATATTAGTATATATTGATTTCATTATAAGATCTTCATATATATATATTTTAATTGTATTTGCTCTCAGTTAACCTCTTTTGTTTTCTCCCCACCCCACTTACTCCCTTCTTTTCCTCACTCATCTCTCTAGAACCTTCATGCCTCTTGTTTTTTGGATGACCTAGTGAGTTACATTACAGCTGCTTATGGGAGCGTGGGTGAGAGCTGTTAGCAAGGCAGCCCCCACCCCATGCGCACCCTTCATTAATTGAGTCTAAGTCCTCAGGAAGCCAGGGTAGGACCTTGTGGGTTCCTTGAACTCCACGACAGCTTGTTGTGTGGCCCAGTCTCTCTAAGCTCTTGTGCAGTTGATTTGAAGCTGTTATGAGTTCAGGACTGCTCTGCTGCATACTTCCCTGCAGTCAGCCCTCCACACTAGTGTCTGACTCTTGACCTCTTTGTGACCCTTCCTCCTATGCAGCCCCAGAGCCTTAGAGGGCAGCACGTGAGGTAGAGGTCTGTTTACAGCTGAGCATCTGAGTGCCATTTATTCTCATCACACACCTGGTACGAGCCTCTGGGGTGACTGCTGGTCCCTTCCAAGGATGCTGCTTTGAGCAAAGCTGGAAGCCACAGTAACCTACAGGTATAGATGGTTATTTAGAAATCACACAATTGAGCTGATGAGGTTAAGAGCACTGTTTGCTCTACCAAAGGTCCTGAGTTCAATTCCCAGCAATGACATGGTGGCTCACAACCATCGATAATGAGATCTGGTGCCCTCTCCTGGTTTGCAGGCACACATTCAGGCATAATACTGTCTAAATAACAAATGCATCTTAAAAAAGAAAGAAAGGAAGGAAGAAAGAAAAAAGAAGGAAGAATGAAATCACACAATGTACACATCATGACCTAAAGAAGGTATTGCACCAAAATATATGGTGCATTTTCTGTGTCTTTCTGTCTAATAGAGTCAGAGAGTCTTGTTATGTTTATCTTGTTATGTTTAGAAGGCTATTCTCTTTAAAAAAAAAATAAAAAGACAATAAGGATGAGGAAAATGCAAATGGGATAGTAGCTACCATTTGTCTGTTGACCAGCCTTCTGTTGCTGTGATAAAATTCCCGGGTATAATCAACCTAGAAAGAGAAGGGATTTTAATTAGCTCCAATTTTGGGAGGTTGCAATCTCAGCCCTGATCATTTGTGCCTGTGGTAAGAGGATATGATGACATCTGTGGCAGAGGAGGAAACTTAAGTCATGCTGGCCAGAACCAGAGGAGGTTGGAGAAAGCCGGGTCCCAATATCCTTTTCAATGGCATGGCCTCAGTGATCTAACTTCTTGCCCTGGACTCCACCTCCTGAAAGTTCTGTTGCATCTCAATCAAGCCTCGGGGTGCAGACCACACTTTCAGTATGAGAGTCTTTGGGGAAGTTATTCAAGATCCAAACGCTGGCAATTTATCATGTTCCCTCTCTGTGCTGTGCTTTATTGATTTAGGTCCGTGCCATTACATCTGTGTTTGTATTTTAGGTCCATGAATGCTAGGAATAACATTTTCTGAGAAGTCACCAGTGATGGGCAACATCAGTGGTCTGTTTTCCTTTTGGTTAACCTAGGAACATGGGTGGGTCTGATGGAGAGTCAGATACAGCCTTAGTTTATTTTTCCCCTTTCATTTTCAGGAGCCTGTTTGGCCAGTTGGGGGAGTGTCAGCTCCTCTGGGGATGATGCATTTCTCTCCAGGTCCCTGTGCTGGGATGGCCACCTGGTAGACTCACAACAAGTTCACTTTCATTTATGTTTTTGTTTTATTGAGACAGAGTTTCCTCTGTGCAGCCTTGACTGTCCTAGACTCGCTTTGTAGACCAGGCTGGCCTCGAACTCACATCAATCCATCTGTCTCTGCCTCCTGAGTGCTGGGATTAAAGGCATGTGCCACCACGCCCGGATCCCCTTTCACTTATGTACTTACATTTTCCGCATGCCTGCTTGTGAACAGTGACTTGACCTAAGCAGTGATGATGGGTGAGCGCCACTATGAGGAAAAAGTGAATGGGGCAGAGTGTGCACTCCTTCCAGACCTACAGGGGAGTCCACATACAACATACCACTAAGATGAGAAAACCCACATGCAATTCACAGGTTCCCGTTGAGCTCTTCCATGAGTGTGAGAGGTGCTTGATTATTTCCAACTATTTTTCTGTATCTGTTGAAGGTAGGTGGGTTCGAAAACTCTTCCGTTTGAAATCTCTGAACGCTGTGGAAATAGTAAAAGAGAAACTTTGGGCACTCCAGATGGCTTAAAAAATAAATCCAAGGCATCCTCAAGAAACTCCCCCTCCTGGGGGAATTATTATCTGGTGAGTAATGTGACAGCATTCTCCGCAGATCCCAGCTGTATGTCTCAGAGTCTCCACCGTTTGCCTTTTAGAATGAGCCTTTCTCATATTTCTCATGGACTCCCAAACACAGAACGGCCCAACAAAAACAACTGCTCTCTCTCCCCACCACCCTTTTCATACCAAGCCTCATCCTTCCTAGTTTTGTTTTGGCATTTTCCTAGGGCTGTCAGCTTCTCAAAGAACTTACCATTCGTTGGCCAGTAGATATTGGAAGGAGGTGAGTGACGGTACTATGAGGTTAGGGAACCAGAGGCCCTAGTCTTTGATGCTCCTCACCACCTGAGAAATTCTAAAATGGCCTAGTTTTCTAAAACTGTATGACATATCCTCCAAAGGAAAAGCTGAGCTCTGTAGACTTCCTCCCCCTTCTCTGACTAGTGCAGTAATCTTAGATCCTGGCTTGGAAGGTTAGCTGAGTTTCCTGGGGCTGGTGGGTGGGGCAAGCCAAGATGGCTGGATTCCCAAGCTCTTTGGATGTCTGTAAAAGTTCTCAGCCCCTGCCCAAGCATTTTTGTCTGCCAAGTAGTATGATAAAACTTGTGAGAACAGGTTTTCCTCAAGTGGTTGATGCATCTGCATCCATTCCTGGCAGGAAACCAAAGTAAAATGGTTTCAAAGAAACCTTCTACAACACTAGAAGGGGCTCAGTGTGAACTCCCAGCTCAGTGATTATTCCAAGGAATGTGGGTTTCCTTTGACTTCACTTAAGAAGTCCTCACAAAGCGGGGAACAGTGGTGGCACACACCTTTAATCCCAGCACTCAGGAGGCAGAGGCAGGCAGATCTCTGTGAGTTCAAGGCCAGCCTGGTCTACAAAATGAGTCCAGGACAGCCAAGGCTTCACAGAGAAACCTAGTCTCAAAACAAACAAATAAACAAAAAAGAAGTCTTTATGGCCGTTGTATGCAATTCCAGCCAACTTCAACCACTTAAGACTTGGTTGAGCCTTGTCTATCTGAATGGATTACAAATCTTATTTTTCTCAGTTGAGCATGAACAGACTGTGGCCTGAGAGGTCCTTTTCAACAATGAAGCTGTTGTGGGAACTCAGTCATCTTGACAGTGATAGGTTTTTAGAGGTTGAGTCCTTTTACTCAGTGAGCACTTTCGTTAATCTTAGGGGGAAAGTCTGCATCTGTTGTAAAGGCATTGATTTGAACAGCTTAGTGAAAGCACATCTTCCCTCTGATAAGAAACAGAGTCACAGGAAAACTATGTGTTCTTAGCTTCCCTGAGGAATGAACTCACTGTCCCACTTTTCAGGGAATGGACAGAGGTCTTGGTGGCACAATCACAGTAAGCTTTAGTCTTTGTTAACCCCTCCACTTAGATGCAAGGGACCACTGACGATGGCTGTCCTTCTCTGGGTTCTCCAGATCGTCCCCTTCTCTGGTCTGCTTAGAAAAGGCCACAGGAGACCAGCTACATGCTTTGTGGAGAGCAAAGCCTTTTTTTAAAGACAGGGTTTTTCTCTGTGTAACAGCCCTGGCTCTCCTAGACCAGGCTGGCCTTGAACTCACAGAGATCCACCTGCCTCTGCCTCCTGGGAGCAAGGACTTTAATAACCCAACCCTTGCCTCTTTGAAAGCCTCCAAAACACCAACTGCTACAGAGATATGTGTTCCTGTGGCGATTGTCTCAGTGAACAATACTTTTGGGGAAAAATACAGTCCCTTGCTCTGTAATTAGTGAAAAATAACAATATTTCAATGATGGTAATGTGAAAAAAAAAAGTTGAGATCCAATATTGGGACCCATATTTTTTGGCTCGTTTGAAAAGGAGTAAACCTACCTGTCTCTGTTAGTTCAAGCAACATCTGTGAATGTTGTCGTTGCAGGGGGGGGGGAGGGTTGGTTAATAATTTAGAACCTGGGCGTACCTCAGAACCAAATCTCTAATGACCCGTGTGCACATGAAAGTGTGTGTGGTGTCATCTTGCTCTGTCACAACACTGGCTTTAGCCAAGGAGAAGGAAATGTCATCTCAGGCGTCAAACATAGGATGATCCAATGAGATGCCAGCATCCCTGATGGGAACATCGGGCAGGCTTAGTTTAATTTTGTATTATTCATCTTCAGTAATCCCAAGATTCAAATTTCTCCAACTTTTCCAAGTCTCATGAAAGAAAAGCTCAATCTGTGCCCAGTATATCTCAGGGGAGAGTGTTTGTGTGACTATTTTGAAGGTTTCTAATGAAAACAAACCAGGCCATTATTTCTGTTAGCATGGGAATCCTAGCTGACGTAGCTTGAAGAGCATCCATTTAACTGGAGTGCTACTGCAGATGCTCATGGGTAAGAATTTTGTTGTTGTTGAGCAAAACCTGCTTTTGATAATTGGTACTTAATAAGGGAGCAGGAAAGGCAGAGAAAGGCCAAAGCCCCCAGGGAATAGGACTCTGCTTCATGCCCTTGCCCACCGCCACAGGTGAACAGCCCCTCCTGTTTTTTGTCTTTAGTGTTATTTCAATAAAACTGTGTCTGGGATCTTCTTCCCTTCCTGCCTTACAAAATTTACATAGGATTCATTAGGAAGCCAAATGACAAGATTTCAGAGACTGGAGAATTCCACAGCCCTTCCATCACTGCAGTCCTGTGGCAGGCATTCCCCTGGGTCCAAGGATGGATGCTGTGATGTTTGAGGAATCTCTGAGCACTTGATTAAGAGCCTCATGTGCTCCTGGATGTGGGTGATGGCTTTGAAAAAAAATGTAGTCTTGTCTTCAGGCTTAACTTGTTTAGAATGGGTGCTAGAACTCAGAAATTCAGACTCTACAGGACAAAATGACCCCTCAGGGGATCTACATAAAATGTGATCAGGAGCTAAGGTCAGATTTTTTTCCTTCTATGCAGGTTGCCACACCAGTGACTTACAGGCATGCCTCTGGACGCTAAGCTAACATGTAAGTGAGTGGTAGTTTTAAGAAATATTATTATTATCATTGTGTGTATGTGGATGAGGACATGTGTGTGCCATGACCCACATATGGAGGTCAGAGGACATTCTCTCACAAGCTCATTCCCTCCGTCTACTGTGGGATTCTGGGTTAAACTCAGGTTTACCCAGCGAGCATCCTTACAGCTGAGCCATCTCTCCAGCTCAGTTTTAATATGGAAAGGACAGTCCTAAGTGTGGACCCCTGGTGTATTTTTCAATCCATTTATGTTCTATATCTCTGACTATGGTCTTGGTGTTAGTACAACTTGGTCATTGTATAAACCTAAATCCATAGGTCACAGTTCATCCTTCTTAACACATTGCTTCTACCTTATAGACCTCCAGGTAGTTTATGCATATCTTCTAGTCCAAATCTAGTCTAGATGTAAATCCCTCAAATTCCCATCCCAATAACAGACTTGTTGTTATTCCTGGGCAAGCTAAAACCATTTGAGCCGCTCATACAATCTGACTGGAAAGCTCATGTAAGAAACTCCTATGAAGGAAGCAAATCTAAAGATAGTCTATGTGACACAGAAGCCTCATCCAGAAAGCTGGACACATTTAACATTCCCCTGTCTTAGAGTAACATTTATCACAAGACACATATGTAAGACTTTTCTTCCCCCTTTATTCTGGTTTTCTTTCCTTGGAGAGAAAAGTCCAGGTAGAGGTGTCCAAAGGTGGCCTTGAACTTTTTATTTTTTTAACATTTTTTACTTTTTTACATATACATTTATATTATTATACATATATAAAATAAACTACATACAGCAAGCAGAACCACAAAACAAGCAGGAATTATATCAATGTTACATTCATAGTGTTTTGGCTATTTGTATTTGGCAGCCCTGAAGAAAACATCTTTCCTATCTTGGTGCATCTAAAATTCTGAATGTAAATCAGTATCTATCATATCTCATCTCTATCAACTTAAAACACCCGTCTAGACCTAAAAACCACTTAACCCCTAAACAACTAAGCTTAATTGTAAAACTAAACTATCTGGTCTTCAACCCCATCAGAGACTTGAGAAGGAATAAAATTAATTACCAGGCCAGAAGGCTGGCCTTGAACTCTTTTGTGTTGATCTAGAACTCAAGGTCTTTTGACCTTACTCTCCTGTGTGCTGGAGTACATATGCACATCACCATGTTCTGCTGACTTTTTTTCTTTTCTTTTTTTAAATAATAAAAATAGTAACCCCATAGTTTCTCCTTACCCAAAGTTTTACTTTCTACACATTCAGTATAAACATGATGGAAACTCACGCTACTCTGTTCTGTTCTGCCTGAGCCTTGGATTCATGCTGTATATGGGAGCCACCCAGGATTACTTAGTAGCCATCTCAGTTGTCAGATCAGTTGCTGCAATGTACAAAAGCTTGTGTCAAATAACTCTTATATTTCTTGCTGATGCTCAAGAAAGCATAATAGTAGACTTGCTATCAATTCACGTATGCCAAAGAGAAGATATAAGGTATTTTATTTATTTAGGTGCCTTCTTCCTATGTAGCTGAGGCTAACACGGAACTTTCACTGTGTAGCTTGTGATGGGACTACGGGCATATACCACTACATATGGCCTTGAAGTGCTTCCTTCAAGAGGGAAGCAAAACTATGTTCTTATATGTAAAATCATACATGTAAGAATGATACAAGTTGAGTAGTATTTGATTTGTGTAAATGTACCATAATTTCTTTATTCATTCTTTGGTTGAGGGACATCTGGATTCTTTCCAGATTCTGGCTATTACAAATAAAGCCTCTGTGAACACAGTTGGGCAAATGTCCTTGTATGGTGGAGCATCTTTTGGGTATATGCCAGGAGTAGTATAGCTGCGTCCTGAAGTAAAGCTATTTCCAGGTTTCCGAGAAAGCAGCAGATTGATTTCCAAAGTGGTTGTAAAAGTTTGCACTTCCACCAGCAATGGAGGAGTGTTCTTCTTTCTCCACATGCTCTCCAGCATGTGCTGTCACTTGAGTTTTTGATCTTAGCCATTCTGATGGGTGTAAGATGGAATCTCAGAGTTATTTTGATTTGCATTTCTCTGATGACTAAGGACATTGAACATTTTTAAAGTGTTTTTTAGCCATTCAATACTCCTCTGTTGAGAATTCTATTTAGTTCTGTATCTCATTTTTAAATTGAATTATTTGGTTTGTTGGTTTTTAGTTTCTTGAGTTCTTTATATATTTTGGATATTAGCCCTTTGTCAGAAGTAGAGTTGGTAAAGATCTTTCCCAAGTCTAATGAGGTCTTATTTATTAATTGTTGATCTTGTGGTACGTTTGCACAATGGAATACTACCCAGTTATCACAAACAAGGAAATCTGGCATTTGCAGGCAAATGGATGGGACTAGAAATGATCATCCTAAATGAGGTAACCCAGACCCAGAAAGACACACATGGAATACACTCACTAATAAGTGGACATTACCCCAACATAGATGTCCTCTGACAGACTCCACCCAGCGGGGGATCAGGGCAGATGCTGAGACTCACAACAGGACCCTGAGCAGAGTGCAGCTAGATTCAGGGAAGAGTGTTGGAGTGGTGTGGAAGAGTTGGGTGGTGGTAGTGGATGGACCCAGAGGGGTCAGGAGCTCCACAAAGAGACCATCAAGTCTGGCAGATCTGGACCGGGGGTGGAGGGGATGGGGGAGGGGCCTGCACAAACTGATGCACCAACCAAGGACAATGCATGCAGAGAACCTAAATCCCCGAGAGCTCACTCTTCATGCCTAGGCGGGTGGGAAGGGAAGGATCTAGGATGGCCTCTGACATGAACCCTTTTGCCTGAGGTTTGATCACTTGCCTTTCAAGCATGTGCCTACTGTCTGAGTTGTCTTCCAAAAGTCTCCAAGATGCTCCGGATAGTGAACAGTTTCAGACCAAGGCCCTAGCAAGTCTGTCCTACATGACACACACTGGCTGAGCTGGTTCAGTCTGCTGGCATACAACCGTTGCTGTCCACAGTGAGATGCTCAGCAGTTCTGAAAGATGGGGCCTGAGCAGAAAACACTTTCAAAGGGGAACAAAAGCAAATAGTGCCGTGTTTGCCATCCGCATCTTGGAGAACTCATGAGTGTTAAACAGAAAACAAAGAGTTGCGATATGAAAATATGCCCTTCATTCAAGAGCTCATGTACACACACCAAAACAAGGCAAACCTCTTTTAGGGGGAAATATTTGTGGTAGAAATAATTACTGTATACTTATTGCTACTGGAGCCGTGGTCCAACAGGGAAATAGGGCGGAGCTGTTGGGGCGCCAACGGGCATCGAGCAATTTACAAAGGTCTCAGTTTGCTCTACCTGGAGAGATGGGTGTGTAGTTTAAAACATCACATTTAATTAACACTTGAGGAGAGGAAAGAAATGGTTCACCCCAGTAATCTGAGGCAGCTTTTGTATGGAACAGATGAAGGGGAAAAAAATCTGATTAGGCGCCGGCTTTAAGTACAGTTTCCTTAGATTTCTGTTCTCCTCTTTACCATATAATAACATGGCTTAAAATGAGTTCTGACAGCTAATCAGAGTGAGTGGCCTTTTCTTTCCCTGGAGTGGTTAACAAGTGCTGTGCATGGCCAACAAACGGTACTGCTGCCTAGACGTAGGAAAGGAGGGGGACTCGTGTGTTCTTTCGTGGCAGGAAGCTCTGAGCTCTCTCTGGTAGAATCTGAGCCTTCGGTGGTATGAGAGTCTGCTGTGTGACCCATGGCAGTCCAGAGTAACAATGACCCTGTCACTGAATAAGACAGTTAGTTCTTCCTTCTCTACTGGCTCTCACGACCCATCCCATCCCTCCCCACTGTCTCAGTCAGTTACTTCTGTCTCTGACGCCTCACGGAGAATCTGTACTATAGACATAGAATGATGGCCTAAATTTAGGCTGCAAGTGATAGAGTGGGAGGGAAGAAATATAACCAACTGTCTTGTTGTTACCACTGATGTTGTTGTTTTGTTCCGAGACAAGGTTTCTCTGTGTAGCCTTGGCTGTCCTGGATTCACTTTGTAGGCCTGCATAGCCTCACAGAGATCAGTCTGCCTCTGCCTCCCTGAGGGCTGGGATTACAGGTGTGTGCCACCATGCCCAGCTCAACCAACCGTCTTTTTAAGATAAGGATTTGGGAGAGAAGAGGGTGTCTGAGGTTGAGGGCAGATACCTGTCTTTAACTGGTTCAGGCAGAGGTGGGGCTAGGTCAACCAGAAAGCCCGGATCTTTCCCCTAGGGCTGTCTGTCTTTTGTTTATCTGAAGACAGACATTTGATTCCCCAAATTCAAATTCTCCTTTCTGGTTTGGGTTGCAAGAGACCAATCATTGCTCAAGGGGAAGTAATGGCCTGCAATGCAGACCAAGAACTCTCAGATTTCCCACATGAAAGCTATACAAAGGGGTACAAAGATTGTCACTCAATTAAACATAATAGCAGCAGTGAAGGTGACTTTGGGGGTGGCATCTGGGCCCAACAAAGTCCACAAGACCCCAAGCCCATGCCAGAGCTGGGCCACATCAAAATCCCAAGTGTCTATGGGATTAGTTCCTGATTCCTCCCTTCTAAGGAAAGAACTGGGGGAAAGGTTTTGGGCTTAAGGTTCAAACAAGGCAAGCTCAGACCTGAAATGTGGGCAGGTCTCCTAAGCCAAGAGTAGGTAGAGCAAAGTGGAGAAGCCTAAGGGCACAGCCAGGCCCCAAGAGATTGTTGGCTGGGCTCAAAGAATAGCTCTCTTTAAAGTTGGTTTTGATGGAAAAGAGGAACTCCTGAGGCCAGGCATTTTGAAGCTTTAGGGGGGCGGGGATTGGTGTATCATGTGTTGGTGCTGGGAATCTGCTGTGCCACCTCTCCTTCTGGGCACCTTTGTGCTTGAATTCCTATTATCAATTATTTGGGCCATTGCTCGGAGTGGAATTGATGAGTCCTGGGATAATTCTATGTTTAATATTAATAAGTGACCAAATTGTTTTCCACAGAGGCTGATGCATCCTGGGAAATACATGCCTCCTCTTTTGCGTTGCTGCCTCTATTGTTACCATTCCAGCGGACAGTGCTCTTTTAACCCCTTGGATTTGCATTTCCTTGGTAGGCAAGGGTGCTGAGTGTCTTTATTATGGGGTTGTTGGCCATTGGTGTGTTTTCTTTTGCGGAAATGACTTTTCAAGTTCTTTGCTTGTTTTACTTGTATGCTCCTGGCTTGTAGTTATTCACAGATTCTGTATGCTAGCCCCTTATCAGTTTATGACTTATAAATAGTCCTTATTTCTGCGGATTGTCTGTGTTGGGCTTCAGACAAGCTGCTGAGGTGCCTATTTAACCAAGGCCGACCGGGCCTCCAGGCTTTCCCAGCATCCCTCACTCCCTACCTGTTACTGGGCATGGCTAGCACTAGCATACCCCATCGTCTAACCTCAACTTTCTAGCCCAGGGGCGAGGCTTCCTCTCCCCAAGAGGCTTTTCAATACATAATCCAGACATTTTGGTTCCCTCTTGTCTTATGGGTGCTAATCACCCCCTCCCGACCCTGGGTGGGGTCCCGGGGACAGTGAGGGAGGCTTCCATATCGCTTTAATAGTACGAGCGCCCAAGTCTGCTGGCATACTGAAAGACACAAAATAGAGGATTCTAGCAAACTACTAGAACCCAGGAATGGGAACGGAACAGGGCTGTGGCTGCTTCGCTGTCTTCACGGAAGTCTCAGAGCTCATGTCAATTACCTGTTGGTCCGAAGACTGTATATAAATGCTTGCTGCTGCTCAATAAAATAGATCTGCACCTCCATGCAGGTCTCAGGAGTCTGTTTCCCAGATCTGTGGGTCCGTGATTACTCCCTCCCTCACTCCCTCCTGGATCCAGGTTCTGTACTGTTTCTCTCTGCATTTTGTCTCTCCTCTCGCGCGCAGGCAAGCTTTCTCTCTCTTGACCCAGTGGTTTCGCTTTGATTCCATTCTATAATTTAAGGCTCTAGAGTCAGATTTTGTTCGAGAGAAATGGAAAGAAGATAATGGTGCTTTAAAAAAAAGTGTTTGAAAAAAAAATCACAGCGAACCCATGCTACTCTTGTAACGTCTCATTAAACAGAAGTTTTAATAAAGGACACCCAGTTCTAAGCTTTGAGACAGAAAAGTAGCGTTTGTGCACACCCACACCTGCTCATGTAGTCACACATTCCCATATCCTATCTTTATTCCCCCCAATTCCTTCCAGTTTCTGGTCCGGGACAATGCCAGCCTTAGAAGGCTCTAAACTCCCACTCACTAGGAAAAAAAAAAATTAGAAGCCACACCCACACTTCCCGGCATTCCTGGCTGTCACTATCATCAGCCAGGTATGCTGCCTGTTCACCTCCAAAAGGCATCTCAGCAGCCAAGCGCAAGCCAGAGCTGCCCGCCTCGAGAGTTACCACCAGCCCCCAAGAGAGGCCTTGGCTTTCTTCCCCCACCCCCATCCCCGCCCCCTTCCCTAATCATGAAGCTGAAATCCAGGAAGAGCCATCCTTGAGGACCCTCCCTCCCTGCCCTCGCTCCCCAGGTGAGGCCAAGTCCTAAGAGAAATGGGCTTGCAGGTGAGTGTCTCTCCTCCCTGCCTGGCTGCTGGCCATGACAGAGTGGGATGGGTAAGATGAGGGGAGGCGCCACTGGGCCACCCACTCCCACGGAACATTTTTTATCTTCCAGACAGAGCTTGTCTTAGTAGGGTGGTGATCTGGGCCAGGAAATTGCCCTGGCCTCCGGAAATCAGGCTTGATCTCAAGCTCTCTGCGTTTTCCTTGATAGAAGATCCAGGGAGCTAAGGTGAGTTCTGCCTGTCATCTGTCGGTATGAGGTTCAGCCGTCAGTCCCCTACAGTTGAAGAGTCCGTCGCTGGGAGGGTGAGACTTTGCAGTGGGTAGGAAGGGAGGTAGATTTTGTGTAGCTTCCTAGGACTCTGTCTTGGTTTTTCTGAACGTCGTTTCGATGTGCCAAGAAATCACTGCCAGATGTCTGCTCAAATATAGTTCAAGTGTGAGATGCCATGGGAAGGATTTAATGGTATTAACTGCTTTGGCAAGGATATGGAAAGGAGTTCGAGACTGCGTCTGCCCACTAGATAAGTTAGATCCAAGGGCAAAATATCTCTTCATCTTCTGTCCCTAACATAAGGGATCTTGTTTGCTTATTATTCCATAGGTTCCCCAGCTGGTTATGGGTGTCTAGCAACACCAGTGCTTTCTGGTTCATTTAAGAAAGAGCCAAGGCAGACAGGGACTCATAACCCAGAGATAAAAACTGCAGAATCATAGGTGGCAGCAGGGTGTTTCCAAAGTCATCTCCAGTGGCTTGTCTGGGCACCACTGCTTTCCTAATTCAGCCTAAATTTTCTCCAGCTCTCTGCTGCACTCGTTGTCAGTAGCCAATCAACGCTGAACTCATGGTATCAAGGAGGGCCCTAGAAAAAATATACCTTGGCTAGCAGGCTCAGCTGCAGAGCAACAGACCACTCTGGGAGACCTAACTCAACCAGATCAAAGCACCTAGGTGTGGTTTTCCTTTCACCTGAAGCCCTGCTGCACACCCACGCTAGTGGTGCACAACTCACCCATCCAGGGTTACAACTCCAGTCCCCAGACACACAGGATGAGCGTTACCCATGGGAAGTTAGATGCTTGGAAGTACTGGAAAACATCTTTCCCCCACCTTTCTTCTTGGCAAAGCAACTGTAATGTAGTCCCTCCTTAGCAATGGGAGAAGTCTGAGAAAGAGTAAAGTGAAGAGACAAGTCAGTGCAGCCACGCCTGCCCTGTTTCCAAGACCTCAGATCATCTTTACGTGTTGT
Source organism: Acomys percivali (assembly GCA_907169655.1). NCBI lineage: Eukaryota > Metazoa > Chordata > Mammalia > Rodentia > Muridae > Acomys > Acomys percivali. The sequence goes on along the minus strand of OU015746.1, from coordinate 72,637,193 downwards.
GATGCTTGACCTTTCAATGACACTTGATCTATTTGAGAGCATAGGGGAGAGTGGAGAAGGCCATAACTCCCCCAAACACACACACACACACACACACACACACACACACACACACACACACACACACACCACACCAACGGGAAACTGCTTTTGCTATTTGCTCCATGACAGTTAAACATGCACGTCTATCTACAACACCCATAACAACTCCTTGGGTTCTTCACTGGACGTGAAATTAGCTGATAGATACCTGCAGAGTACAACAGAGAGGGGGATGTGTTTGGATCAAAGTGTACGCTAGCCTCAGAAGGAGTGAGACAGCAAGGGATGAGATACCATCATGATGTGATATTTAAGATCGTCCTTGCTTTTGTTTTTCTCTTCTTTCTTTCTTTCTTTCTTTCTTTCTTTCTTTCTTTCTTTCCTTCTTTCTTTCTGAGACAGGGTTTCTTTTTGTAGCCTTTCTAGACCACACTGGCCTCAAACTCGCAGAGGTCCACCTGCCTCTGCCTTCTGGAGCACTGGGATTAAAGGCATGCATCACCAGGCCAGGCTTTAGGTTTTCTTACAGAAGATCCTTGGCAGACCTCAGCGATGCTGGGTTAGGTGTCCTGTGGATCTCTTTAGGATTATCTCCAGGATCCTGCACCAGGTTTCAATAAGAAGAAAATACAGTTTTACACTTGAGGATATACATAATTAAAATGCAAAACAGGAAATTATTCTTTTGTTCAACATGAAAGGAGCCTCTCCAAAGCCCTGCTCTTATTACTGAAACCTTACAGCACAGGCTGCAGGCAGCATGCGCAAGAGAAACAGCACATGTGTTAAACATTCAGAATATGGTCAAAACAATGGTGCTCATTCTATTGGCTACAGCTCGCCGATGACATAGAACAACAGGGAGGAACCGGGACTTGCTGACCAATCATGCTTACTAAAGTGGTAAAAGATTGTTTCTCAAGAGAAATGAAGACGGTGGGCATTTACAAATAGTTCTTTGTGAACTATTATTTTATTTCTATTTCATAATTTTTTTTTGCTTCATCAGAACAGTATTCTGGTTGTTTTCAGAAGCCTGTATTCATGCTGAAGTGCAAGCAGAGAGATGTGCCCTCACCTGTGCCCATAGACTAGTCTCCTTGCCCTCAAAGCAAACTGACTGTGGCTATCAGCAGAGCAGGCACTTTGCTAACTGTGATTTCAACACAACAGCACTATCTGCCCTCTAATTGTTTAAATTGTTATCTGGAAAGGAATAAGCAAGTCTCTGTGAAAATAAACAAAACTATTTAAAAGAATCATGTCTGGGAAGTTCTCTAAGAGAAACCCATACCTGTGCTCTCTGGTTTGTCATTCAAAGTGTCCCTTCTTGACCTTTTTGCTTAAAATCTATATTAAAATGCCTTTACTACTCTTTTAAGTAGTAAACTGCAATGTTTGCCATTGGGGAGGAAAGTTTTAATGCTGAGCTAAAGGATTGGAAGGAGAGTTCATTTTAATGCAGACTCCTTTGTATATTTTTAATAATTAAACAACATTTCTTGGGTCCATACTCAAGGGGGAAATTGATTCTTTACTCTTTGTTTGTTTTAAGACTCTTTCTCAGACAAAGTAAAGCAGAATATATGAGTATAGGGTTAGGAATCCTATTTTAAGACAACACACTCATGTACATCTAATGCATCACACAATGACTGCCAAAAAAAAAAAAAAAAAAAGGAAATTTGTTTGTTATAACAAACAAAAAAGCTGGGTATGGTGGTGCTTACCTTTAATCCCAGCACTTGGGAGGCAGAGGCAGGTGGATCACTGTGAGTTTGAGGCCAGCCTGGTCTGCAAAGTGAGTCCAGGACAGCCAAGGCTACACAGAGAAACCCTGTCTCAAACAAACAAAACAAAAAACAAAACAACCCCCCAAAACCAACAAAACAAAAACCAACAAACAAACAAAACCCAACCAACCAACCAACCAAAACAAAACAAATAAGTCAAACATGGTGGGTCATGCTTGTAACCGTAGCATGAAGGAGGCCAAGGCAAGGAAAGAGGATTGCAAATTTGAGGGCAGTATAGAATGGAAAGCCAGCATGCTGCATAGAGAGATACAGATCCAGGGCTCTGGCTTTATACTTGTAATTTTACCAGTGATTGTGACCCTGGTATCCACTGCCACCTTCCAGTGACCAGAACAATGGTGCAAGAGATAAATATCTAAGCAGCAAGAGCTTTTTTAAACAAAATGTTTTCAGTCTCTCCTTCTTGGCTCAAAAGGACCAAATACTGATAGGGCCACCGTGATTGAGGTGACACTTATCAGATTCAATTAGAATTGCTGTAAAATGTGACGTATTTTTGAGCACGCTGGCATCATGTTCAGAAAGTTCCTGGTTCTAGATTTCATGTTAGAAGTGCCTCAGCAGTGAAGTCTGTGTCACATTCCCAAATTGGAATGAACACAGAAAGGTTCTGGTCCCAACCATTTCAGAACAACAAACAAAGCAACACATGGGAGACTTTCAAAGTAACCGGGTCCCCCTCAACGTGTGGGAAAGAATGGCTTGTCAAAATATGGGTTGGTCAGCTGGGCCTGTAATTCCAGCACTCAGGGAGGCAGAGGCAGGCAGATCTCTGTAAGTTCAAGACTAGGCTGGTCTACAAAGAGAATCCAGGACAGCCAAGGCTACACAGAGAAACACTGTCTCTAAAACAAACAAACAAACAAACAAACAAACACATGGATTGGTCATAGTTACCAATATACATCTATAAGGAGCAGAACACACCTGATTTTTGTAGTGATAGGATGCGAAATCAAAAGAGTGCCTTCTTTCTGGACCCTGATAATTGAGATCAATTAAAGCAACAAGACATAATTAAATATGGTACCAGAACACAGTCACATGTAATACTGAAAGGGTCCATATCTAGTGGGAGGATTCGGGCTGTAGTTGGGAGATAGGTAAACTGTTGAAATGCACAAGCCTATTGAAGGAAAATGAAATTCAATGTTAAAAAATCTTGCTAGCCCATGGACAGGACAGTCTCCACACTTGAGTGGAGAGAGGGATTTGACTTTCTCAAGTACTCTGGTGCCTCACATTTGACTATGTCCCCTGGTGGGGGAGACCTAGTGGCACTCAGAGGAAGGACAGCAGGTCACTGAGAAGAGACTTGATACCCTATGAGCATATACAGGGGGAGGTAATCCCCCTGAGGAACAGTCATAGGGGAGGGGAATAAGGGGAAAATGGGAGGGAGGGGAGAATGGGAGGTTACAAGGGATGGGATAACCATAGAGATGTAACAAGAATAAATTAATTAAAAAAAAAATCTTGCAGTGAATCATAAATTGCATAGGATCAGGAACACAAACCTGTTTTTTTTTTAAATTTAATTTAATTTAATTTTATTTTTATTTTTATTAATTTATTCTTGTTACATCTCTATGGTACCTGTTATATTTTTTAATGAGACAACCAATGGCCTTTTACTCTCCAGTCATCTGAAAAAACATATATTCAAGTTAGTTACTGTTGAACTCTGTGCATGGTTTTCCGGTGAGTGTGTCTTGTTCACGATTTTCCACTGAGGTTTTACAGATTATATCCATGCTGGGAGCCAATGCCTCTGTTCCGCATGTCCTTTGCATTTTGCTTGCAAAGGAAAAGTCGGCTCCCTGTCAGTCTGCCCCACCCATCCCTTCTATTCTACATAAACCAAACTTCATGCACTGCATTGCTAATTCTACTTCCACAGTTGCCAAACATGTCTAAAAATGGCATCCACTGTGGAGTATGCATTTGTGACTTCTGCATTGCTATGACAAAAACAAGCTCGAAGAAAGATCTACATTTAGCTTTTGTGAGAGTTCAGTGGCCACTGGACCCTCGGGCTTAATCATCATGATGGTGGAATCGTGTGATGGGGTAGGCTCTTCATTTCTAAGCAGACAGGCAGTAGACAGAAGGAAAGGCTGAGAGGGCAGTGGCATAGGATGTGGGTCTCAAGGAGACGCCCCCAGTGCACTACTTTCTACGGTATTTAGCTCCTGCCCACACCACCTACTTTTTTTTTTTTTTT
>OU015746.1:72621818-72632710 GCA_907169655.1 Acomys percivali | reverse complement strand
AGACAGACAGTCAGGCAGACAGACAGACAGACAGACAGACTGATTTTAAAATTACAGTGTAAATGAAGATTTGTGAAGGCTGTGGCTGCAGTGTGGTGACGGTGGCTATGATGGCTCCTGGTGCTCACCGGAAGCTTCCTCTAGGGCGGCCTCCAATATGCTTCACATGGGAAATGCTAGGCAATGCTTTGGAGATCAGGGTACTGAAAGGAGCCCTGGATGAAAAGGTGGCATTTTATTTGTGAATGTTTCTAACAAGATTGGCATTTAGACAAAAATAAAAACAACTTTTATAAGTTATTTGTAGAGAAAGAATCTTAGATTAATGAAGATGATGGATTTTCCTTCTTAAAATGATCATTTCGCAGCCAGGACTACAAGGGCACCCCTGTCTCAAAAAACAAAACAAAAACAAAAACAAAATGATTATTTCAGCCAGGTGGTAGTAGCACACACCTTTAGTCCCAGCACTCAGGAGGCAAAGGCAGGTAGATCTCTCTGAGTTGAGGCCAGTCTGGTCTACAGAGCAATTCCCGGACAGTTAGGGCTACCCAGAGAAACTCTGTCTCACAAAACCAACTAAATAAAACAAAATATATAAATACATAACTATGATCTTTTCATTTTGGAAAATCTTGAGACTTTGAAAAACTGCAACAATAGTACACAGAGTTCCAATGGCATAGCAGGCCTCTGAGGTGAGATAATAATCTCAAGTGATATTTCTGCCAAGTGTTCAACCCGAGTGCTTTGATAAGTTAGTTAACTCATGTGTATTCTCAGGTGGGCATCTTCAATTGCCAAATGACAGAATAACTTGTGCCTTAGTGTTGTAAATCAGAAAGACATGAGAGACTGTGTACAAAGTGCTGAGCATGCATAGGCCATTGGTATGCTTAATAAACATCTCTTTTTATTTTATGGATGGCATATTTGCTTTAATAATTTTTTTCCTTTTTTTCTGTTTTTATTTTGGTTTTTCAAGACAGAGTTTCTCTGTGTAGCTTTGGCTGTCCTGGACTCGCTTTGTACACCAGGCTGGCCTTGAACTCACAGCAATTGCCTGCCTCTGTCTCCCAAGTGCTGAGATTAAAGCTGTGTGTCACCACTACCCAGCTACTTTAATAATTTTATGAAAGTAATACATAATGTTAAATGGACAGTGTCTACTAATGCTTATTATAATTCTATTTCTTTCTTAGGTAGGAGGAACTTTTAGAGTTCACCCCATGTCACATGGATCTACCATCTTTTTGTCTTGAACCATTGATAACTTTTTTTTTCTATTTAAAAAGATAGAGGGAAGCTAGACTTGGTACACCCATGTCCTGGCCATTCAGGTTGGTTTAATAAAATAGACTGTAGTCCAAGTAGCTTAAACAACAGAATCTCATTGATGTACAGCCTTGGGTGATGGGAAATACAGGATCAAGGTGCCTGCCTAGTCAGTCACTCATGACGATGCTCACTTCGGCCACATGCTCACATGGTGCAGAGACAAAGCTTTCTATGGCCTCTTCTTATAGTGGTACCAATCCCATTGTGAGAGCTTCCCAAAGACCCCATCTTTAGGAGTTCCAACACATGGATTTGGGGACAAGGGACACAGATAGTCCATAGTACTCATGCAGGGCAGGAGGCAGAAATGCTCTGGTCTGGTCTGGTCTGTTGAAGGACTCACTAGCAAGGGAGGCAGTTTGGGTACCACTGTCTTAGGAGTTCTGAGTGTGGGAACAGTGGCTTTCAGTGGAGCTACTTAATGACCTTGTGGATGAAGGGTGATGGGTTCCTCCAATCCTAGAATAATGACTCATGAGACTCAAAATAATATTTTTACAAATACCTAGGCCATGTAGCTAGGCTCTTCTGTGAATAGCTCAGAACTTAAAATAACCCATTTAACTAATCTCTATCTTGCCGCGTGGCTCGTTATATGTGCTCAGGTGCGATGCGCCTGTCCTCACATCTTGCCAGCTGGATCCCCTGTGCCTGGCTCTATCCCAGAATTCTTTCTCCTGCCAAATGTCCCACCTTCTATTTCCTGCTTCAGCTGTAGGGCCTTAGCTTTTTATTGACAGGTGATGCTTCCATACAGACACAAGAGATTCCTTCTACACGGGAACAGTAGCTTTCTGTTCTGTAGAGTTACTAAAGGACCCACCACCTGTCCTGTTGCCTACAGCTGAGCTATAGAAGAGAGTAGTGAGGTAGAGAAACTAGAGTAACCAAGAAACTTCCACAGTACATGTTTTTCTTGTGTTTCTTAGTTTACTAAAGCCATGAGGGCTATTTCCATCTTCAAACAGGAAAAAGAAATCCCAAGTTTTCCAATCTTGTGTGGGGTCTATTTAGTTAATATGTGTTTCCTTCATCCTTGATTTATTGTCGTGCCCACTACATGATTTCTTCAGAACAAGGGTTAAGAAAATAAAACATAAACAAGCACAAGTGTGGTCTCCTCAAAGAAGAGTCACCAAGAAAAACAAAAAACAAACAAACAAAACCAAAACATTTAACTGATCATATTTGGGCTATATATTGAAAATTGGTTTTTTGGTTTTTGTTTTGTTTTGTTTATTTTTTTGTTTTTTGGGTCCTAAGAATCTAGTAGGTTGTTGGGTACATTTTAATTTTCCGTATTCCTTTCTGTTCCACTGAAAATACTCCTAACTATAATTTGCTCTCTGTTTTACCTAAAACAGATATCAACTCAACACTGTTTGCTTGTTTTCTTACCCTACCTCTTATTTTTATGACCTCAACTCAGTAGCATGCTGTCTTGTTCTATCTCTCAGACTCAATAATAATTTACCAAGCTCAGACTTCAGGTCAATTTCAGATGCCTTTTTCAATTCCTGGGAAATGTAGCCAAGGCTAGTGGGAAATTCTGGGTCATTTCAGTCTTAATGGAAAGCCCCAAATTAAGAAGAAAGCTTTTTCTTCAGTTTGAAAGCTAACGTTGGCCTTAAGACAACTGTGAAATATTCTTGGAAATTGTTCCCCTGAATATTTTCTGGAAAAAAATCATAAAGCTAATAGCGGGCAGTCTCACCGCAGAATTGTTACTTCTACCATGCTGTTAACAGAAAACATATCTCTAAGTTGTTCCCGTAGGTGCAGCTCCCAATGCCATGCATGCCTGTAGCTTCCTAGGATTTTTCTTTCAGTTAGTAGCCAAAAGCGATATCGCTCCCGTTCTTGCATGGGGAATAGTGGATCCCAACCTGTGGATCCCAACCCCTTAGGGGGTCTAATGGCTTTTTTCACAGAGATCACCTAAGACCACATTGGCAATCACAGATATTTACATTACATTTCATAACAGTAGGAAATTACAGTCATGAAGAAGCAACAAAAATAATTTTATGGCTAGAAGTTAGCACCACATGAGTAACCGTATTAAAGGGTCACAGAATTAGGAATGTTAAGAGCCATTGCTCTAAAAGCTCTTCTTATCAGAAAACTTAGTACACGTTGAATACTTACTACTCATGTGGATTGTCTCACCTAATGAGGCCAGCACAACTGTGAATGGGGAGTTATATTACAGCCTTCATTTCACAGTCAAGGAAGCAGGTGTAAAGTTTTACTGCCTCACACATGACCACACAAGTGGGAAGAACCAAACCCATGATTTGAAGTCAGACACTTGACTTCAGAGAGTACACTGTTGACCACTTTAAAAAAATGATTTTCTCTTTGGAGCCCACACATTTTCAGAAGCCAACACAAAGCTGCAAGCCAGCAGCCTGGCCACGCTAACAGCTACTCGCAAGCTTTTCCTTGGTCCTCTTCTCACCCTCAGAATCTTAGCAGCAGTGTCACTGGGTATAATCAGCTCTGACCAGCAGCAGTAGAACACAGGCTGAGGGTTAAAGCTTCCTAACTCATTCTTTGGCTGCTGGGCCTAATGTGTTCTCTCTCAGCTTCCAGTCAAATAGCCACTTTGAAAAGAGAGCCAGGCTGATAAAAACATGGATGCTCATATTAATGTCACTAAAAATCCAAGAGGATATAAAATCTACTCCCTGCTAAGACAGTGGTAGCAAGAAGTGTCTTTGGCAGCAGAGCCCTAGGCTGCTGTCGCTAAGCACAGTGGAGACAAGATTAAATCTCAGAACAGAAAAGAAATCACCACCCAAGCTATCCAACTGAGTTCAGAAGAAAAGTGGCCTCTATGGAAACCAACTTTGAAGACACATAGCTACGCTTTATCTACTCCCTGTCTGCACCTCTTTCATATCCTTTTTGCTATGATTTCTCTTTGAATCTTAAGAAATGGACAGAAAAGAAGGAAAGGCAGAGAGAAGGTCATGGCAGAGATGTTGACATCTTTCAAAACAAAGATGCAGGGATGGGCCAGAGTTGTGGGAAAATTTTGCTCTGAACATCTAAGAACTAGATATGGTTCTGTCCAAGGAATCCAGAGTTTGTAAAACATACTCGTTCCCAGGAGACCAAGTTTCCAAGAAGCCTACTTTTGTTAGAAATAATAAAGAAAGTTCGGTTTGATTTCATCTAATTTATTTTGGGCACCTAGGAAACAAATTAGATTCTCTCAGAATGCCCTCAAAAACCATGAGTGTTCTAGAGGAGATTGGTGGAAAAATGGTCAGTGACCATGGATGCATCTGAGTCAATCAGAAGCATGATGATTAAGTAATTGATTCATTCATTAATTAAAATGCAATGCCAAAAACTCAGGAGGAGGGCAGAAAATTGCCAAAGAGGGCCAACAGCTTCAACCTCAGCTGCTTTGTACACTGGCTTCGTTTCAGTTTCCTGTAGGTGGAGAAAGGCATTTCTATCCACACTACAGTGAACAACTAACCAAAGCGACTCTTCTTGACCAAATGAATGGGAACAGTTTTTAGGATAAGGAGCTTGGTAAAAGCACAGCACCTTTCCTTATTTCTGTGAAGAATTGCTCTTTCTAGGCAGACAAGCAAAAAACTTTTGAAAGGGTATGTGATTTTGCTTTTAGTAGTAAAGAAATAGAAAGCAACTAACAAGCCAAAAAGGATGGATCTGAGGGTAATCTTTGGCAATGTGTCTCAAGCTGACTACAAAGGTACATGTGTGATTCTAGAAGGATGTCACTTTGAAACTTGATAGCTATGATCCCTTTAAAAGGGGCCACTTGTTTGTCAAGGGCTAAGTCAATCTTGGAGCTGGTTTATTAAGGAAATCAGAGTTTGCTCCATTGCCAGCATCCTTTCCTAGTCACAAGTGTGGGCAGAGGCAGAAAGAGGAGAATGGAGCTTTTTCATCAGCTCATAAAAGGATGGGATCCTGAAGTGCATCTCTGCTTTTGGGGAAAGGCCATTCCTCTCCTCACAGAACTTTGTTCTATTCCACACTGAGGATACTGGATTATTCTGACTTTTAAAGAAGAGAGATCCTCAACTAGAAGTTCTTTTTCCCCCAGGGAACTTTTGGTCATATCTAGAGACATTTTTGGTGGTCATACTAGGGATACTGGTAGCATTAGACTAACCAACAGGATCAAAATACCATAGAGAATAGACTCAAATGATGAAATTGTCATCAGACCCATTACCTACAGAAGTCAGCCAAGGGCTCACATTCCAAGCTTATGTAGGGTGACTGATATTAGAAGAAAGACTTAAATAGGAGTTACAGTCCCCTAAGCTGGGGCCTGGGGAGATGGCAAAAGGGTAAGAGCACTTACTGTGCAAGTCTGAGGACTTGAGTTTGAATCCCCAGTGCCTACATAAAGGCTGAGCATGGCCTTACATGTCTGCAACCCCAGCATGGGGTCGGGAGCAGAGGCAGACAGAATCTGGGAGTTTTCTGGTCAACCACTGTCACCAAAACAGCAAGCTTTGAGTTCAATGAAGATTCTGTCTTAAGGGAGTAAGTTGAAGACTTATAGAGGGAAATACACATTTTCCTCTTCTGGCCTGTGTGTGGGTGCATGGGTATGCTCACTGGAATACACAAGTACATACACATGCATAACACACATACACACACACACACACACACACACACACACATGAGTCTCCTGATAACCAAAATTTACAGAATAGAAGTACAATGAAGCAGTCATGCCAAGATCCAGGAAAAAAAAATCACATCTAGAACAAAACAAAACAAAACAAAACAAAACAAAACAAAACAAAGAACAAAACAACAACAACAAAAAACCCCCAAACTAATAGTTAAATCAGAATACTACAGTCACCTGACAAAGACTTTAAGACAATTATTATTTTTCAAAATCTTCCATGAGTAATTGCAAATTCTCTTGAAATAAGTGAAAATAGAAAATATCACTGGAGAAGTACAAATTATAAAGCAGAATCAGTAGTAAGTAGAGAACTGAGAAACAGAATGACAGGACCAAAACATCTCTACATGAGAGCAGTGATGGAGCCAAGAGGACAAGCTGCAGAACCAGAGAGGTGAGTGGTGCCTGCAGAAGCCAGCCAGTCTGAAAACCAGAGAAAAAATAGACTGAGGGAATAAATGGAAACTTAGCTGGACTGTCAGACATTAATAAACAACTTTTAAAAAAATCTCATTGTAGCCCCATCCTGAACAGGGAGGAAAGAAAGAATGGGATTGAAAGAACATTTGAAAAAAAGTAAAGGCTGGCAACTTCCTAAATTAAGTGAAAGATGTAAACCTACAGAGTTAGGAAAATGAAAACTCAAATATGATTAGACCAGAGAAATTCATATCTTAGTACCCTGTCATTAAGCTTCTGAATGCTTATGACTGTTGGGGTTAACTGTGTTTGTTTCTCTTAGTTTCAGTCTTAACCTGGCTATCACACAAATAACTGAGATTCTTTCATTTGTTTATAGTGCTTTACAATTCATTCTTGAGCAGTCTAAGTTTTTTCTTAACGCTCCATGTTAGCCTGACCCTATCTTTGCCAAAAATCTCCAAGTTACTTGCTTTTAAGTTTTTTCTTTGTTCCAGCTGAATCTTCTTCATCTCCCCTGCACCTCGGCCTGTGTCTGAGGCCCTTACTTTCTCCTCTAACTCCTCCTCCCCTTCCTGGCAGGAAGTCCAGCCCTATTCTCTTCTCTGCTCAGCAATTGGCTATCAACTGATTTATTGGCATACAAGGGGACAACTGGGGACCAGAGTTTATACAACACTGAGACAGGAGATTCTCAGGACAAGCCTTGCAACCAGATATGGAGTATACAGAAATCAACATTTGAATTACACAATAACCTTATGTCAACAAATGACAACATCTTTAAAGGCAGCCAAAGAAAGTGAATGAAAATGAAATAATTACACATTTCTACCTGGAGCCACAGGGGCCAAAAGGAAAGAACACGTGGCCTTTAAAATGTGTCCAAGGATTCATTCAACTTCACAAGTGAATTATTCAGAAATAAAATACAGAGAACCCAAGCTGGGCAGTGGTGGCACATACCTTTAATCCTAGCCCTTGGGAGGCAGAGGCAGGTGGATCTCTGTGAGTTCAAGGCCAGCTTGGACTACAAAGCAAATCCAGGACAGCCAAGGCTATACAGAGAAACCCTGTCTGGAAAAACCAAGAAAAAAGAAATACAGAGATTCCACTCCCATGAGTTGTCGTCTGACCTTCACACTCTGGCACCAGAAGGGTACTCAAACACATTCAAATACATGTATGCAAGAAGGGGATTTAAAACATCAGGAAGACAGGAAATGAGATGTATGAAAATCAGAAATAACTGACAGGAGCAGGAGGGATACTGGACACCGAGTTTCCCACTCACTGCCCAGCTCCCAAATAGGTGGAAAACTCAAGCCCTGAGGATGAGGAGTGGGCTACTCATAGTGTTGATTCAATAGCAGCAGCCACCAAAAAGTTGAAGTAAGGATGGGGACAGGGAGATGGGGATAGTACAGAGGATGAGTAGGTTAACCAAAACTATGGGTGTTTGAAGCCTTTCAGAACTAACTAGTTTGTAAGTTAATAAAACACTATAATACATAGTAAAGGTTGTTGATCAATAGTACACTCCAAGAGTAGACAGTGTGTCTCCCAGAGACTGGATGAGTTACTAAATGAAAAATCTCAATACCAGACACAGGATACCTCCCTATGAGCTTTTGATCAGAGAAGCCCAGAAAAACACAAAGCAATGCAGGTTATTGCTCTTGATCTTGGTTACCCAACTTAACTAGACAGTAAGACCCTATTGCTGAAGATATCACTAACTTTGGATGCAGGACATAGAAATTAACCCTGACTGACCAGGGAACTCTGCCTTGCTGGCTAGCTTATATGGTGTCAAACTTCGCTGTGCAGGGTTCTGGGGCGCATATATATATACACGACCCCACTCAGCCCTGGACCCTGCATGATACTATACCGACTTACTCTGCGAGGTTTTCACTGTTGCCATAGTGGCATACAGGTTACAGGATTAACCAAGCACATTCTGATTGGATAGGAGGCTTGCGCCACAAGATGGATTTCAAACCTGGCTAAAATCTCATTGCTGTGAAAGTCATAGACCTCAAAGGAGAATCTACTGTTGTTATGTTAAATGAACTTGCTGTCAAACTGCATTCCAAATATCCAAGCTTATAACCATAGGTTTGTGTTGCTCTGAACTTTGGTTAGAGAAACTTTTTTTTTTCTTTTTTGCAGTTGATTCCAAAACACACAGTCAAAATGAGAAGCATACATATCTATAAGCACACCCATGTTGTAGTTCACTTAGAAGTATGGCTTAATAAATGTTTATTATTAGGCTATAAATATTATGGTGATATTTTCTAACCTGCTATCAACCAATGAAATACAGATGCCTGTTATATTTTAAAATAGCTTTGGTTCACCTGGGGCAGGGCCAATATTAATCTCCTAAACTATCTCCCGTATCTCTCTGGCCCCATCACGTGCCATCTGCTCCTAATAATTTCCGCCGAGCTACCTCCCATCCGTAACCCCAAATACTTGCTAAGGTTTTTCATCTGACCCAAATCTCCATCCCTGCCGGCTATGTGCTTCTTCTCCACCTCCTCCATGGCGGAGGCCTCCTTCCTTCACTTCCTCTATCTCCTTCCCAAGATCCTCTTCTGGTCTCTGACAGATTCCTTTCCCAAAGCCTGCAAACCTTGGCCACGCCTATCCCATTTTCCATGCCCAGGTGTATTGACTTTTTATTGGTCAAAGAGGAATAAGTTCTTAGGCAAGATTACAAACATTTTGGGGTATGTGAGTCTGCTCATTTGGGCAGCAACCAGACCAACTTCCAACAGTCCCATACGGCTGAAATATCTATGTGAACCTATCCACATCCATGGCTTAGGAAACATTCCAGAACAGTGGGCAGAAAGAATGAGAAGAGCTGTAAAATGAAGATTTCTTGACATGACGTGGCTGATGAACTTATCAATTCACAACAGCTGTGGTCACTTGCACAAGACTGGCACAAGATCAAACCAGTCAAAATTCCAACACATATGGGGAGGGGCCCCTGAGGCTCCACCCATAGAGGGGAAAATACTAGTTCTAGATGGATGCTGCGGGAAGGAGTGTCACTCTCCTTCAATGTCATGGCCTACAAGAGGTTGCCCAAGTCCTAGAGGTCAGCTCCATCCCTATTTTCATATGGGCAGCACTAATTGAACTCAGGGGTTATATTTTAAAAATAAAAGGTGATCATGAACTTGGAAGGGAGATGTGATGGTGGACATAGGGGAGGTAACTGGATATGATCAAAATACATTGTATAATATATGAAAACTTCAAACAATAACTGAGTGAAAAATACTACAGGGGAGGGGAATGGGGAGAGACAACACCTCATGGACCACCAGGTGCAGAAGAGTCAGAAATAGCAAACTGAAGCTTAAGATTAGCACATCAACCAGAAAGTTTTATTTGACAGTTTCATAGGCTTTCCCTGTTTGGTCACAGGCCTCACCTTATTTGCATGCCCACACTGGGCTGACCCTTACCAAGTGGATTCTTGGAAATTCAGGCTACTTAAGGCTTCAATACCAACCCTTCCTCCACTGGTGGACTCAACAGAGGAGACATATGAGGACTTCAGAGCCAAGCCTATGGTTAGTGACAAGAGACATTCTCTAGCCAACAGCCACTTCAATTATGCATAGAATAAGAGTAATTCTTCTCTTGTAAATTCTGCTTAGTAATTAAAAGATGTAGCACCAAATGAGACGAGACTACTATATTTAAAAATAGGAACAATAAAGGGGATCAAGTGGAAGGATAGAAGGAGCGATCAAGAGGTTGGACTGACTGATTGCAAACGCTTTATTTCCTGATCTAAACTCTTAATGTGAGTCACTCTGATGCTTGTAAACAAGATGAGTTCTTTGTACCTCCAGCTCCAAGGGTCCCCGAGAGACTTCTAACAGTGATTTCATCTCCTCTCGAGGACTCTGGGAACACACACAGCCCTGCATTCCACCCCAAAGCAAAGCTCTGGAGAGCAGGAAAGAAGGACCATCTGAACCAGTGTCCTCAGTGCAGCAGGCAGAGGGAGGCTGGAGAAAGTCATTAACTTTAAAAGAGAAAAACAAAAACAAAAACAAAGTATCAAGTGCCTGTGTCTTTCAATGTCAGCTTAATTTGGTGACTAGAAATGCACACATGTCCTTTTCAAAACAGACTTTAGAAGGTTATCAGAGGCTATAGATTTTTAAGAGATAGCATTTATATTGGCTACCCAGAGAACCATGCACTCTTGGTTGCAGTTAAAATACAGCTCTGTGCACTAGCATGCCAGTCCAATTCATTTCTTAGCAACAGATAAGAGCTCTTAGGGTTGTGGAACTCCTTCTCCCTGGGAGATACTGATCTCCCTGGATTTTGACTTCAGCTGCACATCATATTCTCTCTCTCTCTCTCTCTCTCTCTCTCTCTCTCTCTCTCTCTCTCT
>OU015746.1:72608708-72621808 GCA_907169655.1 Acomys percivali | reverse complement strand
TCTCTCTCTCTCTCTCTCTCTCTCTCTCTCTCTCTCTCTCTCTCTCTCTCTCTCTCTCTCTCTCTCTCTTTTCCCATGTACACACACACATAAGTTATTTTAGAATAATCATCCTTTCAGAGAGAGCTACTATAGAAGAACACAAGGTGATACAGGTTCAGAGGCTCCAGGGGATTGGAAGAGTATGCAAAACACACTGGGTGACGCTAGCATAGTAACTGTAAGCCTAACACCCCCTTGGTGATTATCAGTAACACATGATGGCTACGTTCACAACAAATCCTTATAAGCACCTAGAATTAGCCTGCCACCTGCTTGGGCCAGAGGTACAGAGGTGTGTCAGACATTTCGAGTAAGTATACACGCTCCCACTCAAGTCTGGGTCCCCTCCCTCCTCCTCCTCCTGCCTTTTCACTGTGACTGAACATAGGTCCTATATTTATTAGGAAGAACTGTTGCTCTCACTATCATCTGTAACTTACCTGTTGCCATGAGTCGCCCTGAAGACACCGGATGGGTCAGACCCCACCACCAGGCTCAGTATCCCATTGGCTGTACCAGTTGCATTCCTGAGGAGGCCCCTCATGTAAAGAAAGGTTGAATGATAAGACTGATGAAACTAGGATAGGAAACATTCTTATGTGGGTGGCCGTGAGATGACTGTAATCTTTTTCTTCTCCTGTACAGTGACTGAGTTTCTGATGATTTCCTCAATGCTTTCAAGCCTACTTCAATCTTTGGTATATTTTAAATGGCAGAATAATATGCAGCATAATTCAATGCATATTCCCATTTTAGCACTTATCACATCTTGTTGTACCTTTTTGTTTATATATCTGTCTCCTCCACTTGGCTTTGAGCTCTCTAGAACTTAGTCTATGCTTTAATTCATCTTAGATTCTGTCTCCTCCTCTGTACACAGCAGCTAAAGGCTCTGAATATAATAGGTTTTTAATGAATGAGTCAGCTTTGAGAGGCTCAATAGCCAAATACACCTGCTATTCATATATACATTTATGTAAAAGTAACTTTATTCTCCTGATGTAATTGTTGTCTTGGAAGTAATTGGCTCCTGATATAATTGTCCTGATGTAATTACTGCCTCCATCTGCTAACGTAGGCTAGTCTTGGAAGTTTCTAGATTCCATACAATCTAATCTAAGCCTAGAATGTCTTCAGTCTCTGAGACTTAACTGCTGAATAAGCTCACCATTTCTAGTTCTTTCTAAACTCTGGCCGGCTGGTTCAACTCAGCTGTTCTGGCTCAGATTCCTTTCCTGGGTGACTGATTCAATCTGGCTTCTCCCAGTTTCTGACTTTTTGCTTTGCTTGGCCTCAAACTACCTCTAGCAATCTGTCCTAATCTTCTCAGTCTCTGACTCACTTGTCTTCACTTTTGTCTGGCTTGTTCTCTCTTCAACCTATGTAAAACTCTCCTAGTAAGAATGCCTCTGAATTCCATGAACCAAACTGCCCAAACAGCACTGACTAGAACTCAGAGATCTTCATTCCTGTTCCATTTAACAAGTTGAGTTCCCAGCCATTATGTGAATTTCAGAGATGTGTAGGGTGTTAGAGAAGAGAGAGGTGGACACTATTTAATGTGCCTGTTTAGGAGAATTCCAAAGAAGAAAACTGCTAGGCTGCAGCTCAGAGGATGATTCTGAGATAGCCAGTAAGACTTCAGGGAAAGGGGTCATTAGGGACTAGGAATGAGAGCATTTGTAACCTGGGTGGGCATAGGTGTGAGGTTTAGTTCAATTGTTGTTCTTACAGGAGCATCATATGACAGACAAAAGATGAGGCTGGGAGAAAGAAGGAAAGCCAGGTGATAGTGGGCAAGTCACTAAAGCTTGTGAATGCATATATCGTGTGTAAGTGATGTTCATATATCAAAGGTATGCACATCATGAATGACTGCAGCTGCTGGGTGGTAGTGGCAGCACATGCCTTAAATCCCATCACTCCGGAGGCAGAGGCAGGTAGATCTCTGAGTTTCAGACCCATCTGCTTTACAGAGCGAGTTCCAGGACAGCCAGAGCTATACAGAGGAAACCCTGTCTCTGGAGGGATGAGGTGGGGATGGGGTGGGGAAAAAATGATTGAGGCATTTCAGAAAAAAATATTACTCCTTGACCTTGTGAAGAACAGAGTTGAGGGACAAAACTAGAGGAAGGAAAATCAATGAAGAGACAGTTGTTCTCACCAGCAAGAAATGAAGACTTGAACCAGGCCAAGGAAGGGTAGAAGAGAGAGACTGTTGGAGCCTGATTTAGGAGGTGAACTAACTGGTTTTGTTCCTGTTTAGTCTGTCTCTGCTTTCAAGACTGTACACTTCCTGAGGTCAGGGATATGCTTTCTAAGGGAACCCCTGGGTGAAGAGCTTCAGGTAGTCATTGCCTGTGAAGAGTTGGAGAGCCAGTCTCCTCCAGGGACGAATTCCCATATGGGTCATCCCTGGATACATGTATAAACAAGCAAAGCTAAATGGACCCAGAGGTCATACATATAACAATAGTAATTTTTCAAAGATGATAAATTTGTCAAGAGGGACCCTGGAGGAGCTGGGGGTGGAGAAGTAAAAGTGATGTAGATGCAGTGTTTATATATGAAGTTTTGAAAAATGTATAAACCAAACAAAACAAGAAAAAAGAAATGTCCATGACCTAGTTAGTACCTGGCAAATAATTACTTGATATGCACCTGTTCAATGCCAATATAAATTTAAGAAATTAAAAGCTTACACCCCTGTCTCCTGAGAGCATATAGCTTTGAGAAGTCCTTTTATGAATCAAATTGTCTGTGCAATGTTTGAAGTATAAAGCATGTGTATGTATGTATCATTATTGCCTCTTATTTTATTTAATTAATTTATTCAGATTACATCTCAATTGTTATCCCCTCACTTGTATCCTCCTGTTCCTCCCTCCCTCCCTCTTTCACCCTATTTCCCTCCCCTAGGTCTATGACAGAAAAGGACCTCCTCCCCTACCTGATAGATAGGCTATCTATCAAGGCTCATCTTGGTAGCCTGCTTATCCTTTCTCTGAATGCCACCAGGCCTCCCCACCAAGGGGAAGTGGTCAAATATGGGGCACCAGAGTTTATGTCAGAGTCAGTCCCCACTCTCCCCACAACTGTGGAGTTCTCTGATGGAATTTTGGGGTTCACTTATATACATTGTCATATCTGCAAATAGGGATAGTTTGACTTCCTCCTTTCCCATTTGGATCCCCTTGATCTCCTTTTGTTTTCTTATTGCTCTGGCTAGAATTTCAAGTACTTTGTTGAAGATACATGGAGAAAGTGGGCAGCCTTGCCTGGTCCCTGATTTTAGAGGAATTTCCTTGAGTATCTCTTCATTTAATTTAATGTTGCCTATTGGCTTGCTGTATATAGCCTTTATTATGTTTAGGTATGTGCTTTGTATCCCTGATATCCCCAAAACTTTAAACATGAAGGAGTGTTGGATTTTGTCAAATGCTTTTTTTGCATCTAAGGAGACAATCATGTGATTTTTTTCTTTTAGTTTGTTTATATGGTGGATTACATTGATGGATTTCAGTATATTAAACCATCCCTTTAATGAAGCCTACCTGATTATGGTGATGATATCTTTGATATTTCTTGTATTTGGTATTATCTCCTCTTTGAAGGTCTGGTAGAATTCTGCGCTGAAACCATCTGGCCTTCTTTTTTTTTTTTTTTTTTTTTTGGTTGGGAGACTATTAATTACTGCTTCTATTTCTGTAGGGGAAACAGGACTATATAGTTTGTTTACTTGATCTTGATTCAATTTTGGCAAGTGGAATCAAACAAGAAAGTTCAATTTCCCTTAGATTTCCAAATTTTGTGGCATATATGCCTTTGAAGTAGGATGTTTTAATTCTTTGTATTTCTTCAGTGTCTGTTGTTATGTCTCCCTTTTCATTTCTGATTTTGTTAACTTGCATAATGTCTCTCTGCTTTTAGTTAGATTGGATAACAGTTTGTCAATCTTATTGATTTTCTCAAAGAACAAGCTCTTGGTTTTGTTGATTATTTGAATTGTTCTCTTTGTTTCAAATTTATTGATTTCAGCCCTGAGTTTGATTATTTCATGATGTCTACTCCTCTTGAGTCTATCTGCTTCTTTTTTTTCAAAGGCTTCCAGATGTGTTGCTAAGTTGCTTATATGGGATGTTTCTAATTTTTTTATAAAGGCACTTAGTGCTATGAATTTTCCTCTTAGCACTGCTTCCAATGTGTCCCACAAATTTGAGTATGTTTTTCCTTAATTTTCGTTGAATTTCAGGAAGTCCTTAATTTCTTTCTTTATTTCTTCCCTGACCCAAGTGTCATTGAGTAAAGAGTTGTTTAGTTTCCATGTGTGTGTAGGCTTTCTGTTGTTGTTGTTGAACTCCAGTTTAGATCTGATAGGATACAAGGTATTATTTCAATCTTCTTTAGTCTGTTGAGGCTTGCTTTGTGACCTACTATATAATCAATTTTGAAGAAGGTTCCATGCAGTTCTGAGAGGAAGGTATAACCTTTTGTGTTTGGGTGAGAAGTTCTATAGATACTTGTTAGATCTATTTGATTCATGACATTGGTTAGTGTCATTATTTCTCGGTTTAGTTTCTGTTTCAATGACCTATCCTTTGGTGAAAGTGAGGTGTTGAAGTCTCCCACTATTAATGTGTGGGAAACAATGTGTAGTTTAAGCGTTGTTAATAGTTCTTTTACAAATGTGGGTCCTCTTGTATTGGGAGCATAGATGTTCAGAATTGTGATGTCATCTTGGTTGACTTTACCTCTGATGAGTATGACGTGTCCTTCCTCATCTCTTTTGATTAACTTTGGTTGAAAGTCTATTCTATTAGATATTAAAATGGCTACACCAGCTTGCTTCTTGTGTCCATTTGGAATACCCTTTTCCAGCCTTTTTACCCTAAAGTAATGTCTATCCTTGTGGGTAAGATATGTTTCTTGAGTGCAGAAGAATGTTGGGTCTTGTTTATGTATCTATTCAGTTAGTCTGTGTCTTTTTATTGGAGAATTGAAACCATTGATGTTGAGAGATATTAATGACCAGTGACTGTTAATCCCTTGATTTTAATGTTGGTTGCAGTAAAGTGTTTGTGTGGTTATGTTTTTGCAATGGTGTAGTTATCTATTTCCTGTGTAATTTTGGTTGTAGCCTGTTACTTTTGCATGGAGCTTTCCTTACAGTAACTTCTGTAAGGCCGGATTTGTAGATAGGTACTGTTTGAATTTGATTTTGTCATGGAATATCTTGTTTTCTCCATCAATGGCTACTGATAGTTTCTCTGGGTATTGTAGTCTGGCCTGGCATCTGTGGTATCCTTAGGGTTTGCAGGACCTCTGTCCATACCCTTCTGGCTTTTATGGTCTCTGCTCAGACGTCAGATGTGATTCTGATAGGTTTGCTATTATATGTTACTTGGCCCTTTTCCTGTGCCACTTTTAATATTTTTTATTTGTTCTGTATATTTTGTATTTTGATTACTATGTAGCAGGAAGTTGTTCTTTTCTAGTCTATTCTATTTGGTGGTCTGTAGGCCTCTTGTATGTTTATATGCATCTCCTTCTTTAAATTGAGGGTATTTTCTTCTATGATTTTGTTGAAAATATTTTCTGGGCCTTGGAGTCAGGTGTCTTCTCTTTCCTTAATGCCTATTATTCTCAGGTTTCGTCTTTTCATGGTGTCCTTGATTTCTTGGATGTTTTGTGTCAGGAATTTTTCAGATTTAGCAATTTCTTTGATGGTTGTTTCAAGTTCTACGATTGTATCTTCTAGTCCAGAGATTCACTCCTCCATCTTTTGGATTCTGTTGGAGAAGCTCGCCTGTGTTGCTTGCTTTCTTCTCTAAGTTTTCTTGTTTCTGTTTTTCTTCTGTCTGTACCTTTATCATTGTTTCCA
The DNA here is from genome assembly GCA_907169655.1 of Acomys percivali. Taxonomy (NCBI): domain Eukaryota; kingdom Metazoa; phylum Chordata; class Mammalia; order Rodentia; family Muridae; genus Acomys; species Acomys percivali. Next base: position 72,615,885 of record OU015746.1, on the reverse strand, counting down.
TTTTCATCTTCAGATCTTGAACTGTTTTATTGATATCTTTCATCTGATTGTTCGTATTTTCTGAAATTTCATCCAGTGCCTCTCTATAGGCCTCTTTTATGTCGTCAACCTGCTTGCCTGCATCTTCCTGCATTTGTTTACGGATTTTATTTGTTTCCTCCATTATCATCTTCATTACTAAGGATTTGATGTCATTTTCTTGTATTTCAATTAGATTTGAGTTCTCAAGGTTGCTTTCTTTGGGATAGCTGGGATCTGGAGATGCCATATTTTGGTTTTTGTTGTTTGTGTTTTTTATATTGGTCTTTAGTCATCTTGCTGTTTCTGATGTTAGAGAGGTAGCTTCTGGTGTCCTTCACTGTTGTTGAGAGCAGACTGTTGATTAGTGATTATAGGTGGAGGGCCCCTGCCTGTGGGGATCAGCAAACTCTTCCCTGGGACAGGCAGGTGGCCTGGTTTTGGCTCCAGGAGACTTTGCTCCACACCCTGGGCTCCCCACTGGGTCAGCAGAGATAGGTGCTGGTGCTCTGCAGCCCCAGGATCAGTTCAAGGTAGTGTAGGTAGAGCAGGTTAGCCTGTGTTTGGCTGGGCTTTAAATACTCTGCCCTCGGGCCTTGGGGTTTTGGGTCCTAGGCTCAGATCACCCTAGCATTCCTGAACCCTAGCTGGCTTCTAGTATTTGTTTAGGTTTCTTCCTGATCCATCCACGCAGTTGGGCCTAGGTTCTGCCCACCAGGGAGAGAGCAGCTACTGCCTTCTGATTGTTGTTAGTTTGCTAGATTTTTGTGCTGTCCCTTCAGGCCTGCCCATCCTCTTCTGAGAGTGTGGGAGGCCCTGCTAGGCTGTGGAGCCTGGCTAAGATGACCAATTGTATAGGACCAGTCTGCTGGGGCAGATTGCTAGGTTTCTGCGGGATCCCTTACAGACCGTGCAGCTGTGGGTGGATAACTGTCCACAGCCGCCTAGGCCCCCATGTCTGGGGTTCACTCCCATATAGTGAGCTCATGCTGTAGTGCAAGGCTACAGTTCGCAGTTCACTGATGGTTTCTGGTCCAGACTCTGGGGATTGGGCTCCCGTCCTTCGTGGGCCTTTGGATGACTGGAGGCCAGACCCACCTGTGCCCTGTACTGTGAAGACTCCTCTCACCTAGTTTTCTCCAGTTTTTGCAGTCTGTGGCTCCCAGTAAGGTCCCTGATCTCCTCCCTGTAGGTCAGATACAGTGCGTGCTCAGCGGCGCCATCTTGGAATCCTCATTATTGCCCCTTAAAAGCTAAATTCCCACCAGTTTTAAAAAATAAATTGTAATTATTTTCTTTCTTCTCTATATAAAATGTAGCTTCTAATTTTTGAAGACAGGAAAAGAGCAGACTAGATTTGAGTTAGTTGAAAATCTGTAGCTAAGTGGTGACATTTATTGCCTGTTAAAGTGCTCTTGGACTCTGTGGATGTAAGCGTGCATGAGGCCTTGGGTTTAATTCCTAGCTTTGAAAAGAATTATGTGCGGTAGCCTGTAATCCTAGCACTTGGGATGTAGAGACAGAAGTTCAGGCATTCAAAGTCAGCCTGGGATGTTCTCCCCTCGGTCCCAGGCTGTGCCTTTTAATTATTGGGAAATGTTATCCACGTCTTGCACTTTGTAATCTACTTGAAGAACTGGCTTTCAAAATAAATTTAATTCCCTTAATAATTTTTAGATGAAAAGTGGTTTCATATTTTACATCCCAACCTGCCTGCCCAGGTCCATATTGCACTAGGAACATTGAATAGGTTGTTCGTCTTGTGGCATGTGAACAACACGTGCTTCCACATGTTGCTCAGGTGCTCCATCAAGACATGAAGGCATAGACTCTACATCCTTCTCACCGAGGAACTAGGGTCTTTCTTGGAACTTTGTGATTTAATGCTGTGCATCATGGTTTCTTTGCTGTCTTCTTCTTTAAGGAATGGAGTCACTGCATTTCCATGCATTCTTCTTTATTGTACTTGTCAGAAAAACATGGTCCAGATAAAATGTGTATCAGCTCAAATGTGATGTCACTCCGTTTGCTACTAGTCTTTCACAGATATTTTTCTTAACTATATGAATACATATAGATTGCAAAATTGTTCTTTAAAACACAATAAACGTCATAGCTTATATATTAAAACAAAAACAAAAAAAAAAAAAAAACAAAGTCAGCCTGGGAGATAGCTCAATTGGGGATACAGATGTTAGCTCTCAAACCCAGGCAAACAGTTAACTGAGGTGCCAATTAACATACCTGATGCTCCTAGCATCCCTCAGTCCCTACCTGTTACAGGGTCTTCCTGGCTGGCATACCCCACTCCCAGCCCTAAATTTCTCTAGTCCAGAGGCTGGGCTGGGCTACCCTTCCTTTAGCTGCTTTTGCCTGTATAACCTCGGCCATTTTGACCATCAGTCCTATTGGCCTCTTTGCCTCTTGGCAGCTGCTCTTGGTTCCTGATCTCTTGGCCTCTTGGTTCCTGGCTTTGCCATCTTTTCGATCTCCTCTCATGGCCTGGGACAGTTTGCTGACCATGTTCACTCTGAACTCACCCAAAGTCCTCTGCCTGTGTTCTCCCTTATATCTGTAATAAAAACCTCAACCCCTTCAGAGCAATCATGTTTTCCTTTTATTAAATGTAAATCCAAGTAATTGTCAACACTGAAATAAATAGGAATGTGGACTATATGTATATAAAAATTATGTAATTTCTAAACTAATTTTTTTGCACTTCTAATAAAACTTGGCTCAAACCATCACCAAAAGGAAATATACGTTATAGCCCTATCTGCATCACAATGTATACTCCTGGATGGATGGCCAGGCCTATTTTCATGAAGCAGTCTGACATTTGTTCCTAGCAAATATACCAGGTAGAGGTTTTGCCACCTTTTTTGCTGTTGTTTGTTTGCTTGTTTGTAAGACAGATGCCAGGTTGGCCTGGAATGCTAGATGTAGTTAAGAATGATAGTGAACTTTCAAAATGTAGGTTGGGGGGAGGGGTCCACTTGTGTTCACAGGTGTACTTCTATTTGTACTCCTGTGTTCTGGAGACCAGAGGACAATCTTAAATGTCGTCCTTTTGAACAGTGGTTCTTAACCCATGGGTCACTCATGACCCCACTGGTGTTTGGACAACCCTTTCACAGGGGTCACATATCAGATATCCACCATGCCTGGCTTATTTATCATATTTTAAAGGCTAGCCTTATAAGAACCTGCTGAGCCAGGCAGTGGTGGTGCATGCCTTTAATTCCAGGACTCAGGAGGCTGAGGCAGGCAGATCTTTGTGAGTTCAAAGCCAGCCTGGTCTATAGAGAGAGTTTCAGGACAGCCAGAGGTGTTACACAGAGAAACCATGTCACAAACAAACAAACAAACAAACAAACAAACAAGAGAAAATTTAGAGTTGTGAAGTAGCAATGAAAATAATTTTATGATGAGGAACTGTATTAAAGAGTCACAGCATTAGGAAGGTTGAGAAATACTGCTTTAAAACATATCTGTTTGATTTGGGTCAAGGTCTCTTATTTGGCCTGGAACTCATCTATTAGGCCAGACTGGGAGGTCAGTGAACCTACAGCATCCTCTTGTCTCCATTGAATGAGGAAAAGAAATAAAAGTGCTTCCAGAACTCAGGAGGCAGAGGCAGGTGGATCGCTGTGAGTTTGAGGCCAGCCTGGTCTACAAAGCTAGTCTAGGACAGCTAAGGCTACCAAGAGAAATCCTATCTTGAAAATAAAAAAAAAAAAAAAAAAAAAAAAAGGATAAATACATTTCTTGTTTATAAGCCTGCAATTTTGTAATATTTTGTAACAGCATTTACAAGAGTCTGGCAAATGGTTCCCCAGCAGACCTGCCAGCTCAGGGCCACTGTCTTTCTGCCTATATGTCCGAAGGTTCAGTCTAGTTGACTTTTTGTAGATAGGTCTGTTCTGGACTTATTTGGGTTCCCATAGCTCTCTGTGGTTCTTTTTCTCAGTTCTGATAAGCCCTGGTGTTGTCACCAATAACTTCAACTGCAGACTTCCCTAAAATGGTGCCAGGAGCATTTCTCTAGGAATTTGCTCAACCCTCCAAGTGGGTTGCCCAGGAAAATAAGCCGGTGATGTCACAAGGCATGACACTTGCAGTTCTTCTTAAGTCCCCTTCTGCACAGTCGGAGGTAGGGTCCTGTCCTTTGCTCTCTCAATCCAATTATGTCCTGTGCTCCCCAGGGCTGTACAGAGGCGCTTGCTTTCCATCAGCCACATCTGCACTCAGGTATGATGGTTTTCTGGCTATGGTTATCTCCCTACACTTCTTCCCTCTGGGCACTGAGGTGCTGTGGGGATGGATGTCTGGACATCTTTAGTTCTCTAGTGTAAGGAGGTCGGGTAGAGACTCCTTTGAGTCTATTCCTGGAGGATCAAAGGCTTTTTCAAGCTTGATGATGCCTCAGACACTTCACAAGTAGAATGACTTCGCCCGTTTTCCTTATCTGCTGGCCATAAACACATCCAAGCCTTTACTTCCTGGTTTAAAAGCTACCTCTCATTCTTTGAAGTGGCACCATTGCTACCTCTGCCCTTTCTGGCCAAATGAAAAGGAAGAACAGAGGCATGACCTTTCACCGAGATAGCGTTTGGAACAGTTCACTTATCAGGCTATGCCCTGTTCGAAGTACAGCTCTTGTTTGTTGCTCTCCTCAAAACCCTATTTTGAAATGAGTGTAAACTGTCCGTTTATCTAAATGCAGCTATCTAAAAGATTTCCGCCCAAACTTATAAGGAAAGGTACGTCAGGGAGAAGCAAAATCCAGCCTGTGTCGGAAACTCTCATTCCCAGAGGGCTTTGTTTCTTCTCTAGCCTGAACAGAGTGCAGCCGTGACTCCCAGGACTCACCGAGAAAGCGGAGAGCAGAGACACAGCTCCAATACACGGAAGCCATGACGAAGACGGCCACTTGCACTTATCACTTCCTTCTTATGAACTGGTACATTTTCCTCTATTATTACATCCCAAATATTGGAAAGGGTGAAGAGAAGTTAAAAGAATTCCACGACGGTACACGTTGGAAGTACCTGACGATCCTTAATCTGGTAAGTCTGTGTCTGGAACCAAGTTATTAGCAGGAATGTGAGAGCTTTTCCATAAGCCACTTTACTGAACACAAGTCCCCTACATGTCTTCTGTCTTCACGCTTGGGGAGTTTGGGGCTTCCCGTTATTCAACAAACTCTCTTTAGCTACTGGGGTGTCTAATTGTTAAATGCTCTTTTTATAAAAGACTCTTGGAGTCCTACTGGGGGACCACACGCATGAGTGCAAAACACAGAAGAGATTTTGAACCTTGCTTGGCAAAGTCTGTGAAAAGAAGGCAGAGTGTCGCATGTTGTGTAGGAAGTGCGACTTCCAATGGAGGAATAATGTCATTTGACAGCACACACCGACTCACAGATTTATCCAAGAAAAGCAAACACATTTTGCCACCTTCGTCTCCCACTATAATTTTTTTTATAGGCTCAAGTTCCATCTGAAAGGAGAGCCAACAGCCAGTACACAGTTTCAACTATTTTAAAACCAAACTTATAACTTAATTTCCTTTTGTCTCCCTAACCTGAGCTAATGAACAAAGTCTGAATAAATGGGAGAAAAACTGCCTTGTAAGAAGTATACGTAAAGCTAAAAGCTAAAAATGGATCCTCCTTCAGACATGGGAATTGATGGTTCAGCTTTTGTTGTTGCTGTTGCTAAAATGCAGAGTTCTGCTGGGCAGTGGTGGAGCACACCTTTAATCCTAGCACTTGGGAGGTAGAGGCAGGCAGATCTCTGAATTCAAGGCCAGCTTGATCTCTCTATATAGAGAGAGTTCCAGGGCAGTGAAGGCTACACGGAGAAATCTTGTTTAAAAAACAAAGAAACAAAACAAATTAAAACAACAACAACAAAAATGCACAGCTCCATGAAAGCACCTGGTCTCAGAAAGCTGCAAAAAATATTCTTGTTTTCAGTATTTATTTTTATTTTATGAGTATGAGAATTTTTCCTGCATTGCCTACATGTGTGCATACATGCCACATATATGTCTGGTGCCTCTGGAAGCCAGAAGGCAGCATCAGATCTCCTGGAACTAGAGTGGATTGTGAGCTGCCCTGTGGGTGCTGGAAACTGACGCTGAGGCCTATGCAGCAGCAACAGGTAACCTTAACAACTGTGCTATCTCTCGGCCCTGTGATCATAGTATGCTAACCTTAACAACTGTACTATCTCTCGGCCCTGTGATCATAATATGCTAACCCTTCAGAATCGTCCGCAGCAGCATCCTCATTTTGTAAGCAGACAAGATGCAGGGTGAGAAAAGATGCTGCAAAGCTGAGCAGGCAGAAATGTTGAGCGCAGGTTGAAGAGGCCCTCAAGGCTCTGTCCGCTTCCTTCTGGCCTTGTCTTCACCTCTTGGTATTGGCCTAAATAGTTTGAGTTCTGGACTCAGCTCTCTTGTGCCACAAAGTGTCAAGGTAGCTGTTTGTTTCATTCTTGATATTTTATGAGGGAAAAAGTCGAATAATCGGAAAAGAAAACAAAGACTGATTTTATAGAACTCTAAGAACTTATGTAAGTATAAAACAATGAAATTTTTATCTCTGTTGGGTAAACTGGGGGGAGGGGACCGGCACATGGCTATCTGTGTTTAATCCACTAATCAAACTCAGGCTCCAGTATGGACATTCTACTGCACATGACTGCAGAACAGGACACACTTACCACATAGCTTCAGAAGCTGCCTCCCTGGCCTTCTGCCTTTCAAGGCCATTTCCTCTCCTCATTTTCTGTCTATGGAATGGCCTAGTGTTTTTTTTTTTTTCCAACAGGAACCATTTTTTTTTATTAATTTATTCATATTACATCTCAATTGTTAGCCCATCCCTTATATCCTCCCATTTCTCCCTCCCTCTCGCTTCCCCCCTTCTCCCCTCCCCTATGTCTGTGACTGAGGGGGACCTCCTCCCCTTGTATATGCTCATAGGGTATCGAGTCTCTTCTTGATGACCTGTTATCCTTCCTCTGAGTGCCATCAGACCTCCTGGTTTGTTGGCTTTTTTTTATAAAAAGTATAATGCTTTTATTTATTTTGTCTGTATGTACGTGTGTGTGTGTGTGTGTGTGTGTGTGTGTGTGTGTGTGTGTGTGTG
>OU015746.1:72581240-72599622 GCA_907169655.1 Acomys percivali | reverse complement strand
TGTGTGTGTGTGTGTGTGTGTGTGTGTGTGTGTGTGTGTGTGTGTGTAAGAGAGAGGGAACATGCTCATGTACATATATGCATATGTACATGCATGTTCATATGTGTGGAGGCCAGAGGTCAGCCCAGAGCTCACCACTGATTAGACTGACCAGCAAGTGATTTCAGGGGTCCACCTGTCTCTGCCTGCACCCCACAGTGCTGAGGATACAGACTCACACTGCACCACACCTTGCTTTTACACAAGTGCTGGGGGTCTGAACATGGGTCCTCGTGTTGCGAGGCAGCCATTCCAGTGTCTGGGTTGGATCTCAAGCCCTCCAGCTTTTCCCTAATTATCTTTCTGGAAAGGACTCCTGACCCTGCCACCACTGTGTCACGCCCTTCACCCTGAGCTGTATGTTTGGCTCTTACCTCTGTGCAGCCACGCATACACCTCATTACACTCTCCCTTTAAACTCTATTTTGCTTCTGTTTTAGGCGAAGACCATTAGACTAAATACTGTACACATTATTATCTCCTAAATGAATTTTTCTCAATCAGTTTTAGTGTGCAAGGTCAAAGCCCAATGAGCCGGAATCCCAGCCCTTGAATTGGCTCTGCACCCAAACAACCCAACGTCCCCTCCTTCTGGTGTCAGCATTGCTCCCAGAGGGCTACGGTTTTACATCAGTGAGGGATGTATTAATTAAAGCCAATGAAGATGCTCATTTGTTGTAATGAATTTAGCTCTTGCAGGCCATTTTCTTTGGGGTCGCCTCCCTGGATGATGTGCTGAAAAGAATCAGCGGGAGGAAAGACATCAAGTTCATCACATCCTTCAGAGATCTGCTTTTTGCCACATTGGCTTTCCCTGTATCCACAGTAAGTGCCCAAATATGCATCCAACATCATCTTCATATAAAATGGGTGGATGCTTCTCCTGGGACATCAAGGTTGTCTGGGGACTAGTTACTATAACCAAACAATCTACATTTCCATAAGGTTCCTTCCTGCGGACTGACTACATTGACCAGCATCACCAGGGAGCAGGGTGCAGGACACATGGCCATAACATTAACTTCCTATCTATGTGAAGGTTTTATGCATGGCCCTTGTTGCAGCCTGGTGGTAAAGCTTAATCAAAATAAAATCAGCTCTCCATGGCTGTGGGTTTTGCATCCACAAGTTCAACTAAATATGAATCAAAAATATTTGACAAATGGATAAAAATCAAACTAAAAATACTTATAACAACGATGTAACATTTGCATCATACTGGATATTATAAACAGTCTCTAGGTGATCTAACACACACAGGGGATGTATATGGGCCCTGTGCAAGCATAATTCTATTACATATAGAGGACTTGAGCATCTGTGGATTGTAGTATCCTTGGGGATGCTAAGGGATGACTGTCTTGGAGGGACAGCCTTGCTTCCATCATGATGACAGGAAGGAGAGTCCTAAGAGGGAAAAATGATCTACTTCCCTTCCTATACATCCAGAAAGCTATAAAATATAAAATTTGTAAAAAACAAAAAACAAAAAACCCCTCAAACAAAAACAAAACAAAACAACAAAACAAAACAAGAAAGAAAAGAAGGAACAAACAAAGAAAAAGAAAAGAAGACCTCAAGGTTGGGCCAAGAACACATTAGGAGAGAGTGACAGCTCAGTGCAGAGCATGGGGCAGGTGCTTCATTCTCTGTGTCCAGTGGACAGGAATCGGGCAAAGCGAGCTGTGTACACGCGGAAGCTTGTGTTCTGGTGCTCCCCAACTGCTGTCGCTTTGTTTTGCTTCTGTTGGTTAGCTAGGATGGAAACAGACTGAGGTCACATGTGCTGGCTGCGCAGTGGGGCCTGGGATGAGAAATGACTGCCTTGCTCCTCCCTCAGTGCTTCCTGTGGCTCTGAGACTTCAACACTAAATGCAGAAGGAAGCTTCCCACCTCTGAGAGTGCTCAGAAGAAGAGAGCACTTAGTGTTCCAGGTTGCTTTGTGGAATACCAACACCTCTATGCTCAGGAACTATAAAGTTCAAGGTTCTGAAAGGAACAATGGAGTCTGTTCATTTTTGCTTGCACATTGCATGTTCAGAAGGTAGTGTGATGGGAGAGTTAATAGCCCGCCCCATCCTCTCATCACAGAACACAGAGGGTAGATGCTGGGACTTGGCATACAAAGGGTGCAGCCAATGCAAGTAAACCCAAAGTCTGGGCAATGGAGAGATCCGACTCCCACTGTACTCCAAGCCTTCTGTTTTTCTTTGCCATGACTACTTAAAGGGAGGAGAGTGCAAGTACACACACACACACACACACACACACACACACACACACACACACACTCAGATGAGGAGATCATTGATGACAATGAAAGATTTGTGCTGCTCTGTGCATCTTTTGTGTCTGTATCTTCTCTGCCAGGCACGATGGCCATCGTGGCTTTCTCACACACTGCACCCATTGAAGAGTCCTCAGAGAGCCAGGATTCAGCTCTTCTACAATAAGCATTTCCTACTTCACTTTATGTCTGTAAGAGGTATATAGCATAGCCTTCAAACTGCCATCAATTTTTATATTACTACTTCCTTTGTTAGCTTCGAAACTTCTGATGAAAAACAAACCTAATAATGGTATTTTTGTGTTTTCTTTCCAGTTTGTGAGTTTAGTATTCTGGACCCTCTTCATTTATGATCGGAGTCTCGTCTACCCCCAGGGCTTGGATGATTACTTCCCAGCATGGACTAACCATGCAATGGTGAGTGGAAGGAAATTAATGAACACAGAAGTCAGTGGCTTCCATACTGACCACTAAAGTGCCTGTGCATGTTTCCAAGGTATTCTTCAATGCCCTCCCGTTCACTCCTGTCTCCTTATCCTGTCACGATTTTAAAAAGTATCCTGAGGAGTGCTAGAGAGATGGATGGTTCAGTGGTTAAAAAAACACTTGATTTTCCAGACACCTGAGGTTCAATTCCCAGAACCTACGTGGTAGCTTCCAACTGCTTGAATCTACAATTCCAGGGGATCTGACGCCATCTCCTAACCTCCATGGGAACCATGCATGCATGTGATGCGCATACAAACATGCAGGCAAATCTTCACATACAGAAAATAAAAATAAATCTTTTAAAAAGCATACAGATGATGTAAATGGACAAAATCTAGTATTTCAGCCACAGGGGTCTACTGAAAGCTGAGATGAAGAGCTAAACAGTTGTTATGTTGCTTAGGGAAGTCATTTAAAAGTCATGCTACCAAGAAAGGCGACCTTTGGCAATTCTAAAAAAGAAGTGACTTTTGCCCATGACTAATAATGAAGTTCATTTCCAGGAATGGAATAAAGGAATGTTTAAACAAAAATCTATCCCCATGTCCAAATAATATGTTACTCTAAAGGGCAAAGCAGCAGCCACTCACCAAGATTTTTTCCAGGACTGTGTATGGCTAACTAGTATTTACAGGTTTCACTGTGTTTTATCCGCCATGTATTTTTCATTGATGCCAATGCTTTTGAGGAGTTAAACTGAAAGCCCTACCTGTTGGGTCAGGTCACTGGAGTCTAAAGAGTCATCTGTGACCCAGACAAGCAGGGCTAGCAAGCTGTGTCATCCTCCACTGCAGTGCTGGGCCTGAGTCCTTAGAGCTGTGTATATAAAGTCTCCCTGGGCAACCCTGGGTCAACTCCTCAATGCTTACAGCTGTGTTTCCACACTACAGGGCAGTTGAAATAGGAAGAGCTTAGATTCTAGGAAACAAGGCATTTAAAACTCAGGAGACCCCATAAGGGCGTAAAACTCCCAAGTTTACCCAAAGACTTTTTTTTCTGCCCTTGAAAGATCCTGTTGTCTCAAACCTCATGGCAATGAATGTAGAAAAGCCTCTCTGCCCACTATTACTACCCCATATACCCCACACTCATAAAAAAAAAAACCTGTTTTAATATTTTGCTGTGAGAGAGACACTGACTATTGGCTGAGTACTGTTCTCTGGTTTCTGGTATAATTTAGCGTACAAGATCAAAATCTACATGTTAAGTTACCCCTCTTCCCAGTGTCTTGTCTTGGCTAGTTTTTGTTAGTATTCATCTGGGAAGCCTTCATAGTCAATATTTCCAATGTGGATAGATGGTGGGGGGTGGTATTTTTATTCATGTATATGTACCTTTGAGCTTGTGGTGTGTGTGTGTGTGTGTGTGTGTGTGTGTGTGTGTGTGTGTGTGTGTGTGTGTGTATGTACCTGTGGTGCCCAGAGATTGATGCTGAATGTCTTTGTCAGTTACTTGCCACCTGGTTTTTTCAGACAGGGTCTTGGACAGAACCTGGAGCTCACTGATCTAGTTGGGCTGACTGGCCAATGAGTTTCCAGGGATCTGCCTCTCCCCCACCCCAGCCTCCCGCACTCTCTGCCCCCAGTGCTGAGGTTACAGACACAAGCCACCCTGTCCACCTATTTGTGGGAGCCTAGGAGCCAAGCTTAGATCCTCATGCTTGTAGTACAGAGTCATCAACTTGAGCCATCTCTGGTTCCATTTTTTTAATGTCAAGTTCCTTGAATATGAGCTGATTTAATGCACATGCCCTTCTTTAGATGAGTACCACAATTTTGAGTTTTACAAATAAAAGGGGAAGGAAACAAAAAGCTAGGAGGCTATTATGTCCCTGACCTGGGGCCAGCAATCTGTCAACCATGGCTCATCTGGGGTGGTGATCCCGTGATACAAGACTAATTTGCTATTGCCTTTTACCAGTTAAATCTAGAACTTGCACTTTCTGATTCAGCTTTACATTTCCCTGGGGGGTGGGGGGAGGGAGAATCAAAAAGCTTAATTAATATGAAAAAGTGAGAATTTCCACTTAGGAAAAAAATTGTGACTCCCTGTTTGTATGCCAATAACCAAAACTTGGGACAGAGTGAGGGGGCAGGAAGCATGCACCTGCTGGGGCTGGATGCTGCTCCCACAGGTTGTAAGGCAGAGTCTTGAACGTACTTTTTATCTGGAGACAAACCCACTCATGGAGCCCACTCCCCAGGCTTTGTGAGCTCAGCTGGTTTCCCTACAATGACTCCCAGCTCCCTCCCTCTCTGAGTCCCACTTTCTGCTTGGATTCTCTCCAGTCAGTTGAGATGGTGATGCCCAACCCTAGTGACCTTGATAAGTAAACAGCCATATGGATGGTTGATCATTTGGGAAGCAAAGAACTGGATGATACCGTACATCATATCCGTGAGCCAATTATTAACAGCAAGACAGATACTGTTCTGTAGAGATGCTTAAGTATTTTTTGTGCCTGTCCCACCTGGAAGAGGGGTGTCAGAAATCTGCCCCTTAGCCTTTGATTGTCCTAGTTATTCCTCCCTTAGAGAGACCTGGCAAGTGTCAAAAGAGGTGGACAGTTTGAATTAGGGAAGAAGAGGAGGAGGCAGCCTGTCATTGGTTAGACACCGACGTTTCCATGTTTCTCTTCATTTAATTGGAGAAAAATCTCAAAAAACAAAACAAAACAACAACAGCAACAACTATCAGCAAGGCCACTTGGGGTTCCTAATAGAACCATCTCCAGACATCCTGCTTCTGTTTAGTGTTGGCTCCAAATTGAGTCTTTGCAGCTACATCTCATTCATGGACCCAGACTGTTGTCTCCTCTGGTTATTTTCTGTGCTTACTATTACATCTTTCTAGCCTGATGCTTCAAGGATGCTCTTGGTCAGATTCTTACACAGTGGTGGCTGGTTAAGGCCTAGCAAGATGGCTCAGTTGGTGAAGTTCTTGCTGGAGAAGAATGAGGACTCGGTTCCATTCCTCACTACCACAGGCTCTGTGAGAGATGGTATCTAAAAAAAAAAGGTGATGCGCTGGCTAGTTTTATGTCAACTTGACACAAGCTATAGATATAGACGTCTGAGAGGAGGGGAACCTTGATTGAGTGTTCCCCTATAAGACTGGACTGTAGACAAACCTATGATCCATTTTCTTGAGTAGTGATTGATAAGGGAGAGCCCAGTCCACTGTAGGTGGTACCAATGCTAGGGTGGCTGTCTTGGGTTCTATAAGAAAGCAGGCTGAGCAAGCCATGGGGAGCAAGCTAGTAAGCAGCACTTCTCTATGGGCTCTCTGTCAGCTCCTGCCTCCAAGTTCCTGCCCTACTTGAGTTCCTGTTCTGACCTCCTTCTGTGATGATATAGAAGGATAAGCCAAATATGTTCTTTCCTCTCCAAGTTGCTTTTGGTCATGGTGTTTCATCGTAGCAATGTTAACTCGAAGGCAAGCCAAATCCAAATGAGAAAGATGCCTAACATGGACCTCTAGCTTTCACATGCATGTGCACACATATGTATGTTCCCATGTACACATCTATAAGAATATGTAATATATGCCCTCCAGTCAAAAAATTGGAAAAAAACATTACAAGGGAATGAAGAAATAGCTTAGTCACAAAGTGTTTGCCACAGTAGCATGAAGATCTAGTTGGATCCCGAGACCCATGTAGTAAACCCTGGGTGCTCCTGCACATGCCTGTAAGCCAGGGCTGGAAAGGCAAAGATGGGAAGATTCCTGGAGCCAGTCTAGCCAATCAGTGAGCACTAGCTTCACTGACAGACCCAATCACCAAAAAAGTAAGATGGAGTACAATTGAAGAAGGCAACCGTATACTGACCTCTGGCTTCCATGCACATACACTAACAGGTACACACACGCACACACACACACACACACAGGGTTCATATGTAGAATGGTCTCCAAAGACCGACCTAGACCTGGATACCTAGGGCCTTTCTGTTGGCAAAGGATGGAGCACTGAAGAGATGGGTACGGGTGGGAGGCCATGAGGTTACTGGTGAGCATGCTTATCGAAGGGATTGTACAATCCTAGCTTCTGGGCTCTTTCTTCTGGCCATGAGATAGCAGTAGGAGATTTGATATTTATGTATTTACTCTCCACATGCTCCCTGGCATGCTCTGCTGCTTTTCTATGTTGAAAGAACCCTCAGAATCTATGAGCCCCAATAAACCTTTTTCTCTTTACAAGCTGCCATCTCGGGCATTTGTTATCGCAGTGGGGAGCTGAGTAGCTTCCAGGTTAATTTGTCAACACTCCCAGTCTCACCAGTGCCCTTCTAAGACAACCCAAAGAAAAGGACTCATTGCTGGAAAGTGCACTAGAGGGACAAGGGGCATTTGGCCTAGGTGCTTCTGTGTGGGACCCAACTGCTTCCTAGAATGAGTCCCTCCCTTACTAACCCGCCTTTCTCTCAGCCATATGACAACCATGGCATCACCAGCGCCCTGTGGTCCTGAAAGGTTCTTTGACTTCACAGTATCCCCTATGCTGACTCAATGTTAGCTTTCTTTTTGCAATTGTTTTCTTGTCCTTATCTGTGATGCTGTTCCAGTTCCATGGCACTCCTCTGTGATGCTGTCCCTGGTTTTGTGGCACTCTCCTCTGACCCTGTATATTTCTAGGAATGTATTAGCTTTGAAACTAATTGAGTCTTTGGGATCTTCCTGCCCAAGGTTCTGACTTACTGGAAATATGTGGTTCCTGTTATGGTCAACAGACATTTTCCTGTCCTCATTACATTTTCAGTCCAAATAATAATCTCAGAGAGATGCTCGCATCTCCCTTGGTCAGGTTGCCTGAGCTGGGGACAGCCTGGTTGCCTTAGATCAAGGATATCCACCAGACTGTGTTAAAGTTGAGCAGTTCTCGGGCCTTCATAAAAGAAGGACAGGAACAGCGAAGTAAGTATCCCTTCAGGGTCTGCCAGGAAAGCACTAACTCCTCAGGTCTTATCTAAATGCTTCCTAAAATTAGAACCAGAGCAGACAGATTTAAATAGCAGGAAGAGGATTCAGAAGCTGAGAAATAATGACCCATCCTGCACTGGAGAGGAGCTAGAGAAAGTATTTCTCTGGAAATCAACCTGAATTGTTCAAGTTGAAAAGAAGAGTGGAATAGATCAGAGCTCTGCCTTAAGCCCCGCTGCTGCATTAGGAAACCATGCATAATTATCTAGAATGTAGTGCCCAAGTACTGTAAAAACCGCCAAAGACAGCACACGTGGAAGCCATTATCATGTAAAATATGAGAATCCCAGCCAGGACCCATCACACTAATCTTTCTCCACTCCCACAGTCTGAGACCCATGTGGCTCAGTACGTATGAATGGGACCTTAGAAATAACCTCCTCCCAGTCAGAGAGAGCTGGCTCTCTGAACTAGAGGAAGAACAAAATATGACTTCCTTATTTGCTGGCTATGTGCTCCTTTGTTCATTTGAAAATGATCATTAAACACTGCTAAGTGTGTGGTGCTGGTGAGTTTAAGCTATCAAGTGTACTTCTAGAGGACACGTGTGCTGATGGGTTGGCCCTCAGGTATGGTGCTGCAGAGGGCTGCCTACATCAAGAGATTCCTGAGCTCACGGAGATGAACATAGAGGAAGTAAACCGGTGGAGTGTGCCCTGTACAAGATCTCGTCTCTGCATTCTGCTTTTGGTTTCGCTGCTTCCTGGTTGCTATGAGGGAGGCGATTTTGTGCTTGCCCCCTCAATTTTCCACCATGATCTTCTGCTTCGTCACCATGGAGTAAAAAAAAAAAAAAAAAAAAACATGGGCCCAAATCAGTCCTTCATCCTTTAAGTTGCTTCTCTCTCCTATTTTGTTATGGTGAATGAAGTTAAGTAACACAGGTGATATGAATAGTATTTGACAAGAGTTTTGGCATTCAGTGATTTTTTTTTTTTTTTGAATCCTGATTGAGCCTACTACATACAGAGGGGCAGGAGAGGAGAGAGAAGAGGGAGGGAGGGAGGGCAGGAGGGAGGGGAAAGAGAGGGGAGAAACAGAGAGAGAGAGAGAGAGAGAGAGAGAGAGAGAGAGAGAAAAGAAGAAGGAGGAGGAGGAGGAAGAGGAGGAGGAAGAGGAAGAGGAAGAGGAGGAGGAGGAGAGAGGAGAAAATAGCAGTAAACATTACCACAAAACACTGGTTTAAATGATGACATGTACTGGTATATACTTCTTGACTGACAAGTATGTTCTGGGCACTGGAAGCCAAGATGGATAGCCTAGAGACCTTTTCCTCCTATTTCTCTCTTCCACCCATAAGCTCCGTAGGAGATGTCTGGGCTACAAAGTACCCCTTTAGTGCCTCCCAAGGAGTGAAGAAATCCCTCATGGGCGTGTCCACCACAGCTGGCCAATCTTGGTTTCCAGGCCTTTAAAACTCCTGGCTCTCCTTTCTTGGTTCCTCACCCTCCATCCACCCACCCTCTTTGGACACAGGTCACCCACAGCCTGGACATTTCTCAATGTCTGCTTGTTTTGAACTTTCGGGGACATCCCCCGTGAACCTGAGTCTCAGGGATGACATAAATATCTATTAAATTAATGCACAATTTCAGGAGGCCTCAGACCGTCATCATGACAGTGACTGTTGGCCTCTGCATAAGAATATCCAACACCTGAACACATGCTGGAAACAGAGCCTCATGTGATATCCAATACGTGGCTCAAAATACAAAGACAAAAATCAAGAATCATTCATTTAAAAATATCAAAACTGTACACTTAGCACTGTTATTTTTTTTTATGTCATCATGGGACAGCATGAGAAATGTGAAGTAAAGTTGTTAATATTGATGAATTTAAAATACACACACCGTGCCTAACAACTCCATACTCTCTAGATAATAAACATAATGATAGGCAAGGCATTTGATTTTAACCTAAGGAAACACTAAAAAATACCTGAGGTGGGCTGCTCTTTAAGAAGAGGTTGGTTTAGCACACAGTTTGGGAGGCTAGAAGTTCCAGCAGCAGAGCAGAGATTCTGGGTGAAGGCTCCACTGAAAGTGATGGGCTTGTGTGCCAAAGTGCATTACGTCATCTGCCAAGAAGCTACACAGAGTCAGCAGTCAGCTCAACTTGCTCTCAAGAGATCTGCCTTAATTCCTCCAAAGAGCAGAACCTCCAATGATGTAAGAACCACTGCCTTATAGGCCCCACCACTTTGCACATCACCATACATGGTGGGACAGAACTTTCAACATATGAAACCATGAGGTGCACATTCAAATAACGCATAACTCATAACCATCAGCAAAGCCCTTTGACCATGTGAAGCAACACCCCCCACCCCAAGGCTTCCAGGAAATAGGGTATAGACATCTTTGGGGAACCATCATTCCATCACTACTCTTTAGGATGGTAACACACTTACTGCAAACACTCTCTTGAGTTTGCAAAGCTTCTCCAAACGCCGTAGAGGATAAGGGGATCTCTTCATTCAGCTAGACAAAGGGAGCGGTGTTGTTGAAGCTTGTGGTTAGTAAACTGTAGTCAAATACCGTCTTTTTAAAAACTCGCACACTGCCCACGTAAAGAAGAAAGGGTGCTGCGTAATTTGACAATGACACAATGATACAGGTGAGAAAGTGGTGACAGAAGAAAAGGAAACTGGCTTGGGAAGGGGGAAATTGAATCTTGAGGGATATTGTTAAAGTGAGATCCCATCTCATGGGTTGATAATGTCAGTTCCTAGTTTGTTTGTTTGTTTGTTTGTTTTTTCCCTCCAGAAGTTTCTTTTTTCCTTCAGCTTCCCCTACCAGCCCCTGCTCACTAAAGGGAACTGGTTATTGTCAGTTTTCCAAAGGTCTAATGGAAGCCTTTCATGGCATCCCATGAAGTGGGCTTAGAAAAGCCTAGTGAAGAAGCAGCCTCATCTCTCCTCCATCACCTCCCCTGTGTGCATGTGCCTCTGTATCTCTTCTTTTATACAATCACTGATCAGATTGGTTTAACCATGTCCTGAGACTCCACAAAATAAAACACTAAGTAAATACTATTTATCTTGGCAAGAACAGAAGGATCAAGTAAAGAATGGGCGGGGGGGGGGGGGATGCTGATGTAGCTCAGCGATAGATCATTTACCTAGCATATGGAATGCTTGAAGTTGGGGTTACGGGTAGAGAGCCCTATGTGGTAAGTGCTGAGGAGCTTTAATGCTTAGAACTTGGTATTGTTGGTGTTGGTTGGGTGATTATCTTATAGGCAAAGGAGATTGATAGCAGGTTTTGAGCTTGGAATGGTCCATGTACATGAGTGTTAGTCATTAAAGAGTTAAATAAAGGGGGGGGTCTTCAAAGGTGTTGTCAACACACATGGTGAGCTTGTGATGGGGAAATCTAACATGGGCATCTAGAAGACTCAGAAGCTCTCTCCAAATCTCAGATTCCACATTTGTTTTTCTAGTGGGAATTCTGGGAAGAGATACTACAGTTTTTTTGTTTGTTTGTTTTTGGTTTTGTTTTTGGTCTCGTATTAAATCTTGTTAACTCCAGAGAAAAGAACAAGAGACTAAAAAATCTATTTGTATGACCTTCTTAAAATAGCAGCCGTGGGCCTATTCTTAAATGAATATGGTGTTGCTGAACATTTGCTTATAGTCTGCTGGTGACGTCACAGTGCCAGCTAGCTGCTATCAAATAGTGATGATTCATCTTGCCTTGTGTTGCTTCCCGGAGGAATAAGTGTGGGTGTAGAATCAGAACTAAAACGCCCCCCAACTCTCCATGCTGAACACCTGGCAAACGGGGAACAGACAAGGAAGCTGAAGCTGAGCTGTGACAAGCTAGATCTGGCTCATGACCCTAAGCCATAAACATAAGTTTTCTCTGACACTTTTATACTTAATACATCTTTTCCTCAAGGCACATCAATCACTAGGAAGAGTTGTTTCCATTCCCTGCATAGTCTTTCCGTGTAACACCTACTGTTTGCACAGTTTTCCTTTACTCCTTGGTTTGCTCTTAGTTAAAATATTTTCAAATAGTTACAGATTTGCACACAAATGCAAGAAATGCTACAAATCTTTGGTACCTTTTGCCCAGTTCCAAAAGGAGTATTTTTTTTCTCTGTCTCTGTCTCTGTCTCTCTGTCTCTGTCTCTGTCTCTGTCTTTGTCTCCTCTCTCTCTCTCTCTCTCTCTCTCTCTGAGAACCCTTTCTCATGTCTTTTCTCAGTGTCCACCCTGCTTGAAGGAGGCTCTTGTTGTTCAGCTCTGCATGTCTGAGCTAGTTGGTTCTGAATATGGGATTCTCCTTTCTCTGCCTCCCATCTTCTCCTGAAAATGCTGGGATTACAGATGTGCTCCACCAAGCGTGACAAGCTTGTACGTGTGTCTTCTAGAGACTCGAACATAGGCCCTTACACTTGCACCCAGAGTCCTCTCTCCAGTCACTCCCTGCCCCATGCATCTTTAATGTGTCACCTAGTGAAGAATTTGAACTGTTTTTGAGTCATAAACTCAGGGGCAACCATTTCACGTCATCTCTGCTCCCAATCTGTTGTTCCACGGAATTCTAAAATGTTTTCTGGCCATTTTCTACTCTAGATTAGGGTCTTAGTCCACTTTCCCTAGTTATAACAGAACACTGGAGACTAAGCTAGCTATTTGGTCCCCAAGAAGAGACTCGATACCCTATGAGCATATACAGGGGGAGGAGGTCCCCCTCAGTCACAGACATAGGGGAGGGGAGTAGGGGGGGAAGTGGGAGGGAGGGAGGAATGGGAGGATACAAGGAATGGCTAACAACTGAGATGTAATATGAATAAATTAATTAAAAAAAAGGGAGGGGATTATTCAGCCCGCACTCTTGGAGACTGGGCAGTTCAAGATTAGGTGGCTATACCTGGTGAAGGCCTTAGGCTATAATGTATAAATGGCATCAAATGATGAATCTGCATGAGAAATTGGCAACCCGGCATATGGGGGGCAGGCTCCAGACACATTGTATGAATATATGTTACAAAGAGTAGACTAATCCACTCTTGAAAGAGCCAGTCCAGTCACTTGAGAAAGAGTAGAATCTTTCTCAAAGGCCACAACACTGCTAGGCCGGCCACCAAGCCTCACAGGCATTTTGGCAAGAGGGCGTATTCAAAGCACAGCAGTTGTGTTTACACTGTGAAAAGGAAATGCGACTTAAACTGTGAGCAGATAGCAGTGCTAAGAAGGAACCCCTTCTGTGAGTCCAGGAGATAGGGCATTGGTGGAGTCTGTGAGTGGACACTCCTGAGGCCACACCACACACCACAGGGAAGACGGGAAGAGTCTGAAGCTGGGCATGTGTCGGGAACCCTAGCTCAGAGAAGTCCAGCTGTTAACCAAGCCCCAACAGCTATTCCAACAGTACCTTAGGCCTAGTCAACAGCGGTGTGGCTATGGGTTGAGCGTTGCTTAGAAACACTTTCTCGCCAGCCTTCCTTCCATTTTTTCTTCAATTTCCCAACTTAATGTGGGCTACTCTGTCCCCCAGCATCCACCTGAGAGACTTCGAGGAGGCAGATGAGCACTTACAAACTTAGCAGTGACACCAGCAACTCAACTTGGCTTTGGCAACAGTTGCTTATATGGCAAGAACCATGCCAATACTTGCAAATGGAAGGGCATCTACTAATGCCTGCCTCAAGATTACCTTCCACGGCAGGATTTCTGTCACTAGAATCAAGCAGGCATTCACTGGGCCTGTTTTCTTCATCTCTGGAGAGCAGAAGCCAGGAGAACATCAGCTTGCCTGTTTGTTTGTTTGTTTGCTTGCTTACTTGCTTGCTTACTTGCTTGCTTTAGAGTTGTGGTTTGCCTTTTTTTTTTTTTTTTCCTGTTTGTTTCTCTTTTAATCCCAATTCAGAGACCTTCCAATTTGTGCTGGAGTGGCCTGCTTTCAAAGTTCCAGTGACTCTCGGGTGTTTATCAACAGGCTGCTTTTTCATACAAGTGACAGATTTTTAAAAACTGCATCTCATTTTCAAAATCAAGGTCAAAGGGTTTCAAAAGTCATCCAAACCATGTAGATGTCTTCTGAGAAACTGCAGGAATTTAAGTAATTGAAATCCTTCAGTGTGCTTGAGGGCTTGCTAGTGGAGGCCCCCTCCTGTGTGAATCAACCAGGCCCCACTTCCATGGCAACCATGTATAACACCCCCCCAAAAAAGGAAGAATGACTTTGCTGGAGTCTACCAGGAGGCAGACACTTGAAACAGCAGATCCTGGACCTCTCTGAAATACCAAGAGACAAAAATAACAAGCTAAGTAGGTAGGAGAGACCAAACGTCCCACAATGTGGAAACAAGTGAAAGTGCCCAAGAGAGAGCGGCAGCCTGGTGTGTGGGCTGGGTAGACTCCCCAGCCAGACTTGAATGGATGCCCTACCCCCTTCCTGATAAGCAGCCAGTTCACTCTCAAAGCTTAATGTCCCCAGAGACAGGCACTCTGGGAGTGCTGCAGAGGCCTAGCCTTGAACATGGCTGCTGCTGCCCCTCACCTACCCCACCACAGCACCCACCCAACCTCTGCCCCTCCATCTCCCCTGCCCACCACACATCACTGTGCCTAATTGGGAATTCTACCTCCTCCCCTCTCCTGGGTTGCCAGGCATTGCTGAGCATTACCCAGTAGGCCCCTGGATGGTCTAAAAGAATTGCCAGAGGATCCCAGTGCTTCTGTGGGTTCATAGTTCTCCGTGCTTTGTGACCTGGGTTTCTCAACTCCCAGCTCATGCTTTCTCCTAACCTGTGGCTCAGACACCTCATGTTTGCACAAATGGCCTCACTTTGCCATCCCGTGGCCGAGTCTCACCAGCTCTATTGAGATCACTGCTAGCCTTCCTTCCACTGATGCTGTGGTTTAGCTGTTCACTCTAAGGCTAACTTTGGAAACAATCCCCCGTGCAGCAGCATTGAGAGGTTAGGGCCTCACGTGCTAGTTGAGCTGTGAGAGTGACACTTCCTAAATGCATCCATTGGACTTAGTAAGAACACAACCAAGTGAACTGTGAGGATGAGTCCCTAAGAAAAAGGATGAGTTTGGCTTTCCCTTCTCTGCCCTTAGCATGTTCCTTCACCCCCTCTCCCATCTGCTTTTCATAGAATGATATAGCAAGAAGTCTTTCACCAGATGCAGAGCCAAGCACTGTAAGAAATTAGCTTCTTTATAAGTTACACAGACTCTGGGATTCTGTTACAAAGATACCAAACGGCTGAGACAGCTGGCTTCTACCCTCACCAGCATCTTCACTTATTTGCTGGATCCATCCTCTTCTAGAATATTTGATTCAAGCAAAGCTCAAGAAGAGTGAAGAAACAGGGCACGGGCAAGAACTTTCTCCGGGAAGCGTGCTAAGCCATGTGAAAGACAGGAATGTGTGCCAGAGGCTGTGAAGTGTGAGTAAGAACTGCTCCAGTCTGGGATTTTCTTTGTAAGCTCAGGGATTCTCTAGAGTGCCGCATGCACATCTGTCATCTTCTAACAGCCACAGGCAGCAAACAGGAGTCCACACTTAGAGAGGAGTACCTCCATCAATACGAACCCCTCAGGTATGTGCTGAAGCCTCCCCTCAAAGAAGCCGTTATCAAATTCTGCTGGTCTCCGTACAAAGGAGATAGGAACGCTAATGGTCCCAAACAGGGATAGCAAACAGGCAGAGACTTCTGCCTGCAGGGACCACTATTGCTTGTCTCCCCCTACCCCTCGGGTCACGTGATGCTAGTAGCTGAGCATATCGTGAGACTTTCTTTCTTTTTTTTTTTTTTTTTTAGCCTAGTTCATGCTCAACAATAAATATTCTTTGGTAGGAATGACTGGCAGAGATATTAAAACACTTAGCCTGTCAAACAGCATTTAATAAAGGCCCTTTGTCTCCCATCAGCACAGAGAGTCGGGTTCAAGGCTTATATGTGGGAACATTTTAATTAATATGCACAGTTATGCTGACATATTTTAAAATAATACTTCATAATCCTGTGTCAGAGATGGTAGCATTAAATTGTCATTGTGAGCACAGAAGGTGGAAGCTCAGCAAGTCGAGCTGCTTGAGGAATATTTGTTGAAGGATATTTGGCAGCTGTAATATGGGGTTATATGTCCGACTGAAGGTGGGTGTTGGTTTTAGTAGTTCCTTTTTCTTTTTGCACTGAGGTGTTTTCTTGGCTTGCAGAACATGAGGTAAATATGGGAGCATCATTATATACAAGTCATTAGGAAACAGGCTGTGTGATAAACTGATTTCCTCCATGTGCGTTAAAGATGTATTTGGGCTAAGAGATTGAAAAGGATAAATCACTAGGAATGAAAACAATGTGGCTCAGTCACTCCCTAAAGTTTACACCAAGGCCAATGAAAACAATCCCCCTATGTCTAAGTCACAGGGAAATAAATGTGTCAAGCATTTACAAGTTTATCTTTCTTCTCATCAACAACAACAACAACAAAAAGAGTTGATAAGTGCTAGGAAACCTGGATTTTGATCTGTTTAAGTCACTTTCTTATTGATATAACCAAATACCTTCCAATTAGGGAGGAAGTGTGTATTAGGGCTTATAGTCTGAGGGGTCATATGACGTCACTGTGGGGAAGGCACAGTGGCAGAGCAGGATAGATGGTTACCCTGCATTGGCTGTCAGGAAGCAACGGGTGAACAGGAAATGGAGCTTGAATGTAAAACCCCAAGGTTTGTCTTCTGTGGTCCTCCAGCAAGGCTCCACCTCTTAAAGGTTCCAGAACCTTCTCAAATAAGGTCACTGGCTAAGGACCAAGTGTTCAAACACATGAGCCTATGGGGGAAGATTTTCACAAACCACAACATGATGGTCTTTCTGCCATTTCTTGCCTGGTTTTGAGAAAGTTGTTAAATTCGTCAGAGTGTTGGGTTCCTTAAGGCAAGAGAAGTGTGTTGACCCACTTTAAGCCTCTGAACTGTTACTGAGAGCAAATGAAATGTTAAATACAGGACCAGAGAAATGGCTCATTGGGTGAGATATTGTGTAAACATGAGGACCTGAGTGCAAATCCCCCAGCACCAGTGTGAACATAGGAGTAGTGTGGCTGCACACATCAGTAATCCCAGCAGTGGGGGAAAGGAAGGGGACAGGCACACAGATCCTTTGGGCTCACTGGCCAAAAATGAGAGACCTTGTCTCAATAAGTAAATAAATAGATGATAGATAAATAGATAGATAGATTGATAGATGATAGAAAGAAAGAGAGAAAGAACGGCAGATGAAGAGTGATAGAGCTAGGTTGCTGTTGTTGAGTGCTGGCTACATATATACAGACGTGGGTGAGCATACCTGCACATACACATACATATACCCTCTGACACACCCAATAATATGTGCAACACTTGGATTATAGTTATGTAATGAATGAAGTCAAACTGAGGTCAACTTGGAATTGCCCAGCTTTGATGAAAATAATTTATATTTTGGTGGACCTTTTCTAATCACCTGCTCTTGCTCCCAAATAAATGACACAGAGGCCTATTAGATTTATTAATAAGCCTTAGGTTCAATAACGGGACAGATAAGATCTATATATATCCTTTAAGCCAGTCTGGCTACTTCCCAGTCACACAGCCCAAGTTGTTTTAGCGTACTGGTCCTCCCTGGGGTGTTTCTGCTTCATCAGGCCATGTCCTTCCTCTCTTCCTCACCTCTTCTTCCTCCTCCTATGGTCCCATCCTGAGACTCAAAGACTGAAAACGGAAGCTCTGCCTGCTTCTCTTCTGCCCAGTTACAGGCTGTCCAGCTTTTTTTATTGACCAATCAGAGATAATTGGAGAACAAAGTTTACACAACGTTGATCAGTGTATGACGTGACAATGCCCTCATCTGAACTGAAGCTATAGATCTCGGGGCCCAGAATTCAGCATTTGAATACGCAGAGCACCAGATCAACCTCCAACACAGCTTCTTCCCTGTTCTCTACATTGCACAGAGAGCTGGAAACCACCCAGTTCCAAGCATCCCTTCTCCCAAGATGTCTGAGCAAAAGGCCTTCTCATAGGACCCAAAGAAGTAGAGCTCGCTATTGTCCGGCAGAAGTAGATGACAGGTGTATGGAATACTGCAGACCTGGGGCTAACCATGGCTCCTGGGTAAACATGTGGAGGATACACACTTCCCACAGCCAGCAGCTGAGGCCATGGTGGCAGCTCATGGAGGCCTTGGCACTCATTTACAGCATCTGATGGAGAATTCCCTCTTCCATAGGCGTGTCCCTGATTTCACCATCCTGTGTCCTTACAATAGTTGCCTAACCTTCCTGTCCTTGTAGGCTTTGACTCCTTGAGTGGACTTTCATCTTTCTTGGGGAATCCTGATGCCACATGATCACAAAATGCACACTTCTAAATCATGTCCGTGGTGTTTTAAATCTTTTTTTTACACTTCTCCAAAATCTGTGATGGTGCATGTGCATGTGGGCTTGAGTGTGCATGCGTGCACAGATGTGCTTACTCATGTATGTAATTATGGCTACACATATGTGTGTGTGTGTGTGTGTGTGTGTGTGTGAGAGAGAGAGAGAGAGAGAGAGAGAGAGAGAGAGAGAGAGAGAGAG
>OU015746.1:72544769-72580020 GCA_907169655.1 Acomys percivali | reverse complement strand
GGGGGGGGTCACATATATATCCTATATATCAAATATTTACCTTATGGTTCATAACAGTAGCAAATTACAATCATGAGGTAGTGATAAAATAATTTTATCGATGGGCTCACTACAATATGAGGAACTGTATTATATTAAAGGGTCACAGCATTAGGAAGGTCAAGAACCACTGTTTTAGGCAAAGGATTTGAGTGTCCAAATATTTTGATATTCAAAGGGGCTCTGTAGCCAGGGTCTTGTGGACACTGAGGGACCAGCATACTGTCAGATTTGGGGATGGGTTTCAGCTACAAAGATAGGATAATAGCTTCCTGGTCCTGAGAAGGAAAAGAAGATGGATTTAAGACACTATGGTGCTGAGTTTCCTATCTTGGGGTCTTATCTGCCCCCTCTGAGAGTGTAGTGGGCAGACAATAGAGGGACACTGAGACCATCAGCTGCAGGAGGGAGTAACCTAGAGAACCTATGGGCATTGCAGCCTGTGCTCTCAGCAAGCTTTGGGTGGCAGTCAAGAGAGGTGGTCAGTGTCACCGCTTTGCGTTCTCAGCAAGCCTCAAGGTGCCAATGGAGAGATGTTGGTGGGGATTATTGAAGGAGAGATAAACCTGTTTCTTAGGATCCCAAGTGCAGGATCAGAATGGTCTTGTGAGAGAACAGGTGATGTTAATCCACTAGAAGACCAACCACCTTGTGTGGGAGCTTGATTGTTGCCAGCTGAAAAGATCCTGTGAACAGACTCAGGGAGGAGATATATATAAAAGAGCCCAGAACTGGAGGTGGGGCTTTTTGGACACTTCGGATAGTTTTAGCTGTTCATTGCTCCACTTCAAGACACTCCTAGAGAGAACCACTCGAGGGAAGGCTTCGGGGCTCCAGCTCCTGCTGAGGTTCCTGGTTCTGGTTACTCCAGGTTCCAGTAGAAGAAATCCTGCTGACCACATCAGGAGAATCGTTCCTCGGAACTGATATTCTTACGCTTTTGTTATTGTGTTCCTTAATCCTCTTTTCCTATTGTGTTGGTTAGTTGGGTTATAAGTGACGTATGCTCAGTTAATAAGTTGTAATAAAATATATTGGTTAAGAAAATTGAGCGTATAGGTTATGTAGCAGGAGAGACATCCCAGGGCTTCAGGTTGCCAACCTAGAGCATGTCTACAAGAAAGCAGGCCGTCTGTTGGTATGGCGGGAGTGGCAGGCCTTCTTCTAAGGCAAGTCTTCAAGGCTGCGGACAGCTGTAGGAACAAACGCTCTTCTGCAGCCAAGGCAGTAGTGCCCCTGCCTGTGGCTGCAGGCTAAGTCCTAGAGGCTGGGCCAATGGGAGCCTGAGTTCCTTGCCTGATGCAGCATCCTCTGATGCAACAAGCCCCTTACAAGCTCGAAGCCACTCTTCCTTCCCTAGAGAACCTGTGGATGCCAAGCCTCTGGGATCCTGGCCTTCAGCTAAAGGCAGGATTCAGTGAAGGGTTGGGCTCCACCAGGAATTGGGGTCTAAACTTCCTTTTCTTCCTCCTCTGTTGTGCATGTCAATGAGCTTGCTTCCCTAAGACTCCTGGGTTGAGCTATATAGAGCCAAGTGAATTCCTATTAGATGAATGGGATTGTATGCAAATAAGGCAAAAAATAGAACCAATCAAGAAAGAGCTAAAAGAAGCAGAAAAAAGAGCACTTACCAGACAAGTCTGGGTCCAGCCTTCTGCCTCTGCTGTGGTGGAGTAGTAAGAGCTTAGCTGCAAAAAGCAGTTTTCCTAGGTTCCATGACTTCCGGATTGATCTCCTTTGCACCTAGAGTTCCTGCCAGGGGCTAAGGCACTCTTGTTAGGGAAGGAAGGACCTTCAGCCCTTGTAGGCTATGTTCTGTTTCCTCCCTCTGTCACACTGGGCCCTCTTCCTGTCTGGCTGTGTTTCTTCACTCCTGGCTGCCACTTCTCTGTCAGGTTGGCTCACTGGTGTCTCCATACCCTCAGGACTTGAACCTGCTGGTCCATTTTGGGACCCTGCTAAAATGGCACATAACGGTCACCTTAGAACTTGGGAGGCTGAGGCGGGAGCACCGTGAGTTTGAGACCAGGCACACAGTGAATCCTTGTCTCAAAACCAAAACAACACAAACAGGAGCCCCCCCCCCCAAAAAAAAAAAAGACAGCACAGGCACTAAGTGCTCACATACCCTCACCAAAGGGGCACTTATGGAAAAAGAATGAGAGCTCAGAAGGGGAATTTAAGAAAACTCCCCAGGTTGCTGAGAACAATATGTATTCAGTGCTTAGATGGAATATTCTGTGGGTGTCTGTTAAACCTGTCTGATGTGTCGGTTAGCGCTGATGTTCCTTTGTTGATATTTTGTCCGGGTGCCTTAGTATGGGTGAGTAAGGTCTCGGTGTGACCCAGTGTTCTTGTATGATGCTAATCTGTGCTTTCACATCAAGTAGAGTTTGTTGTGTGAAGCCTGTTGCATCACCACCCCGTATATATAAGTTTTGGATTATAAACCCTCTCGATGGATTGTTCCTATCATCAATATGAAGCGACTTTTTTCATCTCTTCTTGTTTAGGTTTGAAATCTACTTTGTCCAATGTTAATACTATGGTATCTGCTTGATTTCTATGGCTGCATTTTTTTTTTAGGTACATTTTTCCAGCTTCCTTTTACTTACTCTTGGGTTGTATAGGAGGATGTTTCTTTTTTTTTTTTAATTTATTCATATTATATCTCAATTGTTAGCCCATCCCTTGTATCCTCCCCTTCCTTCCTCCCTCCCGCTTTCCCCTTACTCCCTTCCCCTATGTCTGTGACTGAGGGGGACCTCCTCCCCCTGTATATGCTCCTAGGGTATCGAGTCTCTTCTTGGTGATTTATTATCTTTCCTCTGAGTGCCACCAGGCCTCCCCATCCAAGGGACATGATCCAATATGGGGCACCAGAGTTTGTGTGAAAGTCAGATAGGAGGATGTTTCTTGTAGGCAACAAATAGAGGTACCTGTTTTTAAAACCAGCCTGATGGAGAATTGAGGTCATTAAAGCCAGAGTTACTATTGAAACCCATGCATTTGTTCCTGTCATTTGTTCCTTTTGTAATATTTGAGGCTTCCCAGAGACTAACTGCTGTATTTCCGGTGCTAGAACAGCCTTTGCATCCTGTGCTCTTATGGATGTTCGTCTCTTCCTTCATTGTGTAGGGTTCCTTTGAGTGTCTTCTTCAATGATGCCTTATTGGTCATGAGTCCCTTTCCCTTTCTGAGTGGACATGTCCAGACTGGCCATTTTCATACCCAAGCCTATTCTGGGCCTTTCCAACTTGGGAATTGCACCCATATTCTCCTAATTGCTTAGGGCAGAATCCAGAAGTAGAATAATTGTTTTAAGGCTTTCTGGAGCTACATTGTAAGACTGTCTTGTAAAAACAAAAATAAGCTGCGGAGAGAGGCTCATACCTGTAATAGCAACATTTAAAAGGCCAAAGCAGGAGGGTTTCTGTGGATTTAAGGCCACTCTCAGCTACATAATGAGTTTCAGACAAACCAGGGCCATAGAATGACATTCTATCTGGAGAACAGATGTCATTCGTTGTCATCATGTTTTGTGAAATAAGCCAGATGCCGAAAGTTGTATACTTTCCTTCATTGGTGGATTCTAGATTCTAAATAAATAAAAGCTATATACATATATGGCATGAAAGCCGAAGTAAAAGCTGGGGGAAGTCCAGGCTGGCCTAGAACTTTCTATGTAGACCATGCTGGCCTCAAATTCACAAAGATCCTCCCGCCTCTCCTCCAAGTGCTGGGTGTAGTCACCAGTGTGAGTCACCAGTAACTGGTGAGTTATAGGTGTTCTTGAAGTCCTTCCTATACCAGGACCTTTTCTCACGTTGTCCTTCTTTAAAAAAATTTTTTTAAAAAAGGTTTATTTATTTATTATTATGAATACAGTGCTCTGCTTGCATGTACTCCTGCAAGCCAGAAAAGGGCGCCATATCACATTACAGATGGTCATGAGCCATCATGTGGTTGCTGGGAATTGAACTCAGGACCTTTGGAAGAGCAGGCGGCACTCTTAACCACTGAGCCATCTCTCCAGCCCCCACGCTGTCCTCCTTACCTAGAATCCTCCTCATGTGCTCTTGCACTGCGCTCTCTATGTTCCCAAACATTCTTAAACCTGATGTCTGAATGGCCGCCCCCAATTCTGCCTGTGTTCCCATGCATAGTTTCTCAGTCTTCTTCACAACACACAGTATGTTGCCAGCTATGTTTTCTTCATTATAGAGAATGTTGCCCATCTGTGACGTCTACAAGAGTGGAGATGTTTGCCTTTATATCTTCAGCGCCTTACAGGTCATGTAATGCGTAATAGACAATGAAGGTATTGAACGAAAGAAAGAAGATGTTACTGCTTAATTTCTTTGCTTCCTTCTAATCTTGACTGACCCTCAAGAGTCTTCTTCTTTGTGAACATGGTAGGGTGTGATGAAATCAAGCAGCGCTGGAGGCAGAATAGAAGTTGTACTGTGGAGGCAATTGATAGTTTTGACATTGGGGAGATGGTTGTTCCTATTGTACATAAATTTTGTAATTAAATTCTACTAAATTTCCTAATACCCTGAAATAGCTAAGGAAACTTTGTGGTTCTACCTGAGTGAGACCTGGTATATTTGAGTTTGGCTCATGTTTAAGACAAGAACATGGTTACAGCATCCATTTTGTTGAAGGAAGAATAGCATCCATGTGGTTTGGATTATGGTTCTAAGGCAGATCATTTAGTGGAGACTTTTGCTGATCTCCAATTGGCTTGTTTATCACCATTGCCCGGTATACACTAGGAAGCAACATTCACGCAGCCAAGGAGAGTTCAAAAAGCCATTAAAGAAGAGAAGTGGAGTGGCTGAGAACAAAATAAGAAGGGAAACACGAGCATGGAGGTCACCAGATTAATCAGATGTGGTCGAAGGAAACGGAAGAGACGGGGTTGAAAATAGAAACATCTTTTCTCTGTGTGTGAACACGTGTGAAAAGCCCATTTCCCTCCCTTGGGCAATTGCTGGGTCAGAACTGACACTTAAGACTTGTACTCCATATATAAGCAGGGGTTCCAACAATGGGTGACC
The DNA here is from genome assembly GCA_907169655.1 of Acomys percivali. Taxonomy (NCBI): domain Eukaryota; kingdom Metazoa; phylum Chordata; class Mammalia; order Rodentia; family Muridae; genus Acomys; species Acomys percivali. The sequence goes on along the minus strand of OU015746.1, from coordinate 72,574,918 downwards.
CGCGGGAACATGTTGTATGTAGGAAGTGAAGCCTTGACAGATGCAGCTTCACCGGGAAGAACCAGTTCTTTGGTAGCCTCCACAGAGCCATTGCCTGGTCATCAAGGACTTCTTATTTTAAGAACAGAATTTTAAGAAAAGCCTCACAAGTTTTCAGCCTTTCACTTCCCTTGCGAGAGGAACAGATGCTACCAGTGAGGACTCAGACTTGAAAGCCGAACACACAGCACACAGAGGACTGCACGGGAGTTTTTGTTGAATTGTGTTTCCTGCATCTGGAAACCAAAAAGTGCAGGGGTATTCCAGACACCTTACTAAGTGTGTTTTGGGTATATCATCTCCAGACACACACGCAGGCTCCTAAGAGGCACATGTTACTGTTCTTTGTTGAGCAGGTGTTTCATGACCTTTCGATTTCTCTGAGAAAACCAGGAGAAGGGAAGTAAATCAACTTTCTGGGTAATCGAAGGCTGGTACCAGTGTCCCAGGCATGTGTTTTCAGGAGTGTGGAGGGTTCTGAAAACAATCTTGTCACCAATTTAACTTGCACATAGGTCCTCAGATTTTATACTGACAAATAAGATTGAAGTCAGTCTCAGGGTTCATGGGGCAGCTGGAAATGACAGTGTGGCAGTGGGCCATGTCTAAGAGTACCGTAAACAGGAGATTGACACCCAGTGGTCCTCTGGGTAAGAAGGATAGGATTCACTGTGGAGGGACGATCAGCATAGGGATGCAGGGACAAACTTAGGACAGTCTTCTTACTTCTGTACCCAGTCAGTTTGGTGCTGTGTCTTTGTGGTGTGGTATGGTGTGTGTGTGTGTATGTGTGTGTGTGTGTGCATTTGAGTGTGCATGTACAAATGTGTGCACGTGTGTGGAGACCAGAGGGTTTCTTCCTCAGTCACTCTTCACATTAGTTTTGAAACAAGGTCTTGACTGAACCTAGAGCCTTCTCATCTGGCTAGGCTGACTGGCTGGGAATCCCAGCAATGGGATCATGAGCCTATGATGCTGTACTTCACTTATGTGGATGCTGGGGGTCTAAATCCACATCCTAATGCTTATTCCATCTGACCCTTAAGTCTTGGCTACTATGGAATTTGCTCACCAGAGGACATATAATAATGCCTGGAGGCAATTTTTATTGTAACACCACGAGGGGGGGGGCAGGGAGTGTCATTCTTGTCAGGCCTGGGTAGCCTGGGTTCCTCCACTGGCAGACCAGTCCAGGCACTGTTTGCTTCTGTTTGGGAAAATAGGGACCTTAAGATCAAAGGTACTAGTTCTCTCTTGAGAGCAGCAAAGAGCACAGGAAATACCTGTGCACTAGGTGAGGCTACCAGTCTCATGGGGGATGGTGGAATTTGAGTTTTCCACTAGGTGTTACAGTTCTTTTAAAATGAGATTGCTGGTACCAGACGGCAGTGGAAACTCAAGTGTTCCAAAAGCCTGTGATGGTACCCCAGTGTTACAGCCTTTCAGTTAAGCTGCTGTATAAATGGCAGGAACATGGGCAGAAGCCTCAAAGCAACTGGAAGGTAGGTCCAGGGAGATGCAAGTCTGGTGAGATGCAGGTCCAATGAGATGCAAGTTTTATGAGATGCAGGTCCAGTGAGCAAGCACCTAGCTCACAGTGATGGGACAGGCTTTAGCTGCTGCCTGCCCATGACATGCTGGTGAAGAGCAGAGGCAGCCAAGGCCTGGGAAGTGGGGGTGAGATCCAGAAGCTCAAAACAACCTTCAAGGAGGAGGAGAGCCCTTCCTTTCCCCAGAATAAATGACAAGTCTCAGTCTTTCATGGTGGAGGAATGAAGTGAGAGAGCAAGCAAGTCTTTCTTTCAAGAACCAGGGGTGTTATAAACCTTGGGTAGTGGGAGGGGCTTGGGGGCTGAACGTGTTTGATTCACTAGGCTAGGGATGAGAGGGATGCTTGATCTAGAGGTAACAAAACAGCCCTATCATAAGAGGGAAAAGTACTACTTAATTATCCTATGGGTGGAGGACGATCTCCAGGTACAGTAAAAGGTCATTGGTTAAAATACAACAAACACACCAAGACATCTTATTAGCATAGTGTGTGTATCTCCAGGAATCCCAAGGTACTTGCTGAATAGGTTTCTTATTGGGAAAGGGTGAGGCCTGTAGTCTTCTCTTAGGGCATGTGACTCCCCTTAGGGGATCCGAGGCTCCCCAGATCAGGAGAAGAGGGAACCCAGCTGAGAAAGGGAGTTTTATACAGAACTCAGAAGCTTTCTGGAAATGCCAGACTTAGGCCTTAATAGAAGGCTTCCACAGGGAGTAGGGACTGTGTTACTGACAACTGGTGTATTTAAGCCAAGGTTGGTGCTCGGCATCCTGTGATGTACAGGGGAACCCCCAACATAAGGATGATTTTTTTCCCTAAAATGTCAATAGTGTGGAGCTTGAGCAGTGTTGCTTCACTGTGATTGTTCCTCATTCCACATCCTCATCCCTTCTCCCTCTACTGTAACTTTAAAAAAATTTGCTTTTTCATACCGAGAGTCCCAGTTATTTGTCTTTAAGTGTTTCTTGAGTACGCAACATCAGACTGTGTAGCTACAGTGTAATATCTTATACACAGCCAATTTTTTTTTTGTTTTGTTTTGAGAGGTTTTTTTTTCAGAGGAAAAAAAAAGCCTTTATAATTTCAAAAGTAGTTTAAGAAAGGTAGTTATCTAAAATAACCATTTCGAAACAAGACAAAACCCAAACAGAATGGCTTCTGAAGATCTGGCTAGGAGGCCAAAACTGTTGAAGAAAGATCTCCAAGTATTTTAAGACAGATTTTGACCTAGGGAGCCTCGAACAAGAAGTGAGCAAGTCTTTGAATTAAACAAAAACATGTCCATTTGCTGTGGTCTCCAAGGACTCACTGCCATGTATCCTACCACTGTCTAATGTTTTCAGAGCTTCTACTACATACGAGTTTAAAAACAGGCTGGCCCTAGGATGATGGGGTAGGTTTGAAACAAACGCAAGTTTAAATTCATTAATATTATATTTCAGTTGCTTTGAAGGTTGAATTTAGAACTGTTTCTTTTGAGATACTACACGGCTAGTGAATGGCGACATTTCTCAGGCCCCACTCTCAGCCTTCCTCCTCTCCACTGGCAAGACCTCAACAAAAAGCGCATAGACAGAGGCTAACCCTAAATCAACTGATTGTGTGCATTTAGGAAAATCAGCAATGAGCAATGGCTATTCGTGCAGAGCAGCTAGAGAACACTATCCGAATAGGATGATTGGTCAGTCAGCATGAGGAAGGGAGGAAAAAGAGAGGGAGTGGATTGCTCGTGAGATCTGCCTTGAGGAGGACTTAGGACTGTGCTCCAAAATCTGTGCTTACAGGGTGCTTTCTCCAATCACTGTTGTCTCCCAAGGAAACCACCTGTCTTCATGTCCTGAGTTCTTTGCTGATGATGGGGTAACGGGATACTGGAGAGGAAATGATGTTGCCTGGGGGACACAGTGCCTACAAAGCAAGCCAAACCCCAATGCTTGCTAAACTCCCCTCTGTGTTAAGAGCAACCTGTCATCAAATCAGAGCAGCCGTGTAGGGAATTTTCTGTCTGTCTCTTGTTACTTTATGATATGTGTGCCCCATGGAGCCAGGCAAGGGGTCATGGAAGAAGACCAGTAAGAGAAGAGGGATAGAAAAACTATTCAACAAAGTCACCTGCTCCAGTCTCAGGATAAATACAGCCCAGGTGGTCCCAGGACAGACCAAGAGCTCTGTATGTTTTGGAGTCTTCCAACTTCCTGAAAGGATGTTGGTTCTAAATGTCAGCACAATTGGTTGAGCCTACAGTGTAGTAGTCATGGCGTGGGCACCTGTTGGTTATTCCCAGGAGTCTCACTTGCTTGTAGGCTTCTTTGCAATGCCCAAGTCATAATTTTCAGACCTAGCGTGCCATCCTCAACCACAATGAAGCTGTCACTATCTGGTTGTGAGGTTGACTGTGCCACTCGTCCCTCATCCTGATATATGGATGTCTGTGCCTATGGATGCCGCTCTGAGTTCCTTTCCAGGCTCTGCAGAAGAACTTTCCACCTGCCTCTTTACTGTTTCTTTGCCTCACTCATTAATGCCATGGGTATTAAGTGGCCTAAGCCTGAGATGCTTCAGCCTCAGGAAGATGCTCTCCTTCACTTGAAGGATGCTGTGATGGGAAGGAGCACAGAGGCCTCCAGGTAGGCCATGAAGAATACCAACTGGATCATTGGGATTCACCCAGGAGTCAGTAAGCCCCCAATAGTGGGGAGGAGGTGAAGAGGATGAGGAAGTGAAGGAACAAATAGATGATGTGTGAGTGATAAGAGAGGTCACAGGGATCTTTAGGTGGGGGTGCAGAGTAACCAGGGAAAAAGGTGGTGGGAAGTTGGGTGTAGGGGTTAAAAGAAGAGAGGTGACCAAGCCACACTAAGGACTCTACCTTCCTCTATAACAAGAATATCAGCCAAATATGTATTGATCCTACTGGAGGGGAGTGCAGAAGAAAGTAAAGTAGATCTTTGCCCTCAAAGCATGTGTCATCTCATTGAGAATAGGAGTAGGAAACACATCAACAGGACAAACACTGCATCTGGTGTTGGGGAGGACTGGGAAGCAAGCATCTCAGGAAAGGGTGTGTCTGTGCAGGGAAGGCAAGGAGGACAGTGGAGGGGCTCTAAGGACACACTGTGGCAGAGAAAGAGGGAGATTTATTTGCTTGGAAGACTTACTTGCAACACAAAGATATCAATATTATAAATGGCCTTTTCAAAACAATCCCTCTGAGCTTTTACATCTGAATCACCAACAGTAGATAATTCTTGCACTTGGGCTTTATTTTTTATTTTTTAATTTTTTTTACATATACATTTATATTATTACACACATATACAATTAACTACCTACAGTAAGAAGAACCACAACACAATCAGGAGTTATATAAATGTTGCATTCATAGTGTTTTGGCTATTTGTATTTGGCAACCTTGAAAAAAAAAACATTTTTCCTATCTTGGCACATCTAAAATTCTGAAGATAAATCAATATCTATCTTATCTCATCATTATCGACTTAAAACATCTATCTATATCTAAAAACATCTTAAGCCCAAAACAACTAAGCTTAATTATAAAACTAAACTATCTGGAATTCAACCCCTTCAGAGACTTGAGAAGGAATAAAATTAATTATCTGAGGGGACAGGAAGTGCAGGTTAGCAGCTTCCAAAATGAGAAGATGACAGAGACAGTTTGCTGCCTGAGCAGTCACCCAAAACTCTCTATAATGCTGGAGCGTCATCTTCAGCCTTCTGGCCCAATATATCCGACAGACATATTTGTGAGGCAGGAACTGCTGAGGACTTGGGCTTTACAAAGAGGCTGAGTGGCATCCAATGCAAAGGTAAAGCAGAAATATCCATAAAAAGAACGCTTTGCTTAAGGTTTGCTGCTCTGTCACAAAATGCTACCCAATGATCTGCATGGCAAAGTCCCCTCACTAGTGTTTTGTTATGTTGCCTTCCAAGGATATTGGTTCATAGAGTCAGGACCCCTGCACCATTTGCTATGGGGCCACTGTTAAAATCTCTGTCACCTCTGACCCCCTAAATGAAGTGCAATGGTAAAAATGTCATTTTAATTTTCTCACAAGAGGAAAATCTTTATTTCCTCAAAATACAAGCAAGCAAGCAAGCAAGCAAACAAACAAACAAAAAACCCCAACAACAACAAAACAAGACAAAACCCCCTCCAAATGCGCCAATCAGCTATCTAGAAGCACTCCGCTGAGGAGCGTGAGACTTGGGAGGAGTGCAGTGAGCTTTCTGGCTGGTTTATTGTGTCTGTTCTCTTGAGTCCTATTTTCCCTAATGTTTTCCAATGTTAATTAACGGACGTGAGATGAAAGGTGTCTCAAAGGTTCTTAGGGATAGTTAAGAAAGGAGAAAAAAAAATGAAGAACGAATTTAAAACAAAGAAAAGTGAAGAATCGTAGGAAGAGAGACAGTCAGAATCAAGAAGCTGATTAGGTGTGAAGACAGCCTGCTAACATGCCCTGGAGAATGAGGGGTTGGGTGTGAGAAGCCGGACATTGAGGGGAGAAGCACAGAAGGGTTTTGAACAAGAAGTGGTCCCATGAGACTTGATTTAGAAGGTCAGCCCCCTTACAACGTAGCAAAATATACCCCCTCTAGGAATATTCCTTCCTTTCTTGTCTCTATGACAAAAGGCCGTGACCAAAGCAACTTATATGAGAAGAAGGTTTGACTTATTTTAGGTTACAGTTCCCCATGGGATACTGGATAGTCCCTCATGCAGGAAGGCATAACAGCCTGGAGCAGGAGGCTGGCCTGACAGCCAGGAAGCAAGGAGCTCACATGCCATCCACATACGGGAAGCAGAGAGTGAGAGAGAGAGAGAGAGAGAGAGAGAGAGAGAGAGAGAGAGAGAGAGAGAGAGAGAGAGGAGAGAACAAAAGAACAGGAGAGGGGAAGGGGACGAGGGCAGGCTGAAAACCTCAAAGCCAGCACCCAGTGACATATTTCCTCCAGCCAGAGGCTTCCTTCCCAGTGTTCCCTAACCTCCCTACCCAGCACCGCCATTTGGGGACCAAGTGCTCAAATACATGAGTCTGTGGGGGGGGCATTTCTTCATTTCTTACTCGAACCACCACAATAGGGAAAAAGGCAGCAAGTTGAAGCTTGAGACTTAAAAACTAAGCAGCTATAGGAAATAGAAGGTTTAAAATAAGATCTAAAGGAACGAGTCAGTGGTTACAAGAACCAGTTTTGTAGACAGCACAGAGCAAAGGGCAGAAAGAGGCAGAGTATGCAGACAATATAGTGCTAGGATCTCAGATGTCTCTTTTGTCTGACCCTAACCAAGTAGACTCTAAATCATCAGTACCTTGCCTGGCCAGACCCTTCTAAAACCAGCTAGCTTCCAGGTGGGTTAACTACAGGTCAACCCAAAGGATAACAGTCTGCGAGTGGAAGATGACTTACAAAGCTTTCCCAAGTTGTTCAGCTACCTGTTCAGTTAACGTAACACATGTATAATAAATACTAGCCCACTTCCTCCCTTGCCCAATGGGGCCATTTATTTCCAGTTCAGTGAAGGCTGTTCAATCTCCTTAGTGTCTTATTATGAAAAATTCCTCAGCATAACAAAGAAGGGATTTCAGTGGGAACCGATGGTTCTGTACTTGTAGCTTCACGAGTTTAGTTTTAGCATCCATCTGTCCATCTGTCCATCTGTCCATCTCTGCCTGCATTAATTCATTGGTTCAGGTACATTTCGGCATAAAACAGAGTGGTCCTGATGTTCCTTTGCCATAAATGAGACAGTTAGTTTTTCCACTTCACTCTGCAGGTGGGCAACCTGTGTCAGCCTACCTAGGTGGAGAGTGGAGAGAAAACCAAAGCTTGTAGCTCTGTCTGTGGGTGGTTCATGTCCCCACATCCTCCACCCCCTGCCCAAGGCAAATTGACATGGACTCTGTAATTACAGCGGAGTCTTGCCAGTGAGTTCCTAGAAAGTAAAAGAGAATTTTGGTTTACAAGTATAGTCTTCTTTTAGAACTGGGATAGACTGGAGAAGAGTCTTGCCGAGACACAAAAGCTAAAACCCAAATGCCCTAGAGGTAAAAACTGAAATGACCTGTGTGTACACTTCTGAATCACCCTATTATTAGATTTCCTTCAAACAAAACTGCACCTTTGTAACACTAGAAGGGAGCCTACAACACAGATGGTTTCAGTCTGGGAACAGAAAATACTCCCAACTGCATGGCCAAGACCTCTACCATTGTCTTATGCGATTGGGGGCAGAAAGTCAAGGAAGTTATTTGAGGAATGGGGTCAAAGCTATTAGCTGGGAGTGGGTGGGGTATATGGTGTTAACAAAACTGCCCTAATAGAATTAACCAATCAGCTCTCACTGCATGGGAAAGGCCATGAGTGTAATCACGAGCCACGTGACAAGCCTGGGAGTAACAATACTTCAGTAAGGTTTGCTTGGCCTTCATTCATCCATCTCTTGCATTCATGTTTAAAAGTGAGATTGATGCTTTTGTCATGTTAGTCCCCAAGGAGCTTTTGTGCAGATTCCATTTATTTATTATAGCATATCTGGTTTATCATGAGATTCATCTTCTTTGTGTCCAAAAATGAGCTCTTATTAGCACATTAAAGTTTATTTCAAAACATCTACCCATTAACACCATGAAAGAGTTATATTAGTCACTTTCCTCATGCTACAACCAAATCTCTGACAAAAGCAATTAGGAAGAATAGGGTTCTTTTTGGCTCACAGTTGAGGAGACAGGCCATCCACCAAGACCGGGAAGCCATGGTGGGAAGAGCTTGAACCCCACTGTGTTCACAGTCAGGGAACTGAGAGCAATAATGTGGGGCTCAGCTCACTGTGAGGCCCTAGCCTGTGGAATGGTACTCCCACATTTAGAATGGGTCTTCCCTCCTTTTTAACCTAATTCAGAAGCTCCCTCCCTCCCTGACATGCTCAGATGGTTGGGAAAAGTCAACACCAGGAGTTGGTTCTTAGATACAAGCAGGCACTGTCTTGACAGAGGAGATGATGAGAGCGCCGGGGCCTGTATGAAACAGCAGTTTGAGGTAGGAAAGGGTATCTAAAGGAGAAACTGCCTGATGGCTGCCCTGCGAGGGCAGAAGTTGGCTTGTTAATTTTGATCAAGTCAACTCAACACAAGAAAGAGTCCGGCAAGGAAATGAAACAGGGTAAAGAAACAAAGATCAAACATTCTAAAGTTATCATTTGAGTTTTAAACTCCATAGTCTCCCAGTATTTTTTCACTGGAGAAAATTACATATTCTCCCCAACCCCACTCCACCCCCAGACTCTTAGGTGATTAGCATTAGGTGTCTTTGGGACATTCATGAAAGTTGCGCAGGCTAAAACCCCCAGACTGCAGAGTAAGACTAAAATCCAAACAAACAGAAACCAAGAAGCCCGTGTTACTTACAAGAAGCTCTCCTCGTTACTTGAGTGGCTGAGGATTGCTTCTTGAGAGTCGAGCAGAGACGGCATGGCGTCCGTTGCAGGCTTAGTTCCTATGCTGGGTCATTGCAGCAGCTGCTTGTCTGCAGGGAGAAGGCGAACAGGAGCACATGTGCAAACCATCCTAGTCATCACCCCAGCTGCCACTCTTGCAGTCTTGTAAGAATGTTCTATGGGCCAGGACATTGTGGTCATTATTCACAACCCAGAGAATCTAAGCTACAATTTACTGTACTAATACATAAATTAGTATTTCACATGTATCGCTCGGCCTCCAAGGCGTTCCAATGGGAGTTGGCGATATAGAGAGAATAGGGAAGAGGAATAACTGGGAGAGAATGATGGGAAAAGAGCAGCGTTCTCCTTGCATTTGCAAAGACATGATGCAAGGGCCAGGCATGGTAATGAACTCCTGTAATTCCAGGACTTGGGAGGCAGAGGCAGGCGGATCTTTGTGAGTTCGAGGCCAGCCTGGTCTAAAAAGTTAGTCCAGGACAGCCAAGGCTACACAGAGAAAGAAACCCTGTCTTGAGAAACAAAAAACAAAAACAAAACAAAACAAAAAAGAAAAGAAAAGAAAAAAGAGAAAAGAAAGGAGAATCCACCTAAATGACAACTTCATTGACTTGGAGAGATAACGTCGCTCCACCCACTGTGTTTACATATGCCATTGTTTCAGCCTGTGATGTTTTGTTTACTTCCGAAGGAAATATTTTCCCCCCTCTGAGATAATTAATTTTTGTCAGCTTCGCTGTTTATAAGGGAAACTGAGAAACTGTTAATTGAAATACAGAATGAGTCACTGTTTTCGGTAATTTTTGGCAGCATTCTAATTTGTGTCAATCCTAGCCTAATTATTAGGTATTGTTGGAGGCAGACAGCATATTTGATTTTTTCTCTTATTGAATTCTTTTTCTTCCCTGTTTAAGAAAAAAAATATGTGCTCTCAGGCAAAGGTTATGTAATTTATGTCAGTGTGAGGTGAAACAGATACATCTGAAATAGCGAGCGGTCTATTGCATCATGCCTGGCTCTGCTCAGTAGCTCGGTATTTACAAAGCTTGCAGAATGCAGTCTTCCTGCCTCGCTCCTGCCTACCCCAAGAGTCCCTGTGAGAAAATGTGAATCTTTTAAAGGCCTTTTCACTGGTGTGGAGCCGCCGGCTATGGACCATCACTAATAGTATCATGGGAGTGAATTTCCCAGAAGCCATCAGGGAGAGTTCATTTGGAAATCCAATTGAATGTCACTTGCAAAGGGCAGGAACCTCACAGAGGTGGCCAGTCATGCGTCCCCGAGTTGTTGGTTGTTAAAGCATTAATCACCATGAACTCATTTAGTCCTAATGCAAACACACTGTGTTATTCGGCAGGAATTCTGTTCCCAGTGATCATTAGTGCAGACAACAGGGAGCTTCTGGTTGTGGGCGAGGTTAATAAAATCTGTCAGCTGAATGGCCGGTATAATGGACCTGTTAATGACTCTTAATAGAAGCTGGATCCTTCCAAGTGCTGCAGAGCAGAGCAGAGGCTGCCAAAGAGGCGGGGTCTTTGCAGGGCAGGCAACTCTGTGGCTTCTCGAGAGAGACAGCACTTGGATCAGTCACTGAGTATGATCAGGAATCAGCCGTGTGATGGAGCTTTGGCAGCTGTGGTGGGCGGGGGAGGGAGTATCCAGGATGACCCAAGAAAGCTCAAGTCCAGACATCTCTGGCTAATTCCCCAAGGTGGAATTCAGAAGGTTGTACCCAGAAACACCATGTTTCTTCATCAGAGGAACACACAAAAGCACCAAACTAGAGTCAAACCCATGAAAAGATACAGGGCATGAAAGAGAACACAGAACTTTCTCCATTTGCTTTTCCATATAACCAGTCAGTGTGTTCAGGGCCAGCAAAGAGCATAAAAGCTACACTGTCTATCATGCCTTGCTACTCTACAACACAGGATCCTAAGCCCTTAGGACACTCAGCTCTTCAGTGTCACCCACTTACAACCTTGTCTGGAACACTCCAGCCAATGGTGCCCCTACCCCTATCCTTAACATTTGCTCCTTATTACCCCAGTGCCACTTGTCACAAAACCTGTCATAATTTTTGTCACCTGAAGCTCATCTTGATCTCCTGATTGGGCTCTAGCTACAAGGGACAAAAGAGGCTACCAACTCTTGGGGACTCCTCCTGAACACAAGCCTTATGAGACTGACAATAAGAAGTGCCCTGGGCTCCAGCACCACAGACTGGGTAGGAGCACACAGACCCTCTCAAAGCCTACGAATTCTGTGACTCAGAAGCCACTGGGACTCAGAAGCAGGAGGCTTTGGAAGCAAGGCACTGCGAAGAACTGTGTAAATCAGAGGACAGAATGACAGGCTTTGTAATGTCTCCAGCAAACGAAGGGAGCGTGGTGTGGAGACCCCCAAGAACCTATCCTAGAGCAGCTTCTAAAACTCAGAGGGGAGTGACCCCAGCACTCTGTGCCCACAACCCCATTCCATAAAGTGACCTTCTATGACTGCATTATTTTTAATGGAGTTTTAAGTAATTGAAAGATATGGCAAAGCAGATGGTTATAAAGAAGGAAGATGAGGGGAAGATGGGGGTGAGCTGAGGGAGTCTCGGAGGGAGCCTTGTGCATACTCCACAGCACCAGCCATCCCCGGGCAGGACTGAGCTCAGTGCTGACTGTAGTGGGGAGCACAGAGAATGTGGAATGTGTTCTCTGCCCCACCCCCACTTATGGATGCACACTGTATGTGTGAGACTATATGGCACCAAATATAATGGCAGTGATCTAAGAGAAATTAGCAAAAGGGAAAGTTTACAGAAAGGACCACAGAAAACTGCATTATTTCTGAAGGGCACAGAGGATCCACACACAATGAGGAAGCATCTGGGTGGAGAACAGCGTGCAGAGTACAAAGGAGAATGGGGGACTCTTCCCCGTCCAAGTGGAAAAAGAAGGTATACACAGGAAAACACAAGAAAGAGCTTGTGTTTGTGGACGAGAGTGTATGTGAGTGTTCATGCTTGTAGTGTGTGCACATGTGTGTGTATGTGAGTGCATGTCTGGCATGTGTACATGTGTGTGTGTGTGCATGTGTGTATATGTGTGCATGTCTGGCGTGTGTGTATATGTGTGCATGTCTGGTGTGTGTGTGTGTGTGTGTGTGTGTGTGTGTGTGTGTGTGTGTGTATTATGAGGGCACAGAAGGTAGCATGCAAGGCCAGAGAGGTAGGAAGGACATTTCAAAGAGCCTCAGAACCCAGACAGAAGCATTTAGACCAACATAGCAGGTAACAGGGCATCACAAGAGGACCCTGGGCATCCCAGGAGAATGATCTAACTCAAGTTTTGGGAGGTCAACCTGGCAGCATACAAGTGCATAGACTGGAAAGAGACAGGGCACTGTGGGCACTGTGATCAGCTGGGGAGCCCCGCCTTACAGTTTGTCATATTTTCTTCTACAGCATACCTTCATATTTCCCGTGTCAATTGCTGAACTCATTCTCAGACCACACCGGCCTCCATCGAAGAAGCTAGGACTTACCCTGCTGGTGACTTGTATTCTTGCCTACATCTCCAGGTAAGAACTGACAATTGAAATTTGTCACTCATGACCCAAAGGGACATTCCAGAAAAGTACCATTAGATCGGTCCTTGTGTTGTTTTAATTGGTGATCAAACCCATCTGTAAATTTCCAGGGGAGAAGGGTTCTTATTGTTTTATTTTAATATTCATGAAAATATCATAGTCAAAGGGCACACAAACATACCTGAACACACACACACACACACACACACACACACACACACACACACACACAGAGCAATCCACAACCTCTTTGTTCCCCCTTTATGAAAAGTAATTATTGCTAAGTAATATACAAGCATGTGTTTCCAAGGATATATTGCTTTCAATTTTATTTGCAATTAGAATATTTGAATGAACAAAGAGTAAATGAATGAATGAATGAATGAATGATCCAAGGCATCCATATGTACTCCATCTCAAAAGGCATTTGTTACTGTCCTTCATAAGCGTACTCCTCAGACATGAGCACCTAGAAGTCAGTCGCCAGAGACCTGCAGAACATGGGAAATGAATCAAGTAACTAGCCTTGACTTCTTCATTCAATCGATTGATGACGTTCACTCTTTGTAATGCTGCCCAGTGGTCTGCAATCAAGGGCATGCACACGACCTTCTGTCTGGTGCTTGAGGATGACCGATTCCCTTTTTTCCTTCTTTTCTTGTTTGTTTGTTTGTTTGTTTGTTTCTGAGACAACATCTTATGCAGTTCATGCTAGCCTCAAACTCTCTGTATGGCTGAGAATAACCCAATGATCTTTTTTCATCCTCCTGCCTTTACTTCCCTAGTGATGGAATTACAGAAGTGTGCTACTGTCTTAGTCAGAGTTTCTGTGGCATTGAAGAAGCACCACAGCCATAGCAGCTCTTATAAGGAAAACATTTCATTGGGGCTGACTTACAGGGTCAGAGGTTTAATCCACTATCATCATGGCGGGAAGCACGGAGGCACGCAGGCAGACATGGTGCTGGAGGAGCCTAGAGTTCTACATCTGTATCAGCAGGAAGTAGGAAGAGAGTGACACTGGGCCTGACTCAAGCATCTGAAGCCTCAAAGCCCACCACTAGTGGCACACTTTCTCCAACAAGGCCACACCTACTTCAAGAAGGCCACACCTCTCAATAGTGTCACTCTCCAGGAGCCTATGGATGCCGTTTTCACTCAAACCATCCAAGTCACCTTGCTCGGTTTTATGGTGCTGGGATTGAACTGAGGATCCATGCATGGTAGGCAAGCACCCCACCAATGTGCTATACCCACAGCCATACCTTCCACTGCCTTCTGCTACGACAGCATTTCATGCCTGAAAGGGCCAAACTATCCATGCACAGAACCTGAATACTGAACCCATGCAGCAATCTGCATCATCACCCCAGTATCTATATGGGAAGCCATTTAGTGCAGTATTCTGTTAGTGATGAGAGCAAAGCAGAAGATGACATTTCAAAGGACATGGGGGAGGGAACATCCCAAGCCCTTTAGCAGCACAGTTTTCATAGAAGTCACCAGTTTGGTACCCGGAACTCTATGAACTCTCTTTCTCTCCCATAATCTTCCTGTCTTCTCCCTACCCTTCCTCATCCCCTGCCCCCAGTGCTAAAGTGTTTCTTGCTTTTCTCTAGAAAGTTCTTGCATAATATAATTTCCACAAGAATTAAGTGTTCTGCACTGTTCTCCATCCCTGAGGATCTTTGAATTTTAGCAAAGGGACACTTTAAGAGAACAAAGCTGTCCCTGGGGACCACGTGTAGGATTGTTGTGGTAAGAAGGACCCTGAAGCCCTGTCGATTTAGACACTGAAGACACAGGGTGGTGCAAGAAGCCTGTGGCTCTTAGGGACTGTCTGCGAATGAGAAGGGCCACGGGACAAGGAAGACACAGTAATGAAACTGATGGCAGGGAGACTGGGATGCTATGGGCTGATGGACAGGGCTGGCTTGGTTTTGTTCTGTTTTTTTCAAGACAGTGTTTCTCTGTGTAGCCCTGGCTGTCCTAGACTCATTTGTAGACCAAGCTGGCCTCGAACTCACATTGATCTGCCTGCCTCTGCCTCCCATGTGCTGGGGTTAAAGGCATGTGCTGCCACGCCCAGTTGGGGCTGGCTTTTTAAGGGGAAGAATCTTTTAGGCTGCTATCCAGAGAAAGAGTAAGAGCAGGAATAAGAGCTCTGAAGCAGAAACGGAGCTAAGTGCACAGCAGATCTGGAGGACAGGGAGAAGTTAGGTCATGAATACATCTCAGCAAACTTGTACTTTACAGACTGAGTGCTTTTCTGCTTTAAAAAGCAGGGGATGGGGAAATGGCTCAGAGCACTATCTGCTCTTCCACAGGTCCTTGAGTTCAATTCCCAGCAACCACATGGTGGCTCACAACCATCTATACTGTGACCTGATGTCTTCTTCTGGCCTGCAGGTGTACATGCAGTTAGAGCATTCATACTCATTAAATAAATAAATCTTTTTTTTTTTAATTTATTTTAAGCAGAGCCACAGAAAGTACCATGAGTTAAGTACAAAGGAAGGTAAGGTGGCCAGGGCTGAAGTGTGGCAGTTGGATTGAGGGAGAAGAGAGGTCGAGACTCAGGAGTGTTGTTGCCAGCCAAA
Source organism: Acomys percivali (assembly GCA_907169655.1). Taxonomy (NCBI): domain Eukaryota; kingdom Metazoa; phylum Chordata; class Mammalia; order Rodentia; family Muridae; genus Acomys; species Acomys percivali. The sequence continues at coordinate 72,559,677 of OU015746.1, read as the reverse complement.
TGCTCAAAAACTAATCTCAGAGCATGAATGGAGGATGGTGACTTAGACAGCTATCAACTGGCCTGTAAACACTGGCATTCCAGTGATTAGACAGCATGTTCCAGGTTATGAGGTCGTAAGGCAGAGGGTCCTACTGGGAGCAGCAACAAAATACAAGGACAAAGTTGGGAACAAAACCTTAAGAAAGATTTTAAAGTGCGGAGACTAAGGCAAGGTTTATGCCCGCCTTTTCCCTCACCCAGTCCCCAGCATGGCGCTTTTGTAAGCACTGGGAACTGAGCAGACTCGTGGCCATATGTGCATATGAAGAAAGAACTAGGTTGGGAAACAAGAGACCCCAGTTGAAGGTGGCTTTAGACTCAGCTTTGTACTGAAATAAGTGGAATACAAGTATTCCTGGGGGCATTTTGTTGCTGCCCCAGGGTAGTCACACCCATAGTTTAGCCTAGTCCCTATTAAGAGGACTTGAGACTCTTATCTGTGGGCTAGCCCTGCCCTGTTAACCAAACTGTACCCCCAGACCCTCATGAGAACTTGGGGCCATAGGAAGTTCCCCACGGTTAGACAGTCAAGGACAAGTGCTGTAGGTCGGCCCTTGGGGTGTGCCAATTGGGATGGTCCAATGGGGAGATAACATAGCAAGAATGAGGTTCTGATCACAGGCTGGACCACAGGGGGCCTGAGAAACAACCATGAGTCTGCAAGGAGCTGCATACTCTGCACCAGAGACAAATCATCCCAATGAAGCCACAGCACAGTGGCCTAAGAATCGCCACATTCTGGGGACTGTCTCCCCTGTGCTGTTCTCTTTCTGCTATTTTTTCAGATCGCGAACTTAGAGATCTGGCCCTGCAGAGGGGAAACAAAGCCCTGCGGAGGAGTAATGACTAAAACTCTTTCATTTCCTTTGGCAAGCTTTAGTCACCTATGCTTCTGTCTGGTGGCTTTCTCATTCCTTCCTACTCTCTCACCCCTGAAACACCTCACCCTACTCTGTCTGAAGCAATGGTGGTGGGTAGGCAAAGGAAAGTTCCTACTGCTGGCTTTATTCCTCCTCCCCCTCCTCCTCCTCCTGCTGTTTCTCCACCTCCTCCTTCTTTGTTTGATTTTTAGAGGCAGAGTGTCTCTGTGTAGCCCTGGCTGTCCTGGAGCTCACTCTGTTGACCAGGCTGGCCTCTAACTCACAGAGATCTGCCTGCCTCTGCCTCTGCCTCCCAAGTGCAGGGAATCAAGGTGTGCGCTACCACCACCAGGCCTTATTCCTTCTTAAAAAGAGGATCTGAATACACATTTGCTGTAATACAGAGCTGGTCTTACTAGGAAAAGTGAAGTATATGAGGCCAGGCTCCAGCCTGCAGGGGCTTGTTACTAAGTGGAAGTGAGCCCCATGTACAAACACAGAGAAGGAAGGAGTTGGCTTGGGATGGCATCTTGGACCAAAGACCAAGCAGGTTTAGAAGTGGGACAAGCTGATTGCATCCACAGTCAGCAAGAAAAGGATAAGTGCTTCTAAGTCAGCTCACCTCCTTTTTGCAGTCTAGCACCCCAGACTGGTAAGTGGTGCTACTCACTTTTAGGGTGGGGTTTCCCACCTCAGTTAACCTGATCAACATAATCCCTCATAACCATGCCCAAGAAGTTAACTAACAGTGGTGATGTGACAGAAAATGGCCCCATGCTCCATAGTTTCACAGGGAGTGGCACTATTAATAGGTGTGGCCTTGTGGGAGGAAGTGTGTCACTGGAGGCAGGCTTTGAGGCCTCAGATGCTCAAGCCAGGCTTACTGTGGCAGTCTCTCGCTGCCTGTGGATCAGGACATAGAACTCGTAGCTGTCTCTCCAGCACCATGTCTGCCTGCATGCCACCATGCTTCCTGCCACAATGACAAAGGACTAAACCTCTGAACTGTAAGCCAATCCCAATGAAATGTTGTCCTTTATAAGTGTTTCTATAGTCATGGCTTCTATTTACAGCAAGAAAACCCTAAGACAATCAACAAGTCAGAAAAATCCATCAAAGGCTTGCCTCCTGGATAATTCCAGATTCTCTAAGTCAGCATTAACCACCTTATTCCTCAAGAATAACAGTATCTAAATCCACCCCTCATATATGCACACAATTATAAATCCTATCCCAAGAATATATTTTATGTTGCTAAAGACTGAGTCAATCTGAGTTCAGAGCAGCCGGCCATCCCCCCGCACTGAAAGGTCTCTCCTTCTTCAATTAGTGCACCGTGCTGAAGTCTTTGCAAGAGCCACTGTTTGCTGTTTCTGAAATGCATCCTTCATCTAGAACCATCATGGTCAAACATGGGTTTTAAACTCAAGTCTTAGCAAGAGTGAGAATGCCTGCCCCATTTCCCATAGCCACATCACCAGCCTTCATGCTGATGTATGAAAATAACTACCAAGGTGTCACACATTGCACTTCTATTATCAGCATTTAGGGGTGGGGCCCTGATGGGGGGGATTAAAAAGCAATTTCAATGCTCATAACAGAAACTGTATGTAACAACAGCATAAGGAAGGTACCAGATTCTTTTGAAATGAAGAATCTACCAGAAATGTATTGTTGAAGGAATGGAATAGGTTTATGGATTGATTGGCATGTAATGGGCAAATGTTAAGGACACATGAGGGATACTTTTAAGAAGTGTCACACAGTGGCCAGGAAAGACGATGCTTTCACTAAGAGAGATGAATTGTGAAAGAAATAGCTTAGAATATAGTTTTTAAAAATAGCCTGTTTAAAAGACCATATTTAGGTTCTAGTAAAATCTAATGCTGGTTCAGTTTGTTTAGGATACATCACAGGCTTTAGGAAAGTAATCCTCACCCCCCACCTCCCTGCCACCCCACACAACAATTCCTCTCTACTGAGAAGGGTGAGACCCACCCACCAAGAGGAATCTCACTGTATGCATTCTGAAGAGATGGGTGCAGGAAGATGCAGGTAGTTGATCTCTCAGGATGAGATTTCTGGAGTCCAAGGAGAAGATAAGGAAAAGAATCAGGAAGCAAATACAGGGGGTGGGGGTGGGGGGTGGGGATGCTCTTGTTTTCATGATTAGATGAGGTAGGAGGGCAGCTGAGGGAGCAGACCTCTGAGACCAGGCAAACAAGAATCCCTATGGTCTTCTAACAAGGAGAACGCCTCACATCCAAAGTTGACGTTGAAAGATGGTGTTTCAAAATTCAGACCACAGAGGAGATAGAGGGAGATGTGAGGAAGGTGTACTATCATCACACACACACACACACACACACACACACACACCCCTCCCTCCCTCCGTCTACTTCCTTCTTTTCTCACTATATTTAAGAAAGCCATGGAGAAAGGATTCCAGCTGCCACGTAACCCTTCCTGCTCACCCCTGCCATTCATTCATCAATGGACTCTTGAGTTGTTCCCACCTTTGAGCCATAAATTCCAATGCGCAGATACCTTTGGGTCCCTGATTTCTAGTCTCCTAGTGTATTACGCTGAGGTAGAATTTCTGGAGCTGGTGATAACCTGTCTTAACTCCCTGAAGAACTCCCATACAGTTTTCCTACCCAAACGGCATAGAAGAGATCTAATCTCTCCATATCCACACAAACATGTATGTTCTGAGGTTTGATTTTGTTTGGGGCTTTGTTTTAATAGTAGCCATTCTGTGTAATGATATGATCCTCATGATTTTGATCTGTTTTCTCCAGATACTAGTGACATGTGACCATCTTTTGATGCGGTCCTGTTACTTTTTTTTTTTTTTTTTTTTTTTTTTTTGGTAGGATGTCTATCTGAGTCATTCGTCTGTTTCTAATTAGGTTGTTTGGGAATATTTTTGAATGAGGCAAATTATTTGTATATTCTAAATGTTAGCTATTAATATACATGTGATTTGCACATATTTCCCGGCATCCTATAGACAGTCCTCTACACGGTTGACAGTAAGTATCCTTTGATGCCCAGTGATGAGCCTGTGAATTCCGTACTCCTGATTCCCTTTGTTTCACCCTCATCCTGGCTCCAAACATTAGCCCTTGTCCACGAAACACTCAGCACCAGGCTTCATTTTTCTGCCTGAACTCCATCGATAGACAGCCACGCTGGAGTTCTGTTTCTCAGACCTGGCCTAGGCTCCCTCTTACAAGAGAGCTCTGCTGTGCAGTCTCTCTGTGAACATGGCCTCTCAGGAAGTCCTGTCAAACTCCTACATGCCAGGCAGTATCTTGTGCATCTTACACATGACATAGATAGGCAACAAACACATGTTTTACTCCAATAATTCTTGCAGCATCCTGATGAGGTGTATGTGTTTTTGGATCCCCGGTCTATACCAGAGGAGTTAATAAATTGCTGGAAATCACACAGTTAATAGGTGGCTGACTGAACACTTAAGTCGCAGACTCGTCTTCCAGATCCCATATACTTAACAGTTGTAAGCTGCAGCTGAGGCGACATCATTCCTTAACACGGATTCTGTGTTTTAAGTTTTTCCAGACTTGGGCATCTTTGGCACAGTTGGCTTCCAGCAAACCGCATTTTTAGGCTTTGCTTAGATGTCACGGCTTCTCTCCCAGCATTTCTTTTCTTTCCTTTGGCTCACAGAAACAACTTACAGTCTAGCCTCGTGTGAGTACGTTCTGAGCCCTCCTACCAATTCATCCATTCCTACCTAGTGCTCTGTCCCTAAGGATTCCTGGGAGCTAAAGGCAGGGACAACAGGGCATCCTGTCTTAGAGTGACGGTGCGCCATCTCTCCCCCTCCCATGTCAACAAGATTCAGAGAGCTGACAAACGCTGCACTGCTTGCTTAGGTACCAAAGCCAGCAGCAGCACGTGTCACTCCTTCAGCTGCAGGCAGCCAAACGGACCTGTCTTCACAGGTCCAGTGTCTCAGCGGGCTGCTAATCTCAAAGAAAGCAGTCATTCAGTCATGTACTCACACACCCTCCTTCACTGATGCTGTGTTATGGGTCTCCTATCCTTTCACCAAGATGGATCACTGAGATAGTGAGAAAACCCACTTGGTCCATGAGAAAAGATGTCCTATTAAGATAAGCAACAATACAAGGAGAAAACTGGCTCCCTTCTGTAGATCTGAGGGAACACTTCAGGTGTTACAAACGTTCCTCATGGTTGCTTTTCACCTGCTGTCTTCCAGTGTCCCACCGAACCTGAGGTGAAAATAGCTTGCGCGCCTCCATGATTCTAATCATCTTGACCTCTTGTCCATGCAGCATCCTGTATCGCTACGCTAAGACCGGAAACTGGGTGTACCCTGTGTTTGCCGCCCTCAGTCCACTGGGTATCACTGTCTTCCTCTCGGCCAATTCCCTCCTGGTTGTCGGCATCTACCTGCTCGGAGAGAAGATCAACCAGTGGAGATGGGGTCAGTGAGTCCCCCTCAGTTCACAGAGACCCTTCTTTCTTTTCTGTCCTCCACTGTCCCCCAAAACTGAAGGAAAACTTAGTCCAGATCAGAAGACCACACAGCCAGCTGCCTTTGTTCATAGGGCTAAAATGGGTCCTGTGAAAGCTGGTAGAACAAAAGCCTGATGCAAACCGGCATTCCCTCAGAGAACTCCAAGTGACTCCCCTCTTCCTCCACACAATACCTCATTTACCTAAAAGGCAGAAATCCCCTTTACAAACTTTAGGACTCAAAGAACAAAGTGGTATTCCCCCAGCATGACGTGAGGTTTCATGAAGGACTTTACTCACTCCAGGGAGGGCTTATGGAATATGAACTCTTAAAAATATATTTCCTTTTACCCACACAAAAATGTGACTCTCTAGCCAGGCGGTGGTGGCGCACGCCTTTAATCCCAGCGCTCGGGAGGCAGAGGCAGGTGGATTGCTGTGAGCTCGAGGCCAGCCTGGTCTTCTGGTCTTCAGAGTGAGTCCAGGACAGCCAAGGCTACGCAGAGAAACCCTGTCTCGAAACCCCCCCCCAAAAAGTGACTTTCACTCTAAGCTATAAGACATAGTTTATTCTATGACAAATATGAATGAACATGACCCCAGAAACATGGATTCAGGTTGCCTCAAATGACATATACACATAGTCACAGAACAAAGGGCAATCAAAATGCAATGCATTTAACCAAATACTTACACATTGATGGAGACAGCAGGTGGGAGAGGGGCATGGGATACAGTAAAATGGGGAAAACTACGCTTTAGGTTTCAGATATTATCTGATGATGCTTAGCTTTGGGGATAGTGGGAGGCAAAAGTCGGCTAAGTTAATCCAATCTGAAGGTTCTGTGTGACAATAGAAGGGATGAGGATAGGCCAGATACCGAGGTTGGCACAAACGGCTATTAAGGGGAGTGAAGACATCCCAGGGTAATTTTGGTACAACATTCCTGGAATTTGGGGGTGATGTCTTATATTTTAACTCTGCAAAGAGACACACAGAAATTCCACCTTGGTTTGTATATAAACATCTACCTCCATTCAGCCACCAGCAGTTCTGTGCCATTAAAACAGAAAGGGCACCTCTAGGCCACCCTTTGAGTTCAGATAAAGCATAAATTTGTGGGTGCAAAAAGTAGGCAGAAGGTCCCCAGGGGCACAGAGTGAGGAGAGGCAGACACCTCAGAAAAAGATGTTCAACTTGGATTTGTCACACTTACTTCTCTTGGAAGCTTTAGTTCATGAAAATCTTAAGGAGGCATTTTCTGGGAAAGCAAACATTTAAAATGAGATGCTACAAGCAAACTAACTTAAATCTAAACATAAACAAAAACAAAAAAGCCAACCTTTTAAAATCAATATTTCAAACCCAGGATTCTAATCCACAGGGAATTCACATGGGGCAGAGGGTGGATGTCAAATGTACCAGCACCTAATTCTAACATGTTGTGGGTACCTGAATTTCTGGGTAAAGATTTCTTTTTTTTATCTATCTATCTATCTATCTATCTATCTATCTATCTATCTATCTACCATCTATCTATCTATTGTCTTTTTTAAAGATAGGGCTTCTCTGTGTAGCCCCAGCTGTCCTGGAACTCACTCTGTAGACAGGGCTGGTCTCAAACTTAGAGATCCCCCCACCTCTGTCTCCCCAGTGTTGGGATTAAAGGTGTGTGCCACCACACATGGTTAAGATTTCTGATGACTTTCAAAAATCTGAGGTTTTTTTGTTTTGTTTTGTTTTGTTTTAAGGAAAACAGGTGGGAGGAAGGGAAGGAAAGGGAACTAATCCGTTGGGTAGAAGTACAGATAAAGAAAACTCAATTACAGAGATTATCAAGAACAGTGGATTTTAAAATCAGCTGTGTTAAGTTTGATGATGATTGATGTTTTAAATTATTTCTTTACAAGAATGAATGTTAAACATCTTGAATTAAAAAAAAAAAAAGTCACTCCTCAATTATAGGGAATCCAACACTCTCTTGCCTCTGAAAGCATTTGCAAACACATGGTGCACACAAGGTTACACAGAACCACACACATATAAGTACAAATAACAAATACATTTTTAATAAAATAAAATCTTCTTATATTTATTATTCTTCAAATGCCCACAGCAGCAAGCTACTAATAGGCCCCACCACTGCCCACTGTGTCCAATTTTTCTCACAGCTGGGTCTCAGTGAGTAAGCAAGATAACATCAACATACAAGCTTGTAATTACCAAGAGAGTACGTATAATGTGCAAGATAGAGCTTAGTACAGACAATGATACTTCCCCAGTTCTGCATTTCTGAGAAAAAAAGAAAAGAAAACAGATGAAAAAGCCTCACATTGCAGCAGAATAGATTAGGAGTTACATCCTGAACAAATTATCATTCATTGCAAAGAACCAAATGATTAGAGGAGGCGGGGAATGCAATGTGGGTGAGCCATGGTTGACACACACCTAACAATGCTCCTGCTTGAGATGCTGAGGCGAGATGAATCGCAAGTCAAGGGCCAGCCCAAGCTACTGTCTCTAAGAGGAGAAACTAGATCCCTCAGAATTTCAGTGACAGCTTATGCTTTTAAGTGACTAAAGCCCAACAGAACCATCTATGCGCACCCAGACCCTTCTCTTCTTACACTCTAAGGCTTCCCCGAGCTTACAGAAGAAAGGCCAGGTCCTCAAAATACACAGATTCCAGCTCCTATCCTGGTGTGTTTTCATCCTCTTCCGAGCTTCCTTCCTGCCCCTCCCTCTACATTAGCATTGCTTCTGGCCTCCATGGACTTATGCCCCTACCCTATTCCCAGTCTTTGCCTGGCTCACATTTACTCATTTATTTCAACTTACCTCCTCTAAGATGGCTGTGCTGATCTGTCCAGGTTGGACTCAGTGTCCTTTCCAACTGGTCCATGGCCTTCCTCTATCTTTTAACTACTAGACCTATCATTTTGGCATTACTACTTTTGCTATAGCTTTAGGGATTTGTCTTTGCAGGAGGCCTTGAGCTTCTTAAGGGTTAAGATGCCTTAGCTATCTTCAAATTCTCATTTCTGCTAGCTCTCCCAATGACCCTATCAGAGCAGATGGTTTAATATAAGGGATAAGGGGGTGTTTTTTTCTAGTTAGGAAGTGAGAATTCTTACCAAGGTGTCCTGGAAATATCAGTCAAGAAAGTAGCTCTAACAGTTGTAGATTGAGACATCAGACCAGGAGTTTGGTGTATAGGCAGGGTGGAGAGGTGGTGTGCCCGTTGAAGAACTGTTGGAGAAAGGGGTACATGTTGAGGCAAGCAATGTAAAGCAGTCAAGGACACTGAAATAGTCACTTTGCTCTGTGCTTCTCCAAGGAGGTCCATTGAAGCGCAGCAAATACTCTTCACAATCTCAACTCAACATCTCAGAGGAATGTAATTGTAGATATACAACTGTCAGTATTTGGGAACACGTTTGCTTTCAATACTTTGCCTTGTGTTCTGATTACAGGAGTCATAAAACCATGTAGATTAAAGCACTGTCTTTGCCACACCAGAAGATGAACATTACATATTAGTCTTAAACTCTCTCATGTATGAAAGAGGATGAAGAAAAGACTAGAGTAAATCAGGGTCGGATCTAACTCTCTGGCTGACAACTAGCAGACTTTCTCCACTGTGAAGCATTCCTGTCAACCAAAAAGCACTATAGTAAACACTGTTTCCCAGCCAGAGTTTGAAATCCACTTTGTAGACATCATTTATATAGGATAGATGGCCTATTAATATGTTGGCAGTTTCTATGCAATAGAAACATGATCAGAGATAAATTTTAAAGACACAAGCAAGCCTGGGAAGTGCTCAGCTCTGTGAGAATGCAGAACTAAAGAGCCATCTCATGTCTCCATGTGCTAGAAGCAAGAAGAAAAACACTACTTCTGAGCTATTCACAGCATATAATTCTCTACATTATGTGATGACTCTTGAATCTTCCATACAGAATTGTGTAGGAAGATGCTTTCTCCATGTTGGTGAGTATATTAGTCAGTTCTTCATTGCTGTAACGAAACACCTAAGACTGTTAATGTTAAGAAGCAGAAAATGTTATGTATCTCACAATTTTTGGGGGGCTCTATTGATTTGGCTTCAAGTGAAGGTAGAAGGTTGCAGATCATAGACATCTTTTTAAAGATCAGGGAAGTTAACACATCTCACACTACAAAGGAAGTAATTGATGGGATCAAAGCCAAGGCAACTACCAGCCCTACAAGAATAACCCCAATAACCTAAAAATCTCTGACTACACTCCACCTCCCAAAAGTTCCTTAACCTCCCAACAACACCACCCTGAGGTTAAGCATGTAATTACAGTGGATGCTTGGCATTAACTCAAGCCACACCCACGCCAGAGCAATTTCCTAGCACTCCATCTAGCTGCTTAAGTTTGTATGGAGACCAGTCTGATGTAGAGGAAGGAGAGACATCCTCCTCTCCCAACAGAGCTCAAGCCATCATTTCTACTTCTCTCTGAGTCTTCATATCCTTCTGTTTCCTAAACAAAAATGGGGGTGCTGGACCCGAGGAGAGAGGTTACGATTATGGTCATAAGCACGAAGTGAAGCTTGGAAAACACATGGATAGGGAGAACTTTAGAATGCCGAGAGTGAGTGCAGAGCAAACACATTTGAGAAATGTATATTGATCAAGTCTTTGGACGTGAAGGAAGCAGCTTGCTACTTAGTTGACAGAGGAACATTAAAAGGTTAAAGCGGCGGTTGAACTCAGAGCAAGGACAAGACTTACTAGGCAGGGCATGGTGGTGTACACTTTTTATCCCAGCACTGTGAGCATAAATAGGCAGGTCAGCCAATGCCACACAGTGAGACTTGTCTCAAAAATATCAGAGAGAGAGAGGGAGATGGAAAAAGAGAAGGAAGAGGAGGAAAGAAAGAGAAAGGAAGAAAGGAAGGAAGGAAGGAAGAAGAAAGAAGAGAAAGTTAAACAGAAAAACAAACAAACAACAACCAGAGAAGATTTACTGGGAGTTGTGTGATTCACATAAAATTGAAAAATGAATAGAATTAAAGAAGGCAATAGGAAGCCTGCAGGGCTCAGTAGATACTAAAGTGTTGCTGAAGTGACAGCAACAATCTGGGCTGAGGAGAAGGATGCATGCAAGGATGTCATAAGGACCTTGGGATCAGGAGATGGTATCTTAAGGGAATTAAGGTGACTGAGAGACCACAAGCAGGACTTCAAGATACCAGAGTGATGACTCGGTGGCTAAGAGCACTCCCTGCTTTTCCAGAGGACCAAGGTTCGATTCCCAGCACCCACATGGTGCAGCTGTATGTAACTCCTGCCCCAGGAAATCCAGTACCCTCTTCTGGCTTCTGGGGCCACTGTACACACATGGTATACAGTATGCATAAAATAAAAATAAATAAAAACTTAAAAACAGAAAACAAAGCCCAGTCACCACAGGCTCTGAAGACTAAAGCAAATAGGAGGTCCATAATTTATACTATTTTTCATATGTTTGTTTGAGTTTACTTTTAGCAGAGCTGGAATTGAAGGCAGGGACTGGCACACCCTACCTCTGAGCTATATACCCAGATATAATGTATATTTGTCAAAAATAGAAGTGTTGGAGGCAGCAGTCTGAAGGATCGACTCAGCCTGGAATTTTTTTAATGTATTTGTTTGCGTTTGAATTAGCACACAATGCCCTATGTTTCACTGTGGCATTTTCATATATCCTTGTTTGTGTTGATCCTCCTTGTCACTTCCTTGCCACCCTTCTGTCACCCCTGGCTGCACCCTTCCCTCACCAGCATTCCACTTCCTGCTTCCATGTCACACATGTTCTATTACTCTTTTCCCTTTCTTAGAACCTTCCTTTCCCTTCTTATGATCCCTCTTCTGATTTCAACACCTATACCCACTCTCAAACACCCCACACATGTATAAGACTAGAGACTAGGATCTACATATGAAAATGTGGGCTTGTCTTTCTGAGTGGAAGTCACCTCACTCAATATAATTTACAGATCCACCTATTTTCTGGAAGTTTTCTTCTCTTCTTTTATAACAGCTGAATAGCATTCCATTGTGCATTTGCACCACATTTTCATTATCAATTTATCTGTTGATGAGCAGCTAAATGTTCCCGTTTTCTAACTTGTGATGAGAATGTCAACCAGCATGGGTGCCTAAGTATTACAATGGTAAAATAGGGTCTTTTATTGTAAAGGCCCAGACATGGTACAGTGGGTCATATGATAGTTATATTTTTAGAATGGTGACACCAGTTCACACTCCCGTTAGAGGTGAACAAGGGTTCCTTTCCCCTGCATTCTAACCAGCATTTGTTGTCAGTTGTTTCTTTGACCATAGTCATTCTGGCTAGAATGAAATAGAATTGTAGTTTATTTTTCCTTTCTTTGATGGCTAAGGGTGTTGGGTAACTTTTAAAATATTTATTGGCTATGTTTCTTCTTTTGAGAACTGTCTTTTTGGTTCATTAGCCTACTTGTAAATTGATAGCTGTGTTTGTGCATGGGGAGTTAATTTTTTGAGTTCTTTATATATTCCAGATACTAACCCAGCCGAAGCATGGCCAGCCATGGCTTTCTCCCACTCTGTGGACTGTCTGCTCATTTGCTTGCTGTCTGCTGCTGTGCTGGAGTCTGGAGCATGAGAGCTCTGCAGAACCAGACCAGAATTATACCAGCTCTGATTCCCACAGGGAGGAAGAGACTGAGCTAAGAAAAAAAAAAAAATTCAAAAAGAGCTGATAGCATTTGGCAATGGGCATGATAGATAAGAAACTATGGAAAGGTTATCAATGTCAAGGCTTGTGCCAATATCAGTGGTCGTGAAATGAGATAACAGCTTGTTGGCTGAACAGAACACGTTGTAGAAATGTCACACTAGGGTTTCAACAAGAGAATGATCCTATAATGTGCTTACCCAAAACAAATCCTGTGCCAGTACTGATATAAACTGGTTTGGGAGAAGCCATGAAAAGCCCCAATTTAGGGGACATTCACTCCCCTACTTCCTCTCTAATTTGATGCAGTCTCTGTCTCTGTCTGCAAATCTCTGCATTTTCCCGTGAATGTGAGCAGCACACAGCACTCATCCAAAGCAGCAGCAATTGGTGGCTGGTTTGAGAGTGACAGGCAGACCATAGCATCGCTGGCTAACCGCATACTAACCCCCAAAACCGATAGCACCGCTGATTAACCATATACTGAGCCTCCAATTCTGGTAGCATCACTGCCTAGCCACATACTGACCCCCAAGATAGGAGACTAGCTTGCTTCTTGTCTTTGTGGCAGTAATGGCTGTTTATCAGAGTTCTTCTCTTGTTGAGAAAAAGTTTGACTTCCTACTGCCCATCAGGGTGAGTCTCTACCCACTCAAGAACTCCAGTTAGGAAAACCTGTGTCTGATATGTCTCTTTGTCTGTTTGTACAGGTGCTACAGTAAAGCCATGGGTGAAGAAGAAGTAACCTCACACAATTTTCCAAGAGCCATGGAAGAAAAAACATGGAACTAGTTATATTTCCATTATTCTCAGAATTATTTCTTTTTTGATCAGTGGTGGAATGGCATGGGAAGATAGGAAAGATGGAGAATTTATGCATAATTTAATAAAGGGTATGAAGGGAGCTTCCCTTGGGATCGGTTGGTTTTCTGAAAGGCTGACAGATAATTCCTGACATCTCAGAATCTGTTGCAGTTGTCTGACCTCCATGAGGATTTTGTTTTTGACCAAGAACAAAGAAAGAAGCTTGTGTAAACTCACTGTTGGATCATTTGGAGGATAGGTGTGGGGACAGGAACTTAGAGACAGACAATCACGTAACCCTCAAGGGGTAGAGTGAAGACCCAGATGACATGTTGCATATCTCAGAATCATTGCCAAGCTGGAGCAGCCAGGCACAGGGGCAGTCCCAGGAAAATGGCCTGGGCTGCAGAGTGAGAAAAAAGCAAAGGAAAGAAAGAAAAGTTGCTGTCACAATGAATACAATGGCCTCTACTCACAGATTTCCCAATACCCCGTACTGGCCCATTTTTTCAATAATGCCAACTTTTCTAAAAACTAAGTACCTTTAATAAGCTAGTTGTTTTCAGTGATATCTCGCCTATTTTCCCTTGATTTAGAAGTTTAATGAAATAAAAGCTACTGAAGTTGTCTGTCTGCCTGCCTGCCTAGTACAACACCAAATTCACTAGGGCAGGGAGACTAACATAACAAAGGGTGATAAGCCCACCTGCCCCTTTTCGGTGCTAATGTTTGGGGCAGGGATTAGCAATTAAGGTGGAACATAATGAGCTGTGAGTGGCTCTTCCATTTGAACACAGATTTGAATGGAGGCAGGGATGAGTTCTTGAGAAGTCAATGTGTGTACCATACGCAAAGGAGACGTAGCTGGGAACAGGGGTAAACGTGAAAGGGCTGAGCTTGCTCCTATACAAACTACTGTACTATACAACTGTGATAGGGTGACTCGACTCGCAAGAGCTCATGAACCCTTTAACGTTCCTGAGGTTTTTAGGTCCATTTCTGTCATTGCGGCATGCTCATTTTACATAGAACTGGGCCTTATAAAAAACAATTCCTTCTAAAAGCAGATCATGTATTTTAAACATATTTATCTCCCAAGAACCTCCTCTCTCTCCTTCCACCAGCTTCCCTTCTGACTTCATCTCTCCCCCACCCCCCACCCCCATATGTGCATGGTTCCATGTATCTATATGTAATCTAGAATCCACATAAACTGCATTCCTCCATGGCCTTTGCTCCAGTTCCTGCCTCCGGACTGTGACCTGGAAGTAGAAGCAAAATAAACCCTTTCCTCCTCAAGTTGCTTTTGGTCATGGTGTTTTATCACAGCAGTAGAAGCCGGAAGACCATCATATTCAGAATGACCACAACTGGTAGACAGGCACATATGAAAGTACAGCCATATGTAATTAAACCCTTGTGCCAAGCCTGCCTCGGTGCAGTCCCTCAGGAGGGCGGGCAGTAAGCACTAAGCCTGCCTCCATGTTGTCCTTTGCGGGTATGTGTGTACTGGGGCCACCTCTGTACTAGCCCTTATGTGAGCGGACTGAGGCTTGTTATTATACAGACCACGCCAGACTGTAGCTAAGACAAGGCTTCTGCCTCATACAAGTCTTCTGTATAGGTGTCCTGAGGGCCAAGTCACAGTAGATCTGTGACACTTCCCAGGTGAGCTATGCATGGAGGGACCGCCACCTCTAAAGCTGCCTAGTAGCTTTTTAAAATGGCATTTTGCCTCAGCTCCTGTCAGGTGCCAAGAGGAGAGGATTTTGTTGGCAAAGCCTCCCTCCCCAGTTCCCACTATTGTAGCTACTGCATGCCTCTCCCCTATCTGGTCTTTAAATATCTATTGCTATTGTGGATGGTATGATGTGAATTTTCTGAGGTTCTCTCTTTATAGTTTTTTAAAGTGTGTGTGTGTGTGTGTGTGTGTGTGTGTGTGTGTGTGTGTGTGTG
>OU015746.1:72526838-72538150 GCA_907169655.1 Acomys percivali | reverse complement strand
GTGTTGATGATCTGGCTTAGTTTAGAGGAATTTAACCTTGCATCATGGCTAGAGAGAGAGCTGGTATTGGCTTATCAGCATTCTTAGGGAGAGGAGACACAGACCAAAGAAAGCTGACTCCATTGGCTCCTGTGGATCCTGAGGCAGCACTGGACTTTCCCACGGTCTTTCTTCCCAAATACCCACCTTATTGACCAATCAGATATGAAGGATGGACACTGTGCTTCTTGGAGGGAAGGGGGTTATCATCACAAACCCCTTCAAAGCCTAGAGCCTTCTGTGAGGCACCTGTGAAATACATGCGTGGTACCCAGTCAAATTTAAGTAGCATGCTCAGTGACTCATGAAGGCATCGAAATTCAGCTCTAGGTCCATCTGGCCCACATGCTCCAGTAGTTTCCACCAGCATCGTTCAATCACTCCTGAAAGAATACTCTCAGAAATAAGTTTTTCCATCAGGTCTCAGAAGAAATAAACATGCAACAAGGGCAAACTTGCCTGTGCATAACTGAAATAAAACTTTCATAAAGTCATATTCACTGTAAAATGTATGTGGAGCCCCCCTATATTTTCCATCAGTCTTTTATCTTCTGTTATTTAAACTCTGCAACCATTGCTGGTTTTCTAATCCAATCAGTGTTATAGGAATAATGTATTTTACAATATAACACTAATTGCAGTGATAGGGTTCAACTTAGTTCAGTGTTGAGCCACCTGGCACTCTACTGCTCTCTCCTGCACTCACTCACTCATCAACTCATTATGAAATGCCTGTTCTATTTATAGCCATGGCTGACTGCCTCTCGTGGTTGCTTAGGGACTCGGTGTCCTCTCCCTGAGCCATGTGCATTGGGGTTGAAGGTTCACATCAGTTCCTCCAGTGGCCCCTTAGGAGAGGCGGAGCTCAGTCTGGGTTGCCCACCTTGCACCTGCAGCTGCTCTAGCATTCCAGCACCTCCAAGATGTTGACAGATTCTCCACGTCTACTTCCACACAAGAGCCTTGGGACTGCCCGCTGAAACCTCAGCGCAGCCGAAGCAGACAGATTCTATTACACTTTGGGGATTTGTTCACATTCAGCATGAAATTTTGTTAAGAATTGAATGATGAAATTAGATGATGTTAAGTTAGGAAAACAAACCACCTGGGTTTTACCTGGACTCTGCTATGTGATCTTGGGGGAATTGGGGAGGGGGGAGGGTGAGGAGATTGAGACATGCTTTTGCATGTAAAAACTTCTAAATACACCTAAAAGGCAATTATGTTGTCATTTTATGTATTAACTTAACTTTGCCAACTTACAAAATCCACTTGGTTAAATCCAATTCTCTCTGTTGTACAATAGAGTGTGTTGGTGTTTGCCTCTGCCAGGGCTTTCTGCCACTGCAACCTTTGACTGTCCCCTCCTTACATTGCCAAACTAAAAAGGACTAAGACAAGAAAACCACAGGCCACCAAGACTGCCATCATTTTCCCTACTGAGAAGTATGCATTTCAGGGTAGCGTCAAATCAAGAGAAAGAAAAGTCCCATGGTAAAATGGCTTTGGAGCATACAGAGAACTCTCAGTCCACGGGGAGCCACGCAGGACCTGGGCATGTAAGACAAGACCCAGTCCTCTGACAGCACAGTTGCTCTCTCTTGAGAAATGTGTTCCAAGGCCTGCAGTGGATTTTTGAAACATTTGGGCTACTACTACCCAAATAGACACACTGTTTTCTTCTGTGCATGCACACTTGTGGTGAAATTTAGTAAATCAGCCACAGTGGGCGACCAACCATCATAATACTAATAAAATAGGACAATGTAGAAATGGACTATAGTAAGATTCACTAAAACCTTATAGGCTAGGTTGTTTATTTCTGGAACTTTCTGTTTCCTGGTTTGGGATGGTAGTTATAGCTAAATAAATGAAACTTTAGAAGCAAAACAAAGGCAAGAGAAGACCAATGTACTATGCTGAAAGGAAGTCACACACACCCTAAGCGGAGCTTAATGTAAATTTCTCACGCACACAAACCTTGGCTCTGTAAGTACTTACTGATGAAGAGATTGAAAGTGTAACTCCAGGGAGGGAGACCCCCCCCCACAAGGAACTCTGAATTATTCACGGTCTAGTGTGTTACATGCAAACGAAGGACAACTCACTCTCCTTCTGTGGTTGATGCGTGGAGATGCGGAGGGTCTGCAGCTCTTGGATGTTGCCTGACTGCCCCTTGCCCGCTTTCAACACCTACCATTTCACTGTGCCCTCCTCACAGAGTCACTCTTGAAAGACCTGTTAAGTACCAGTCAGTGGCCTTGGTGGCTGTCATTACATTAGCATCGAATGGTCCCGGCAAATATTTCATTAAAATGCTATCATCCCTAAGTCCGATCCCATTTGCAGTATGAGTTACTTACAGTCACAATACCTTAGAAGAGCATGGCTGTTGACTGTTTTAGGTCTTTAGAGCTACTGTAGCAAACTGCCTCTCACTGGGTACCTTAAACACCACGGAGGTGTATTCCCTCACAGTTGTGGAGGCTAATGGTTTTATGTGTCAGTTACCTCAGTTTTGTGTCCCTTTGGAAGGCTGTGAGGAAGAACCCTTCCTTCTGGTGGCTCCCGGTGGTCCTTGTTTAATCATGGCAACACTACGATCTCTGCTTCCTTACCTTACAGAGAATCTGGACCCCAGGCCCAAGTGTCCCTCTCTTTTCCCATAAAAATCCCAGTCATTGGATGGATGTGATGTTTACTCCAAGCCCACCATGATTCGCTTCATCTGAAGAGGTCTTAATTCCAACCAACTCCCTTTCTGGTGGTCTAGGAGATTGTAAACACCGGAGGATACTATGCAGCTCAATGCAATTAGACTTTTTTTTTTTTTTATTTCACATCTTTTAAGCCAATAAGCAATAGTTGCTGCTTTAGTGGAAACCTGCTTTTCTGAACCCAAGCAATCTTAAGAAGTAAGTTAGGGCCAGTGATACAGCTCAGCAAGGCACTCTTGTGTATGTCTCATCTGTGTGAGACCTCAGCACCATCAAAGAGAAAAAGTAGGCTAAACAGACATCAAGGACAGCCCGGAAAAGGAAATTCAGAGCTCCTGAGACTGTCTATGGTTTGAATGTGTCCCCCAAGAGTTCATGTGTTAGAAAATGAACCCCAAAATGTCCATGCTAATGGCAGTTCTTTGGCAGGTAATTAGACAGGATGAGGTCATGAGTCGCAGCCTTCAGGATGACTTTATAGTTAGATGAAGACTGAAGAGCCCATGTCTGTGAGCTCACTAGTGGATGTACGCCGCCATATTAAAATGTGGCACAGGGCCCTCCCCAGAGGCTGTAAAGATGTAAAAATGCTACATTTCGAGACTTCCCAGACTCCAGAACCTTGAGCCCAATAAGGCATTCTCCTTTATAACTGAGCCAGTGTGTTATCCTGTCACAGCAGCCTTGTAGTGGACACTTCCCCCCAGCCTTCCTTGCATATGAGCAGCCAGTAAGGAGCTTACAGGAATGCAACTTCCCAGACACACACGCCTGTCCAAGTTCTGGGATTCTGAGTTTGTCTGCACTATGGATCCTGAACTAGGTGTTTTCAACCCCCATCACATAGCTCTAATATGCACTCAAGGTTAGACTCCCCCTGACGTATGAGAGTCCTGCTGTAGCTGTCCTTGAAAAGGCAGCAATTAAGTCCCCAAGCCACTGACTGCTTTCCTAGCGGCCTTGAGCAGCCAGTGGCAAGCTGGATGAGCGATTGGGAGAGCAGGTGGCAGAACTGGCTACCCGGCTTCTTTAAGCACACAGCAGAGGTGAGTGTGAGGCATAGCGTGGGTCCAAGCCCTG
This sequence comes from Acomys percivali, assembly GCA_907169655.1. Lineage (NCBI taxonomy): Eukaryota > Metazoa > Chordata > Mammalia > Rodentia > Muridae > Acomys > Acomys percivali. Next base: position 72,534,314 of record OU015746.1, on the reverse strand, counting down.
GCAGAGGTTTGGAAGCATCGTTAGAGATTCTTGGTCAGGACTTCTCACACCTCCCTATAGGCATGAACCAATATGCTTTCCTAGCAGCGAGTGCCAGGCTGCGGGCGCCATGGTGGTGTCACCTATGGGAATACGAATACATCTGGCTTCCATCAGCACTTCCCTGGGCTTCCAGCCTGCATATTTGAGATTTGCCAGACTCAGCCATCACACGAGCCTATTTCTTGAATGAACCTGCCTGGACACATGCACGAATCTGATTGGCCCCATTTCTCTGCAGAGCCCTGACTAATACACTCCTGAAGCTTTGCTCCTTACCCTACCCCCCTCTCAGTCTGCTTCATGCCTGCTCTGTACCCACACTCCTTCCCTCATCCCACTCACTATCATTTGCCTGCAGTCCCTGTGACTCATAGGCCTATAATAATCCTCCAGCTTTCGCTTGCCAAGCTCCATCTCTCCCTCTCTCCTCTCTTCATTCAAGAGTCTACCCAGATTCCACATTATCCAATCAAGGGAAGAGCAGTCTGTCCTTCCTAGAATGAACCCAATCAGTGGAACAGAATTAACAAAGAGAAAGTGACTACACGGGTGCTTTCTGGAAATTAATTTCTGAGATGGTCCCACACGTGACCGTAAGAGAATTTTGAGTTCCAAGAAGCCATAGAGACTGCTTGCTTCACAAGACACTTTGTCCCTGCCCCACAGCCTTGTGTCAGTCTTATCGTCCAAAGTGGCTAATGGCGCTCATAAGCCTGTGGTCCTGGGCGTGGCTTTCTGAAAGGAGTGCTAAAAAGCCATTGTTCTAGAAAGATGATGGGCTGCAAAGACAAACGTCTGCCACCACCCTACTCACAGGACTGCTTACCTTTGAGGGAGGCAGCCTGGGAGAGTCAGAGAAAACTCTAAAGAAATGCACATCCTTTTGATGGTGGGCCATCACCATGGTGGCTTCACCATCGGATCCGGGGCCTATGATAAGCTCAGTGAGAGCACTTCCTAACATCCACAGCAAGGAGAGCAGTCGTGTCTGGGGGTCCATGAACCTGACCTGTGTTTATAGTCAGGAAGCTCAGTTCAGAGGACGTTAGTAGTTGGAGGGAAAAGAGCAGCTATGGCCGAAACACAGCAGTCACTGCAAAAGATGGCCAAGCTTCCCATTGCCAGCCAGACGCTGCAGATTGTGAGGGACTCGGACACCTCCCCTTCCTCTCAAACACCAGGAGGAGCTCTTGTAGTGCAGCAGCCATCAAAGAGGCACACTCTCAGAAGGTAGCCATGCTGCAGAGCATATGACCTTGGGGCCCCTCCAAGGAGCTACTGTCCTGAACACCCCGAATGGCTTGAGGAAAGAGTGATGTCCCAAAAAAAAGCCAGAATTGCTCAGTTCACTTTATGCAGGCTCCTAAAATGCCAAGGTGAAAGAATGTAGACTTTCTAGGTACTCTAAATCCAATTAGTTCCATCTCTACAGCACTTAGAGCTTTGGGTGACTCAGCCCTGCAGGGTTTGATTTCTTATGCAAATTGGGAGCATGGTGCCTGCTTTCTGCTGGTCATTGGGAGATGGATAATGGTAACAGAACACCCACTCTCAGAACTCACACGACTGCATTTAGTTGGTACTCCATGCTCCTCATCCAAGGGCTTCATCAATGCAATAAGGGATTTTATTGGTTGTAACTTGCAAGCCTGGTAGATTTGGTGTTAAATCCCAGTCCACAAAGGAACAATGTTGACATCAGGATTAATATGTGGATGGGAGGAAAGAAACCGCGCTTAGTATTATCACCCATTCATCAAATCAGCAAGATCTCAAATCGCATCACATCATATATCCAAATCGGATAAAAAGAAGGAAAGATGGAAACAACAAATATTATGGACTCCAGCAGTCTGAGAATTTAGTGAGTTTTCACCGAGCACTAAATTTTCAGTAATTAACACAGCTCTAGTAGGCTCACCTAAAAGGAAGTAGCTCACTGCCACATCCTGCCTCTTCCCACCCAACAGATGGACAAAGTTTCCAGGCAGCTCCTGCATCACAGTGCTCCAGAAATAAATTCAAACAGCAATTAACAAAAGACAAGGAGGAGGCCTCCCTTGCTCAGCCTTTGGAGATGGAGTATTTACAGCACATTTGTTTAGCTTCAATCCCTCATTTTATATTAAGATGCCCTGGCAGGATGTTTTTTAAATTGTTGCACAAATTTAACAAGGAGGAGGGAAGTTGCCTCTCCACATTTGTGTGTGTGTGTGTGTGTGTGTGTGTGTGTGTGTGTGTGTGTGTGTGCGTGTGTGTGTCCTTCTGGGCTTCTTTTCTTTTAGTTCCAAGTCTACCATTAAATGAGAAGATGAGAGCCCTCTGGTGGCTGAATTAACTTCATTTCTTAGAGGCGTAGCACGACATTATCTTGAGTTGTGAAATTCCTATACCTTGCTTCGATTAGCAAATCTACTTTGTTAGTTAGTGGTTGATTCAGTGGTATCACACCTTTAATTTCTTTGATGCCCATCCTCTGCATACACAAATAGTTGAGGCACCTTCCGGAAAAAGTAAAACTGCCATTTTAGTAATGAATTCCCAGATGTTTATCTAACAATATTTATTGGGTATCTGTAAAAAATCTGACACAAACTAGATATAGGAAAAAAATATGAGGAACTTTAAGTAACCTCTGCTGGTGAGATGCTTATGTTCGAGGACAATAGGAAAGAAAGGCCCTGAGGTTTTAAAAGATGTGGTTTTTCTATAAAACCAACCTGTTTATCAAGTGAGTGAATTTCCTTTTTTAAAGAATATTTTTATTTATCTTATGTGCATTGGTGTTTTGCCTGCATGAATGACTATGTGAGGCTGTCAGATTCCTCCAAACTGGAGTTGCAGACAGTTGTGAGCTGCCATGTGGGTTGTGGGAATTGAACCTGGGTCCTGTGGGAAAGCTGTCAGTGCTCTTAACCACTAAGCCATCTCTCTCCCGTCCCAAGTAAATATTTTTATCAGAGCTAAGCTTCCAGGCTCTCTGCCTTCCATCATTTTCCTATTCTCCAATCTAACTATGCACAGTTTACAACTTGTAAGCTTACTTGCATTCCAGTTGACATGGGCTTAATTTACTCAGAGCACCATCATTTCAGATCCTTCCAACACATACCTTTAACTTTTGGGTTTTGACATTAGTTTTTAGTATCTCCAATGGACTGTTTCCCAGAGATTCATATTTGTAAATGTCCCTTGTCTAATGATACTGAGAATGGGACCGTAAAAACATGCGGTCTGATGGGAAGTGAAGCCATGGGGGCTAACGGACTGGTGTCCTTCTGTAGAGGACTAGGCTAGTTCCTGTGTACAGATCTCATCATCTCTCTGCTTTGTCTTGTTGGCATGCCTCCTCTTGGCACAGGCATGTTTGTCCTTTCACTCTTTCACATTGTGACCCAGCGAAAAGTCCGGCCAGAAGCTGAGCAGACACCACGCACCTGGACCCCTGTGGCCAGTACAGCACACGCTGTAGAACTCAGAATGTATAATAGTGACTACATTAGAAATGCTTTTTGTTTGCTTGCTTGTTTGTTTTACCTCCATAAACCCTAGTCCACCCAGTTCCCTTCTTCCAAGCAACTATAAGTTCATATGAGTTGAGTGTACTTAAAGAGGTACTCGTAGGCTCTTTAAAAAATGATAACATGTTGTCTGTTTGGTCTAACTTTTTTCTTTCAGTGTACATTGCTGAAAATTCTAACTCAGTGTAAAGCAGGCTACTTCTTCCTTTTAAAAGAACTATATAGAAGTCTATTATATACTACCATAATTTATTTAATCAGTTCCCTGTTGGTGGAAATTAGACCATCTTCAATTGTTTACTATTACAAGTTGGCACAGCAGTGAATATCTTCATACCGACATCATTTTGCACACAAGCCAGAATATACTTAGAATAATTCCTAGAAGTGGGATTGCTGGAGCAGAGGGATGTGTATATTTTTACTTTTGACAGTTACTGCCAAATTACCCTTCAGAGAGGCTTTATCAGAGTCTAGCCTTCCTGACAGAATGTAGGGTTCTGATTTCAAAAAATCAACAATATAGTGAGTTATAAGTCTGTTTTATCTTTCCCAATCCCATGGGAGGAAATAAAATCCCAATAGAGTTTTAACTTAAATTATTCTTATTTTGATTTTGAAGTTAAACAACACATAAGAATATTTTTAAGGTATTAAGCTATGTCTTCATATTTATTTATAATCATTTTTTGGCAGTGCTGGAAAAGTAATCCAGGGCTTCACATATGCAAGGCAAGTACATATCAAAAGCTCTGCCTTTGAGTTACATATACACCAGACATGTATGAGTTTTCTGTAAACTGGCTTTCTCTATATCTTACTCCCCCGCCCTCCCTCCCTCCTTCCTTTGGCATAGCCTACAATAACCTGGGAAGAGAGTCTTAATGGGAAATTATCTTGACTGGGCTGACCAGTATGCATGTCTGTGGGGGACTGTCCCGATTCTTAATCAATATGGGAAGACCCACTCTGAATGTGGATAGCACCGTTCCATGGCCTGGGCTCCGGGCTGGGTGGGAGTAGGAAGGACCAGCTGAGAACTCAGCAGGCAAGAAATAGTCACGTATTTATTCGCTCTCTGCTCTTGACTGTGAACATGCCTGGACGCCCCCCACAGTGGTAGACTATGGCCTGGAACTGTAAGCCGAAAAACCCTTTCCTCTCCTAAGTTATATTTGACCAGAATGTTCTATTATAGGAACAGAAATGATTCATTCTCATGGTCCCTCATAAGCTTCTAGCAGGTAGTAGGCTTCTAGATGTGCCCAGATGATCCCCCAAAACCCAGGTACTGACACACATATGTGATATCCTCCCACATTGTACTATGGTGCGTGACCAATAAATCATAGCGAGAATGATGATGTGTAACTTTCAAGGTTAGCTTATAAAAAGTGTTTGGCTTATATCTTGGTGGCTGTGTTGAGACAGTGCTTTGGATACTCAGCAAGCCTGACATGAGCAGACAGATGAGGAGGCATGTGAAGAGTCTCCAGTGATGAACAGAGGAGGCCTTCAGCCACATCTCACACAGATGACCCCAGAAGTAAGTGGTCCTCTGGGCTCACAAGCTGTTCTCCGTTAGACCTAGGACCATCCAGCCATGCAGTGTCCAGATTCTGCCCTTGGTCCTGTGAGATAAAAAATGCTTGCTGGTCTTGACTGATATATAAATATGTATATGTATTAATATAAATATATATATCAGTATATGTATTAGTATATATATATAAGAAATGATCAATTAATATTATTTCTCAATATATTGGAAAAACAGTCCTTTTTCTTATGCTTCAGCTTACTGATGAAACTTTGAGGTTCCTCATCTATTAAGTGGCTATGGGTTTCCTTTGTACATAGTTTTTCCTTTTTCCTTCCTTGACTGCCCCAAAGATGTTTATTTACATTTTACATAATAAAACGCCAATTTGGGATTACTTCTCTGTTTGGAAATGATGAAAAAGATATTTGGAAAAAATATTTCAAAATTACCCCACTTCCAAGAAAGGTCTAGTCCAATTGAGACAACCTTCCTGCTAAAATCAACTAAAAATAAGAGAAAGAAATCATTTTCTAAACTAAGACAAAATAGCATGTGTTCTAGTTTGTCTTTTGTTGCTGTGATAAGCCACTGATCAACACTAAGTTGGAGGAGGAAAGGACTTGTTCACCTTACAGACTGTATAGCCCATCACTGAGGGAAGACAAGGCAGAAGCTTCAAACAGAAACCGCAGAGGAACACTGCCTTCTGCCTTACTCCCTCTGGCTAATTCAACAAGGCATCACCAAATGCATGCTTCCTGTAGAGTGAACACTGCATGGTTAGCACACAAACATGTGGTTGTAAGGAAGTGAGTGATCAGGATGGAGAAACAGAAGCAGTGACAGACACTATAAACAGACCCTGAAGACTTCAGTATGGAGGGAAGCTGACGAAATCTAGAAAACAGTATTTAAAGAAACAGACTGGCTAGACAGTGGTGGCAGAGAGCTCTGTGATTTCGAGACTAGCCTGATCTACAAAACAAGTTCAAGGACAGCCAGGGCTACTCAGAGAAACCCTGTCTCAAACAAACAAACAAACAAAAACAAAAATTATCTAAAGTGAACAGAGAATGGTAAAAATAAAAAGAAAAGGCCTTGCTGATATTAAAAACAAAAACAAAACAGAGTGGGACTTGTAGAATCAGAACCAAAAGATTCAATAATTAAAAGCCCTGTAGTTGTTTGTAAAGGGAGGATAGATAAAAATTACCATGGACTAAAAGAATGACCCAAAGAAATGATTCCAACTGCAGGACAGAGAGAGACAAAAGGGGAAAATGTAGTCAAAGAGAAGACTAAGGGATACATGAGGTTAGAACCATGTGTTTGTGTGTGTGTGTGTGTGTGTGTGTGTGTGTGTGTGTGTGTGTGTAAACTACTAGAATTTATTAGTGAATTTATCAGTATTAGAAAACATATGGTCAATATTTAAAATCAAATGCATTGTTATATGTTAATATAAACAGCTGGAAGATTAAAATCATTAAAAGCAAAAATAAAAATTTAAAAGCAATTTCTAATGGTACAAAAGCAAAATATTTAGAAGGCATTTACTGAGGTACAATTTGTACGTGGTAAGTGCCTAGGTCTTAAGTGTTAGTTTGACCCTTGCCAGATTATGCCCTATGTTCTGCCCCGAAACCCCTTTGCCTAGTCAAGAAGTAAAGCCTTTCACCATCTGCCTTACTCCAGACGGCCTCTTCAGACTCCTCCTAAGGTTCACCTCCAGCCCCAGGCAGCCTGAAGGCAGATTTCCATCACTGCAGCTGAGGACGGATATGAGTTACATCACTATAGACGTGCAAGGGCTACTTGGAGGCTTTGTCTTGGCACAGGCCTGATATTCTCGAAGGCTCACCCATCCACATTTCATCATTTTTATTACTTTTCATATGTACGAGTACATCACAAACCGATTATGTTCTCACTAGACATTCAGGTCAGTTTCAGTTCAAGCTGTTATAAAGAATGTGGCCGTGAACTCTTCTGTACAAGTCCTTTGGAAGATGGATGTTTTCCTCTTTTCTAGATGTACCTAGGGGTGAAACAACGGGTCAGCTTGTGCTCACCACACTTTTGAATCATCCACATAAGTGCTAACCCCTTGGACTATCAGCCTTTGAAAATAGAGAACAGGTGTGGGTCGTCAGCTTATCTCTGATGCCTTGCACAGTGAAATGCACACAGAAAGCAATAGTACTTCTGAATTAAGTCAATAGAGTTAGGATAATTTTTTAAAGACAAAAAGCAGACTACCTATTTAATTCAGTTTGTCCTTGGTTATATATGGCAGTACTTTAAGAAGACATGATTGATATGTAGTGTGTGTGTGTGTGTGTGTGTGTGTGTGTGTGTGTGTGTGTGTGT
>OU015746.1:72501088-72526828 GCA_907169655.1 Acomys percivali | reverse complement strand
GTGTGTGTGTGTGTGTGTGTGTGTGTGTGTGTGTGTGTGTGTGTGTATTAAAGAAAGACTCAAGAAAGGTCAGGCATTGTGGTACACACTATGATGAGTGTGAGGTCAGCCCCAGGGTACATAACAAGAAGTTGTCTCAAAATCATATAAAAACAAGGAAATGGTTACAAAAAACATGAACTCTTACACTAATAGCAGGATTGGCTGGTGTTTGTAGAATCCTAACACTATGAAATTGTTTTAATAATCACTGCTCTCATTCTTGTATCATTAGTAATTAATAAGAGAAGACAAGTCTTGAAGCAGATAAGTACTTTGCAAACACAACGTCACCTTTTTGAAGTTGTGATATACGCAGAGAGACAGCCCAATGGCTAAAAGTGCTCACTGCTCTTGCAGTTTTGATATATGCAGAGAGACAGCCCAATGGCTAAAAGTGCTCACTGCTCTTGCAGAGAACCAGTGTTTGGTTTCCATCACTTGTACAGCAGCTCCTAACTGCCCTTAACTGCAGTGCCAGGGGACCCAATGCCCTCCACTGGCCCTCATGTGCTCCCTTCATCTGAGCACTCACAGAGGTGGGAAGCTTCATTCTGCATTTAGTGTTGAAGTCTCAGAGCCACAGGAAGCACTGAGGGAGGAGCGAGGCAGTCATTTCTCAACCCAGGCCCTGCTGCACAGCCAGCATGTGCGACCTGAGTCTGTTTCCATCCTAGCTAACCAACAGAAGCAAGAACAAAGCAACAGCAGTTGGGGAGCACCAGAACACAAGCTTCCGCATTGACACAGCTCGCTTTGCCCGATTCCTGTCCACTGGACACAGCGAATGAAGCATCTGCCCCATGCTCTGCACTGAGCTGTCACTCTCTCCTAATGTGTCTTTGGCCCAACTTTGAGGTTTTATGTCTTATTTTTCACAAATTTTGCATTTATAGCTTTCCGGATGTATAGGAAGGGAAGTGGGTCGCCTTTCCCTCCTAGGACTCTCCTTCCTGTCATCATGATGGAAGCAAGGCTGTCCCTCCAATATGATCATCCCTTAGCATTCCCAAGGATACTACAATCTACAGATGCTCAAGTCCTCTGTAGGTAATGGAATTATACTTGCACAGGGCCCATCTACATCCCGTGTGTGTGTGTGTGTGTGTGTGTGTGTGTGTGTGTGTGTGTGTGTGTATGTATGTATGTATGTATGTATGTTTATATGTATATATCCCCTGGTACTGCTTATAATATTCAGTATAATGCAAATGTTACATCGTTGTTATAAGTATTTTTAGCCTGATCATATGTGATCCTGAAAATTGTTCTCCATCTTGCACACATATGTACACATGTACACACACACAGAGAGAGAGAAAGAGAGAGAGAGAGAGAGAGAGAGAGAGAGAGAGAGAGAGAGAGAGAAAGAGAAAGAGAAAGACAGAGGGGGGGCATAAAAACAATAATAACCAAACTGACAAAGTAGAGCAGCTACAGGATTGGGTGAGTGGATAAAACACCATTCCTGACCAGCACTCACAGTTGGCCTTAGCCACAGCCCTCAACACTGAATCGGACAGCTGTCTCCTCCTCAACAGACTCAATCCATCATTTCCTTTTTTTAATCTTTAAAAGCACCTCTTATCTGCCACATTTTCTCCCCTAGGGACTTATCTAACTATACATAAAGCTAGCCACGACCCTAGTCATAGGCTCCATTTGGAGAGCTTCTGCTCTCTGCTCTCTTAAAACCCTTGGGAGCAACCGTTGCTCTCAGTGTGAGCAGGGTAGCCGGCTCCCTTCTCCCTCTCAACGCCTCGCTTTCTCTTTCTGTCACAGAAGAGTCAAGAGTGTGTATCAAGCTGGCCATAGTACTTCCTTGATCACCTTTCTGTAAAGTTCTCAAGAAGTTTGGAATGGTAAAATTCCCTGCTACCCGTCCTCCCCACCCCCCCTCCATGCGTTCAGCGAGCTGCAAACACACTAAGTGTGGCAGAAAGAGGTGGTAAAGCAAGCAGACAGATCCCGCTCGGGCAAGTAGCAAAATTAATCTCCCTGTGTATAAGCAGTGCCTGAGGGGAGGGTTTCTAGTTCTTCCCTCTTCCCCAAAACCCCGGAAGACTGTGAAGATGGATTAAATAGCAGAAAGGAGGCGTTTTGATACTTTTAACTTACATCTGCCTCTGTGCCCTGCCCCAAGTCTCTGTAACACAGCTTTCCAGTAATAAGTATGGGCTGTGGTAACACAAAATTGCCTAGGACCCTGGCTGGCTTCGGATAAATTTGCTTCTGACATGGTGGAAAGACTCAACTTCTCTTTAAATGAGTTCTCTCTTCCATCTTGAGAATCCCCAGGCAGCCATGCCATGAGCCTAGAAGGTACATCCTGACATATGTTAAATAAATGACGTTCCTGATATAAATGACTGGCCTCACGAGGGCTGCTTTAAAAACAAAACTAATAATGTTTCCTTCACTAGGGAGAAATACACGTCTCTTGCCCCTAATCTTAACGACTGTCCTGACTCTGATCAAAGCTTAGAAATTTACTAAGTGAAAATGTGGCAAACACGAAATCCCTGTTGCGCTGTGCTAGTGAGGTTGGAGAGAAGCTGCCTTCTGGGCTTCAAACCCAAGCTTCCGAATTGCCTTTGTGAGGAGGGGTGGGATGGGGAAATGACAATGCAAGTCCCATCATAGCTCAGCCAGCTCCTTCCAAGGCTGCCCCATCCAATAGGTGGAGATGAGGAAGACAGGAGGGACAGACTCTAAGGAGAGAGTGTGTCTTTTCCTTTGCTTTTCACTGCTGTCTATGACGCATGGTGCCCTCCTCCACCTTGGTAGGGACAGTGGGTAAAGTAACAGAAGTGTTCCAGTTTGGACTTTTTCACCAAAACCCCACAGAACTGCTAGCTCGCTGATGTTCTTTTTTTAGGGGTGCAGAAGCCAGATAATTGGGACCCTTCGGGCAAGTTCAGAGGCAACAGTGTTAGGTAAAAGAAGCTCCATCTCTGAGGACTGCAGTTTAGCCAGGGAACTTTCCCCAAGCTAAACTAAAACGCTTTAAAACTTCTACCTTACCTGTTGTTCTCAAAATGTTAGGAGACACAGCTGCTTCCTGCAGTTGCTGTTCCTGGAACCCCAGATTCTTTAGTAAATAAATAACATAGCTTGATGGCCTGCATTAAAAGAATCTCAGCTGGGCGGTGGTGGCTCACGCTTTTAATCCCAGAGCTCAGGAGGCAGAGGCAGGTGGATCTCTGTGGATCTGAGGCCAGCCTGATCTAGAGAGAAAGTTCCAGGACAGCCAGGGCTCTTGTCACACAGAGAAACCCTTTCTCAAAACAACAAGAAAACAAACCAAAACAAACAAACAAACAAAAAAGAAAATCATGACGACGACGCCCCCCCCCCCCCGTGTGTGTGTATGTGTGTGTGTTCTCTTTCTGTTTTTCTTCCTCCTTTTCCAGTGTGTGTTTGTGCATGCATGTGCATGTGTGTGGAAGCATGTGGAAGACTGATTAACCTCAGGTGTCTTTCCTCAGGAGACACCCACCTTGTGTACTGCAGCAGCATCTCACTGGTACCTAAGCCTCACTGATTAGGCTTATTGTCCACCAATCCCCAGGGCTCTGCCTTTCTCAACCTTGCTAGGACTATGACTGCAAGAGTGGACTACATGCCTGGCTTTTTACATAGGTGGCTGAACTCAAAGCAGGTCCTCATGCTTGCACAGAAACCAGTTTGCCAATTGAGCTATGGCCCAGACCCTGCTTTCAGCCTTAATTAGACCCTGACCTACATAGATATTTATACAAGAATGGATCCTGGGAAACACACCATTCAGTTCCTTTAACAATGGAATCTGGGGATTGGTTTGATTGCCTTCTAGCTTTGCAGAACATGGCTGAGCTTCCTGTCATTGGTCACTAGAGCTTTGGTGACTAACAGCATAGAGCAGCATACTCTTAATGACATTAGCACCTTCAGTTGAATATAATACTTCCTAAAACAAGAGTCTTGGGAGGACCGTGGGTCCGCTGCCCTTGCCAACAACATCAGAATAGATAGCTGTGCTGACTACAACGTGGGCTGGCTCCTTCCTGAATGCTGGGAGGGAGCCCACTCCGAAGACAAGTTCACACATATAAATGATCAGCTCAAACCAGAGATTGAATGTCAGGAAGCTTCCAAGTTGGTCGTAAGAGCCTCTCTTCTTCTCTTGCCGAAAATAAGTCACCAAAGTTAAGGGTGCAGATTGCTTAATGAAAACTGAGGTCAAATCCACAAATCCTCAGCTTTCCCAAGCGATGGTTTCCAGTGTGAAATGGAAAAGATAAAGTGCCTTAGGATTAGAATGAAGACATCTGAGTAAATTCAGAAGTGTCCGGGATCCTCCCTTATCAGCAAGATAAGAGAGACTGGCCTCTCTACTTAAATAAACGTTAGTAATGGGACAGAGCCTTTGCTGTAAAATATCTCTGCCCTTTAAGGCTTTTCTCAATGGTTCCTTTAGCTACAACATCCACAATTAGGACCAGATCTGTATTAGTCACTTTTCTGTTGCTGTGATAAAATATCACAACCAAGGTAACTTATGGGAGATAGAGTTTGTTTGGGCTCGTGGATCAAGAGGATTAAAGCCTCTGATAGCTGAGGGAGGCAGCAGGCAGCAAGCATGGTGGCTGGCTTAAGAGACGTAAGGATGACATCTGGAGCTATAAGCACACAGAGCAGAGAGAGCAAACTTGAAATGGTGCAAGTCTTTAAATTCTCAGAGTCTACCTCCAGTGGCATGCTTCCTCCTGCAGGCCACACCTTCCAAACCTCCCAAAGAGCATCCACTGAGGACCAAATGTCCAAATGTCTGAGACTATGGGGGGAGGGGTTGCTTTCAAACCAAACTACCACAAGATCTGAGCGCTTCCTATTATAGGCAAGTACTAAGCTGACCCAGAAGGAAATGGAGTACACACTAAGATAATTGCAAGGCCATGTAAATTAAACGTATAGCGACAGAATCTGAAAAATAAATGTGAGGGTCTCTTCTAGAGATATCAGAGCAGGGACAAAATGAATAGGATATAGAGGAGATTGGATTTACTGAATGAAATGATCCGGAAGAAGTTAACAGAGTCTGCATTTGAAGCGATGTCTCCTGAAACTAGATTCGGTTTTAGTGGTTTGCTGGCAGCTTTAAAACCATGGCTCCTGGTTACTGAAATGGAGATACCTCCATCTGTGGTAAAGCATGGGGTGCCTGCCTAGTTCTTCTTAGGTACAAAAGGCTCTTGGAGCATCTTCTCACTGTGCTACCTGAACTCACTGTCCTACCGTCCACATCCCAAGGTAGCTGGGACATTCATTGGTGATATCAGCATCCTTAGGCAGTCCTGTGACTGTTGGGGGTTTGGCCTGGTTGCTTCCCAAATGAGTAGTCTCATGTACCCCCAAATGTTTGTAACCTTGCCTAAGAACTTATTCCTGTTTGACCAGTAAAAAGCAATACACCCAGGCAGGGCAAATGGAATAGGTGTGGCCATGGTTCCCGGGCTGGTCAGATAGAGAGGTTCTTGGCAAAGGAAGCAGACAGAGACTGGAAGAGGAACAGAGGAAGGGGAAAAGGAAGGAGGCCAGTATGGATGATGGTTCCACCCAGATGAAGGACATTAGCTAGTGTTTGGGATTGTGGATGTGAGGTATTAAAAGCAGATGGCATGGGATTGGGGCAGGGTATGGGATACCTGCCCCAATATGGGAGGTAGTTTAGGGGATTAATATCTCCTCTGCCCCAGGTGAACCAAGGTTATTTTAAAATATAACAAGTGTCTGTGTTTTCATTGATTGTTAATGGGTTAGAAAATACCGCCTAAATAATAATTATAGGTCACAAATGTTATTGATTGTTAACAAGTTAGAAAATACCACCTAAATAATAATTACAGGGCTAATAGTAAGCATTTATTAGGCCCTACCTCTAAATTAACCACAATGTATGATGGCTGTCCTCTCTAGACTAATGCTGCCATGCAGAATTTAGTGAGACAATGAGAACCTAGCATAGCATAGGCAATGTGAGTTCTTACTTACTAAGAAGGTGAAATACATCCATAGGAAAGCACACCAGAGGCGAGGTAGTCATTAGATGGCTTCTAATATACAGTCTGAGTGTCCCTGCCAGAGTAATGGGTGAGCTACTCATGAACAGGCTGCTGGACCCCTGCTGAGGTTTACCAGAGTTTTCCTATAAAGCTAGACATAGGAATATCTTGCCCTTTGCAGACCAAGAGGCAAAAAAAGATTTTCCAGAGGTACTTACATAAAAGAGAAAACAAAACTTCAATACATGTTCACTGATGAAATTAAAAAGTATAGCACTATGAACTCAGTGTGATTTTCTTGTAATAAATATGATCTGGTGAGGAGGGAAAAGGGGGAGACTATAATATCTTACTTAATTCAGGCTCTCAGTTCCTGCTTTCTTTCACCAAAATTGCTTGCCAGTGTCATCTGTTAAAGCTAATTTTTAATAAATTTTGTGAATGTAGCCTAATCTTTGAAACTTTTTTTACACAGATAAGTATTGCCAAATATCAACATTGAGGTAAGAAGTATATCATTTTAAGCATATTCATTACTTAGAAGTGATTTATATAACTCGGGTGCTTCTCTTATATAGGCAGCCATTCATGGTGTAAAGCAAGGATGTGTGCTACACAGTGTGTTGTTAGACAGTTTAGTAGTTATGTAAGTACAGAATGCTTTGTACACACGGATGTAGCCTATTCATGTAATCAAGAGACACAGTAAACAGAAATCAACAGGATGCCATAGTTATTTCATAGCAAATGGTTTATTCTAATACATATGATAAGGATGTTTGATACCATTTATTGCCACATGCACTAGGTATGCACTGTTCATAATATGTGCGCTCTGCTTTAGTACAGCAGGTCTAGCCACACCAGCATCACCACAGATACATCAGAAATGCATTGTGATACGATTTCACTATGGCTACAGCATCACCCACTTTTGAAGCTTCAATATAATTCTGTGAGACACTACGGCCATCTTCAGGAGTTTGACTATGCCTGTTAGCCAGTGATCATCACAGCTGGGTTTGTTGGCTATTTACATGGAAATAGAAAGCAGGGAGGGACCCTCACCCATGTAGCCAGCCACTCCTCCCAATCAGTTGTATGTAATTCTGCTCTAATTGCACAGGGCTTCAGGGTCTTTGGGAAGGAGTAGACTAAGAAGATACAAGTTGGAGAAGGCTTAGGGGAACTGGGCACCATCTCCATAGCCACGGGGGAACCATCAGCCATGTTGGTTGTAGAGCTTCTATTAAGGCTGCTTTATAGTCACACACCCTTTAGACCTTAACCCCTCACCCATGCTCTGTTAGTAAGCCTAATAAACTCATGGCTTCCTCAAAATGGATTTTAGTGGAATTGTACCTTGGTTTGTTGTTGGGACCAAAGGAGGAGAAGTAGTCATTGTTTTTGTCCCCCTAAGGGAGGGGTTTTTTACAAACAATAACATTTATAGATATCTGCATTTTTGACATAAAAATTCATTAAATTGCCCATAGGTGAGTTTACATTATGGAGTTTATTGCCTTTCCTGGGTTGATAGCAGATGATAAACTCAGGTTTTCTGCAGAGTACCTACTGAAGGATAATTCAACAAATAAGCTGTAAACGTTTTATGCTTTTGCATGCCTTGTGATCTATCTATAGAAGGCTTTCCCTCCATGTGTGTTTTTACTATCCTCAGCTGCAACACTC
This sequence comes from Acomys percivali, assembly GCA_907169655.1. Classification (NCBI taxonomy): domain Eukaryota; kingdom Metazoa; phylum Chordata; class Mammalia; order Rodentia; family Muridae; genus Acomys; species Acomys percivali. The sequence continues at coordinate 72,519,053 of OU015746.1, read as the reverse complement.
CATAGCAGATTCTACTCAAGTTATATTGAATTAGTAATGTCTTACCCTCTTCGAGCATATACTGGCCATGCAATTATTCCATACTGAACTGCACTGTTCAGAGACTGTATCTTTAGTCATTTCAAACTAGTCAAAATTAGCTCCCTGAATAAACTATTGAATAGTATCATAAACATTTGTGAACTAACCCAGATCCAGAGAAAAACCACTTAAAATCACTCGCCTTGTTTTAAAATTGACTATTGACTCTGCTCTCAGTGTTGTAAACACTGAAAAAGAGCTGACCCTGCTAAAATGCTAACTATCTTTAGTTTATGTCTCAGGGCACATTTCTTTAGGTGCTAAGATCAAACATGGTTTAATTAGTTAGCCATCAGTACAAGGATCTTCTTGCTTGCTTGGCTGGTGAATGAGCCACCTGGAAGCCACAATGTCCTTGCATAATTAATGGAACCTTGCATTGTTTCATTTGATAAAAACATAGCATATATGGTAATAAGTAAATCCCAGTGGTTAATTTCCAGAATAAAAGTCCTTTGAGTCATTTTATGTTGGGCTACAGATGAGTAGAAAACCCTGAAGTCTGCTGAGCTAACCCTCCCTCTCACTCCAAACTAAAAGGTCAGAGTAGAAAATTTCTAAAAGCCAAGTTGACCTAATGACCTGAAGACATGACAAAGGCAAGCACCTGAAGATCCTTTGTCACGTGTTAACGATATACACACAAGTTCCACTCTTCTCACGTTTCCTACTCATAACCTGATTGTGTTAGGTATCGATGAAAGTACTTTATAGCATAGTAATATGTATGCTACTCAGAGCACTATTGCACTGTAGAAACATCACAGGTATATCCCAAGAGTCTGCAGCATGTCCAGCATTACCTTATGAATGCAAAGCATTGTGTTCTCATCTCTGTTCATCCACTCCATGCTATGGTGTCATGAAACCACACAGACGAAACATGCCAACTGAGTGTAAGTTCTCCCATAAAGCTTTATGGATATTGTAGTGGTTTGAATGAAAATGGCCCCCATAGGCTTTTTACAGGGTTAGCACTATTAGGAGGTGTGGCCTTCTTGGAGTAGGTGCGGTCTTGTTGGAGGAAGTGTGTCACTGAAGGTAGGCTTTGAGCTTTCAGAAGCTCAAGCTAGGCTCAGTGTCATTCTCTCTTCCTGTTGCCTGCCAATTTAGACATAAAACTCTCGGCTCCTTCTCCAGCACCATGTCTGCATGCGTGCCATGATGACAATGGCCGAAACCTCTCAACTGTAAGCCAGCCCCAGTGAAATGTTTTTCTTTATAAGAGTTGCTGTAGTCAGGGAGTCACTTCACAGCCATAGAGACCCTCACTAAGACAGATATTGTTCGTAAAATTACATCTGTCACAAGATTTTCCTTGTTTCTCTCAATCAATATATGCAAGCCCTAGTTAGTTCATGTCCCTACAAAGGCAGGTAATATATCAGAACCATGTACATCAGGACCATGATGTGCCCATCTTCCAATAGAACTAAGAAACCCCAGGTCTGAGAGCTAGACCCAAGTTCTTATATAATGATGGCTCAGCTAATTCATAGACCCAGACCCCTTTGGTTGGAGAGAAGATTGGCTTCCCTTAAGGAAGGCACACAACGTAAGCATATCCAGAGGGCTCCTCAGCCATTGATTACAATGACCTCCTCATGGAACTCATGATACTGGACCTTTCAGAAATTAGCTAAAGGCAATATGCAGAAAATAAGCTAGTTGGTGAGAATGTTATGGAATTCTGTGCTTTTATACCCAGTCATTGAAAGACCCAACACAGACCAATGTTTTCGCTGAGTTTGCTTCTGTCCTTGTCCTACAAGCAGCTTGCTGGCAGGCTCTGCCCACGTCCCACGTCACCAGTTAGGCAGGTCTCCCACTTCTCCTCTCTGCCCTTCCAGCATCCATGAGATCATGACACAGTCCATTTATAGGACAATTGCTAAAATAGCAACTGAGGTGAGACAGAACACTAGCAGCCAAGAAATAAATGTTTTCATCCATGTGCTTAAAAATAACCAGTATGGAATGACATCATGGGAAAAATCCAGATAAGACCGCGCTTGCCCAGTATGAGGTCACCCAGGCTTTTCTTCTGGATGTGCCTCTCTCTTTCCATACCACAAGCATCAAAAGATAATCACCTGCATTCCTAGACTTTATTCCCTCCTAAGCACGGTGAGGTATGAGAACTTCTCATTTAGCATCACTATCTTTGAATTTTTCAAGAGAAAAACACCAAGGTAACAGCAGTTTTTGCAACATCTTGACATTTTCAACACAACCAAAATCTTTTTTTTTTTTCAAGACAGGGTTTCCATGTGCAGCCTTAACTGCCCTGGAACTCACTTTGTAGACCAGGGTGGTCTCAAATTCACAGAGATCGGCCTGCCTCTGCTCCCATGTGCTGTGAATGCAGGCAGGTGCCAGCTTGCCTGGCTCACAACCAAAATCTGTTTTTTTTTTTTCTTACTTTTTGAAAATAATCTATTCACATTATATCTTGATTGCTCTCCCCTCACTTGTATCTTCCTGTTTCCCCCCTCCTTCCCTCTTTCACTCTATTCTCCTTCCCTAGGTCTGTGACAGAAGGGGACCTCCTTCCTCATCATATGATCACAGCCTATCAGGTCTCATCTGGATAGCCTGCTTCCCCTTCTTCTGAGTGCCAGCAGCCTCTCCACCAGAGGAAGTGGTCAAACAGGGGGCACCAGAGTTCATGTCGGAGTCAGTCCCCACTCTCCTCACAGTTGTGGAGAATGAGCTGTCTGTTGGCTAGATCTAAATAGGGGGTCTAGGTTTACTGCATGCATTGTCTTTGATTGGTACAGCAGTTTGTGCAGCTCCGCCCACCCCCACCCCCCAGGTCCAGATCTTAATGCGTCATTTGTTTCTTGAGGAACGTTATGCAAGCTTTCATTGGGGAGAGAAATAAAAGAAGAAAAAAGGGGGAATTAAGAGTTACCATTGTAGCTCCCATCCCATGCACACTCTACCCTACCCTACTTTACCCACCCCAAGCAACTGTAAGACCAGTATGAGAACTAAAAGCATCCCAGGTGTACACCAAGGACCCAGCTTCTCAGCAGGAAGGTAAGAGAGTATAATCAGAACCCCTGGATCCCAACCCATATGCAAGAAGATGAAAAGATGGAAGATGACACAGGTGATGAAAATCGGTCATTTTTGCTAACTGATGGTTCCAGGTAACAGCAATGGTTGCTATGAAGTGGCTGTCTGTGTCTTTCCATACAGCTGTGTGTCAGGGATCCTTCCTGTGGATGTTGTCAGTGGCCTTGATTGCATCCTACTACACTGGTCATCACAGTTATTATGCAGCTGTGTGACTCTGGACCTTCCTTCCTGCACTGTAAGTTCCTTCAGGGCAGAGACTGTTGGCTTTCTGTTTGTTTGGAAACTGTTTTATTTTTTTCATCTTTAATAAACAAAGACTTACAGAATCCACCTTGAACTTAATGCCAATGAACAAAGTGATGTGTACCATAGGGTTTAGGTACAGAATTCAGTGCCATGTATGACTGTATAAGCCCAGATGAAGCTTTTACAAACTGCAGTTTGGTTCATGTTGTACTAAAGCAAAGTTATATGAGACTGTACAATAGTAAGCTAGAGTCTTCTGAAATGACAGTAGGTTGAGATAGTGCCCTTGCTATCTACTGCCTGAATAATGTTGACCAATTTCTTTACGTTTCTGTACACCTCAGTTTTCTCATGTGAAAAATGGGGATATGATGAACAATGGATTAATAGAGCTATTATGATAAATCAAGGAATTAGAATATGTAAAATACCTAAAAGGTGTCTGAATAGTGTCATTCTTTTAATTATGCTGCCATCAGGAGTGTAAAATAATGTAGCATTAGGTGATGATGACAGGTCTGTACCTGGAGTCATAAAGCAGCAATATAATAGTAGGCAACCTTCATAACATTTAAAAGAGTAAAATAGAATGTATAAATAACTTCAAATTTTAATTTTAAAAATACCAGAAGTGGGAGAGAGATGCAAAGAGCCATTCAAGGCAGCAGAAACACAGTCAGAGAATATAAGTACACGTTTCCAATTAATAGTTCATTAATCAGTTAATCAATTAATTAAATGATATACTTAAGCCCTTCAAAAAGAAATGAAAGACATAAAGTAAAATTTAGGTAGTAAATTTTTTTTTAATAGTTCCACATTGTCACCCAAATCCTGATGTGGTGTTGTCAAGTATCCGCCCCAGGTCAGGTCATGGAAACTTTCTACAGATGGTAGGGGTATAAAGTGGTTTTGTGGACTGAGATCAGACAATATCTGGTAAGACTGGGCACGTGCACATCTGAGCGTGAAGTGTCTCCACAGCAGAGTCCTGCAGCAGGCTTTTATGAGCAATGAGCTTTTTCTCCCAGATAGCCCTAAAGCCTTCCCGTTTCACGGGAGCCCTTTCCACACCTGCCAACATTTTCTAGGCGTACAGCTTCTGAGTTTGAAAAATCTTCAGCTACTGAAAACAGAAGTACCCCGTTCAGTGAGTCTTTAGGATGTGGCATGTCTTTGGGCAGCTAGCTCTTTCCAATCTTCGCAGTGGGTCTGGGCTGCTGTACCAACAGGAGCAGGAGAGCTAACACTCCACTTGTCTGGTGACAGGATGTGGAGTTCATAAGAGCATCATGGGTGAGGCATTTTGAATACGCTATGGATTTGGAAGGCACCTCTAGGTCACCTTCTACAGGTCCCCTCCAGGGTCCACTCATGCTGGGTCTGGAAGGTACCAGTGAATTGAAGCTGACAGTCTTTCCCCACACCATTGGACATGTGGGCAGAACTATTTAGTTTTCTGAAATTTGACAAAATCCAAAGGAGAGATTCTTTCATAATTACTCTCTAACTTGTTGTGTGACCCTCAATAAAACACTGAAAAACTCATTATAAAAGTGTGTCATGAACAATTTAATAGACATTAGCTTTCATCTAATTGTATTCGTAAAATGGTCAATGCTTTCTACTCCTAGGAAAGTACAGTAAAGTCACAGGCACTCACTCATTCATAGTGATCAACTTTAGGATTCCATGACTTTGTCTCTCTTTAAACACCAGGGAAAGCTTTTACGCTAAGGCTAAGAAATTAAGATATTATTGATGATATTTGCACTTGCTTCTAGCCCATCCCCACCCACCCAAGGCAGAACATAATCAGTATGCACACACACACATTCACCAATGAAATACCATGGTTTTCATCATCCACCTCACTTCAGATATAGATTACAATTTCAGCTAAGCTTCTATTTTATAAATTAGATGGTACTAATAGTCACATGATTCACTTCTTTTTCTAACTTACTAAAAAGTGAATAATTAATTCTAGTAGATATACACCATTTAAATCTCTTTGCACTACACGTTCTGACATGTATTTCTCAGTAGTTTTAGTAATGTTGGATATTTATTCAATACTAAATGCAAATTAAATTCAAGAGATACTTGATGACATTTCTTAATCTTGTATTAACATATTTATTTGAATTAAAAATGAAGCTGGGCTATTTTTGTCCAAAAAATAAAAAGATTTTATCATTGATATATTTGACAAACGCACAGGATTTTTCCACAGAGGAAGGATAGTTTTACAAATAAGTGAGGAAAATCTGCAGCTCTCAGGTTTTAGTGAAAATATATCTTGTGCATGTGAGGAGATTAAAAATTATCAATTATAAAATTGACAATGTCTGTTTTTCTGGCTCCTGTTTCATATCCTAGTGTCTCACTTAAGGGCTCACCATGCCTTCTAGGATTTTTCCTTAGATCTTGGTTGTGGTGGTAATGTATTTATTTGAAGTATGTACAGGCACACCTTTGCCACGGCACTGAGGTAGAGGTCAGAGGAAACCTCAGATGATGGTCCTCACTTGCCATCTTATTTGAGACAGTCTCTTTGTTTGCAGGTGTGCATGTTGGGCTAGCTGCTCTGCAAGTGCCAGGGGATGCTCCGGTCTCTGTCTCCCATCTCTCTGTAGGAGCGCAGGATTATAGGTGTAGCTACCATGCCAGGCTTAATATGCATTTTGAGGAATCGCACTCAGGTCTCCCTGCTCACACTGTAAGTGCTTTAGCCAGTAAGCCATTTCTCTAGCCCTGTACCTTCTCATCTTTGAGAAGTACTTGAACACTGCCCTGGCCCTAACCCCTGTTCAGAGGAGCCTGCACTTCAGAGGCAAGTGATGAGGATGGGAGTCCAGGGGTAGTCTCCACTGTCTTGTCCTTTCTGGGACAGTTTATTGTTATTGTTATGTCTTCTTACTTGAAGTTTTAAGACAGGCCCCACCCTATAGGATCAGCTGCTCTAGAACTCACTGTGTAGCCAGGCTGGTCCCAACTGGGAGTAATCTTCCTGCCTCGATCTCCCAAGTATTGGGACCACAGGCACATGACATCACATCCAGCTGGTGGGACAGTTCTGAGGTGTGTTCCACAGGACATGTAGGAGAAAGGATCTCACTGAATAACCCACTTTGGGTTGGATTCGCTTTTTTTTTTTTTTTTTTTTTTTTTTTAATCTTCACTTTTCCACAGCTTCCATTCATTGTACTCTCAGGGGCAATTTGCTAATGTTCACACTGAAATTTTATCATCTCTGTTTAATAAACTGCAAACAATTATTTTTGGGTAATAAACCATTGTTTTCCTGACCAATTATACAACAATAACATGAATATTCAATCCAGAAAACACTTGTCACAGTCACAGGAAATAAACTGTCGGATAAATTTACTGAATTCAACATTGAATCTTTCCTTCTGTTTTGAGGAGAGCCAAAGTGAACACTGCTTCATTCTACAAAAGTTACCTTTAAGTGAAAGAACAGCACGTATTGTTAAAAAGCTATGTGAGGCATCTAAGAAAACACTCCTTATGGGACCCTTCTGTTTTCTTTTTTAGTTTTATTTATTTATTTTATGTGTATGAGTGCTCTAACTGCATGTACACATGCATGCCAGCAGAGGGCATTAGAGAGCATAGATGTTTGTGAGCCACCATGTGGTTGCTGGGAATTGAACTCAAGACCTCTGGAAGAGAGGGCAGGGCAGTGCTTTTAATCGCTGAGCCATCTCTCCAGCCCATGGGACCCTTCTGTTAAAGTCTAAGTCTGCCATTTCTGGATAGCCTCTGAGCTTGGTATATGATAACGGACTCTCTTTCTCAACTGGATTCTCTTCCCGTGAGTGTCAAATAGTCCTCTGGGAGATTACAAGCCCAATCCTTTCCTGATAAGAAAACCATTCAGCAAACACCTGAGGATTCCTGGAAACATCCACCCTATACTAATGAGATGCCTTGGTGTCTTGGCTGTCTACCAACGACCTTTAACTGTACCTGGAGAACTTCCCCCCACCCATAGGATAATTAAGTACTGTTTTCCCCCTCTTATGAGAGGGTTGTGCTGTTACATGTAAATGAAATATTCCTGGCTCCCCTAGCCCCAATCAAACACATTCACCCTCAAAACCTGTCCCACTGCCCATGGTTTATAAGTCCCTGTTTCACACAAAATAAAGGGGCCAGCATCATCAGTTTAATCAAAGATTATCTGATATGGGTCATTTATTCTGGGGGAAGGTAGGGCTCCTTTTTCCCTGGCTGGACCCCCGAGGGCTTGGCTGCCTGCCAGTCAGACAGCCACTTGCTGCTGGCCACCAGGAGCTTCTGACATTCACTGGTGTGTCTGCATGGATCACCGCAGCCATTTTTTTCTAGCACTGTTCTGCCCACCCACAATATGAGTGTTTGGGATCAAGTATCTGGCTATTCACAAAGTAGCCAATGTATCTGCCCACCTCTGCTTCTCTACGTTTTGGAGCTCAAAACAAGCCTCTGTTATGACTTGCCCCAGAGTCAGGCTGGGCCCTCATTGCCACCTGGCTCAGGTTTTGGAGCCCTTATGTCCTTTGGCCCTGTGATTCACCCTTTTCCACTCAGAGTGTGTACTTACAGTGTCATGCTGGATGGCTGGAGAGTACCCAACAAAGCCCAGGCCCCCACAGGACCCACAAGGGCAATTCCTGGGTAGAAAGCCGCAGACTTAAACCCATTAATAAGGTGTTCAAATAGGTGGTGGAATTTCTGCCTGTCAAATGGGATTCAACACTCATGGATCTGAAGAAAGTAAGAAAATTTGCAGCATATATGGTGCTAGAATTTATATGAATGTTCTATGTGCATGTACACCTACATGCCAAAAGAGGGCATCAGATCACATCATAGATGGTTGTGAGTCAGGCACTGTGAGCCATAGATGTGGTTGCCAGGCACTGAAGTCAGGACCTCTGGAAGAGCAGACAGTGCTCTTAACCACTGAGCCATCTTTTTAGCTCCCTCGTAAACTTTTTAAAATTAAAATAAAAAATGTCTTCTTGTTGATTAATTACTAGGTGATTTTTGGAATACAAGTTATAAGAAACTGTCAGAATCTGGATAAAATTATTACCTCAAATAGCTTTCATTTCAATTTGTCACCATCAGTAAATTCTTTCAGTACTTATTTCTGTTAAAATGGTGGGGGTTGGGATGGGGAATTAAAATACATACCAGTCCATGTGACCTCACAGACAAACAAAGGAGAAGCCTTGGTTATTATCCTTAATGGAAACACTGGCAGTAAATTATTTTTTTTTTTTTACTCTTTTTGTTTAGTAAGCTGTAAAATAATTTGTTTTAAAGTATAGTTTGGTTATCCTCATCAGTTGTCCAATAATCATTACAATAAATTTATCAAGAAAAAATATTTGTAGCATGGTCTATGGTGCTAGAAAATCAAACCAAAAAGAACTCAGCCATGGTGCTTCTCCCTTCTTAATGCCGCTCAAGATTTTCAGAACTTTTTTGAAATATGGACTATTTGGGGGAAATTCTCAGCCTTGTTTTTAAAGATGTTTTCTTTTCTTTTTCCTTTGTCTCTTCTTCAAAGATACTATGTAAGTGCACTGCTTGGAATTATCCCACAGAAAGCAAATTTCTCTTTATTCTCCCTTGAGAATTTTGCTATCGCTGAGTCACATTTAAATATTTTGTCTTGGTGTGTCTTCACAGTCACTGATTTTTTTTTTTTCTTCTGTGTTGTCTAAACTGCCGATAATCCCATGTAGTATAGTAGTCCCAGCTGAAACATTGCCATTTTAGGCTCCACCATTTTGATTCAGGTTATTTTTACATGCTGAATCTGTACTCAAGCTTTTCAACACTTGCAATGTACTGGTCACTATGTAATGTCCTTGAACTGAAACTCTAACTTCTTGTAATCTGACTTGATTACCAATTTTTGTTTTGTTTTGTTTTCGAGACAAGGTTTCTCTGTGCAGCCTTGGCTGTCCTGGAACTTGCTCTGTAGACCAGACTGGCCTCTAACTCACAGAGATCCACCTGCTTCTGCCTCCTGGGATTAAAGGAGTGCACCATCATGCCTGGCTGATGATCAGTTTTTATTGACTGACTTTTATCTTCAGTTTTGTTCAGTATTGCTCATGTTTTCTGATCCTCCTTATGCCCCATCATTTCTAGTTAGACTTAATTTTACCTAGTTAGGCTTATTTATATATTTATATATAAATTTCTTATTTCTTATTTATATATAAATTAATGAACACATAAATATATTTATATGTACATGCAAAAGAGTATTATGCTGATAGATAGTAAATTATTGGAAGCTGCTGGATTATTTTGGGGTTTGCTTTTAAAAGTTTGCTAGGTGATGCAGAACAATATTTAGTTGAAGGCCACCACCAAGACCTTCTAAATACTTTATTTATTGACCTATTTTCTAGTCTGCCTGGGCATAGGCACTATCCCCAGCCTTGTGCACACTCTAGGAGATGGGTCCCACTGGTCTCTCTCTAACTCTCTCTGACACTCCCTGCCTGTCCTCGGGTCACCCTGGTTCCACGGTTGATTCTTGTACTCAGATGAACTCTCAAGAGCAACTATAGCTGTATCTTTCGGGGAATCACTCCGAAGGCCTCGCTTCTCTGCCACTGAACTCTGAGATCCCCAACTGTCTTGAACTCCCCGGAGGTTCCATCTACCTACTTCAGAGCCTCCAACAGACTCCCTCCAGGGTCCCTCAGCTCGCGCTTCCGCCTGGAAATACTCCCAAGCAGACGGTTGGGGATGTTTGCAAGGATCCCTTTTACTTCCATCCATTAGAGACAGCTGAATTTCATAGCCTACTGTCCAAGACCTTAAAAACAAAAACAAACAAACAAAAAAAAAACTTTTGATTTGCACCTAATTTGATGCACACATAGAAATCTGGTTCCTATTACCCTCTTTTGGCAGAAAGTAGCAATTTTGCCTGGCAGTGCCCTCCTTACCAATTCCTTTCCATTTAAGACAGCTGGTATCTGTTGTTTGCCGCTGAGTGCAAATACTCATTCGGCAAACACACATCTATTCTTCGGTTCCTCACTCAGTTTACCTCCCGTCCCATGATATTTAGTTCTTCAGTAGCTCCTGAGCTATACTCCTGTTAGCTCCCCTTTGCGTCAAGCCATACGCATACAGGAGTGCGGGGCGCATGTATGCGCAGCGCGCCTATGATTATTGGTTCCCAAGTACTTTCCTAAGTGCTTCAGTTCCATAGACTCATCATATCCTGTTTGACAGCCCCACGAGATGGCATCTGTTATCATATTCCATTTTATGGGTGAAAAACTGAAGTACACAGGGTTAAAGGAACTTTTTAAGGTTAGGGCTAAAAAGGATGAAGACTGGCGTCTGAGCTTGCTTCCAGGGAAGTCGTGCCACCTCCTCTAATGCATTCTCCTTCTTCCGGCGTCGGCGTCGCTTCATCACCGTGCTGGCTTCTGTCTGGTGCCATCCCTGGCCCGAGCTGCCATTGAGAATGGTGTGTCTACCTCTAACACATCTCTTTGTTGGGCTAAAGTGAGCTTCGAAATCCAAATCTGATTCTTCCCTGTGTTGTGTTTAAGACGCATCAGTAACATTCGCTGAAACACGTCAATGGTGTCTCCCTGGTCACTTTCCAGCTTAGCTTCCTTTCTGCTTGTCCCTTTTCTTTTCTTCCACGAAGCTGTAATGGTCTTTTTATTTTCCCCCTGCTCCTCTGCCTGATGGCTCTTGACCATGCAGTCCTTATGACCAGCAACATCAATCTTCATATCTTTCTACAGACAAACTCCATGCCTACTTGGAATCGCTGCCTATGACATCCTGTTGAGCTCTTAGGACACACCCCACACAGGGATTGATAAACAAACCGAGCAGGTGAGTACCCCAGGGAAGGCGATCCTGTAATAAATACACAGGGAGACTGAAGGCATGCTGCTGATCACAGTGCAGCACACTAGTTAAAGCTAGGAGAAACTTTCTGGCAGTTTGGGCTGCCTGTTGTGGGTGTTAGTGATGGTCACTGGGGCATGGACCACCCCCTGGAACCCCTACCTGACTGCTCACTCACTTGGCATATGGAGCCATTGTGTGGTGATGTTATTTACGGGTGACTCTAGTCTGGAAGAATTTTGGTTTGGTACTTTGGTCTAAGAATGACCTTTTGATGGCTTAGTTCTGTTCCTAGTTAATTAACAATGATAGAAGAGAATAACTCAGACCCCGATATTTCTAGGTGTGCAGTTGTTTAGGGCTGTGTCTTAGACGGTATAATACGTAAAGTCAGTTGTGCTGTAAAAGCATCCTGTGAAAGGCCTGCAAGAGGAATCATAGGAGTTGCATTTGCTGTTTAAAGGACATATTATCATTGCAGGCATGGGGCAAGAAGCAGGTTTTCTTCTGTAAAGAAGTGTGTTTTGCAAAAAGAACACAGGCTGGTAGTGAATGCAGCTCCCAAATTCCCAAGATGCAGGGTTTACAAGACAGGAGATGGGCAACCTGAATTTAGCCATGAAGAAACAGACAAATGCAAACTGAGAGGCAGTTCTCCAAACTGTCAAGATTGAGGAAGAGGAAGAGTTAGTCCCAGGCTGGAGCCACAGCTAAATGTGAGCCCCAGCACCGACATGGATCCTTAACCACAGAAGGCGCCTCCGTGCCACACCTGGCCACGTTTGGAAACAGTCTGTTGGTTATAAGGTTGTTGCTTTGTGGAAGCTAGGATGCGGGTAGTACGTTTAGGTCTGTTTAAAAGTTAATTAACAATGACAGACGAAAAGAACTCAAGCCCTGACATTTCTAGCTATGCAGCTGCTTAGGGTTTTGTCTTAGTTGGTATAATACTTAAAGTCCATTTATACAGAAGGTCTTTAGGCCACTTTACAACCCAATGATGAATCTGAAATTACAAAAAAAAAATTTTTAAACATCTATACAATACAGTAAGTAAACAGAATGTAGGTAAGTCATAAGAGATGGCTTATATTCCAAGAGAAAAGTAATGTTGATTTGTTGACATATGAGTCCCTATAAAAACCAGTTTCTCCTTCATATAATGAGCTAGAAACTGTCACCACTTGGTAGGTGATACAGCAGCAAGCACAGAACATGCACTGCCCCACAGAGGTACACAGAAGCCCTGGGTTCATGGAGCCAGTTAGAGGAATATCTACATCTGGGTATCAATGCTGGAGTCTGTAGTGTCTGTGTGCGTGATGTGCATACACATGGGTGTGCAGATGTGCATGTCCATGCAGATGCTGAAGGAGGATCTCAGATGTCTTCTAACACTCTTCAGTTTATTCTCTTGAGTCAGGGTCTCCCACTGAACCTGGAACTCTGATTGGATAGGCCAGTAAGTCTTAGCTATCCTCCTGTCTCTGACAGGTGCATGCAGCCACAGCCAACATTTTCCATGGTTTCTGGGAATCTGAGCTCAAGTCCTCATATTTGCACAGCAAGCACCCTTACCTGCTGAGCCATCTCCCCAATCCCTGGTCTGCCTTGTAAAATAGTTATCCCTTTATTACATGCTTATATTTTGAACACAGTATCAGTGCTTCACTGCCGTAACACAATCAAGTAACTTGCTGTGTTGCAGCTCTAAGGCCTATAAGATCTAAGGCATAAAGGTGGATGGCCAGAAAGGTACAGTCTTTTCAAAACAGTACCACCACCAACAAAAGTAGACAGTTCCTTCCCATATTAACTATGGTCCACATTCTACATGAAGAAACCTAGGTTCAAGGATGCTCAGTGATCCACTGGGGATGCTCCAAGATGAAAGGGGCCCCAAGGATCCAAGTCCATAACCAATGCAGCTGCATCCTCTCCAGTCCCTGCTTTTATAATTTGCAGTAGACAGATGAGATAAGGAATTCCTAGCATCTCATATAACTTTAACGAGCTGTAACTCGGTGACAGGAGTTATTCACATGAAGAATACAGACTAAAAGCAATCACTGCAAATTACCACTGCAACAAAAATGTTGGCGTTGCCAGAGGAAAGTCACTTCTCTCTCTAGTTGGAGAAAATTTACCTGCTGTGTCTCTGTGTGCTCTGAACCCTGTGGCTTCTTTGCTGTTCAGTTACAGCTATCACAGCCTTTCCTTTGGTGCGCTCTCCCTCATTTTGGTGTCTTTTTAAATTAAGAACAACAAACAAAGTCATACCCCACTCTCCACTCAACTGTGGAGAATGTTCTGACCATTGGCTAGATCTGGGTAGGGGTTTAAAGTTTACCGCCTGTATTGTCCTTGGTTGGTGCCTTAGTTTGAGCGGGACCCCTGGGCCCAAATCTGCCTATCATAATGTTCTACTTGTAGGTTTCTAGGACCCTCTGGATCCTTCTACTTTGCCATTCTCCTATGTGTCTCTCATCTAGAGTCCCAATAGGATGTCCTCCCCTCTGTCCCAGTTTCCTGGTAAGTGAAGGCTTTCGTGGGATATGCCTCTTGGGCTAGTATGCAGATATAAGTGAGTATATACCATTTGAACGTACTCTGGTGCCTCATATTTGACCATGTCCCCTGGCGGGGGAGACCTGGTGGCACTCAGAGGAAGGATAGCAGGTTACCAAGAAGAGACTTGATACCCTATGAGCATATACAGGGGGAGGTAATCCCCCTCAGGAACAGTTATAGGGGAGGGGAATAAGGGGAAAATGGGAGGGAGGGAAGAATGGGAGGATACAAGGGATGGGATAACCATTGAGATGTAACAAGAATAAATTAATAAAAAAATTTTTAAAAAGAACAACAAACAAATATATATGTATATATGTATGTGTGTATGTGTGTGTGTATATATATATATATATGTATATATATATATATATAATCTTCTCAGCTACCTCTGACCCTTATTATCCAAATATCAGAGAAATCTGATGTATTTGTTTTCTCTCTTGTCTCCTCTTCCTGTGTCCTTTAATCCCCTGCACCATTGCATGGGGCGTCGAGAGACACACAAGGCCACCACAAGTTTATAGTGCTAAAACCCAAAAGTCATTTTCAGTTGTCTTAGACAGCTTGAGTCCCTAGTCACACTCCCCTCCAAATGTGTCCTTTCTCCGCCCTCCAGTATGATCTACATCCAGCTGGTTTTAGGTCCTTGTCTTCTTGGGTGGTAAGTGCAGGAATTTGTTCAGACTACATCCTAGAGCTCTGGCTCTTGTCCTCACTCTGTCCCCACATGGTCTCCTCCAACAGCTTTAAACATGAGTGTTTTCTGGGCTTTCCGTACTGAAGTCTGAGCCCTGGGCTGCCAGTTCATCAGCTCTGTTTGTCATCCCCAAGGCATCTGTCTTGGCTGCTTTTGATTCTCTCTAATCTAAATATCGCAACAGAAAGAGTTTAAGGAAGGGTTTCTTCTGCATCAAGGACTCCATGGCAGAGACCTCAGGGTGGTGGGAGGGCTCTGCCCAAGGCAGTAGGTGGTGTCTGTCCACATGGCGGTGGACAGGAAGCAGAGCAAGCTAGACAGGAACCGAAAGCTAGAGACAGCTTCAAAGCCCCTCTGCCCATAATGACATACTTCTGAGAGAGAGGCTTTACCTCAGCCTTCAAAATGGCACCACAAACCAAGGACCAAGCATTCAAAGCATGAGCCTGTGGGGATTAACTCAGGTTCAAACCAAACTAGCTTCTAATATTCAGCATGTCTGAAGGGAGGCCACCCTCCACTTCCAGATCCCTACCCTTCATGTCTCATTAGTCCATGGTTCCCCAGTATGCTGGGCAGCACCACTGTGCTTCCAGATATTCGTCTCAAAGCCTAGTCACTGCTGGCAACTTTCTCTTCATCCCACAGCCAACTGTGATGATAATCTTAAGATATAGTGTAATGTATTCTTTGAGAATGTTACACATGTACAGGATATATTAGAATTATATATGCCCCCCTTTCCTCCTCCAACTCCCTCCCCCAGCAGTTGATTGTCAACTTGGTTAGATATAGAATCAAGTAGGAGACACACCTGTAGGCAGGTGTGTGAGGGTGTTTCTAGGAACAATCCATTGAGGTGGGAAAACCCTCCCTAAATAAAGGCTCCAGGCCATGGGTTAGGATCTTGGGCTGAAAAAGAAAAAGGATTTTAAACACGAGGAAAAAAAACAAACAAAAACAAAAAAACAAAAAACCCAACAACAAGAAGTTGGGCACCAACTCTCTCTGCTGCCTGGCCGTCGAAGCTGCTCACACTGCTGCCTCTGAGCAACTTCTACTGAAACTGTCAGCCAAACTCCAACCCTCTTCTCTAAACTGCCCCTTGTCAGGTTGGGATTCCAGCAACAAAAACTGTAACTGTCACAGCCACCATCATCAAAGAAATGCCGGGGCTGGAGCGATGGCTCAGTGGTTAAGAGCCCTAGCTGCTCTTCCAAAGGACCTGGGTTCAATTCCCAGCACCTACATGGCAGCTCACAACTGTTTATAACTCCAGTTCCAAAGACTTGAAGCCCTCGCACAGTCACACATGAAGGCAAAGCACCAATGCACATGAAATAAAAATAAATAAGATAGGGTTTATCTCACTTCCCTACGTGCCTCACACCCATTCAGTTTTCTCCATTTCTACCTGTCTCACTCTGCTGGTGGTGAACTTTGCAGTGTCTGAGGGAGGCCCTACACTGACTCCGACCGCTGTGGTAGCATACGTGTGATTGTACGACTGCCTCCCTCCAGCTTCTTCTCTTTCCTAAGTCCAGGGTGGCCCTTGGAAAATACTTGCTGTTCGGAAGTAATTCTAGACTTACTTTCGGGGAGTTATGAAGACAGTACACAGAGAATCTTCCCATCCTGCACCCAGCGCCCCACCCCCACCCCACCCTCACCCCACCCCACCCCCCGCAGAGGTTATATCTTCATCATTGCAGTTGAATATTGTCTTAGTCGCTGCTCTATTGCAGTGAAAAGACACCATGACCTCGGCAACTTTTGTAAAGGACAGCATTTAATTGGGGCTGGCTTACCGTTTCAGAGGTAGAGTTCGTCATTGTTATGGTGGGGAACATGGCGGATCCAGGCAGACATGGTGCTGGAGAGAAGCTGAGAGTTCTACAGCTGGTGGTAGGAAAAGAGAGAGAGCCACAGGGCTGGCTTGGGCCCTGGAAACCTCAAAGCCCACTCCCAGGGACAAACTTCCTCCAACAAGGCCACACCTCCTAATCCCTCTCAAATAGTGTAACTCCTTAATGAACAAGCATTTAAATATATGAGCAGATGCAGGAGCGGGGGGGGGGGGGGACATTCCTATTCAAACCACACAGGTATCAAAGCCAGGTATTTATTCAATGTTGGTGTGACTATACAGAGTCCCATGTCATCACACCTGTATATTCACATTCCCACCATGGTGATGGCTCAGGGCTCTACTGCTCCTCATATTTCCCTGGAGCCACTATTCTACCTTCATCCCCTCCCCCCCCCCCTCCCCGCAGACCTTGTCATCCTGCAGACCCCACCATACCTGCAGTTTCTTCTTCCTACAGTTTATAATTACCTGATTGTGCATTTGTATTTCGTTCATGGCCATCCCTACAGGATGTCAGACTTCACAGGGATAGGAGCTATGAACTTCTCAGTTTCCACAGTAGCCCCCTACCAGGTAATGGAAGCCATTTAAGGACGTATTCAATGAATCTACTGGAGATGCCATAGGCAGGAATATAAGCAAAGTTGCCTAGTTTGGGAGTACGGATCTGTTACAAATTTTGATTCCCAGACTGAAAGAGTGGTTCACTTTGTAGACAAAGGCAGCCATGGGATTGCCTACACGTTTTTGTTATCAGTTGTTAAAAATATTTTTTTTCAAATTTTAACCCATCCTCTACTCACATTCATCTTCATGAGATGATGCTTAGATTCTGAATAAAATGATTTGAACTTTGGAGTCCAGAAACAGCAAGCACAACTGTAGAGCCCAAACATAACAATTTACTACTGTTGATCTTACCTACCCCAGAACTTGACAGTAAGTCTCTCTTGCTGAGACCCAGTAGTGGAGGTACACATTTTATTACCAGCACTCAAGAGCCAGAGGCAGGCTGATCTCTGAGTTCAGGCCAGCCTGGTCTACAGCATGAGTACCAGGGCATTTTAACCAGTGACTTTGAATAGCTAAATCTCAGCTTTTTGTGAAGTTAGGCTTTCGTATGTGCACTTTGTAGAGCTCAAAGGTTCATGAAAACCTTGAATGCTGCTCAGTAATTGTCTTTGTTTTGTGTTTGTTTTCAGAGGCAAGGTTTCTCTGTGTAGCCCTTGCTGTCCTCGAACAGGACCTCAGCAATAGAGACTTACTATCAAGTTCTGGGGTAACTGAGAGTAATGGTAATAACCTATTGTGTTTGGGCATCTATGGGACCTCACTGGCCAACAACTCAAAAAGGCGTAACCCATTTCTGGTACTGGGGGTTTTATTTATTATCATGTAGTTTCTACTTGGGGTATTGTCCCTCCCTCCCTATTAGAGGGCAATTTCATTAAAATATATATATATATATATATATATATATATATATATATATATAT
>OU015746.1:72478163-72493364 GCA_907169655.1 Acomys percivali | reverse complement strand
GTGTGTGTGTGTGTGTGTGTGTGTGTGTGTGTGTGTGTGTGTGTGTGAAGACAGCGTGTCCTGGGCATGAACTTTTAAGTGACACTTCTATTTACCATCCTATGCCTGTGCATGCTTGGGCATGCATATGATTAAAGGCAGGTGCATCCAGGGAAAGGCTGTGCACAAGTAACAAAGGCTTGCGTAGCTCACGACTGTCAATCAGGGACAGAAAACCAATCACACCGCAGCAACCACCTCGTTCTTCTGTGCTTATAAAAGTAAGCCTGGGAAGCAAACCTAGCACTCTTGAGGAAATCACATTCAGGCAAGTTGCTTCTTTGCTTCCGAATAAAACCCCTTGCTGCTTTGCCATCTGTATACACTCCTGTAGTTCTTACTACAAGATTCCAAGAACTTGGGAAGTCTCGATCCAGGCAGTTACCACCATTATAAATAGTGGTTATGTCCATTTCACAGATGTGTACACTAAAGTTCAGGCCCACACTATTTGAGAAAAGAGTGTTGGGGTGCGGGGTAGGGGGGTGAGGGTGGGGGTGCAGGATCCACACATGAAATAAAGATTGCCTGACTCCATATCCTATTGTTTCCCTTCATCCCGCCTCTTCTCAGCACCTACAGATTTACCAGTGCGCAGAAACCTTTCGAGACCTGAAGATAGGGAGAGGCCCATCTAAGCAAATGATGTTTCTAAGGAGCCAAATTAAGAAGTTTCACCTCATCAGGCAATGTAACCTGGGTTGATGACAAGGGTAGCACTTCTCTTTAAAATGAAATTTATTGTCTTGGCTTCAAGACAGTTCAAGCACGCAGAGCTAGAAGCCAGGCTATGTTTTCAGTCAAGTGGTGGGCGGGGGGGGGGGGTGGGGTTGTTTATTCATCTGCAAGACAAGTCAGAGAGGGTATACACATACACACACACACAAATACATACACCAAACACACACATACACACACACCACACACATATACACACACACCACACACAAACACATACACACCACACTACACACACACACACACACACACACACACACACACACGGTGGTAATAACCATTACAGCTGCTATGGGCATCTCTTTGCAACAGAGTATGGTCTGTTTTCACTCCCACCCCCATGTACACATCCTTAAGGAATGTGATCATGGGCAGGAAATGACCTCGAGAAAAGCTACTTGATGTCATTCCTTGAATAGTCGGCTGTCAGCTCCCCCAGACTTTCAGACGTGAGGTGGTTAAGTGCTGTCTTCAGCTCGGCATACACACCACAGGATGCCAGGAGAGAAAAAGCTAGCAATGAGAGCTATTAACCTGTGGACCCAACACAACCACCCCCCCCCCACCCCCCAAAAACGGTCCACAGTGCTGTGACTCAGACAAATCCAAGCTGGAATCTTACAGCTAACGTTTTCCCACACACTGACAGTGAGCCCCTCATCCACTATCTCAGTGTCCCCACCTGTGGGAAGAGTCTCAGAGTGGCGTCCACTGTGGAGATGTGTGCCATGCCTGTGGCAAACACTTCTGGCATGGGGGAAATCTTGGGTGTTCACCTGAACCAAAACCGAGCCCACAGCAAAGGTAACCAGCAGCTTTCTGGCCTTTAAGTTACACTAGCAATTATGAAGCAAATTAAAAACCTTAACCCTGTGTGTAAAGCCTGTGGGGGGGGGGGTTCAGATTCCCATGGATGAGTTTCCTGGGGTGGCAAGCCCCTACCCCACACAGCTCCTGAACTGCTTCACACTCTCCTCCTGGATAACTTTCCTCTCCTCTCTCCCATGCCTTGTTATCTTTCCCAGAATTCTCTGGCACGCCCCTCTCTCACCTCTAAACATCACCACCTTCCCACTGTCGCAGCACCCATATATCAGTCTAAAGCACACATATCACCAGCTTTTTCCAGAGCCCTTCTGTCTCCTTTTAAACAGATCCCAAATTTTGTCCAAGTGCCCAGCACTCCCTCCTATACCAACGTTTCAGGAACTATCTTTGCCCTCTTCTTCTTCTTCTCGGGCAGATCAGGTGCATCTGAGTTAGACCATAGCCCTCGCCAAGGACCACTGTTTCTGGCCTGCACAGTGATGGGCAATGAAAGGCTGTGGTTATTTCTGGGGATTCTCTCCACTTTCTTGCCTGCAGGGCACATAACATATATAGTATTTGGGCATGAAGATAATCATGCTATTTTATTCATATACACGTCTTCGTCCTCCATTCTGTAAGTTCAGAGAATAGAGCTTTGCTACCTTTTACCCCTGAATCAATACAATACCTTGGCATAAAGATGGCCTCTCAAACACATTCGTTGAATGGCTGAGTGACAGAAAGAACGAATGATGATGTCAATCACTCACCAGGGTGACTTTTCCTACTGTGCTTTGTGTGTTAACAAAAGACCAGAGATCCCAAATCCTCAGTAAAAGGAGTGCTATCTGGTGTGATGCTTGGCTACAAAGTCTCATCTGTAATATTTGCCTTTACCAGAACAAAATGCCAGGCCAAGTATAACTGCCCCCCCCTCCAATTAGGAAATTGTCCCTCCTTGTTATCTCTAAGAAGAGACCACTCATCAAGAACTTACCATTCCTACAGGAAATCAGCAACAGGGCAAGGTTTTAAGACAGCCAAGTCCCAGTTCATTGACTGTACCATAGATTCTGCGGAGACAGCCCCACCTACTAGTTTGCCATTAAAACCAACAAGACAGGTAGTCCAGAGGGCCATGAACTGGAAGCAGAAGAGATGACAAATGTCCCCTGCAGGGCACAGCAGGTAGATATGGGAGTTGGGTAGAATGCTTGCCATCTGAGATTACCTGAAATGTTAAATTAAAAGTCCTGCCTGTCCCTACAGAGCTGTATGCAGGCCACTAAAGAATCATTTGCAATTGAGAGAGTAAGTTTGGTTCAGTTCCTGTAATCATAATTTCTTCTGCATGGACAGACAGATCCCTCATTGTGTCTGGAACAATCCTGGCATTCCAAACACAAAGCAAGCCAAAACAGCCTACCCCGGGGCCAGTTCTTTCAACAATCTATCGCTCAACAGTCCTGAGCTCCAGCCAGTTCGAGGACCCAGTTTCCTGCCATTGTTAGCATGTTGAGCCTGGAATTCCATCCAAATGGATTTGACCCCTTTACTAACAGCAGTGCATATTTGCCTGATTAGTATATTCCTGCATTTGGATGGGAAGTGGCAGGGCTGGGGAAGGTAAGGGCAGAAAGACAAGGGAAATAATAAGGAAAACAACTTTGTCTGTCCCTGTGCTGCCATGGTAACAGCTGACAGCTCTGGCTTCACTCACATGTGCAATGGGCATACGCACTCATGCATAAACATACACAAGAACATGCATGCACCTGCACACATGCATGCATATGCATGTGCACGCACACAAACATACCTCCAAAAATACTTTGCCGTATATGTGTGATTAAAGTAGCTAGTCAAGGAATAAGCACTCATACATCCCTCCATTAACAAGACGATTGAAAACGGCATTCTGCTTAGTCTCCACAAGCTTACAGAAAGTATAACCTCAGCTGTTGTCCCAGGCTCTTCTTTTAGGCCGTTGCTTCCTTCTCACAGACTCTCTGGTATTAGGTAACCAAGGCAATTCCTAGATTACATCGGACTGCAGGCCCTTTGTGGGCCTTCTGGCAACACTCCCACCTTTATTGCTACTGTTTCAGTGCTGCCCCTTCCTACCACAGTTCTCACTCCTGAAGCTCTCCTATTTAGATCGACCCACCATTCCTCCTAGAACACACACACACACACACACACACACACACACACACACACACACAGCGGTCAATTTGTTAATGACTAGACGACAAACAATAACAACAACAAAACCCAAAAAAAAACAAAATAAATTCACCATGTAAAATCAGCGAAGTTGTCAAGATTTAAAAACGTATGTACTTTACAAGGCGCCAGCAAGAAAGTGAAAAGACAGGCTGGGTTTGGTGGCTCCCACCTGCAACTCCAGGCTTTGGGAGGCTGATCAAGAAAGCTATGAATTGGAGGTCAGCTTGGGCTGCATAGTAAGTTCTAGGCCAGCCTTGGCTACAGAGTGGATTTTGTAGCCTGGAACTGGAGATCTTTCCAAGTCATACCTCTCATGAGGGACTTGTAAACAAGGTAGACAGGCCTCCATCGTAGCTCAGAGAAGCCTCCACATCCACTCCACCAGGAAAGCACATGGCCAACCCACACTGGAAAGGTCGTTCGGTGCCATTAGCCACCAAGAGCATGCTAGATGAAACACCAATAAGATGCCACTTCACCTTCTCAAAGATGGCTGTAAGAAGAGGGACAGGCAGCAACAAGTGCTCTTGAGAAAATCGAGGGATTGGTACACTAATGCACTGTTACTGGGGATGTAGAAGCAACAGCCACTTTAGGAAGCTGAGCCGCCATTCCCGAACAGGCTGGATAAAGGGTTCAGCACATGCCCAAGTAATCCTCCTGCGAGGTATGTACTCAAGAGAAGTAAAAATCTAGATGCCCACACAAAAACTACCCACGAACGCACACAGAAGCATTATTTATTCATTATGGCCTGAAATTGAGAACAATGTCCATCAAGTGATAAATGGCTAATAAAAATATGATATGTTGTTATATATATTATTATCCAACAACAAAAAGAAATAAAGTAGGAATGCATGCTACAGCCTGGGCAGGCATTGCACGTGTACTAAGGGAAGGGACCCAGTCAGAAAGGATGATGTCATTCTATGCAATGCCCAGAGCTGGCAGGCTATGCAGGCAGAAAGTAGGTTTACTATTGCCAAGAGCTAAGAGAACAAGCATGCTGAATAGATGTGTCTACAAAGAAGGGGCATAAATGGCCAAGTGAGGGTGTAGGAGGCTGACAGCTGAGGACTACAGGCTTTCACGCTAGAATAATACATGGCTCTGCATTAAAAGCCACTATTCTGTGTACTTTAAATGGGTGAATTTAACGTCATACATATTGTGAAGCTGACTACTCATTGAATATGCCTGATTTATATACACTACAAGGCTAATTGAATTTGCTGGGAGATTAGTGCTGGGATTCACACCAAGAACGCCAGAATCTTGTCCCAACACTGACCCCACTGGAAACAGCTAAGGCAGGCCCCTTTAGAGCAGCTGTGGTGTTCTCACCTGTCAAGTGATGAGGGCGGACAGATACTCTCTGAGGACCTTCCCACCCTTAATTTCTTCAAAAACCACTGACCTCTGAGAAACAATTGTGCTGATAAAATGTGCCTGACTGTTCTTTGAACCCTCCAGAAGTTATCACAGCCTTTTCTTTGGTTTTCAAGATCCCACCAAAGGCTCCACAGGGTGGTTAAAATAATACATTAATTGTGTTTGATTTCAATGAAAGCAACGTGTTTTAAATTAGTCTGATAATAGCCTTTCTGTGTGCTGAGGTGGGTGGTGGGGTGGTGACTTTTGTCCACTTGGAAGTGGGCTCTGTGGAGCCTTGTTTGGCCTTCGAAGGCCCTTCATACTCACTCTAAGCAGATGTACGAGTCCCCTTGGGTGTCCCTTCAACACCTGAACCCATGCCAAATCATTCCTCCATGCCCCAGAGTGTGGTTGTGTACCCCTTAGCTGTCGGCACACTAATTTTGCCCTGTGAATTTCTGGAGGGGAGCTTTATTGTTATTGACCTTTGTGGGCTTGGTGGTGCTGGGTGGAGGGTATTGTGTCTCCCAAGTTGCCATAAGATTCACACGTGTGTGTAACACACAAATTAACCACGGTTGCATGGGGGTAGACAGAGCTCGTCTCCAAGCCCTCCTGTTTATGAGTGTGTGGGAACTCTTTCTTTCCCTTTTCTCTGGTGCCCTCCAGCTTTGTGCCTCCCCACCAAAGATTCTCTTTTTCCCATCAAAACAAATATCTGTGACTCAACCTACAGCTTCATGCCAATGCTATCTTTCCTCAAAGTCTTCATGTCCACCCACACTGACTGACTCCCCTTTTTCTAAGTCCACTAAAACAATGTCAATTTTAGTCTATTTTTTAGTTGCTGTAACAACATACTTGAAGCCAAATAATGTATGAAGAATGAAAGTTCACTTGGATCATGGCTCAGAGTGTGGAAAATCTAGAATATGGTGCTGGTGTCTGGCCACTGCATCTGTGCAGCATGGTGAAGGTTATCACATGACCAAGACAATTGTATCAGATCAGACCTCTCTTCCCATAAGGCCACTAATGCTATCTGGACCCACCTCTGGCCAGGATTTCATCAAATCCTAATTACTTCCTCCAAATACCATCAACAAATGAATTTGAGGACTGAGTGTCTGATACAGGAGCTTTGAGGGGACACATTCAAGCCACAGCAATGGTCATAAACATAAGACACTCCCATTGGTGGCTTGTTGTGTAGCACTTGCTCTGATGGCTAATGTTCATTGTCTACTTGACTATATCTCTAACCAATTAAGACCTGAAGATCTGGGTGCATCTGAGCTTTTCTTGACTGAGTCATTTGAGGTGGGAACCACTCTAAATCTGGGCCACACCCTCTGGTAGCCACCCACATACAAGGACAAGAAAGAAGGCAGCTCTTGCTTTTGCCTGCATCTCAGAGGGTCCTGTCTTCAGAATATATTAGAATCTCAAAGAAGTAGGTTTTAGTACTAGCAGAGGAGAGCCTCAACAGCAGGATGGATGAACTTGCCAGTGAGAGTGAAGGCAAGCAGGCAAAAAGCAAGAGCTCCCTTCTTTCTCCACTTTGTATGTGGGCTGCTCCCAGAAGACACGGCCCACATTTAAGGTGGGTCTTCCCAAACACTGTGATCATCCAACAGATGTCTGAAACAGACATAGAACATTCTCCTAAACACTGCATTCATGTCCTGCTTGTAATCCTGGTAGAAGATGCCTCAGGGTGAGGAAGCATGTCCAAATAAAGGAATGACAACACCATTGCCTTCTTTCTCTAGTTCCTCCATTGGCAGAAGGGGCTTCTTACCAGTGTTTTCATGGCTTTCTAGCTGGGGTCTCTTCATCAAGAACATAGATTAGACCTTTTTTGTTTGGTTGGTTGTTGTTGCTTTTTCATCTTCACGCTCACTTGGAGCCTCCCTACAGTCTGAAGTCCCCAGCTAATAAACTAATTCCTACAGAAGCAATAGTGATTTAATGTAGCTAGTTATTGGCACCGGTATTCCTCACATTGAAAGAAGCAGTCCGTCTGGGCTACATAGGATGCAAGGGAACACACCACTATGGTAGAGTCTCAAGACCAGTCCCATCAGCCTGGAGAAGCTCTGTTTCTGGCCTTCTCAAGCAAGCTATGCAGGTGTCCCTGTATTCCCCAGCTGCCAAATAATGGAGTTTAAACACTAAGGAGTCATAGATGATCCTGTTGTATCCAACAGTAGTATTTGGAATTGTTAGTAAAAATATCTGAAACACAATTTTTCCTGAACAGAGAGACCTGGGCTTACTTAGTGTCTGGAGTGTCAGAAGATCAATGTTACGTGATGCTGGTTCCAAGGGCTTTCTTTCCCATGAGCTTGGGAGCATCAGATCCCTCCTTACTATTCCATCTCGTTGTGCATTGTCGGGGGTGGGGTAGGAGAATTTCCCCTTAAGCAGTACTACCCTGAGAAGCTGTGGAAGATGCAAAGTCAGAAATACAACTCACCTGCCTCGACTCAACCCACCTCTTCTCCACTCACCCCAGAAGGACACCAGGACCCAGACCTCACACCTCATCCTTTCTTGTATTGGCCTGGCTTTTGCTGGGTTTGCTCCCTTGATGGCATCTTCCTCACCCATGGCCTTTGTCTGATCCAAATCCCACTTGCCGGATCAAGTCCTATCTCAACCATAGTTAAGGAGCCAGCTGGTCCAACTAATGAACCCTGGCAACACCAAGCCCTCCAGAGCCTGGTGTGTGAGGAACAGGCTGTTTTCTCACACAGGTTGTCCAAGCCTCTAAGCATGTGACCAGCTTTGGCAATTCCTCAATCTTGAACCTACAGGCCAAAGAGGGCATTGACAGGATTGTATGCTTTTTTGAAACCCAACGGTCCTAGGGTGATGGTACAACATCTTCGAGTCTTTTAAAAGCACCTTTATCTGATGAACTTCATTTTCCATGTAATTTATGAAAGGGTGCGGGGGGCCTGGGTTTCTTACCCACCCTCTCTTTACACACACACACACACACATACACACACACACCCTTTTCTGTCCAAGTTTTAATGGCTCAGCTGGAGTGGAGACCATATTTGTTGTTCATGTTTGTTTGAACACTTAGGTTCTGTGGAAATATTTGCCTCCCGAATTCCCAGTGACAGACAGATGTCCTAACTCATTGCTGTGGTATTTTTTTAAAGTTTCTTGGCAGAGAGGAAGCTAGCTTCACATTTCAAAGAATTCCTTTTCTCTGAGGCATCTGGGTCTCTCCCGCACAGGCGCTTGTGTCGTGCACCCTGAATGTGAGGGCCGCCTTAGAAAACAATACTCTACTCTTTCTTTCCTCCAAGGTCCACTAATTAACTCACTGACCTTGGGGTTGACCCCTCTGTTCTCAGGTTCCCTCATTTGTAAATGAGGGGTTTGGTGGCTTTCTAAGATTTCTTCCAGCCATGACCTTCCACAATCCTATCAAGACAGGCCGCAGCAAAGGAAACCAGCCTTTAACCCGCAAGGACCAGGCTTTTCCAAAGAGCATTATAAATCTGCACAGTGGGAGGTTTCCATGGAGCACCTCACCTCTCCCCCATCCTGCTGTATCCTTGTGGGGGGAGGGGGCAGACACTTTGGGGAGGATTTGATGGGCTGCTGTGACAGCAGAATGCACTCCTTCCCCTCCCTTGGGACTCCAGTGTAGGGGGTGTGAGACCTGTGGAATCAGATTCTTTTAGCAGTCCAGATGCAGTGGTAGGCAAATTGGCTGGTCTACCTTGTTGACATTAAGAAAAAAAAAAAAAAAAAAAAAAAAAAAAGCCCTCACCTCAAAGAGAATATGATAGTTTATCCTGGAGCCAAATCTGAATGACCACGGCCCAAGAAAATGGATTCAAGTTGCTTGTAAATACCACATTCTGACACGGAGACAAAGTTTCACAAGCTTTTTATAGTTACAGAACAAAAGAATGTCATAAAACAAGATATTTCTCAAAAATATTGGTGGGGGCTGGGGAGATGACTCGGTAGGTAAAGGACTTGCCATGCAAGTGGAAAGACCCCATGTCAATTCCCAGCATCCATATACAGTACCAGGCACAGTGGTGCACGTTCGAAGCCCAGTCCTAGGACAGGACCCCCGGAGCTCACCAGCCAGTTCCAGGTCCCAGTGAGACCCTCTCTCAAAAATATAAGGTGGACAGCTTCCAAGGGACAATGTCTGAGGGTCATTTCTTGTCTCTAAGGCACATATACACACATGCACATGCACCTGAATATACACAAATACCTACACACACATACACAGAGGGAGGGGGGGTAGGGAGGGACAGAGGTGAGAGCATACAGTAAGGACACAGTACAAAACAGGGCACTCTGCTATAGCTTTGGATGACATTCTTAGTTTCTTGGGTTGTTTGGAAGCTAAGCAGTCTGTTCATACCTTCTAAAGGTAACACAAGTGGGTAATGGATGACTACTGAGGGGGCCTAACGATGACCCAAGATAATCTGAGTTCGTATCTGCAGCACTCCAACTCTCCACAGTCCCTGAAGTCAGAACCAGCTAATCAGCCTGGTGGGAAAACCGTTCACACAGGAGCAGCTCCCCTTCACCCCTTCGGAACTTTGGTTCAGTCTGGATCTGAAAGGGAATGAATATAAATAAGTATGTTTTCATAGATGGAATACATGCAAATTGAGGGAGGGTGATCCAACATCTGAGCAAGTTGAACTTGCCCTCCAGAGTCCAGAGAAGTAGAGAAAACCCATGATCTACAGCAGCCACCTCTGGCGTGCATCTGCCTGGTGCCTCATTCTCATGTCAAGACTCCACGGCCTCTTTCTTTAAAGACGTCTTTGTTCTTACTTTATATGTTTTGTTAATGACACCAAGCAAGAATAAAGGCCACTGCCACAATTTCTGAGGCGAATTTGAAGCAAAGCCTTATTAAATACTGGCTAGGGTGATGGACACTGGCCAGGCCTATACCCAGGATTCCCAGAGTGTGGCACCAAATTGTGGCACCCGCGCCCCCGAGGTACAGAGTCAAGGGCAAGGGACTGCGGATTTAACACACACACACACACACACACACACACACACACACACACACACACACTAAAACAGCGGGTCCTTCGTGCAAAGAGAGCAGCAGCAGCAGCTTTTATTCAGTGTTCAAAGAGCCGTCTTATAGGCAGCAAAACAGGAATGTCACTCGCAGGTGAAATCCCTCAAGAGGTAATTGTGCACAGGAGGGAAAGTCCCGAGGAGGGGAGGGATGCGTTCTCAGAACAGTAAACATGACTAGCTAACCAACATGAACACTGACACGGAAGCTGCTAGAAACAGGACATGAAACAGCAAGACAGGCAGGCAGCCCAGTCAGGCCTGGTTCTTACACCAAATTACATTAGTCAGGGCCTTATAAAGGCAGAACTTTCAAGGCTATGCCCCTCCCACTTTCATCCAATCACGGGCAAGCATACATCCTGATGTACTTCCTGCCTAGGTACCTCCCACCTACATGTGATCAAGCACATCCTGTGCAGTTGGGGCAACCAAGCTTGTTTACAGAAGTGAAACGTGTGGCCTGTTATCTTGCAGAAACAATAGCTCCCAACATTCCAGGAAGTTATCTGTCCTTGGGCAAGTGAGGAATTGGCATGGGACTGTCGAGAGTGGAGCAAGTTCAACCCCTGAAAACCTCAAATTTGAGACTAAAATCTCATTCTGAGAACAGAAGGTGTGGAACAAATCTCTCTCCTTATTCACCCGTGCCTGCCTCAGGAGCATGTGACATAGCCCCCCAAGGAGTTACAGGTGGTCAGTTTCCTGTTGTCTTTCCTTATGTAAATAGAGCATCACCTAGCACCAGCCAATCAATCACATTCATCCCCAAACCTGTCCCCACTGCCCAAGGTTTATAATGTGAAATAAACGAACCAGCACCTTCCTTCTCACCAAAGATCGTCTGAGACTTGTCATTTATTCTGGGAAAAGAATGGCTCCCCTCCTCCCTGAAGGATTCACCGCTGGACTTTTGGGCTTGACTGTAAGCCAGGCAGCCATAGTGGAACCACCTCGGTTGCCACTGGAGCTCCCCTGGCCGCCTTGGGGCAGTTGCCTGATTCATCCGGGTCAGCTCGGACCCCTGAGAGCACCGAGCTCCCACTGCTTGGATCAGGCCGGGAACCTGTACCTGAACTAAAGCCCTCACTGGACCAGGCACCTACGTTTGGCAGCACTCTCTGCCACTAACATGGTCGTTTAACTGAAAGGCTAAAACATTGCAGTATCATCACCTGCTTCGGGACTTGAGTTTCCGCTGCTCTCTGATACCCGAACTCCCATTAAAAACAGTTAATTTTAATATGGTGAACTCTTTTCCATGTCCCTGGTGAGATCTGATGTCTTGTGGCATAGACCTCGCTCTGCTTGCTCTAGCTGTTCCTGAGGGAAGCAACAGATCCCAGCAACACTCACATGGTCCTTCAGCAGCCTAGCAGCAGGAAATACTGAAACACATTTAGCTATCACAGTCTGCGTGGAGTTTTGCATGTGTATCTGTGTATCATATGTGTACAGTGCTAGAGGAAGCCAGAAGAGGAGATCAGATTCTCCTGAAACTAGAGTTCAGTTACAGATAGCTGTGAGTAGCCATGTGGGTGCTGGAAATTAAGCTCAGTTCTTTAGAAAAGCAGCCAGGTCTCGTAACCCCTGAGCCTTCTCTCCAGCCATGGCCCCCACTGCCTCTTTAACTCTGGACTTTAGGAAGTCAGAGGACAGGGCTGCCAACACCTGGAGACTGCCCTTATGCTGGGCTGATAACTTGCAAACAATCTTATACAATTGTCAGTGTGTTCCTACAGGCTGGGTGTCAGAGCAAGGCCAAGGGAGCAAGTGTAGGGGACCTCTGCCTGGAGGCCATTTGACCTTTGTTCTGCCTTGATGCCGTGTCTGTCTCTTTACTGTTCCCTGAGATACTGATCTTATCGGACTTGTGGGCCTTGCTTCCAATTGGGGAGCCAGTATCACTTTCACACACTGCTCTGCTCCGAGACACAGCTGACCTTCACGCTGTCCTCTTCCAGAGCTATCCATCACGGAGGGGTCCACACTCCCCACAATTCCATTCCTCGCCCTCAGTCCTCCACATAGCCATTTCTAGTGAAAAGCAACCAGGAACGACAAAACCACTGCCTCCCCTTCTGTGTTTCCTGAGGACAGGCCTGATCTTTCATTTGCACCAGCGGATGGCGGTGTGCAGAGGGGAAAGGTTAGAAGTGTAAGGGCCAAAGTAAACCCGGAAGGCCCACGTGCCCAAGGACAGATAACTTCCTGGAATGATGGGAGCTGTGGCTCCCGTGAGATAACAAGCTACATGGTTTTACTCCTCTAAACAAGTTCAGTTGACCCAGCGAAACAGGATGCGCTTGATCGCATGTCAGCGGGAGATAGTATGCAGAAAACACATCAGGATGTTTGCTGGCCCCTGATTGGACCTGATTGAAAATACAGTAGTGGCCTTATGGGCTTGTCTTTTTAAGCTTCTGCTAAATGTGACCCGTCGCCATTTCCTGGGAACCCCAAGATGGTCTGGCTGGAGTCCATTAGCCTGGCCATTATACACCTTGCTTGGCCAAGAATTGTGGAACTGATCTTTCTCTCTCGAGTCGCGGGTTTAACAGAGGCTCCAGGGAATGGCTGACAACCTGCAGAAGCCAGGGAAGCGCCGGCCGATGGGCAGACGTATGTACGTGCTGAGCCTGGAGAGGAGCAGGAAGAGCATCAACAACAGTGGAAAAAAGCGTGGGTAGTGCTGTGGGTGTTCTGTGAACAGCAGCTGTCTTCACGGGGTTGAAGTTCAAGCATGAGCTGTATTGATGGACGCTAACTGACCGTGTTTATTTTCTCCTGTGGCCTAGGCAATGTAGACTATGAAGGGATCATCTCCCTGCCCTTCCTCTTTTTCTCCAGGCTCTTCCCTGATTCCCTCCCCCCTGTCCCCCTCCCCGTCCCTTCTGTCTCCCTAAGTAAACAACATCATCGTCAGTTTGTAGAGTATGGGCTTGTTTCCCCAGTTTTTGTGAGACTTTGGCAACAGCGGTGGGATGGCACTGGAGGCAGGTGAGGCAAAGACGCCAGTGAAGGCACTGAGGCAATCTTTCTCCTAGAAGCTGATTTTTTAAAACGTCCTGCCTTAGCTCATGAGCATAATAAGGAAAAAAAAATCACAGATGAAGGCTCAGTGAGCCAGACCACATAGATCCTTGGATTGCTAGGTAATTCCTTTGCGGGTCCTGTAGCCCTTTCATGGCTCAGGGTCTGCAGCACACTCCATGGACTCTTCTGGGAACCGCTTTCACATCCCAATATCAGGAACTCAAAGGGCATCCAACTCTTTGTTTCTCTCAGGCTCCAGCATGGGGGTCTTAGACTGAACCATGAGAATTCATGCCAGACTCAGAGCCTAGGAAACTCAAGAGACCTTTTCAGAAACAGCATTTTGTACCCGGCTCAGCTTGACAGAGACACAGGTTGCTTGACTCATCTTAGAAACCAGTCTAGAACACAAAGATTCTGACAACGGGCGGGGGTCATGGGACGGGGGGGTGGGGAGTGGGGTGGGGGTGGGGGGCCCAGTTATGAGCAGGTGAGAAAATATTCAGAGACCGTCCATTCACAGGGGTGTGATGGTGACAAGGAAAAGCGCCATACCGAAGATGAGGTTCACACTCCCTCTGAGAACAGCAGCCATAGGTATCAGCAAATGGGGTTGAGAGCACAAACCACCTGCTTCTGCCTTCATTCACCAGGGGCCGTCAGCAGGCCATCCTGCCTTCAGACATGTGCACACAGCCCAGTGTGAAGCCGACAAGAATGGCTGGCCCTGCCATTTTCTTCTTTTATGTTCTAAATGCAGCTTGCTATTGGCGCTCGATATATATATATATATATATATATATATATATATATATATATATATACATACATACATACGCTCCTGACTGAATGAGAGCATGAGGATTCCATGAGCAGTTTTAAAATGAAACCTTTTCGATGTTTTCCCAGCGATGCCGCCGGCCTTGGTCGAGAGGAAGTGTATGGTGGGCTGACACAGCTGTTGCTCTGTGTTCCTGTGGCAGCACAGCTCTTGTTTCATGTAGAGAAAAACATTTTTCATAACTAGGTAATTGCTAAAATCCTCCCCCACCCCCATCCCTACCCCTTTTTTTTTGTTTTTTGTTTTGGTTTTGTTGTTTTGTTTTTCGAGACAGGGTTTCTCTGTGTAGTCCTGCCTGTCCTGGACTCACTTTGCAGACCAGGCTGGCCTCAAACTCACAGAGATCCATCCGCCTCTGCCTCCCAAGTGCTGGGATTAAAGGCGTGCACCAACACACCCAGCTCAATCCTTCCATTCTTAAAGAAGTTCTCCGGCTGGGGAGACAGTTCAGTCTGTAAAGCACTTGGCATATAAGCATTAGCATCCCCAGCACCCACAAACACACCTAGGCACAGCATCACATGACTACCACCCCAGTACCAGGGAGGCAGACAGGGGAATCACAGAGCTTGCTGGCCAGCTAGTGTAGCCAAATTGAAGAGCTGAGGTATAGTGAGAGACCCTGCCTCAAAAAGATAAGATGGAGGGAGACTGAGAAGGATACCTGATAGCCTGCACACACACACACACACACACACACACACACACACACACACACACATGTATCCATACATGCACTGGCCTGCACATACACACACACATGAGTGCACACACATATACACACAGAAAATCATTTTTGAATCCCTTACAGCAGTCAGACTTTAATGAACTAGTTGCTGGAGAGATGGCTCAGTGGCTAAGAGCATTTGCTTCTCTTTCATACGATCAGAGTCCAGTTCCCAGCACCCCCATTAACAACCTCCTGTTCACCTATCATTTCAGAGCATCCATCACCTTCTTTTGGCCTTCTTGGGAACATACACATTGTATACACACACACACACACACACACACACACACACACACACACACAC
>OU015746.1:72449377-72474955 GCA_907169655.1 Acomys percivali | reverse complement strand
CACACACACACACACACACACACACACACACACACACACACACACACCTGCCCATGCCCAAATGCCAGGATGCTGAATTGACTTGTTTACCATGGCTTTGTGTTTGCATATAACCTATCCATAGCCTCCCACATACTTGAAGTCATCTCTAGATGATTCATGGTATTACACTGTACATGGTATGCTCACTGTTGTCATAAAGTGCTGTTTAGGGATTAATGACAGAGTAGTGATAGTTCTATACATGTTTAATCCAGATGTAGTTATTCTCCAAATACCTTTAATCCACAGTTGACTGACTTTGCAGAGGCATGGCTTGGAGAGAAGGACAGCCTACATTTGACCCAAAGACAGAATCATCACCATAGGCAAAGGCAGGCAGGTTCTAAGCAGCCTTCACACCAGCTTCAACACCTGCCAGTCCAGACAAGTCCTCTCCTGGCTACAGATCCACTTGCTCAGGGTCAGAGCTGTGTGGGGCATCAGCCAGTGAGAGTCCCCACTCATCACGGGTGTCCCTGCCCGTGTCAGCTTGACTCTGCTTGTACTTACTCTTGCTGCCCTTGGATTCCTTTACTTTGGCCAAGGTTCCTGACATCTTGGTACCCCCATCTTCCAGGAGACTCTGGAATTCCTGCATTCCTGCTGAGGGGTGCTGGAGATAGAGAAGAGCTCAAGCTATGTTCAGCCCATTCTGCAGTTTAGTTTTCAGGAAAATGGAAAAGAAATGCCCCTCAATGCCATTCAAATGATAGCATTCTACGGTAAAACAATAGTCTGCAAGACTGCTCAGGGTAAAGGTGCTTGTGCCAAACCTGTCAGCCTGCATTTACTCCTTGGATCCCCATAGTAGAGGAGAAAACCAGCTTCTAGCATATGTCCTCTGACTTCCCGCACATGCACATAAGCACATATGTATGCAAACACATACATGTGATAGTAAATAAGCCAATGAAACAGAGGCCTGCATGTATGTTATTCTGCAGCCAGCTGATTTGGTGCCTAGAAACCTCTGAAATAGGCAAGCTAATTCTGTGCGGCTCTATCAGGAAAATCACCTTCAATTCAGAAATCTCCCCAGATGGCCCTCTACTGCTTGTGCCCTCCTTGGGCATTTTGGAGTTTTTTTTAAAATTATAATTATATGAAACAGAATCCTTAATTTCATGATGGGCTTTGTCACATCAAGAGCTAACCAAGTGCTAAGCCCTCCACTTAGAGCCTATTGTTTCATTTAATCCTTGTGAAAGCCCTGCAGAGAAGGGTTAATTCCAGTTTTACAGAAATAAAAATAGTATGTGTTGGTGGAACCCAAAATAGACTAGCAGGCCCACAGTCTGATAGGGCCACTGGTAGGACTAAGATAGGCTCTTGCACATTATTTACAAATGAATTTTCTATGTTCCAAGTATTTAAAGATATATTGCTATATAGGCAGACAATCACAGGTTGTGGTGATTAAATAAAATGTAGAAACAGGTTAACCTGACACCTGCTAAGGCCAAGCATGACCAGTAATTGGCTAGAAGGTAATTATAGGCATGGTGTGTATGGGAGTTGAGCAGACCAAATGTACATTTTCTCTATGTGAAGTTTAACTCTTTGTTGAACGAGCCTCATTTTTACCAGCTGTCCAGTATGGCTTAGCCTGCCTTGGCCACTCAGTTGATTTAGGAAGGTTTAAGAGTCAGAGAAAATGATACTAAGTAGTCTGACTAGTTAGTGCTTGGAGCTCATTAGCAAATGACAGATGCTCTACAAGCACACAGTGACTAGCTAGCTCCCTGGTGGAGCAGTATGGGCAGGAGAGAGCCTCCTGCATCACCACCACCCCACCCCACCCCCACCCCTGTCCTGTGTTCCTGTGCTCTGTCTGAGCTAGGCTTTCTGGAGAGGGATGGGCTATGGTATCAGAGGCTCTCCTCATCTCCTTCCTCTGGGTCCAACAATGACAAAATCAAGCTGGACTCAAGATCTCCATGTTGACCGACCTTGACACCCCAGGCCAGAGAGTCTGCTCTAGGGCAGCACTAAAGGCTGCATCTCATAGGGATGGAAACTATGTGGTTGTAACCCTGAGCGTACACATCTGGCTCTGGAACTGGAGTTACAGACATGTTATCAGCTGCCAGGTGGGTGCTGAGAAATAAGCCTAAGTCCTCTGCAAGATCAGCTAGTGCTCTTAATCATTGAGCCATCTATAGCTCCAGGTTTGAAGAAAGGATGAAGGGAAGATAAGGGGGGGGGCAGAAAGACAGACAGAGACAGAAAAAGAAAGAAAGAAGGAAAGGAAGGAAGGAAAAAGAAACAAAGAAAGAAAGGGAAATGATGGGCATTGACACCAGCTGAAGCAGGGCTCTCAGAACACAGACCACAGAAGCTCCAGCCCCTCAAAATGTTTTTTAGTTCAGCACCCTCTCCAAGAGGCCTACCCTGATAGACTTTGATTTGAAGCCTCCTTCACTATATTTAGCCTAATACTCGGAAATGGGCAGAGCCAATGTGGCTTAGCAGCTTCCCCCATCCACCACTCTCAATGTCGCTCCTCTCAGAGCAATCCACCATGGGACACAATCCTGGCTGGGCACGCACAGACACCACTGGGATGAGCTCTCCTAGACACAGAGGGCAGCGTCCTGTCAGAAGGAAGCGCCTTCTCTGCTGCCTCCTTGATCCTTCTCTCTTTGCCATTTCTCATTCTCCCTTGTGCAGCCTAATGGTACAGGAGCCAGGCAAGAGAATGAAGGTTTCAGGTGTGAGTGTCCCAAGCCTGAGGCAATGGGAGGACATCAAGTCACTACCCCCAGCATATGGGCACACCTCAACACAACACAGGCAGTCTACAGCAAGCTCATGGCCAACATCAACTTAAATGGAAAGAAACTCAAGGCAATTCCACTAAAATCAAGAACAAAACAAGGTTGGCCACTCTCACCAAAGTTATCCCACATAGCATTTGAAGTTTTAGCTAGGGCAGTAAGACAACTGACAAGGAAATCAAGGGGATACAAATTAGAAAAGAAGAAGCCAAAGTATCTTTATTTACAGATTATATGATAGTGTCCATAAGTGACCCTAAAAATTCCACCAGGAAACTCCTACAGTTAATACACATTTTCAGCGAAGGAGTTGGATAAAAAATTGATTCATAAAACAGTAGCCCTCCTGTATACACATAACAATTGGACTGAGAAAGAAATCTTGGATAGAAACTATAACTTTCATATTAGCCTAAAATATATAAAATATCATGAGTTAATAACTCTAACCAAGCAAGAACTAGAAAAAAGAATAACCCAATTAAATACTTGGGTTCAAATGTGAGCAGAGAATTCTCAAAAGAAGAAACTCCAATGAGAAACATTTCAAGAAATGTCCAACATGTTCAGTCATCAGAGAAATGCAAAATGAACTACTTTAAGATTTCATCATGCCAGTCAGAATGGCCAATATTGATTAAAAAGAGAGAGAGAGAGAGAGAGAGAGAGAGACAGCTCAAGCTGTCAAGGCTGTGAAGGATTGCTGGAGGGAGTGCAAACTTGTACAGCCATTATGGAAATCAGCTTGACAGTTCCTCAGGAAAATGGAACTCTGCCTCAAAATCCAGTTATATCATTCTTGGGCACATACCCAGACATTTGCTCAGCCACGTTCATTACTGCTCTACTCATAATAGCCATCAATAGATAGATGAGTAAAGAAAATGTGGTACATTTACACAATGGAATATTACTCTGTTATTTTAAAAAAATGAAATCATGAAATTCTCAGATAAATGTATGGAATTAGAAAAAAAATTATCCTGAGTAAGGAAATCCAGACCCAGAAAGACAAATATGGCATGTTTTCACTTATATGTGGATATTAGCTATTAAGTCAACAATAAGCAAGCTATATACTTCATAGGACCACAGAGGGAGGGAGTAGGGGGAATCAACACCTCCTTAGGATAGGGAAATAGAACAGGCAGTAATGGATAAATAAGAGTGTGTGTGACTGGAATGGGAGGATTCAGTGGGGAAGAGGAGGGAATATGGAAATTGGAAGAAATTAAGGGTCATTTGAAGGCTAGTATGGAAACTTAATACACTAGAATCTTCCATATATATATATGCAATCTAAATGAAATATCCAAGTAACAGGGGAGATAGAGAGACAGAGTCCCAACTGGCCATCTCTTGTCACCAAATGAAACTTCCAGTACTGGGATGGGTTACATTTAATTAGGGGTGCCATGGGAACCCCCAAACGAAGTAGATTGTTGCCAAAACTATAGCTTGCTCTCCACAAACCGACAGCAAGGCCCGATTGCTGAAGATAACACCTACACAACTCACTGAACACAGAGAGGCTGAGCTGGTGCCTATTTAGAGCCTTCCCCACTATGGGCTATTGCTCTTAGTACTGATGGCACTCTGTATACTAACTACCAAAGGAGGAAGGCAAACACCAACCCAGCTAGAACCCCTTTGATCTACAATGGTGTCCTGCTATACCAGTGCGGTGGTGGCATGAAGCTTATGGGAGTGACCAGGTGATATCTGACTTAAGTAGAGGCCCACTCCACAAGATGAAACCCATAACCCAATGTTGCTTAGGCAACCAAGAGCCTAACACTAGATAGCCCAGAGGCCTAGGGCGAAACCAAATATTGCTGTTCTACTTAAGTGACACAAAAATAAAAGGACTGCTAGTGACATGCTGCTACACTCATAGATCAGTGTCTTATTCAGCCATCACCAGAGAAATTTCCTCCTGCGGCAGATGAGGACAAATACAGAGACCCACAGCCAGGCGCCATGCAGAGAATGAGAGACCATGGAACAACCCTCAGCCCTAAACAAGATGTCTCCATCAAATCCCTCCCCCTCAGGACTCAGGGAACCCTGTGGAAAAGGAGTTGGAAGGAATGTAAGAGCTGGGGGTCAGGGTGGGGGGTTGAGGGGAGTGGCGGGATGGAGGACACCAAGGAAACAAGGCCTTCTGAACACAATAGGACTGAGGCACATACAAACTCTCACACGGAGACTAAGGCATATGCATGGGGCCTGCACATCTATGCACCAGATGAGGTCCTAGAGCTGAAAGAAACGGACACATGCCTCCATCCCTAGGCCAGAAGCAGTCTGCAATTGATAGCCATTTACAAATGAAACTTTAATTTCCTCCAAGAGTCTCACTGGGGAAGCAAACTGCTCTTAAGGGTAGGCCACTTGCCAGCAGGAGACGCCAACAGAAAATGAATTCAAGTGTGTCTTTGGAGGTTTCTGGTCTCGTAATGCCAGGTTAGACCTTTTCCTTTTCTGTTTTTTAAATTTTCTCTTTCTAAAGTTTTACCCTATTTATCTTTTGTCTTCTCTTCCTCTTGCCCCCACCCCCAACC
Organism: Acomys percivali; assembly: GCA_907169655.1. Lineage (NCBI taxonomy): Eukaryota > Metazoa > Chordata > Mammalia > Rodentia > Muridae > Acomys > Acomys percivali. The sequence continues at coordinate 72,469,572 of OU015746.1, read as the reverse complement.
CTAAAAGCTCTTTGCTTATACATTATGGCTTCCAGTTTTCTAGGATTCCTGAGTGTGGGAACACATGAATCTCTGTATCTGTTTCTTGTGCCTTTTCTTGGACTCTGTTTGTTTGTTTGGTTCTATTCTGATGTATTTTTGTTTTGTTATATTATACTACATTTATTATATTATAATCCATTAGAAGCCTATTTGTTTTGTAATGAAAGACATAAAGGGTGGATCTGAATAGGGGAGGAGGTGGAGAGGAGCTGGGCAGGGGTAAAGGGAAGGAAAACCATAGTCAGGATCTATTATGAGGTGGGGGGAGGAATTTGTTTTCAATAAAAGAAAATAAAAAAACTTAAAGTGCACAGAAGTAGCTATTTAGGGTATATTATAAATGCAATGTCATTTTTACACAAGCGGCTTGGGCACTGGAGGACGATGTGCAGTGTCTGCAGGGCACTTAGAGCCACATCCCAGTGGCAGGATGGACAGCGACATTTTACCTTTAGTACTCATGACGACAAACCTCTTAGCGGTCATCCACAAGTGAAGGAGTTACTGCCCAAAGCCATCAGTTTCCCCTGAGAGTTAGCTCTGCTAATGAGAATGGCTTGCTGAGGGTCGCTCTCTCTCCTGGGGCAGCTCACACCCACTAGATGAATGCAGCAACACATCCACTCCCAGCTCCCTTGATCCAACCCAGGCAACCCTGAAGTAACTTTCCCCTGGGGTCACCTGAGGCCAGATGGTGACTCCGTGGTGATCCCAACTTCTCACCTTCTGAGATCTACCTTGCAGCCTGTTTTCAGGAAAGCTAGCCAATAAAGCTTCATTTATTCTACTCTCCCGGTCTCTTTGGCCTGGGGGGGAAGGGGGGAGGGTGGGGAGGAGGATGGGGGGGAGGGGGCACCTGGAGCAGCAGAAGCAAGATAAAAAAAGGAACTTCATCCTTTGGAAAGCGTCACAATAAGACGCACCCACCGCTGTGGCTCCCAGGCCTGCCGCCTTCAGAAGTCTACCTGTGGCAAATGTGGCTACCCTGCCAAGTGCAAGAGTAAGTATCACTGGAGCGCCAAGACTGAGAGACTAGACACAACTCGGACTGGGTGAGTAAGGCACCTAAAAATTGTTTACCACAGATTCAGACATGGATTCCATGAAGGCTGCTGCAGCTTCCAGCTCATCTTGAGGATTTCAATTAGTCATAAAATAAACGCTCTGGTTAATAAAAAAAACCTTTTGTCCTTATTTTTTTAAATGTATTTTTAACTAAAATATAATTTTGTCATGATTAGAATGGAAGAAGGAGAAACTTTAGCTCGGGCTTGACAAAGGCCAACACGTTCACACCAAGCCACCCTTGACTTCACAGGAAATAACTAAGTAAGCAAGTTGTAAAACAGTTTTAAAACAAACCTTCCCCCCACCCCCCACCCCACCCCAAATGAGCCTTCACACCAAGCCTGAACTTAGTCAGTGTCCCTGACTTGACAGCAAGGGGCCAAGTGACTTATTAACCTCTATCATGGGTTCTTTCAACTTTTTACCATTTGGCTGAAATGCCAACAGTCTACTGTCTGATTGTTAAACAAATACAGTTGCCAACTTTCCTGGAAAAGATCTGTTTTGTCAGTAATTCAAGCATGAATATTGGAATCTGAAAATAAAGAAAAGAGACGTAGTAAGGCCCTGGGAGTTATCCCTCCAAAGTAAAATGTTCCTAGTGTATACAGGATCCTCCACAGTGTTACTGCTGCCCAGCTGTCTGTGGGCAGAGGTGTATTCACAACCAGATGTGTTCTATTTAGGGCCAGAATCATCTTGAATAATTGGGCTTTGGAAAAAATGACTTTGGATCAATATCTATCTGAGTCATAGGATGACAAATTTAATTTTGAATTCTATGCCATCCCCCCCAGGCTGAGAATTCTGGGAAAATATTAGTAGAGCTATGTAGAGATTCAAACATGTTGCAAAGAAGTGTGGATTCTGAGAAGACTTCATAAAAAGGAACTGAGCCTAAAACCAGAGCCAGGAAACAGGTGAGTTTAGTTTGGGAAAACTCTTAAGTTGCCCCCTCCCGCCCCCGCTAGTTATAGGTCTGTTGATCTCAGCAGGGATGATGAAACCAAAGAAAGGTCCAAGTCTTAGAGTAGGGTCCAGGAGAATTCTCAGAGAAAGGCTTTGTGGTCAAGCTAATGAGAACTGGAACTGTCTATGAAAACTGGTCCTTCCAGTCACCCTTGAGATTTTTCTCATGATGAGTAACAAAAAAATGTTAGCTGAAAAAGAGTGAATGATTAAGGAGCATGTCTGTGACAGGTGTGGGAAGGACTACAGCCAGGGGCCTGAGATGGGGGACCCTTCAGGCCCTGAGTGGAAGCCAGCAGCCTCTCTCCACATGCCAAGTGGGCCAGAAGGCAAGGGGACAAATGCACGGTTTACCAGAAGCCCACAGGTCCACACACATGTGTTGTATACCAATCCATGCACTTGTGTTAGAAAGAAATTATAGATCACTTTCTAACTCTGTCCATAAGAGTCAGGAGATAGCCCACACAAAATCCTATGAGCTAAGTCCGGTTCCCTCAAACTGATACGCTGAAGCCCTGCCCACCCCATTCAGTGTCTAAGAAAGTGACTGTATTTGGTGATAAGGTCTTTAAGGAGCTAGATAAGGCTTTAGCATCCATGTATGGGCCCCAACACAATAGAACTGGGAGGATATTTGCAGACAGACATGTACAGAGAGAAGAACATGTGTAGCCATGGGGATAAGCCAGCCATCTTCAAATCAGAGAGATCTCAGAAGAAACAGAGCCACCTACACCATCATCTCAGACTACTAACTTCAAAAACTGAGGAAATGTGTTCCTATTATCTAAACTTCTCAGTCCATTATATTTTGGTAAAGTAGCTAGGGTGGCTAGTCATCAACCTGGCACATAAAAATGAGGCAATTGTGTCTATCCCCCACCCCGGGACCTAGTTCTGTGTCTAGCCTATGGTATACTCAGTGTTTGTGGAATAAGAGAATGACTGAGGATGCACCTAGTTCTTCAAATGTCTCGTGGGGCTTCATTCTAGTAGAGAGACTCATTAGATAGCTATGCATCTTGCTGGGTTCCAAGATGCTGTAACTGCACAGCGTTATAGATGATTGCAAGTCCCCAAAAGGTAGGATGGTGGGTGAAAGCACTTTGAATTGTTTTTTTTTTCCAGCATAGCTGTGTGAAAGAGATCAATGCTTAATGATTATTTCTCTATTGGAAAGCAACTGTTGACCTTGTCCCATGGGCTGCTTCCAACAAGGACCTGCCTTAGATCACTAGTCATTCTAGCTGCCACCAAGATTTCTTTCTTTCTGTCTTCCGTGACCTGGCATTGATCCTATTCTATTTCTCTCTTCATACAGAAAGCAATGGCACTTGTATCAGTCAGGGTTCTGCGGAGGCGCAGTGCTGATACATTACATGTAATTATAAGAAAGGAGAGGCTGGTAACCTTCAGTAAGGCAGGAGGCACTGTCAACAGAACAAAGCGACAGCCCACAGACTGGGGAAAGATCTTCACCAACCCTACATCTGGCAAAGGACTAACATCCAAAATACATAAAGAACTCAAGAAATTAAACACCACCAAACCAAAGAACCCAATTAGGAAATGGGACTCAGGATTAAACAGAGAATTCTCAACAGAGGAATATCAAATGGCTGAGAAACACTTAAAGAAATGCTCAGCATCCTTAGTCATCAGAGAAATGCAAATAAAAGTGACTCTAAGATTCCATTTTACACCCATCCGAATGGCTAAGATAAGAAACTCAAGTGACAGCACATGCTGGGGAGGATGTGGAGAACGGGGAACACTCCTTCATTGCTGGTGGGAGTACAAACTTGTACAACCACTTTGGAAATCAATCTATCACTTTCTCAGAAAACTGGGAATAGGGCTACCTCAAGACCCAGCTATTCCACTCCTTGGAATATACCCAAAAGATGTTCCATCACACAACAGGGACATACGCTCAACCATGTTCATAGCAGCCTTATTCATAATAGCCAGAATCTGGAAACAACCTTGATGTCCCTCAGTCAAAGAATGGATAAAGAAACTGTGGCACATTTACACTATGAAATACTACTTAGCTAGTAAAAACAGGAAAATCCTGAAATTTGCAGGCAAATGGATAGAACTAGAAATGATCATCCTGAGTGAGTTAACCCAGACCCAGAAAGATACACATGGTATATACTCACTTATAATTGAACACTAGCCCAACAGGGATGTCCCCTGAAAGTCTTCACTTAGCAGGAGATTGGAATAGATACTGGAACTTCCTTTTGGGACTCCAGGTGAGAGAGGTAAGGGAGAAGAGGGAAATAGAAGGATCCAGAGAGTCCTAGAAACTTACAAGAAGACCATCAAAGTTGGCAGATCTGGACCCAGGGGGGTCTACTCAAACTACTGTACCAACCAATGACAATGCATTCAGTAGCCCTAGAACCCCTATCCAGATCTGGCCAATGGACAGTACATTCTTCAAAATTGTATGGAGAGTGGGGACTGACTCTGACATGAACTCTGGTGCCCCTATTTGACCACTTCCCCTTGGTAGGGAGGCCTGATGGCACTCAGAGGAAGGGTAAAGATGAGACCTGATAGGCTGTGATCATATGGTAGGGTAGGAGGTCCCCTTCTGTCACAGACCTAAGGGAGGGGAATAAGGTAAAAGAGGGAGAGAGGGGGGGATCGGGAAGATACAAGTGAGGGGATAACAATTGAGATGCAATCTGAATAAATTACTTAAATAAAAAAAGAAGGGATTTATCAGATTGGCTCACAAGATCAGAGGCTGGACAGTCCCACGATGGACCCGCTAAGAACCAGGAAAATCAGTAGCTATTCAGTGCTCAAAGCTAGAAGCCACTGGATAAGAGGGGTCAAGGAGATTGTCCCTCTCCAAGGCCAGAGGCCTGAAAGTCCCCTGGAGAATTGCTGGTGTGAGGCCATCCGCAAAGGCTGAGGAAGCTGTAGTGTGACCTCTGAGTCCCTGATGGCAGCAAAATGGAATGTACCCACTCAAAAAGAGCTGGGCATGGGTGGGGCACAGATCCCCTCCTTCTGTCTTTTGTTCCATGTTGGCCCCCAGCCTATAGCACCATGGGCTGTATGGTGCCCACACTTAGGGTACCCTTCCTCACTCAGTTTGCTGACCCTTGGGCCACTTGTCTCTAGATACAGACAAACCCAGAAGGGTGCTCTGCACAAATTTCCCAAGTACTTCTCAATCCAGCTGAGTTGGCAATCAGGGTCAGACATCGTAATACTTAGATGGGCCTGGGCATATTGCTCAACACATAAAGAAGCCAAGACTATGGTACCAATTTTTTTCAAAAAGAAAGAGTTGTATGATGTCCGTCCACTGACCAGACAGCTGTCTCCTGAGAAGCCTGTAGTGAAATTGCTTAAAATATGCAGGTGAGTTGACATCACATGATTGGATCCCACACCCACATTATTCAGGTCTCCTCTGAAACTGTTGGTGGTGGTGCTCACTTGGATTCAAAGTCTTAACCCTCTGCTCCCTGCCTAAGTGTCTTGGGAGATTTGTAGGACCACTGGCTTCTGGAGGCCATTTTAGATTGGATCCCAGGGTTCTCTGCCTGAGTCCTGAATAGCAGTGTGCCCAGGATAGCAGGTTTCAGAAACACAGAAGTTGTCATTTTATGGCCAGATTTCAGTCCCCTCCATCCACGGTTTAGTCTCTAAGCCTGGGGGGGGGGTCACACTTATTTCTCCTATATGCTTGAGTCTCTGTATCAGTACACCCCCTTTCCAGGTTCCTCCCAGCATGATCCTCCTCCCTCTCCATCTTTGGCCTTTAGCACTCCACTGGGGTCATGGCCTTAGGCATAGAGATCCTCCAGGCTTCCAAACGTTCTACCCCCCTTGTTTGACTAACTCTACTCATAGACTCTCCCATGTCGAGCCTCAGGGGGCCCTGGGTCTAGGGGGAAAAAAAGAGGCTTATCTTTGTTGTTTTGTGCCTGAATGTCATAGATGGGAAGTTTACAGAAGGAGTAAGAATGAAACTCATAAAAACCAGTTAAGAATGTCTCCCACACTCCCCTGTGGCCATTGCTGTTGGCTCAGGGTCAGAAACCCCAGTTGCAGTTTCTATTATTAAACATGCAGTCAGATAGCCCTGTGTGCCTTCAAGTTCCACGTCCTCAAACCCAATTAACCACAGATCAAACACTTCCCTCAAAAAAACATTGCACCTCTAGGCTTCATAGTGTAGCTGGGTGGTAAAGCCTTTATCTAGATATGCAAGGTACTGAGAACCTACAAAAAAGAATTTACAATTATAATTACACAGACACATTGTCTGTATGTTTCCCTACATAACAATTATAATAAAGACCTGTGCACCATTCATAATATTAAGTAGTAGAAATAGAGATGTTTTTAAATGCCATTCAGAGGGGATGTGTGTGCAGACTCTGCACCAATGTGGTGCCATTTTCCATAAGAGACTTGAGTCCTAAGGACTTGGCATCCACAAGGATCTTAGACCATCCCTTGCAGATACTGAGGGACATCTGTACACATTACCTGATTCACCTTAGGTACCTGGACAGGAAACATCAGCTTCTAGAACATACCAGAATTCATACGCAGACTGATCAAATGATCTTTTCTGCTGCTTTGCTTTAGAAAGAATTGTTTCAAGACAGGCTGGGGGTGGGAGGTACCATGTGCAGGCCAGAGAGCTATGGAGAGAAGAGATTGTTCCCAGGGACACAGAGGAACGGCCAAGAACTATAATTCTAACCTTTGCCCTCCACGGTTCAGTGGCTTGTGGGCTGGAAGAAGGAAAAGTGACATCTGTGATTTAGTCCACATGAGACGCTCGACCTCCCCAGCTTCATGCTTCAACAGGCTCAGTGTGGGGCTGAGGCCGTCTGAGCATCCCAGGAAGCACTGGGGTGGGGGTGGGGAGCGTGGCTGGAAGAAGAAGAAGAAGAAGGAGAAGCAGTCCCTATGTTTGTCTCTGACACTAATTACAAAAGCCTACTCCTCCTTCGGGCTGTTTTGTGGTAGATTTTCTGCTTATGTTAATTTTTACAACAAATTAGTCTGTTTGGCTTGGTTAGTCATGGAAGGGTGATTTCCTGAACAACATTGACACAAATAAAAACACCCTTTCCTGGCCTGAGTGTGTTGTGGAACTGCATACTCAGGCAGGGCTCACAGCAGCCTCTGTGGCTGAGGGACCTACGATGGCCAGAGACTCAATCCATTTCCAGACTCAGGATTTTCAATCAGGAAATGGAAAGGGCAATGTAGAATGAGCAAAGGGCTTGCAGAAAAAGCAGCCACCAGTTACTTGTCAGTTGTTATTAGTTCAGGTAGAGGCAAACTTTGCCTGACCACCACAAACTCACACTCCTAAACCTAGTCCCTTACTCTGCCTCTGCCCCAACTCTACCACAGTGTAGTCTGAGCACCCTGACCTAGGACAGTCCTACCTTTGAATCCCAAGAACTAAGATACTGGTGAAGCACCAAAGGGTGCCTTCAAGTGGACTGGATCACAAAGAGATAGGTGCAAACTCTTCGGATTGTGACCTGTTCAGTTTCCTTGCCTAATGTCTCTCCCAGTGCCTACATCTGTGAATTCAAGGTACTTTAAGCATAGCTAGCTACAAATGCTAACTCGCAGTTGCATTTTTCTAATTACTCATTGTAATTAATTATGCTAACACACACATAAAACACATGTTGAAGGCAATGGGATACTGATAAATTGACTCTTTAGAGAAAAAAAAAATCATAGTTTGTAACATTTGCAGATTTTCATGGCATCAATAGTCCCATGACCACGTACAATCTATGATCCTGAAGCCACTAAGAGAGGATTGGGAAAGACACACACGCGCGCGCACGCGCGCACACACACACACACACACACGTACACACACACACACACACAAACACACACACACACTCACCTGTTTCTCACAGCCAGCACAGGTGGGCTTGCACACACCACTGGTAAGGCACGAGCTGGACAATGTCAAGATCAGTTGTAACCTGCTTGAATTCTTTGTTTTTGATTTTGTTTTGTTTTTTCCTATTCTCTTTTCTTTGTTTGGGTTAGAAGCATGGGCAACACACAAAATGGAATTTGAAATTGAACTTCCCCTGGGATAGAAAGTGAAGAGGTGACATTCCTGGAAGCCAGAGTGGGCTCAGCGAGGTTAAAGGAGAATGGAAGGAGCCAGGCCTTTGCCTTTCCCCATCACCATGTATAGCTTCGCCTCCTGACCGCTGGAGGAGTCTGTGCTGACAGCAGCCCCGTCTCCACCAGACCCTTATTGAGCTATCTACCAGGAACCAAGCTCAGCCCATAGCCCATGACAAGTATTCAATATACGTTAATCAAATATGAATGCATTTGTTAATAGGGTCTGGGAAGCCACCACTAAGATAATCTATGGTTTCTGTTCAGATCTAAGCAAACATCCATCAGACCGTTTAGCCCATTAAATGGAAAAAGATGGTGGTGAGTGATGCCCCAGAAAATAGGATGAGCACCACTCTCCCCAATGATGGCTGCTGTTATGCCAGTGGGGCCTTAGGGTGAGATCAAGGTCACCAACAGCAGATGGGTTCCTGGAAGACAATACTCTTCTTCTGAGACTCTAACTCCAGTTACTAAAAGCCACATTTAGGAAACACCATCACCTGCACTTATAAGTGGTGGTCCTTGAATTCCCATATAGACTAGAAGGTGTGGAGAGGGCCTGTTATACTTATGTAATTCGGTCTTTGGTCTCTTTGTTTTGAAAGCAAAGACACTAGGGAAATATCACACACAGGGATCCAGGCACTGATCCTAGAACATGGGACTTCATTAAGTGACAGATGTCATGATGACCAATGCATGTGCTGCTTCCATATTGCTTCATGCTAATTCCATGTTAGGGTAAATCTGTAAGCATCATCCTGCCTTCACACCTCCTAAGTCCTGGGCATCAATCTATGTAGGAATCTAAGCAGCTCAACCTTCAGGCACCAAGTAAAGCCTCCCACAGCTGATGGAATATACCAGAGGGCCACAGCTTCAGCACTTTTGTGTTTCAGGTTGAGATACATAGAAGATGTTCTGCATCCTCATCTCCAGAACCTATGAGTCTGTTACGTCAGACAACCAAGGGACTTTGCATGAGTGACTGAGTTAAGAGACTTTAGATGTTGAAATTGCCCTGATTTGGGCCCAGTGACAACACTAGAGTCCTTACAAGACATGGGCAAGAAGGTCAGAGTCAGAAAAGGAGATGTGCTGATGGACGCCAGGTGTGAGTAATGCAGCTATGAACTAAAGAATACAGGACCTCTCCTACACCAGCTTCTACAGCCTTCCTAATGCTGTGACTCTTTAATACAGTCCCTCATGCTATGGTGACTGCCCCCCATCCCCGCCACCAGCCATAAAAATAATTTGCTTGCTACTTCACAACTGTAATCTTACTACTGTTATAAATCCTAACCTAAGGATCTGGTGCGCAAGATAACTGATATGCAACCCCAGGGGTTGCGCCCCACAGGTTTAGATCCACTGCTCTAGCACTACCAGCTTTCCTAGCTAACACCTGGACTTTAATGAAAGGAGACAGGTTTTAGTCATGTGGCTTCCAGAACATTTTTTTCCTAGCAGTAGGAAATGAATAGAAAGGTAAACAGTGAGGCCTGGGTCCTGAGTGCAGAAGGAACCAATCCTTTTTCTCTAAAGCCCTCACAGGAGAAAGAAGAATGTATTTTCCTTGGCCTGTGTCACTTCCTCAGATGATGTTCTTCGGAGCAGGGAAGTGGTGAACGGCAAGAAGGCTTTAAATCTTCTAAGACGTACATAGCTTTGGTCAGGGGACACACAAGGCCGAAGGCAGGAAAGGGAAAGTTAAAAACACAAAAGGATTGTGAGCTGTTGGCACTCTGGCCTCAGGTGAGGAATGTGTGTTGGAATTGTTTTTTTGTTTTGTTTTGTTTTGTTTTGTTTTTTTTAGAAAACTTCAGAGAAATCATGTTAGTAGAGAGAAGAAGTGAAGTAGAAAGTTTTTCACATACTAGAGAAAAATTAGAAAACAAGGATTTCAAATGAATTATGGGCAAATCATCTAAGAAGGAATAAGAGCTATAGTTTAGGCTGCATGAGGAATTGGTTTTGTTTAGTTTTTTTGAGACAAGATCTACCTATGTGGCCATGGCTGGGCCTGGGACTATGTAGACTAGGTTGGCTTCGAACTCACAGAGATCCATCTTCCTCTCTCTCCTGAGTGATTGAACAATTTTTAACACACTGGAACATATTAGGTAAAATATTACCCGACCCTAGGAGGACTGTGAAAGTGCCTCCCTGACCTCACTGGGAGCACAGTCTGAGCTCCTCAGCTCTCTGCTAAGCTACTTACTAAGTTTGAACTATATTCGTAAACTCCAGAGGACAGGGTTCTCCAGAGTAGGGGTACCCTGTGTGTCCTACTGCGATAGAGCTAGCAGATGGAACTGAAGGGAGCAGGCCATCCGATGACACTCTGAGTTTCCATTTGGTTTACATTGGATTACTTTGCACGAGGTTCTCAGCTCCCTTTCCTTAAGCAAATGCTTTTCAAACAGAGCAGTTCCTAGGCCTCCCAGAGGAGTGCATCGATTACCTCCATTACAATAGCTTGGACAGCATGTAGCGACAGTTAATAAGAACAAGCTCGTAATGTGTATGTACGGATATAAATCCAAATATACAAACATAAGGGTGTTTGGGATAAAATACAATGTAATTAGTTCATTTTGTGAGTGGGACGTGAAACTGTCTGGGAGCTCTAGATTCATGTTCCTGTGTTTAGTCTTATGTTTGTTGGTGGTGGTGGTGGTGGTGGTGATAGTGGTGGTGGTGGTGGTGGTGGTGGTGGTTTTAGTCTTATGTTTTTAAGTGGTGCTAATAAGGATTCATTTTCTTTTTTTTTTTTTTTTTTTTTTTGTGAATTGTCTCAGCTAATTTTTTTCCTCAAAATATTTTTAAAGAAAAGGAATCCATGGCCGGGACTGTAGCCCCATCCATCTAGTGATTGCCTAGCATGAACAAAGCCTTGGGTTCTCTTCCCAGGACCATGTAAACTAGCCATAGAGGCACACGCCTATAACCCCAGAACTTGGGAATGGGGACCAGGAGGATCAGGAGCTCAGAGTCATTCTCTGCTGCACAGAGTTCAAGGCCAACCTGGGCTACATGAAGGCCTCTCTCAAAAAACAAAAAAAAAAAAAAAAAGGAAGGAAGGAAGAAGAATACAAAATAGAAGAGAAAAAAGGAAAGGAAAAGAAGAAAAGGACAATGTTAATCTTTCCTTTTGACTTTTAAAAAATATTACAGATTATAACATAGAAAGATTGTACCCTCAGAATTTTGTAATTTGAGTTCTGTCTTTTATCTAATCTTCTGCTGTATGTAAAAGGCAACATGGCTTTTTTTTTTTTTCCAGTATTCTTCCACAGGGCTGAGATTTCTGAGAACAAGTCACTCAGTTCTCTTGTTGAATATAGGTTCTTATTTTTACATCAAGTGGGATGCTTTCTCACAGACCTCATGGGTAGCAAGGGCCCAGAACTTCTTGGACCAGAGCACCAAGTCATGAGTCACAATGTCTGTGTTAGTCATTGCTCCATCACGGAAACAAAATGCCTAATACAGTCAAATTGAAGACAGGTAGGTTTTATTTTGAGCCAGAATTTCAAATCCATGATTATTTGGGCGTGCTGCTTTGGGCTGTGGTGAGGCAGCATGTGACTGCTGGGAGCACGTTGTGGAGAGAGCTGCTCAACTGTGCTGGCTGGAAGGAGAGGGAACAGAGGAAGAACAGGTGGCCCAGGTCCAACATATCTTTAAAGGCATGGCCCCGGTAACCTAACTTCCGTCCACGAGTCTCCAGCCCCTAAAGGGCTGAGTACTTCCCTATAGCTCGATGGGCTGTGACTCAACCTTCCATGCACGGAACTCTTAGAGACGGTCAAGGCCACACAGCTAACGTGAAAGCTAGGGTGGTCCCGATCCCTGGACTGCAGGGAGCCCCACCTGAGGCCCAAGAAATGCTCCTTTAAGCAAAGCCTATCTAGATTTCAGCACCAAATTCCTGCTTCTTCAAACTCTTTTCCCATATATGGAAAGGCTTCCCCTGGGAAATCCCCCAGGGACCTTCTACGGCCTTTTGTTGTGGTCACTGCTGTTATCTCTGACATTGCAGAAACATCTGTGATGCCAGTCAGCTGGAATGTTTGTCTCAAATACCAGGATGTTCATTTCTTTATGGTTACACCTCAACAAAGACCTCTGGTATTCCAAAGCAGCACACACATTTAAAAAAAAAAATTAAATACTGGGTGATCAGCCAGAACCCAAGGGCACTTTCCACCCTGAACTGTGCATGCCAAAACTAACCAAGCCACTTGCTTGTGTTTTCCTGTTTGATTACTGGCACGCAAGCAATCCAAGCGCCACCGTCCACGCTGCAGACTTGGTATCACCCTCCAATCAAGACAAAAGATCAAAACAGGCTTTGTTCTGGGACTCTCTGTTCTGTGGCCAGCGAGTTCTCGTGGGGCTTGCACTTGCTGAGCCTATGAGTGCCTGCTGGGTTCCCTCAAGTCCCCAGTAGACTCGTTCCTCCAATCAGCTCTTCAATAAGGCTCTGCCTGCCAGATGTTTTCCCTGACATAGCTTCTCGATAATTCCAGCCATTAAAAGGCATTGTCTACCATCAAGCAGAGGCCACAGCAGCAGGTCCCGGCCTCCTCCATATGCCTCTGGGTGTCTTACCAGTTTCTTAGGGCCAAGCAGAGGAACTCATTTCACAGAATCAATTTGTATGAGTTCTGGGAAATCATTAGGTACAACTACTGTGATCCACAACTGACAAGGCCATGTCCAAGAACAGTGAAATAGTCAAGGTCATCCATCCAGTTTATGGCAGAGCCACAGCCAAACTCCTGATCTTCTGGCTCTCTTAGATCATGGAAAGCAGGGCTGATGAATCCACACGCCATCCCATACAGAGAAAGAGGCATTTGAAAGCATCTCTCAGGGCCTGGAGAGGTCTGCAGTTAAGAGTAAGGCCTATAACACTGGTTCAGTTCCATGGGATCTAAAGTCCACTTCTGGTCTCTGCAGGCACCAGTCACACACATAGTATACATACATAGATGTAAAAAAAAAAAAACACTCATACATACAAAAATTTTAAAAAAAACTAATCTTTTTAAAAAAAGGATTTGTTTTAATTTTATTTATGTGCAGGGGTATTTATCATGCATGCATGTATGTGTACCTCATGTGTGTCTGGTGTCCACAGAGGCCAAAAGAGGGCACTGGATCCCCCCTGGAACTGCTGTGCATGGTTGTAAGCCACCATGTGGGAGATGGGAAATGAACCCAGGTCCTCTGCAAGAACAGCAGCTCTTAACCATTGAGCTATCCATAACTTTTGTTAAAGTAACCCTTAAAGTGAAGTCTATGTGCATTGCATAGACTACTACCACCCAAGTCACTCAGTGAGGAGCTAACTAGCTAAACAGTATCTCTATCAGTTACTTTTCTACTGCTGTGAGAAGGCACTGTGACCATGACAACTTAAAGGAGAAGAAGGTTATTTGTCCTATAGTTCCAGAAGGCTACAAGTCCATCACAGCAGGGAAGCACAGCAGTAGGCAGCACACAAGGTAGCCAGAGCAGAAGTTAAAGGCTCACATCGTGGACTGCAAGCACAAAGCAGAAAAGAACAAACTGAGAGTAGAGCAAGGCATTAAACCCTCAACCAGTGACATACTTCTTGGAACAAGGTCACACCTCCTAAGTCTCAAACACTACCACCAACTGTGAACCAAATGTCCAACACTGTTGGGGATATTTCCCATTCAAATCACTGAAGTATCTAACTATCTAAATAATGACGGATTAACAGGGGAGAGGGGACCTTCACTGTGTTTAAGAACTGAGTTTGCATCAAAGATTGGGTGGGTGCTACATGACTGGGAATTTCATTGGTTGTGTTTTCCTAATACATGACATAAGGATTGGCAAGGATTCTGCCTGCCCCACCAGACCATCAGGACGGTAACTGGGATATGACTTCATTCTAACAGTTATTGCGTAAGTGGATTTAGGTCAATGACACCTACGGTTGATTTCTGCTTCCAGCCTTTGGAAACATCGATTGGCTGCTCCGGACATCAGTTTTTCACACCCTCCAGAGTTAGGTGGAGACCCTTTAACTGGGTAGAGGGCTAAAATGAGATGGCTACTACATCGAGCATGTAACACAGGAGGCGTCTAAACATGCAAACTCATGTTCCACCCTTAGGGTTCTCCTCATGGATCTGATCTTTCCTAATCAGACTTCACTTCCCCACACAAGTTGATTTCTTGAAGTACAAGGCTGGCTAATGGGACTGTTCATTTGAAGCATGGAGAGGACTGTGACACAGGCCCTAGAGGAAACCAAGATGAATAGTATGTGGAACGGTTACTACATATTGAGGATTTTGCTTGCATCATCTCCCTCAGCTCTGATAGCATCTCTAAGGCAAAGGCTGTTATTTTGAAGCTCATTTTACAGTTGAGCTTATGTCGACATCAGGACATTGAGTAATTTACTCAAGGCCAAAGGTCTGCTAAGAGGATGAACTCCACCAAGTGAACTCCAAATTCTTCCCAGTATTGAGCTATACCAGGCAGCTCAATTCCTGCTCCTAGGGATCCCATGCCTCTTCTGGCCTCTAGGACTCTCTGTACATACATGCATATACTAGCATGAATATGCACATCCACACGCGCACACACACACACATACACACTGCTTTCATTTGTCCCCTAGTTCACTCACACTCCCTTTGTCTTTGCTTCTTCTTCTTCTTTTTTTTTTTTTTTCATCAATATTTTTCTTTTTGAATAAAGTCCATTGAGAATCCTTCCAGCCCATTGGTTGTATTTTCCCACAAGGTCTAACCTGTCATCTGTTGTTTCAGTATTACAAACATTGTAGTCTTCCTATCTCAATAGTTAATCTGCATCTACTTATTAATGTCCGATTTCTTTTCTCTTCTTAAAATATAGGCTGTTTTGACAACACCTGCTTTAGAATCCGTGGACTTCCTATGTAGCCTGTCAGTACTGCAAGGTCACCACCCATTCTTCACAGGTCACCTAGAGAAATGAAGCTTTGATGCTCTGTGAACAA
The DNA here is from genome assembly GCA_907169655.1 of Acomys percivali. Lineage (NCBI taxonomy): Eukaryota > Metazoa > Chordata > Mammalia > Rodentia > Muridae > Acomys > Acomys percivali. The sequence continues at coordinate 72,454,295 of OU015746.1, read as the reverse complement.
CCCCAGGCTTGCTTATGGCTTGTTAGAGAAACGCTAGCATCCTTCAGACCCAGTGCTGCTCAGCTGCAATGCAAACCCACTGAGGGAGTAACATTCAGAGAGGCCAGACTGTGCTGCTCTGGTCAGAGGTAACACACTTGTTTCAACATAGTTAACAGAGGTCTTTCTTTCTGACCCAGGAGTCTCATGGCTTCTGCCAGCTTCCTGGAAACAATAAGGGAGGGAGGGTGGATGCAGGTGGCGACGAGGGTGGGGCATACAATCAGGATGTAAAGTGAACAAGAGAAAGAGAGACAGAGACAGAGAGACAGACAGAGAGCGAGAGAAATAGACAGAGAGCAAGAGAGCGAGAGAGACAGAGAGAGGGAGAGAGAGGGAGAGAGAGAGAGAAAATTTCAGTTGTAGCTGAATACAATAGTAAAAATAAATAAAAATAATATGTATGTGCCTTTGCTTTCAAAAGTAAGAGATCAAGTTTAGGTGAGTAAGGCTCTCTCTCTCATACATAAACACACATATTCACACTAACATTTTACATTTAACATAAACTTAAAATTAAGTGGACCCAGAGTAGTGGTCACTGCTACATACCATTGTTTAAGCCAACATGATTTTATAAACATGACATTTTATAAGTGTGCATGTAATAATGTAATATTATGTGCATAATTTATGAAAAACCAACTAGGAGGTTTATCAGAACCTCATGTTTTCCTGTGTTGACTGGTCAAAATTGATCTTGTGTTACATAAATTTACATTTACCTATGATTAGCATTTCACATCTGTAGCATAAGACTTCCATCCCTGGTTAGAAGACTACATAAATAGACCTTGGGTTTGAGTTTGTGTCAGGCCGTGATCACTTGTTTATATAACTGTCATTTGTGCATCAGTGGGACTGTGTTGAAAAAGAGACAGTGGATTTCTGGTTTTTAGATAACTTGAAAGATTATGAAATGAACTGCAGGTCAGAGTCATTAAAGACTAGACAGATCCTAAGGTCTGAAGCTGGTCTTTGACAAGATCCACTGCTTTTCTTGCCAGGCCTTCTGATCAACCCTATCTGTAGTATTTTCCTTGATTTCCTGCATTTCTCTTTAGTACTAGAAGCCTCACAGCTGATACTTGCCCAAATTGAAGTGACACCAACATTCAAGCTGGACCTATAAGAGCTCTTAGAAGTGAGTCTCTCTCTGAAGTGTTTTCTGTGCTATGGAGTCTCTCTAACCTAACAGGCATCTTTTGTCTGTTACTGCTTGACTGATGCAAACAGTATTGATAATACCACGTCTTCTCTTGCAACTCTCTTCCTTAGGCTATTTTTCTTTTTCTTTTCCTGGCCATTATGGCCAGGAGCAGAACAAGCCAGAAACGATGGAGGATTAACACCTCCCAGAATAACTTCCCACCAGACAGAAACAAATGTCCTGGCTTCTTTGTCCTTCATCTAGGCTGACTGTGAGATGACACTGCCTCCCAGGGGTTGCAGGAGGAATGAGCTCACAGTGCCCATAGTGAACGACTTTCTCCCTTCACTGTTGACTGCTCCCTCACCTTCCTCAATTGCTTTCTGCCACACAGTCAGTGTTTGCAAGTGTCATATCTCAAGATATGTATCAGGAAAACCCAAATATAACCACATAAATAGAGCCCAACCAAATGCCAAGAGAACACAGGTAGATAAGCTATCTCCAGTCATGCCAAGAGAGACCGTGGGTTTCCACAAAAACTTGGATTTATCACCAGTAGAGCCAGCTACATATATGTATATGAATACATATATGTACATGTATGTATAGATGTGTATGTATATGTGTATGTATATATATGTAAGTTGTTTAAAAGCAAGAAGAAATGATTGTTGAAGGTGCCATAGTATAAAACCGTTCCCTTTCTTTTGCAACCTGTCAACTTGTCAAAATATGTTTTTCTCATTATCAATTTGTTTATTGACTTATATCAGCATATATTAATTATACATAATAATGGCTTTCACTGTGACATTTTCACACATGTACATAATGTATTTCAATCATATTCACCTCTGAATCTTTTACTCTGTTACTTAATGTCATTCTAAGTAAAGAAAATTAAATCTAAAAATGTCTGGAGTGAGTTTTATTGCTGACCTTTACGTTGTAAAATGCTTATTTAAAAATGCAAATATAAAGTTATTTAACATGTGTGCAGTCACTAAAATTACATTGTTCATAACTCTTATCTTGGAGCTCCTGCACACACACACACACACACACACACACACACAGAATAACGAAATGTAAGTGACTGAAGGTGGAATGCACTCTTACTTACTCTCTCTTTCCCTGCTAACCTGTATCTTCACTTTGCTTAAGTTAGGGAAGTAAAATTAAACTGAAAGGACATAGTGGGGTGCCCAGTGTGTCTCTTAGGATGCCATGATCTTCATTCTTTATTCAAGACAAGTTCTGGCATAAACGGGACAAGGGTCTACCTCGCAAAGTAACGTCCCCCCCTTCCTCAGTCCATCATAGACACACCTCGCTCATACTTTCTTTCAGCAGAATTCTGTGCTCGTGTGGCATCGCAGATTCTTTGTGTGAGCCAGCATCAAGGACCAGTAGATGCATTTCCTGTCATAAGTCAGCCCCCCACCTGTAGCCCATGTTGTATCAGAGTTTCCAAGTTAGATAAAACTATTAAGGATTTCAAGATGGCAACAGCTGTGTATGAAACCAGGCTGAGATTCATTGATGTCACAGGCCAGTGACACTGGCTTTGATTAGAGAGATCATGGCACCTTGAGCATCCTGAAGTGGGAATCATGATTCTATAAGGCATTCAATTTCTTGGTCCTTGAAATCTTTAAAGGGTGAATATGTTTACTATTTTAATTCCTTGGAATTCTTTTTTTATGTTCAAGTATGCTATGATGATGATGATGATGGTGATGATGATTATGGTGATGATTATGGTGGTGATGTGATGTTGATGTTGATGGCGGTGGTGATAATGATGATGATGGTGGTGGTGATGATGATGCTGGTGGTGGTATGATGATTTTGCCAACTCCATACAAGATGGGTTATCCAGAAACTTCTTTTTAGGGAACTCTCAGTTTAGGGAATACCTCCATAAGATTGTCCTGTAGGAAAGCCTGGTTGGGTGGGCATTTTCCTGATTAGTGATTGATGTGGGAGGGCCTAGAACATTGTGGGTGGTGCCACCTGTGAAAAGGTGATCCTGACTGCTATAAGAAAGCCAGCTGAGCAAGTCATGAGGAGCAAGCCGGTAAGCAGCATTCCTCCCTGGTCCCTGCCTCAGTGTATGCTTCCAGGTTCCTGCCTTGGGTTTCTGCTCTGCATTTCTTTGATGATAAACTCTTAAGTTGTCAGCTGAAATAATCCCTTTCCTCATCATACTGCTTTTGGCCACAATAGTGTTTTGTCACAGCAAACCAAACCGAGACACAAGGTGTGTTGGAGATGGAGAATGAACTCAAAAAGCATGCCTGCCTCCTGCTTTCAGTCTCCTGATCATCACTGGTAATGAAGGACCAGGGTGAGCCCAGTTGCAACTCTACTGTTCAACTTGTGGTGTTAAAATCCCAATATCAGCCCTTAAACCCCACGCAAGGATTCGAGATGGAACAATATTCAAGGGGGAAGGTGAGAAAATCAAACATTGTTAAAAGGTCCATGGCACCAGCCAATCCCAGTTAGTCATGTAGCCACAGCAGGACTCTCCTCACAGCTTTTCAAAAAGCCTGTGAGCTCCCCGCCATTTTGTATGAATGGTGGCTCTTACATGCAGGCTGCTTCTACAGAATAAGCGCTCTTTGTTTTTACATAGTACTTGAGTCTGGGGCCTTCCTTCAGCGATTTTCAGACCCTTACAGTAACATGTTAAAACGGTGGTTCTCAACCTTCCTAATGCTGCAACCCTTTAGACAGTTCCTTATGTTGTGGTGACTGCGAGCATAAAAGTATTTTCATTGCTACTTCAGAAGTGTAATTTTGCTGCTGTTATGAATCATAATGTTTTTCGGTGGTCTTAGGTGACCCCTGTAAAAGGACCATTCAACTCCTCAAAAAGATCCTATCCTGCATGTTGAGAAGTGCTGCTTTAAAAGGTGAAAAGAAAACAATCACAATAGCTGGGAATGGAACTCAGGACCTTTGGAAGAACAGACAGTACTCTTAACCTCACAACCATCTATAATGAGATCTGGTGCCCTCTTCTGGCAAGCAGGCATATGTGTAGGCACTATTCTATACAATCCCCCTCCCCCACCCCAGCCCCGCCCCTCTAAAAAAAATCACAACAGCTTTAAAACATGTTTAGGGTAGGCAAAATTCATTTTAGATTAATTTCTGCTGTTATTTTTCTGTTAAATGCTGTTGGCTTTGAAGCCATCTCTATAAGTTTTACATCTGAATGAACCTATAATCATACTCATACACACACACACACACACACACTTCACACATGCACACACTATACACACACTTCACACACATGTACACACTATACACACACATGTCACACACGTACACATGTACACACTACACACACACTTCACACACATGCACACACTGCACACACAGTTCACACACATGCACACACTACACACACAGTTCACACACATGTACACACTGCACACACACTTCACACACTGCACACACACACTTCACACACATGCACACACTGCACACACACACACACACACACACACACACACGCAGTCGGTGTCCTCTTATGCCCATGGAAAAATCCCCACGCCACCTCAGCTTGCCACAGTAACCAGGGTTCTGGTGGTTCTGGCTTGCGGTTCTGGCTGGCCTCTACCTGTGTGCCCTGCCCCTGCCTTGGCCTCTGATTCATATGTTGCTGAAGAACATTCTGCCTTTTCTGAACAAAACGTCCAGGGCAGGAGC
>OU015746.1:72367647-72449367 GCA_907169655.1 Acomys percivali | reverse complement strand
GTGTGTGTGTGTGTGTGTGTGTGTGTGTGTGTGTGTGTGTGTGTGACTTCCTAGAAACCAGGGCAGCTTCCAGTCAGGCGCCACAGCAGGTCTTCCTGGGCAGGAGGTCATTTCAATAAGGACCACTGGGGCTTAGTAAGCAGAGAAAAGAAGGTCATTCCCAGACAGGATGTTGGGAAGCCGCCCTGAATGATCCTTGCTGGGCAAGAGACGCCAGGAGGACAGAGAATGTGGGCCATTACCCTAGGAAGTTGTTCATGAGCCTGCGCAGTTTGATAAACAGCAAACCAGAGCCTTTCCTAAACAACTAAACTAACAATGCACCAAATTCCAGAAACTCGGCAAACAATGACTGGACATTCCTTGTCTCTTATTTGCTTATTTGTGCACTAAAACCTTTCAAAGACAACAGGAACCAGGGCCCTGGCTTGGGCTTGAGTTTGGGAGTTTGAGGTATGTGGGATGATGCGCTGGCAGTGCCCAGATTCAACAGCCTTCCTCCACTCTCAGTACCACTGGCATGCCAGGGAGCCAAGGTCTGCATGCAGTGGTATGAACCTTGACCAAATGAACAAGTTTAAAATGACAGTCTTCCATAATTCACATTACCGAGAGATGTAACTAGGTCACATTAGGAGGGAAATTCCTAGAAACTTCTCATGTAGCTACCTAATGTTAAGTGAGGTATTAAAACGCCTGAGGACACATACTTCTCTTTAGACATTGTATTTAAATTATAAAATATATATGTACATACATAATTATGTATGAATCTAATTACAAAATAAACAATATTAATATCATGGTACACATAAATGTCTTTGAATATAAATACTGAGATGATGAGTATGTGTGTATCTACACTTTGGGATGGGATATATGTGTGTGAATATATTTCCTAACTTTGTTGATGACTGATAAGATCAATTCTTCAAGAGAATAAACAGAAGCCCTCATCTGTCCCTTTTCACTACTTCAATAAGCGTACTCTTGAGGCTTATTCTGCAGAGCTCCCTCCGCCATCGCAGCTGGCCTCTGCATCCTTACTCCTGTTTTTTTTTTTTTTTTCCGACTGCACTTAGAACTTTCAATGAGCACACAATATATCAGCCCGTTATTGTTCATAATTTGTGTCCTTTCTTCCCCTTTCTCCTTTGTGAAGTAGGATTATTACATGCGACAGCTAATTGTAATCATCAAAATGAATGGATTAAGAAATACTTGTGGGTGGACACTGATGAGCTATACCTTCAGCTGCAGGTGTGACCCTGCTCCTGGAGGTGCTGAGGAGTTTGTGAATGTAGGTGGCCCCATCTTATGGGCTGGGGTCCAGACTGAATAAAATTAGCTTCCCATAGAACAAATGGAAGAACTTGAACCATCTACAACAAGACAGAGCCAGGAGCCTCAGAGCAGAAGCTCAGGGGCCTCCACCCTCAGATATCCCTGAAGCCGTCTCTCTGGATGTATCTATCTCCACAGTGCCAGCAGAAAGAGGCCAGCTCCCAACAGACCTTCCAAGAGCCTGGTTACTTTTTTCTGGAGCTCCTGTGTGTCTCTCTGTCCACCGCTCTGTCCATCCCATTACCCTGACCTCCTGATCATGCTCACACACACTGGGATGGAAAAGACTTCAACCATGGTGGGATGGAGGAGAATGAGATAAGGGTCCTGAGTCACACAGACAGCCTGGGAAGAGCTAGAGTGGAGTGGCTTCACCCATGCTTCCATGGGCGCCTACCAGGACCACTATGGTTCTATAGACACATACAGGAGAGCACATGTGCGGATGTCCCCTCCTCCTCAACATACAGAACTCGTGTTGCAAGTCCCCTCCATAACTGTGAGGTGAGCAAAGAAGCCTTGGCTAGCTGGAGCTGCATTTGAGACATCTTTCATCTTGAAATTTCATATAAAGCAGAAGCAGGTGGCTGTGTCAAGTGTCTAAAGCTGAAACCATTTGCTTTTGTGATCAGCGCTGACCTCACACAACGCTGCTACCCGATGATGATGTCCTGAGTTGGAGTCTGTAGTTGAGGCTTTTTTGTTTGGAAAGCCAACAGGCCAGCCCAAAGACCTTCCAAACAGACACGGTGGCTTAATTATTACTTTAATCAGAAGGTCGACGCTTCTAAAGGGCAGCTTCCTTCCCTTAAGGTTTTTCACACCGCCCCCCCAGCCCCCCCCCCCCCCCCCCCCCCTCTTGCTTTTTCCCCCGCCGACCCGTTCTTCCCCCCGTTCCGCGGGCTCTAGGTTACAAAGGGAAGGTAGCCAGCTGGACCTCCCATGAGCTTGGTGCCTTGTAAACAAGATGTACCCTGATGAAACTAGGTGCGTGGAAGAGCCTGCCACAGGGAGGAAGCTGACGGTGGAGTCAGAGGCAGTTGCCTCACAGGTTAACTACCCATTAGAGTGGAATCTAAAACAAGAAACAACCTTTCCCCCAGCCTGGTTTGTATTAGATGCTTAATGTGACCAGGAAGAGATGCTGCACATGATAAAACCGCTCGCGGCTAACGAGTGGGCTGGACTTGCTTAATTGGGTCTTAACGAGCTTGCCAAAAACCAAAAAGAACAAAAAACAAACAAACAAAAAAACATCAGCAGGGCTTAGGGAGAGCACCTGCTTTGGAAGAAGACACTGAAGTGTAAAACAGATAGCCCAGACTTGGTCTTAGACACATATCTCCTCTCCCATTCCTCCCACAGCCTTGTTGTTGGAAAGGTCAGGATGGATTGTTCCAATGCAGTTCCTACTCCCACCCTGTCCAGCAATACTGCATTGCACCATTAAATTAAAAGAAGTTTTGTTTTTGTTTTTTTTTTTTTTTTGAGAGAGAGATAAAAAATGCCAGGCTTAAATGCCTTGCTAATAATAGGGCATTTCTAGTGATCTTAAAGACAGGGGGGAAAAAAATGTAGGCTAGGAAGCCTACCAAGCCAGCCAGTTTTGAGTTTTGCAAATTGTTCTCATTAGGATGCCCTGAAAAACCTGAGTAGTAGTGGGTGCTGGCCTCTCTGCCCAATGGCAGTTTCCCCAAATGGACTTTTTGAGACTCAGTTTCCCCATCTCAACTCTACTTGTTTTCCTGCGAGGTTGGGGTTTTTCTCTAGAGATTGTTTCTGGGAGTCTGCCTCTGTCTCCCCAGCTCTGAGAGCATCAGGTGCTACTTTCAGATTCTATGCTGTTTTGTTCTCAGCGCAGCCTCCTGCTGACACGGCATCCTTCCTCCATCATACCCTGTATATTATCTCACTGTCTTTCTGTATAGTATCTCGCAGGGGTGGAGCTCTTAAGAAAGAAGAATCAGCGACAGAGTCACTCTTTGCAACCCAGGCTGTGTGTGTCTACCCTACTTAAGACATTCACCCAAGAAAAGAAAAGAAGAAGAAGAAAAAAACAAAAAACTAAAAACCATCCCCAGGCATTCCAGCAAGCAAACCAGCCCCCATATTAAGTACCTGAGTCCAGCCAGGAGGGAACTCATAACAGATATATTTTTTCCTTTGTTTTAGAACAAACGGTGCTCATGAGTGCCCAAGCCTGTGTTGGGGAGGGGGGAGGGGGAGGAGGGTGCTAGGAGAGACAAACAAGTAGCATTACAGTCATGTTTCTTCCTTTCCCAGAGTGCCCAGGGCGTCCCCTGTACCCCACCCTGGGCCAGCCAGGTCAAGGACAGGAGCTGGCTCCTGACTGGAAAGCTCAACAGTAGCTCCTGTTTTGTTCAGTGACAGGCATCCCTGGGGGCTGGGCCGGTGTAATTCCAAGTATAACTTCCCATTCAGTTACCTCCCCGTGACATTCTTTGTCCTCTCCCACCCTTTCCAAGGCCCTAAAATCAGGTGGTGCCTTACGTTGCAAAATATACACCATGGAAGTTTCTGGAAACTGACAAATGGTTGCTTTTTAGCCTCAAAGGCAGAACAGGATTCAAAACTACTATATTCTCCCAGGTAGCCTTTTACATTCATGTGATAGAAAATGTCAAAATAAAGTAAGGCCTGCTAGGGAGCGTACAGTGAATAGAGGCTAGGAACGCCTGACTGTGGTGACACAGATCAGGCGAAGCAGTCAAAGCTGATGCCAAACCACCTGTCCTCTTTGTCACCCTCTCCCACTTCCCCTCCTGACTTGGACCCATCCCAGGGCTGTCACTTGCCCCCAGGAGATTCAGTGTCGCACCACAAAAAAAAAAAAAAAAAAAAAAAAAAAAAAAAACCCTTCATGGCTTCCCCATGGAAAACCACCTTGCTCACCTGTAAGAGCTGTCTCTTAGCACAGAGTAATGTTTCAGAGTACAGTCACTCACTAGCCGATGACTGGCTATGCCCCACTGAGATCTCTGCGGTGTGTACATAGATGCCCATCCAGCTCCCCACACTGTTAGTTCCCTTTGACACTCTACAGATCATTTGACTAGTCCCTGCTTCGATACCACAGGGCAACTTCTTGCTTGTTCTGTGATGTCTCCCTTTCACCTCACATTTGCCATCTTTATCAGCTGCCTTGCTCTGCCCCAGCTTTCCAGGCCTGGATCTTTATCTACATGTCTTCCTGAAAACAGGCAGGGTTGGTCAACACAAAACTTCAGCAACTCAAGGCTGAGGTACTGTTACCAGCCCACAGGACACTGGGAATGACCAGATGCAGGAGGAACCTGAGGTACTGTCAGAAGGAGGAAAAACAACAACAACAAAACCCCATAAACACTCTAGTGGAGCTGGGCGGTGGTGGCGCATGCCTTTAATCCCAGCACTTGGGAGGCAGAGGCAGGCAGATCGCTGTGAGTTCGAGGCCAGCCTGGTCTACGAAAGCGAGTCCAGGACAGCCAGGGATACACAGAGAAACCCTGTCTCAAAAAAAAAAAAAGAAAGAAAGAAAGAAAGAAAGAAAAGAAAAAGAAAGAAAGAAAGAAAGAAAGAAACACTCTAGTGGTAAAGAGAGACAGACATTCTAAGGACTGGTTAACTGTTCAATACTATAGCGAATAATTATAGATTGAAGGGAAAACTTTGGCAGTACAAAGAAGGAAGCCATTACTTCTGTTGGGAGGGGAAAGGACAAAGGTACAGGCATGGTTTGCTTTACCTGAGTTGACTGGGATTCTTACTGAATGAGCCAAAAGAAGAGTCACTTAGGATCTCTGTCTCCCTGGCCCATGGCTCCTGGCTCAGAAGCTCGCCTCTTCTGCTCAGTTAGAGAACCATCTAAGACGAATGACTCCCAAAGCAGCAAGGCATAGGCAATAGTCAGTCTATGGGAACAGAGCCCCGTGAGCAGGTGTCATAGCTGAGCTGAGGGTTCCATTAGCACCCCACTTCCAAGGCTGCAGTCTGGGGATGAAGGAATCAAGGAAGTTCACAGGACAGGACATGTTTGAGGACTGGGATCCTACATGAAGATGTGCCACAACTCCAGTGTCTGGTTATTGTTAAGTGGATTCTTGAATTTGCTGTGATGGGAATGTCGTGTTTCTGTTATACATAATAAAGATACAGAAACCATAATGAGTTTTCGAAAGACTACGGAGATCTGAAAAGGAGAGCGTGGACGCGCCTCATGCGTTAGGATGGTTGCTGGAATGAAACAGAAGTAACATGTATCAGCAAGGATAAAAGACGGAAGAACTTTCTGCACACGGCTGGGAATGAGTGTGGCTTAGCTGCTGTGGGGAAGGTCTGAAAAATATTTTTATTTTTTATTATTTTATTTTATTTTTTTTGGTTTTTCGAGACAGGGTTTCTCTGTGTAGCCTTGACTGTCCTGGACTCACTTTGTAGACCAGGCTGGCCTCGAACTCACAGCGATCCGCCTGCCTCTGCCTCCTGAGTGTGAAAAATATTTTTAAAAATTGAAAACAGGATTACCAAATAATCTAAGAATTCTGCCTCTGGGTATATGCCCAAAGAACTGGACATGGGGACTTGAGATATTTACATACCTGTTTTCATAGAAACATTATTCAAAGAAAGAAGAAACAAATGTATGGAGCTTGAACAAGAAGAGATAAGAAGACTTCACAGGGGCCATGGGGCCAGTAAAAAGAAAGGGAAAACAAGGCAGAGAGTGTGTGCAGAGAAAATGCAATATAGGCTGGGGGGGAGGAGGAAAAGGGGGAGGAGGAAGAGGAGGAAGAGGAGGAAGAGGAGGAGGCGAGGGCAAAATAAATGGGATGATATCCAGACAAGGAGAAAATAAAGACCAAGAGGTGCCACCAACATCCGAGAACCAGGAAGAGGATGCTATGGAGGAACAGAACTATAATCCAGGGAGCATGTTTTGGATTGGTCATTCAAGGCAGCTGAGGTGGGAGGAGCCAAGGTGAGCAAGAGCAGGTGAGAGTCATCCAAGAGCTGACTCTGAGTGGACAGTCCACCTCTGAGAGAATGGAAGCAAGAGGACTTGCTAGCAGCTCAAAGGAAGACCGGAGATTAAACTTCATTACCAGTCTAGGAATTAGAGAGTTGTAAGTGTTAGTAAGGCAGTGATACAGACACCCCAAAAGGCCCTGATGACTGTGGGAAAACAGGCAACACCAAATGCACCCCGGAAGCACGGCATCAGAAACACGTCCGTGCTGGCCGGCAGGACTCAGGTTCCCCAAGTCATGTGTGCACCCTCTGTGCATCCGTGTCACTTTCTGTGCATGGGCTAGGTCGACTTATAAAGGGAATTCCTCCCATCCCCTACCCTGTCTTCTCTCATGTGTCCCCAGAGACTGTCTCTGTATCCCTCTCCCCTAATAAAAACCTCTCACGTGGACCTGCCACGTGGTGGCATGATTTCTATTTTGCTCTAAAGCTCCGCCGCATACATTTTAATAATAAGATGATGTGTTATGGTAATTTTAGAAGTAATGCCTAACAATGTTTATTATTATTCTCCCAATAATTATTATTATGACAGTATTTTCTAACCCGCTAGCAATCAATGAAACACAGACACCTGTTATGTTTTAAAATAGCCTTGGCTTACTTGGGGCAGGGCAGATATTAATCCCCTAAACTACCTCCCATACTGGGGCAGGTATCTCATACCCTGCCCTAATCCTATGCAATCTGCTTGTAATAATTTCTATTGAGCTACCTCCCATCCATAATCCCAAATTCTTGCTAATTATCATCGTCTGGGCCAAATCTCCTTCCACTCCAGCCATATGCTTCTCTTCCACCTAACCCATGGCGCCAGCCTCCTTCCTCCTGCTCTTCTCCAGTCTCTCCTCTTCGGGATCTCTTTCCCAAAATCCCCAACCCTTAGTCACACCTATCCCATTTGCCCTGCCCAGGTGTGTTGGCTTTTTATTGGCCAAATAGAAATAAGTTTCTAGGCAAGGTTATATAGCAATCTTGGGGCACAGAGACAGCAAGCAGTAATTAGCATCAAAATACATCAATCCAACCTCCAAAGTCAATGCCTTCGCTGCTGGGAGAGATTCACAGTCTAAGTGGTCCCAATTTTCAGTGGTTTGACTAGAGTTCTGCTTTTATGATCCTGTGAGAGCAAGGGCATTGAATGGGAATTGCCTTACGGATTTTCAATTTTTCATCCATTTTTCCCTGACATCTTCTACTTTCTCTGTTGGGCAGTGGTGGCAAACTGCAGCTCCCTGGCAGCCCCTCGATCAACAGGTGGGAAATAGCTGGCACTCTACAGTGCACTATGCTGCCAGACAAGAGTGGTTGATAGGTGAGGGGTAGCTCATGCATTTTTTTTACTCACAGCATTTTTCATTTAGAGGGGGTTTATTCAGACACAAGTCCATCCGTCATAAGTCAAGGAAAGGGCGTACATTCAAGAAAGAGCGTGGGGCTGACAGGACAAGATCAGTGGAGATGACAGGCAGATTCAGAGTCAAAGTCAGAGGTCAAGGAGTCATCTGCCTCCAAGAGGAAGAATGCATTATTCCTTAATGAATGAGAGAAAAAAAGAGCAGGTAAAGACAGCATATGCTTGAGATGGAGAGAGAAGTTCCTCATACTCTTGCCAAGGGTGCGGAGAGCCAGTAGAGACACTGGGCAAGCATGAAAAGGGTGTGGCCAACATTTTCTGGCTCCACAGGAAAGACATTGCTACACACAGGGCGTCTGGGACGCTGCTATACACGGGACATCTGGACCCCTGCAGAACTCTTCATCCTGGAATTACTAGTTTTTAAAAGTCTAGTCATGAGTGTCCAAGCTTGACGAGCTCAACAAGACACCCGCCCCCCCCGACAAGACAGAAAAAGAGTTTATGTCCAGTATAAAAATGGTTTCAAACATTGGGCCATCAGATTGCTCTCTGCAGGGGACATCCAACTTCCTTCTCCATGTCTCCTTGGTGACCTAACAGACCTGCTTCTTTCTGGCTTTTAATAGCCTAGTCCACCTACCCTACATTGTATTAGGGAAGGTTCTCTAGTGGAGCAGAATTAAATAGGTAGGTAGATAGATAGGTAGATAGATAGACAGATAGATAATAAAATATAGATGATATAGATAATAAATGGGATTATTAGATTGATTTACATCAGAGGGGCTGGATAATCCAACAATTGCTTACGGGAGAGGCAAAGAACCCAACAGTTTTGTAGTCCAAGAAGCTGGATATCTCAGTAGTCCCAATGCCTTGAAGTTCCTAGAGTGTCTCTGGTATTGAGTTCACCTTAAAAAGCTGAGGAACTTGGAGTGTGACATGAGTGAGATATGGCTGCAGCAGGGTACGCATGCTCAGAAAGAACTGAGCTCAGGTGCGTGCACACTGATTTCCCCCTGGACTTTCGTATCTACTCCGGAGCCTAGAAGATGTCATCTATATTGAGGACAGGTCTTTCCCTCCCAGCCCCTGTTTAATGAGTCAGTCCTCAGTGCAATCAATGACAGCCAAGACCAACCATCCGTACCTTTTAGCCATGAGTTTCTTAGGGGTCACAGCCTGTACATGGCTGGAGCTAGCCAGGGTGGAAGGAAGGAGCAATGGGGGTGAATGTGACAGGGGCCTGGAGCTTAACAACTGAAGGGCTGTTTGGTTCATTATTATAAATGTGCCTTCAAAATCAAAATGGGAAGAAAAGAGAGGTGAACTCTAAGAAAGCCATTATTTCATGGTGTTTGTATTTGTAACTCCATACTAAGTACATTCAATCTTTCTTTCCTGATCACTCCTCAGCCATGCTTGCAGATGATGGAAAGTGACATCAGCTATCCTGGCCATGTGTGGGTTGGCTTCACTCTACTCATTGCTAAGGGAACAGCCAGTAGCCGCTGTGCCAAGGAATGAGAGCCATGAAAGGTCACTGGAAAATGGCTATTTTGGAAAGTGATGAAAGTAAAGCCACAAGAACTACATTTTTACTATACAAACCCGCAGGTCATGAGACCCTTGGGTTCTTCGGACTTGAACATGAGAGAGAAATGAAGTAGAACTGAGAAGCCAACAGCAACAACAACAACAACAACAAAAAGGAGATAGAGAGATTGCAAACCAGAACCAAACTTTGCCCATCCCATAATGTTATTGGGAATTGACTTGATGTGGGAGACGGTAGAGAATTTTGAAAACAAACTGATTATCAACGAGTTTTGCAGAAAGCAGTATGCAGATAATTCACAATTATTGTGTCAAAGCAAGCCACACAAACCCAGCAGAATATGGCAAAAGAGGGATGAATGAGAACAGGAAAAGAAGGCGAGGAAGAGAGACAAGGAGAGAAGAGAAAAGGGAAGAAGGAGAAAGAAAAGGGAGAGAAGATATCTTGGGAATCCAGAATTTCCACACACACTCTATCTACTGGGGACATGGTTACACACAAAGGCCCGTGTCTCACTCAGGTGGAAAGACACGCTGCTGGTACCTCAGCCCCAGTGTGCCGCAGAGGCTTGAGTGTTTCAACCTCTGCTTTGTCCCCACCTCCTGCCTGTTAGTAACAGCATTCTGTTGATAATTTTTCCTTTTCGAGGAGATAATACTCTCACTAAAAGGTCAGTCAGCTAAAAATACTCTTGCTTGGATTTTCCGTGTGCGGTTCTGCATGATTTCTCTGCTTTCAGTCTCGCCTCAGAGAAATGACTGAAGCATTTTCCACCCAGAGGGAATCATTTTCCAGGCACTGGTGCCAACGTTTGTCTTCTTAATCTTCTTTCTCCACTTCATCCACTTCACTCTCACTGCTCAGTTTCCTAAGAGTCAAACAAACAACTTCACTGCAAAAGAGAGTCAAAACATTCCCCCCTGACTTTTTCTTAAATGGTTAAAAAAAAATTAGTTTATGCGTATGGATGTCCTGTCTACATGTGTATCTGTACATCACATGTATGTTGGTGCTATACGGTACTGGGAATTGAACCCAGGTCCTCCTGAAGAATAACCAGTGTTCTTAACTCTTGAACCATCTTTCCAGCCCCAACTTTTTAAGCTCCAAAGCCAAGGTTTCTTTTTAGCAATTTCCTATCGAAAGGCTATTGACTAACTTTCACACATGCAGAATTAAAGCCCTCTATCTTTGACATGGCGTCCCCAGGGAAGCTCCTGGCTGCCTGAAGGTGAGCACCACAGCTCTCTATTGACCAGAGCAAGCACATTGATGGCTACCCTAAAATGATACCTGGAATTCCTACTTATGGAATCACTTGTTTGGAATAAGACATAGGTTGCTCTTCACTGGAATCTTCCAAAACACTTGTCCCCTTTTTCTTTATACCATATAAATCTTCTCTTGATCAGGTAGTTTACCTTGGACATATCTCTATTACTGTAACAGATTCTCAAGATAAATCATCTTCATAACAGAAAAGGTTTAACTTTAGGCCCAAGGCTCCAGTTTCAGAGGTTTCAGCCAGTGGTCTGTTGGCCCTGTTGTTTTGAGCCTGTGATGACACAGATGGCACGGCAAGAGCACACCTCAGAGGGGGCTGCTCTCTTTGTGGCTGTCAGGAGTCAGTGACAGCAAAAGGCTAGTCTCAAATCCCCTCAAGGGTAAACCCAATGACCTACCTTCTACCTTGAACATTCCAGCTCTTAAAGGTTCCTGCATCCCCAATAGTACCACACTCAGGTGATCAAGCATTCGACACGTGAGCCTTGGGGGGACCCCCCAGACAGAAACTTTATCACAGTACAGAGGTTATGTGTCCAGGGTAACTTGGCATCAATATTCTTGTCACAACTGCCAGTGTTAACTTGGCTTGAAAATCACTTCCTGGTTGAGCAGAAAAGACGCCTACACCAAGGAGGTCTGGACCCACAGAAACAGCCCTGAAGGGTCATTGTTTCAGCAGCCCAGTCTGGTGTAAGCAGGTGTGAACAACACTCAGAGACAGGAAATGGCAAGATGTCCAATTCCTTTCATATCTAAGCAAATGGGTGACCTGCTGTTCTTCCCCAGTTGGAGCGGACTGCACGTTCTATCTCCTTCCTTCCCTCCTTCCCACCCTTTCTCCTTCTCCACCTGCTTCTTTCCTTCCCTGCTTTTACTTTGGCATTAATTTTTAAAAGCGTATTTGTTCACGTGCCTGTCGTTCCCTGGCACATTTCTCTTTGTGTTACTCTTCATTGTTTTCAGGCCTTGCTCAGTCTTACTAGCTCTGTGACAATAAGGCAATCCCCCTACTAGGTCTCATTATAAATACACTTATTCTGGCACCTGCTAAAGTAAGGGAGATCACTGTTGTAGGACTGACTGTTACAGTAGAGGCAGAAAACGGACTCAACTCCAAGTGTTGCAAGGATGGGAGAAGATTCACATAGCCAAGGAGCAGAGTCAGGGGCCAGTGAATGGAAAAATTCCTGAAAGGAGACATGGGGGGCAGAGGCAGGGTAATCTTGCAGCTCTGCCTCACCAGGACGATCTGCTAAACCAGGCTGGAAAGGCCAAGGCTAAGAATGGTGAGAAGTTTCTTTTTGCAACAAACAGACACCACTATAGCAAGCTATAGATGGTCAAAATGTGGAGAACAAGTGGTCACGGGATGCCCAACCCCAAGGGTTACATTGATAACTATAACACTACCCCTGCACTTATGACTCAGTAAACATAGCAGGAGAGGAGGTGGGAGTACAAGTCAAAGGCCCAGGAAATCTGCTGTGAGATTGTGTCTTCTCTAAATGACAGGGAAGCCACCCCCAGGGTGCTTCGATAATATGGCTGCCCAAACAAGACTGAACAAGGACAACACTAACAGACACATCACCATAGAAGGGGGAACCTCACGGGGCTCCCACCCAAAGAACTATACCAAACCAAAAGATGCTAAGAGCAGGAGCCATAGTCTTCCCCAAGATGGAGCCCCGTAATTGGTTATCTGATACCAAAATGTCATCCCTGAAATCATATACGTGCAAGCCACACTGAATAGACTCTCAAGGCTATACTTACATATTTAATGTATATGTAAGACAATTAATTAAGAGGAGGCTAGGACTTTGAGAGAGAAAGGAGGCAGGGCACCATGGGAGAATATGGAAGAAGGACAAGAATGGAGGGTAATTGTGGGTTTTTTGGTTTTTTGGGTTTGTTTGTTTGTTTTTATTTTTGTTTTTCAAGACAAGGTTTCTCTGTGTAGCCTTGACTATCCGGGACTCGCTTTGTAGACCAGGCTGGCCTCGAACTCATAGCAATCTTCCTGCCTTGCCCTGCCAAGCGCTAGGATTAAATGCGTGCACCACCACTCCCGGCTTGTGTAATTTTATTTTAATTTTTTTAAAAAAAATGAATAGGAAGTATAACTCAGAGTTGAGGACCTAGGAGAGCCTGACCAGAGTTTGGAAAAGAGAGCATCTATGTCAGTGCCAGAGGATTTGGAAATGAAAGGGTAAGCCAGTGATTCTCAACCTTATTGATGCTGTGACTTTTGAGCACCGTTCCCCTTGTTGTGGCGACCCCCAACCATAACATGATTTTGTTGCTACTTCATAACTGCAATTTTACTACTGTTATGAATCATAGTGTAAACACATGTTATGCAAGATATCTGATATGTGATGCCAGTGAAAGTCATTTGACCCCCCACCCCTGAAGGAGTCACAACCCTCAGGTTGAAAACCACTGCTCTAAGAGACAAGTTAAAAACTCAGTATTGCCATTGAACTCTCATCACCTTATTCCTGTGCAAACAGTTCCTGGGAGGGCTGGGGATGTAGCACAGTGGGGGAGGGCTTGCCTAGAATGAGTGAAGTCCTGAGTTCAATACTGAGCCCTTGGGGTGTGTGTTGGGGGGAATGTATCTCTGGACCCTGCTCAGTAGGTGTCCGTGCTGGCAATTCCACTCCTAAAAGAAAAAGGAAAAAGAGAAGAAGGAAAAGCCACACAATTACTGGCCATTTGACCACAGATTACTCATGATTGCCTAAAAGCTTTTCTCAAAGAGGCCTTGAGATTGGGGCCAGTGTTCCTCTGTGTGTCACTTCGCTTCCGCAAGAATCCTGCTACTCTGAGAGTCCCCCATCCTTCATAGCTGACCAGGCTTTTCATCCTCAGCAGCCCCCACATGATGTCAGATCACCCATTTCCCCAGGTCTTGCTAATTTTCCAACTGCCGACAGCCTATCTCCCATATGGGAAAAACAAAACAAAACAAAACAAAACAAAACAAAACAAAAAAAACAAAAAACAAAAAACAAACCCTTCCTGGTATTCCCTCTGCCTTACCATTCTTCAGAAAGTCTCAGTAATGATGGATAACGACCATTTCTTTAACAGATCCTTTCACCATCAAATCTAGTAGAGAGCAGGCTACACCCCAACACTCTGACAGGAGCCTGGTGGTGTGTCTCTGGGCAACAGCCTGAAGACTTGGGCACTAAATGGGGGTAGGGGATCCCTGATAACCAGAGCAGATCCATCACAATTGTGCCTAACTCTGGCCTTTGAGATGTCTAGTTCTTTCTGTGTACGTGAACTTTCAACTTGCCTTTTCTCAGCTCAGCAGAATTTTTTTCCCTTCCTGGCTCCTTTCTTCTCTCCAGCCTTTCTACCCCTTTCTTATAGGTTTTGGTTTTGACGTTGAAATTTTTCACTTTAAATACAAAAATCGTCTGGTCCTTTTTATTTCAAAGTCTTTAATGTTTGAAGAACATCTTTCAGCCCCCAAGTAGTCCTTGGGATGCCTGTTAAGATGATAAAATATAAGAAGGCATGAGTGAATGGACTCTTCCTCATGACTGAGCATTGCCCCTGGCCTTGCCTCGTCTGCAGGAGTTCCAGCAGCAGTGGCGTGTGGAAAACCCGGTGGAAAAACACTACAAGGAGTGATTGATCACACGAGGACCAAGGCAAGGCCTTCCACTCAGAAAAAGCTTCTGTTTTCAGGCACAGCAAGGATGGAAGCAACAGAACAGGTACAGAAATATACCCAGGACCTGGACCTGTAGTAACTGTTTGCTTTGGGTCTTGCAGGTAAACCCTCATTTTATGCAAGTTGACTCCTATGCCTTTGCAACAGTTTGGGCCCCACACAGTATCCAGAGGAGAACTTTCGTAGAGCACGCCCATCAGGCGCTGCCTGCTCTAACCAACTAACCTTGAGAAGGAAAAAAGAGGAACTACAAAAGCAAGTTTTGTTTTGACGTTCTAGGCCTGCAGTGCCAGGCTGGGGTCAATTGGTTTCACCTCTTGTGATCTAAGGTCTGTTTTGCAGGGAGGTCACTGGGCAGATAATGTTTCAGGAAGATGTCATCTTGAGGTAGCCCAGGTGGCTTTCTGTTGATGGCAGCTAACCCTAGTGCTAATGAAGGAGAGAGACAGAAACGGGGAGGGAGGGAGGAGAGGGTCTCATAGCAACCCAAACAACACAGATTAACTTAATTACCATGCAAAACATTCTTCAAAGGGATGCTAAAAAATGGCATATGCCCATCCAAATATGGCTGCCTTAGATGACAATTTCTACTGTGGATTCAATCAAATGAATGTTTTACAATTGTGTAACAAAAGGACGTCACACCAACTCATTTACTAAATACACCAGGTTTCAACAAGGTGAGGAAGTCTCTGCTACAGGTCCTGGATGGTGGCTGATAGCCCCGCTTACCCGGTAGGTGAATGGAAGCTACTGGTCTGCAAGAGTTGACACATTTCCATGGGTTTAAAGGTTTTGCCTCATAGTTAAAAGGTTGTCAGATACAGAGGTGGGTGACAGATGCCTATTGAAGGGACTGAAGACAGCCTGTGATGGTTTGGGCTCTTGATCTGGAACAGTCCAATTCTTCAATCTGTAGTCTTTACCATAGATGTGGGGTGGGGTGGAGGGCACTGCAGTCTACACAAGCTAGAAAGAAAACCCACGTGTTCAGTGCCACACCATTCTCTGCTGTGGGTGACCACTACAGTGTGGGCTCAGGAATGCTGGGTAAGAGCCGAGCAGACACCATGCTTCTACAGTGTGGCTGGGAAACAGCTACAGAACATTTGCAGCTGTGTTTTACTCCGCTGTCACTGTTTCCTTTCCTCCTTAACATTTTATTTTATGTGTGCATTTGCCTGAGTGTACATATGTGCACCACATGTGTGAAGTGCCTTGTGGAGGTCGGAAGAGGCATTGGATCGCCTGAAACTGGAATTACAGATGGTTTGTGAGTCACCCTGTGAGTACTGGGGGGCCCAAACTTGGGCCCTCTGGAAGAGCAGCCAATGTGCTCTTGACTGCTGAGCCATCTCCCCAGCCCCAAGTGCCATGGTTTGTTGTTGTTGTTTTTCTGGCTTGTACTGGTTCAATCTTCCAATAAATTGTTGGAGTCACTTTGGACATCATTTCACATCTGAAGCTTTTGAGGCTCAAAGAAATGAAGCAACTGACATTCCCAAGTCATCCAGCAAAGTATGTGGTGAAGGTGGGATCAGACCGAGGAATCAGACAGGGAAACATGTGATCTTTCCTACTACTGGGAAAGGGGACACTGGGAAGACGTTAAAGTAGACAGCAGACTCTGCTGTAGTCTGGATGTCCACCCAACGTTTGTTTACTGGAAGCTCTGCCTTCAAAACCATGGGAAAGCTATTTGGAGTGAGGGCTTTGGGAAGTAATCAGGGGAGCTGAGGTCACCAGAGTAGGACCTCCTTGTGGCATCACTGGCTTTAAGAGGAGAGGACTGGGTTGGTTCTTTGCCTTGTCTCACCATGTGATACCCTCCATCATGCCCTTTTGCAGCAAGAAGACACTCGCTAGATGCTAGCACCGTGCTTACTCATTTGAAATGATTTCCTCTCAGGCTTGCTTGGTTGGTTGGTTGTTGGTTGGGTTTTGGTTTTTCGGTTGGTTTTACATGGGTTTCTCTGTGTAGCCTTGGCTGTCCTGGACTCACTCTGTAGACCAGGCTGGCCTCGAACTCACAGCCACACACCTGCCTCTGTCTCTCAAGTGCTGGGATTAAAGGTGTGCGCCACCACTGCCCTGCATGCTCTCAGGTATCTTGTCATGGCAAGAGCCAACAGACTCAGACAGCGATCCATCCCTTACCTTATAATTTTAGATGGAGGTGGGTTTTTTTTTTTTTTTCTCATTCAAAATAGTTTGGACAAAGTTGTATTGTTCTGCTTGCAATGTAAAGTCCAAATTCATTGTTCTGGTGCTCTTGGCATAACTGTCCTGGTAAAAGCAGGGCTATTCTAAAGGGAGTTATGTGTGCCCCTCCCTTGGCCTATCAGACTACTGAACAATGGTCCCCAGGGAACTGGAATTTCCCCAGGACTCCCTTGCTGGGAAAAGGAGAAGGCTGAAGGCCCGAAGTTGGTGCCAGCCAAAGGAGGGACTTGTTTCCCAGGAAGAGATTTCGCGTCACTCTGACCTGTCTGATGACCTTGCCGGATAGACCAGGAACACAGACAATAACAGCTCAGTGCTGAGTGGGGCTACACCTAAACCTAACCCTATGTCAGTAGGGTGTCACTGGACTTCCTTATCTTCCCAGCGAGGCCACATTGAATACATCTCCTTTTTCTGCTTGTCACTAATACTTGCTTTACTGTCCTATTGGGGACAAATGACCAAGCTTTCTTAGGGGTACCAGTGTCCAGGTTCTGGCCCTAAGAGCTCTGGTAACATTGGCTCTTCTATCCAGTGATGAATCATTTACTCTTGAGCCCCTGTGGGGCTCTCTCTCCTCGTGAGCTTCTCTCATGTATACCTCAAACCAAGCATGTAGGCCTCACACTCAGGGTCCCTGCTGCTCCCTCACCCTGAGTGCTCATCTCTGTTGTTTTATGGGCTGAAGACCCCACATCTACTTTTTTAAAACTCACATTTCCAAGTCCAGGCACCAGGAATGCCACCTCTGCCCATCTCAGCCTCCAGGAGCTTCTCCTGGTCCTGAAACACTGTGATGGTCTCTAGTTTGTGCCTCTTACTTGACATGTGCTAGATGCAACTCTGGATTTCTGAGGGTCCCCAGATTCATAGGCTACTGAGTTAGAATGTAAATAACAAGGGCCAGCCAACAGGCTTGTTTCTGGAAATGGAATTTAGGAAATTCCAGGCATAGATATGTCAGGCACGGCATTGTAGGACTGGGAAGCTGTTAGCGTGCAGGAGACTTACAGAGAACGAAGACGATGGTCAGCAAACACTGGAGGGCAAGAGAAGAGCCACAGTGAGGGCGGGGTCTGGGTAAAAACAGATGGTCCAATTCTGGCAACGGATAAAGGGCTGGAGATTTTGAGATGGGGAGACCATGCTGAACTTTAAATGTAAGCTCACAATGCTCTCAGGGAACAAACGGTGAGCTAGGGAAGTTTTTCTCACCACTGTTGATTTTTTCTGAGTATTCATGAAAATTAAAAAAAACCAGAAAGGGTCTTAACGCCTTCCAGCCTCTTAACTATACATGTATGAATAATGAGTCTCTAAGACAGGACTATAGAGGGCAGCCTTATCAAAAGAATTCTGGACTGACAATTCTGTACAAAAGCCTTTCACATCATGCCCTTTGGAACATGTTCAATACATGCTACTTACACTTGGTCTGATCCATGTTGGTGTGTTAAAAAGGGAAATTAAAAATTTTAGAGATGGATGTTTGTTTTACTATGTTAAATGCTAGCCTTTTTGGCAATTTTTGAACAAAAGAATGAGACCAGCCCAGATGAGGAGTAGCCAAGATAACCAAAGAACTCCTTGAGGTCTACACTATAAAGTTGGAATCCGACCAAGTGACTTTGTCCGAATTGGAACTTTCATTATTTTTCAAATTGCATTACTTTCCTGAATTTAGAATACTAATGGATACTGAAGACTGAACTAATTCTTACTTATTTTCTTCTGGAATGTTCAGATTTTCAATGATAAGGAAAATCTTGCTTTCACACTGGGACTTATCTCGAGAGTCTCTTTTGGTTCTTTTTGGAACAATTCTTTTGAAAATCCCAAATCTAGTTTCTCTTTGTCTTAGTTCTCTTCTACATTGCAAAGAGAAAAGATCCTGCCCGACTTCTGACATCACAGAAATGGTGACTGAAGTCAGGTTATTTATCCACATTTGAAAACAGGGGCATTTTAACATGGCGAGCCATGTAAAATAACACTGTTCACCACGAAGCACAAATTCTCCTAGGCATGTCGGCCAGTCTACTATCTCTGCCCCTCACCTCTACAATGGAAGCGGTGATGTAATGCTGAACTAGTCTTTATTAGAGGACACCACTGTAGACTAAATTTCAGGCCAAGCTTATCATAGTTCCTCCATGATGGTCTCTGACACCACAAATGAATCCTGCTGTCACATCTGATATATTGTCACTTGATCCTGACTGGGGCTAATCAGCATGGTGCTCACTTTTTCCACCACAGCCATGGAACCAGCTGCTGACATTCTTCAGGACCTGTTCTGCAGACATCTCTCAAACACAGCATCCCACTACTATGACAACCAAGAGACCCTTTAGTTCTTTTGTCTATACTGGACTCAAAATATCCACAAACACTAGTTTTGACTTGGTGATTTTTTTTTTCTGATCCAGGAGGAGGAGGAAGAGGAGGAGGAGAAGAAGTAGAAGAAGAAAGAGTCTAAAATCCAGTCTGGTTTTGTTTATGATGGAAAATAGTTTGTTTAGTTGAGGCCTTAAACACAGGGACACTTTCACCCATCTGTGACACTGGTGTGTTATGATGAAGGAACTGGTTAACTGCCTGACCCCCAGCACTACCAAACTGAATCCCACCTGAGCTTCAGTTAGGCCTTTCTGATTTCTTCATGAAGTGGAAAGGTAAAGCTTTATGGCATGTTGAAGAGCTGGCTCCAGCTATCCAGGAAGTAATCCATGTCCAAAGAACCCACCGGCCCCCAAGGTTCACCTGAGTCTAGAGGGCCACTGTAGCCACTGTAGGCCAGCCTTCAGAACTGACTTGGCCTAACCAGCTGCCCGAGTCCCATGAAAGACCTTTGTTTAACAAATGTATTCTGAACCAGAAAGCAGAAGGAAAACACACATAGGGTTCATCCCAGGGGAAAAGTGCTTTCCCAGTGTGCCCCAAGCCCTGGGCTGCAACCCAAACAGAAGCAACAAATATCCTAAATGGACAACAAAAGTACTTTCCAAATAAGATCAGACTGGGAAGATAAAATGAAATATGTTATTAAAGAGGTTTGACAATAGAGGATGAGAAACAACATAATGACAACGACTGCTCTTCCAAAAACAGATGTTTTCATATTTTCTTTAGGCATACGTGACAGCATGTGTGGAGCACACACACACGTAACTTATGATTTAGATTTGAACTTTTCATGCAGTCTCATGACCTTCAAAAAAACAATTAGCTCAAGTTACACAAGTTTGATCTAAGACTATTCAGACTAAAGCTTCAAACACAGTACTAGTGTTGAGGTTGCAATTAGGGTTATAGCTTGAGCTAGGGCTAATGTTGGGTTCACGATGACAGATCGGTCCCAGTCTAGGGAAGTAAGAGAATAATCCACCTGTTTAAACGGTGCATGAACAGTGTCAGCCTGAACTTTGAGAAGACAAGGTGAGTTCATCTACTTCCATGTTCATCTGGGAAGAAAAGAGCAGACACATTAGGTTTAAAATGGAATCTCATGCACAGGGAGGCCAGACTAGAAAGAGCACCACGTCTCACTCAGGAAGCATCCACTGGGCCTTCCAGACAAATCTTTAAACTGTCCTCACTAATTTCCTTTTTTTTTTTTTTTCATCACCATCTGGAGTCACCCAATGGCACCAGTCCCAACAGAAAAGGACAAGGAAGGAAGAGTGGGCCTAGGAAAACTCTCAAGTCCTCTTCTCAAGGTGTCCCAACTACAGATCGAAGTCCCTACAGAGTACACTGTGTAATGTAACATGTGCCTTTCAAGTCAGAAGCTCTGGACATGAAAGCACTGGCCTTGCAGGGGGTCCGAGCTATAGTCATTTCTGTACAACAATAAACAGAGCCATTAGCAACAGGATCTGAGGTGGCTGGTGACCTTGCACAGCTGACAGGCACGTCATGCCTGTCCTTCAGGGGACCTCACTTAAGTCACTGCTGCGGCTTCCTCAGCTTGGACATATTTGGTCTAGGGAATGCAAGGAATTTGCTGGCTGAGCAGTTCATCCATTCTGCTTTGTAACAGGCTCTTCTCTATTACTGACTCTAAAAACAGAAAGAGAGAAAATCCCCTAGCCGCCTCTGCCATACAAGTAGCTCCCTAGTCAATGGGACAGTTTCAATCTGAGAAACTTCTCAAAAACGCACCATAGCCACCAGGACACAGAATCTGGTTCTGGCTTTGAAAGAGATATGTTTTCACTTCCTACCTAAACCTGTAGCAAAGACCTAGAATTACATCTAACTTTCCTGAAAACAAACGGCTGATGGGAGGAAGCAGAATTATAGGCAGAATGTATGTTATTCCCTGTTTACTGATGTTTACACTAAGGTGCACAGAAACTAAACAACATGCCATGTTGAAGCAATGGGTGGCAGACCAGGACTTGAGAGGCAACTCTAACGGTGCAGTAAGGCTGTGAATGTTTAGAGTTTGTCCGCTTCTCCTGTAAGCTATGTAACTGTCACTTGCTACGCATCATATTCAATTTGCTAAAATATCATTAGTATTAAGTATTAGAATTTAAGAAAAATGTATAAATCAAGTCCAGGCTAAAGACAGTTAAAGGTTATATTAATACAACTGTGATTTTTTTTTTAATTTATAATTAATTCCCAACTTGTATCATTCTTCAGAAAGTAAAAATTGGTTAAAGATGGCACGTAGAAACCATGGGGTTTTTTCATGTTTAATTTACTCACTTATCTTTAGGAATTAAAAGCAATTAGCTGTATCTTAAGGGAATAAGCCTAAGCCCTAAAGTACAGACTACTTGACGCCTAAGTAGAAAAATAAATAGAATCATTGCACCATCTAGCGGCCAAGTGTAGCCTTGCAACCAAACTATCCAATGCAATTCCATTCTACAAACTCCACAGGAGCCTGAAGGAGATTCATAAAACTGGCCCAAAGTGGGTCTGGTGACAACAAATAATGAGAAAGTTAAGTGCAAACATAGATGCTTCTCAACTGTTTCTGAAGGCAGACACAATTTCTCTCTGAAAGATGCACCATAGGTCTTGTGGATTTCCTTTGTTGTCCCCATTTTATGAATTAACAAGGGTTGGGCTTAAAAACATCAACAACTTGAGTATCCTTTCAGTAAATCTGGGCTGTTTTGTCCTGTCTGAGCAGTGCTTGTCCTCCACAAGGCTTGGTATAGGAGTCAAGTGTCTTTTTTTTCTGGGTTCTGTCTCTGGTCTTGTCTGAAATTTAGTGCTTTCTCTCAATGCTTAGCAGATATAAAATATGTAAAGCTACTTGTTTCAAAATCATTTCAAAATATTAAGAATCCAAGAAAATAAAGAAAAGTAACAAACTTTTTGTGCGTTTGTACAAGATGTGCGTTTTGTCTGAGGCTTCTGTTTGATTTGATCATGATCAGTACGGAAAGGTATTTAGTAATTTTGTAATTCTTAAGGAGAAATGAGAATGTTTTTGTCCCAGTGACATTTGAAGGAGTGACTGTCTATTATTCTCTTTTCAAGAAGATGGTGAGCCTGCCACCTCCCTCAGAAATCCCTTAAAAAAACCCAAAATCTGTCTAGAATTTAATAGTCCTCATCCTGAGGCTCCATAAGGCCGTGTATGTGTGTGTGTGTGTGTGTGTGCGTATGCGTGTGCGTGTGCGTGTGAGAAGGCCAATGTCCAATGCCTCCCTCTATCAGCCTCTATCTACGTTTAAGCTTTCTCCACCCTGTGGGGTTGAGCGCCTTCACTTACTGAGCCATCTCATTAGGCTATCTTATTTTTTGAGACAGAATCTATACTGGACCGGGAGTTTATCAATCAGGACTGGCTAAGGACCAAGCCCCAGGGATCTTCTTGTCTTCCCCTCCCTAATGCTTGGGTTGGATAGGCTATAGGCAAATATAAAATAGGCCAGATTGGTCTAGTAGCTTGTTGCTTACTTTTTTAACACTTTCAAAGTTCACAGGTGAAACTGCTGAGAAAAAACTGATGAAAGATCAAGAGAGGCCATGTTATTGTATTTTCTTTGGCTTTTGTGACCTAGGATCTTCCAAAGGTTAGGTTAGGCAGGTACTGTGGCTCCATGCTACATCATTGGCCTGTAAGAAAACACTGTGAATGTGGTGAGAGGAAACAGACTGTATACAAGCCAAGAGTCCAGCACTATATAAAGTTTTTAAAGACAGGTTTATTTATATATAAGTGCATGAAATTGAATACAGAAACTTTATTAAAATACTGTATATTACAAACTTTAATCCAATAAATTCTGTGTAATGACATTGAAGTGCTGGGTTCACTTTGACAGATGCTCTGTGTGTTATCAGCAGTTCACCCTGTATATTACAAAGAGGAGAGCCATGTGCGGATCTCAGAAGCTGTCCTGGGACCAGATGCCAGATGGTGTGAGTTGTGCATCTTTCCTGTACAGCAGTGAATTGAACTGCGGTCTTGTCTTCACAGGCCGACGTTCAAGAATCAAAATAACTTGCATATGTTTATTGCTGCCCTTTGAAGAAAATGTGTGGTGAAAAATAATTTAAAATAAGGACCAGAATCTCTGAGGCTAACCTGATGCTTACTGCAATTAAAATACTTAAAATTCACTGCAAAATTTGTGTTCTCCAGGGAGTTATGCTATATACACAATGAGATTTGTACATGACTTGGGAAATAAAAAAATTGCTCATATAAAATTAAAAATCAATAGTATACAATATTTACAGCCTGTTAGGTATTACATATAAACATAGTTTAAATAATCCTTCAAAATGAAATTGTTTTATGTAAACATGCAGTACACATATTCATACAGTGTAGTTTATAGTCTTAACAGAAGGGAAAATTGTGTTCACATAACACGGGTACTTCATCAAACACACTCCTGTTTGAGTATCACCCTCCAATATCTATGCTTCCTGTCTTTAAGCTTCACAGTACATTTAGTATTTCTATTGTAAAAATAAACCCCTGATGGTAAACATATATCTAAAGGTTACATAAAGTGTCTGCCTTTGTACCACAATATTAAACTAATACTGTTCACACAGAAGGTCTAGTATACCATAAAACTCAACTTTAAAATCCCACATTTAATTTGCTTGACTACATTTTTCCCATTTCATATTTACTTGGGGGAAAAAAAAGGGAAGGAAGGAAGGAAGGAAGGAAGGAAGGAAGGAAGGAAGGAAGGAAGGAAGGAAGGAAAGAAGGAAGGAAGGAAGGAAGGAAGGAAAAAGAGAAAGAAAAGGAAAATGCCCCCATGTGGTGAAGGACAGTACAAGTGGTTGTCATCTGTGATAGTAGGATAGTAAGAAGTTAGTAGCTGGTCTTGTCTCAGGGCCCACCCTAAGCTTTGGAATCTCACTGCAGGTGGAGGGCACAAAGCCAGCTCATTGGTGCCAATCCCCAGACCTCCCTAAATCCACTTTGCAAAAGGTTCTTAACTTTCAAGGCACCGAGACATCATTTAGCTTTTAAAAAATCAAACTGTGGTTTAGCTAAGTGATCTGTCAGTGGGCTGAGAGTAATCACAATTTCAAAGAGCATTTCTTAGTATCTGCTGGCTCAGCTATTCTTGTGCTACTGAAGCAAAGCCACGCTAGCATGTAACTTTAAAGCTGCTCCTTCGTCCTGGGTCATCTTAAGGCAGGGGCTAATACTTAGGCTAAAACCACAGGTGAACGTTCTACCAGATCATATGGCTAAAATGAGCGTCAGGGGAGCTTCCTATTTGTCCATTTAAACTCATGACTAAAGGTGTGTATGGGGAAAGAGTGAGAGTGTTTCTAAACTTACTGATGGAAAATGCACCCACTATCAAAAACACTAAGGAAAACTATACAAACAAGAGTCTTTTTCTTTCTAGGAAGAAATAGTTAAAACTATTCCAGCCCAACCACATTCAGTGATAAAACGTAAACATTTTGGTTTAAAAAGAAGGAGCCAAGCACAGTGGCACACACCTGCAATCCTGGTACCTGAGAGGCTGAGACAGAAGGATCACAAGTTCAAAGCCAGTCTGGGCTACAGAGTGAAACTCTATCTCAAAAACATAACTTAAAATTAAAAAAACCAAACCAAAATAACAACAAAACCCTTTTAATATCAGTAGTATTCCCAAGCTACTGTGCATTTAGGTTAGGCTGTAAAACAGTTATTTTTTGAAAAAGTAATCCCCAGTACACATCTAGGAGGGAAAGTACTCTGGCTATTGGGCTCTGTTAGTCGTGCGTCAGAGTCCCTCCTTCTAAGTATTTATGTCATGCTGTTTCCCAGGTTACATTATAGACCCAGGCATTTCTCAAAAGGGAAGAGCTGTTTCACTAGGTGTGGGTACAGGGTATCATACCTAAAAGAACACAGGAGCATCACTTTGTCGGTCTGGCCCCCTGCCCCCACCTCACTCCTCCATGCCTTCAGCTACTTCCTTTTTGATGAGATAACTGCAGCATAAATACAGGCACTGAATATTCTCTCTAGACCAGCACTTCAGCTTCTGTCAATGAACTGTATGTGTCTAAATTATGATGTATGACATCTGCTTTGGAAAGGAGAGAGACTGTGAGAGAAACTGCTAAAGAAATTAGTTTGCAAAACCTAAAAAAGCCATTCTAAGTTCAGCACATGTGCCACACACATAGGTAGAGAATGTGAAAGCCAATCTCCTAGATGAAGAAAATATTCTGGATCACAGTTCAGCTTGCTCAGAAAAGTGAGTGCTGCCATGACCCTCATAGAGTTAGCCAGCACTTCTCCTTGTTTACTGAAACCATTTCATATATTAAGCATTAATTCCTCCCAAACAGATCCTAGTTATGTTCTGAGATAGGCAAATTTAGAGACCAGCACACCACACTGGATCACCTACAAGGAACAGGGATCTTCAAGGGAGAAGGGCAGACCCACGACACACAAAATGCACCATGATTTTAAGTGCATGTGTTTGATAGAGCCCACACTCACTGGAGCAAGGCACTAGCAAACTTGTGTCTCCCTGATAGTTCAGAGTCTTAATGGGATGGAGGAACTATGCTCACACACGCAGGGCACTTTATCATGTATGCTTTTGGCTTTGTGCATTAACCTAACAACCCTCCCTCATTGACTTTC
Source organism: Acomys percivali (assembly GCA_907169655.1). Classification (NCBI taxonomy): domain Eukaryota; kingdom Metazoa; phylum Chordata; class Mammalia; order Rodentia; family Muridae; genus Acomys; species Acomys percivali. Next base: position 72,423,770 of record OU015746.1, on the reverse strand, counting down.
CCTTTGTTACAAATGGTATTATACATTTTAAATACATTATATTTTAATATTGAATAATGTCCTTTATATCCTGAACAGTATCAAATGGATGAGAAATTATGGACAGTGAGGACATTACTGGATGACCTCAAGTCTAACCACTGAGAATAAAACCCCTGATTTGAAAATAAAACAGTAATTACCCAGTTATACTCAACCTGTGTCACCATACCTCTCTGCAATCTAAACCCATCATTAGAAATTTCTCAATAATTTTCCCATATTCTTCGTATCTTATAAACGAAATAAATAGGGATGTTTCCAAAGATTGTTTCAAGACATTCTTTTAAAAAGTCTCGATGGCAGGAGCACTGTCATGCACAGACACTTCAGAAAGTGCCCTCAGCCTCCTGTTACCGCTTGTCTTATAGCATGGTCATGTTTACAATAATGGTATTTTAAAGTTAGTTTAAAAGGGGGTGGGTAATAAGAGCCAGTGCCAACAGTGAAAGGACACAGGGTATCAGGGCTCAGGGTGACGGGTGATAGATGACCAGAGGGGTGGGGAGCTAATACAAGGGCAATATGCATATGGTGGCGTCAGTGAATGTTCTAGTCAAACCAAAGAAAGTGGGAAAAGGCAGTGGAGGAAATTGTGGCCACATGTACTCTTCCTACAATGACCAGTGGTGACCAGACCTGTCATTTACTCCTGTTTACCCTGTCACGCCCACCACCAATTCCCCCGAAGTATTCTGAAGAAAGTTATCTGTTGGCTTTAGCGGGTAAAGAGGAGGTGACAAAAGAAAGATCATATGAAAGGATTTTTTTTCCTTCTTAAATACACAGAAAAAAATGGAAATGGATGAAGGTGAATTTCACAAAACACTATTTCCAATGGCTATTGTAAAATATAGCTTTAAAATTGACTGTCTTGAGTAGTTACTGTCAGATGCATATTGTTTTACCCACAGGAAGTATTAACCAAATGTCAAAGTGAGACCTGAAGCTAAAAGTAGTTACATGACGCTCCAAACAAAGTGAACAAAATTGACATTGAGCCCAGATTTGAGCCTGCACCACTGGCTAAGAATCTAGTCCTTTTCCACCTAGTTCAGAGCAATGTCTAAGATAGTAAAATGCCCAATTCAGAGGACAAGATGGGAAAAGAAAAATGAGGTCATGGGACAGAAAAAGGGATGAATCCCAGCCAGGCGTGGTGGTGCACACATGTAATCCCAGCACTCCGGTAATCAGAGGCAGTCCGATGTCTGTGAATTCAAGGCCACCCTGGTCTATAAAGTGAGTCCAGGACAGCAAAGTCTACACAGAGAAACCCTGTCTCGAATAAGCAAAGCAAAACAAAAGGATGAGTCTCAGGAAGCAACAAGGTACCCTTTTAAGGTTTGGAATTATTTTTCCAGTTCCAGGTAGACTCTGAGGAAATCCTACTACAGCCATCCTTGTACATAGGAGATCTACAAAAAAGAACTCACCAAACTTAGCTAGGTAGTGAGTGCCAGCCTGGGCACCTGAAAGAGGCTACCGTGCCTTCCACATTGCAAACGGAAGGTCCTAGTGGCGCTGTTTCCTATAGCATTCTCTGACCTTACATTGTCCTTGTTCTTCATGCGTACCTTATTTCCTTTCTTTCAAAAACAACGCTCCTGACGGCTTAGGAAAGGAGCAGTGGGATTCTGTGCTGCAAACACTAAGAAAGTATCCAGGGCAAGTCTTCAACACTGCATGACACACATGAGGATTTAAATTAATGATGTCTCCAGAGAAGCCAACGGAACCAGTACCAGGGCCCATGATGGGCACCTCCTTCCCGGGAAAGTTACCAGGCTTCACTAGTAGCTTACAGGAGGCCCTGGAGTAAAAGGGAAAAAGTTACTGCCAAGCCACAGCTGAGTTTTAAGAAAATGAAACCTGGTTATGTCAATAAGAGCTTCTGTCATGTCCTAAACAAGTCTCCAGCAAAAAATTGTAAATACCGTCCAGTCTATTTAAGAGATCATTTAACTGAACAAATATACCAATGTCTCCAGTAGAACAGGAAAATGTTCATCAGACAAAGCCTTCCAATTGCTCTGTGGTCATATATAGCTACCTATATATGTATATAATGATACACTTGTGTGTGTGTGTATATATATATCATTGAACATTTTGTCTCTATAAGAAACAGCTAACTTCTTAAAAACTTCACCATATAAATAACTATTTAGACAGCTTCATAAATCCACACTACTCAACTGCATTTCAGAATACCAAGAGTGATAGTTACACAAAATTCCAATGGAAATGACTGAAGAGAGTAACTAAAAACGTCCCTATAATTAAAAGTGCACGCACACATACAAACACAATTCCTAATGCACATCAGCCTGACGGTGAGAGGACCGCAGGGCCGTCTATAAAGTGGTAAGTAACCCTCTTAGACCTTCATCCTAGAGCACAAACATAAGCTCAAGCCTCTTTGGTCCATTCATTCACATATTCAATGCTTCAAGTTCATTTCTAGTTAATTTTAGGTTATGAACAATGGGCTCCATATTGCCTCAACTTGATGACCTTCTTATATCATAAAATAACCATGCTAAAATAAATATTTGTTCTGTGCTCAAGACAACATCTGTGATAGTGATTCTCAGCCTGGTATGCAAAGCTCTGAGTTACTGACTAGGGCAGAAATCAGCCTAACAGGAAAGGAGAGCCATGGCTATCTGGAAAAGATACCTAAATTTAATTTTAGAAAACATTAAGAATATAAAGAACGCAGGGAAGAACAGCAGGCCTGTACACAATAAAAAAAATCAATTTCAAGACCTGTTCTCTGACAACTCTAAGGATGTAGACTTGTTTATTGGTTGATTAGGGGGTTGCTCAATTTCCAAGCCACATTATTAGTAAATCTAAACTGGTTTATTCACTGGCAAAAGCAGCCCCTCCAAAAATTATTACTATATTCTTTTTGATATAGAAAAGAGGATATGGATCATTAAAGTATTAAAACCAAAGTAAGTTAAAGAGCTCAGGGTGCTAAGTTATTTTTTAGGTTACTTGTGAATTCATAATCTCTACAATGGATCTTCCTTTAAGTTAGCACATTTGTAATTACAACTGGTTCACATGTGCACACGCGCATGCACACACTCAGTTCAACCAGGGTCTGTACTTTCCCGACTTCTTGTATTCGTTACAAGCAACTATGTATTCTTCTAAACCTTCTAAAAGGCTCTGTAGACAAAGCACATTTGCACTTTTAATCAATGTGGTCAAAGACTATTTGACTCAGGTAATAACTTAGAAATGCAGACTTAAATCACACCACTAAAGTCAACCCCTCAGATGAAGGATCTGTGCTGTCATGGTACACCCAGACCAATCACCAAACTTGCAAAATGATACACTCTTTCCTCAGCTTTAACTTGGTCTATCTCTAACATTGCCACATATACAGAGTGAGAGTTTACTGCTCATCCTATGTAAGGTACTTACTGTTTTTCTACAAATGAGGCATTCTTAATCCCAAAGCCTAATTTAGGCCACTCTCTAAGCTGTTAGTACTCCGGAATCAAAGAGTGCGGAGACATGCACACCATACAACACAATCCCATCGCAACACGAATTAGAAGGTTGTGTTCTGTGAGATATGAGGCAAAAAACTTTAGAGTCAAAGAATGCAACATGCATTTCAGACTTTTTCTTACAAAATTTATAAGAAAAATTTCAAATTATATTTTTATGAGACACAAGTGACAATGTGTTTGACCCATAAAGGTTTTGAATCCATATAAATAGAATATGATATATGAGGGAAACCATTAAAAGGATGTAAGTTACTGAAAAGTACGCACCCTACAAGTCTATTTGAGTCCTTAGAACAGCTCAGCTAATCCTCCATTAATAAGACTATTGTTTTTCACATAAACTAAATAACAAAACATAGACATATTAAAGCCCCAACTCCCAGAAACACAGCTTTAAAAACCAAATGCCTTCCTTAGTACTGAAAGCCCAGTATCCAATGTTCGTGAGAGTTAGCATAACAAAACAAAATCTGACTATGTTACCTGAATCCATGTCAAGTATATTCACAGCACTCACCTACATCTACACTCGCGAACTGTCACATGATCAATGTTAACAGAAAGAAAAGTTTGGCACATAGATCAATTTCTCAAAACGTTTCTGTAACTTAACACAACACTGTTTAGAACAATGATTTCAACACCAATGTTAACCTGATTGGCAGCTAAACAAGGTGCTATTTCTTGCAGCTTCACATAGTGTCTTGTGCACCTTGCCTGGGATGGAGGCACATAAGGTGCAGTGCGGTAGTGCAATCGCTTGGACGCCAGAGGGCAGGCTTTCCACAGGTCTCAAGGTCTTCCCTAGGTTTTTGACTTGCTGGGTCCCCACTTGTACCATTGCATTTCAGCTGGTGAATGCCATTTCCAGGGAAGCTGTACATCCATTTCCTTAGTTATGAAGACATTCTCTCAGAACTTCAAAGTGTCGCAAGGATCCTTGAAAAGGAGATGATAAGCGTCAGTACAGTCTGCCCCACGCCCCACACCAGGGCTTCCAGGGGGGGCCATGTTCTTCCCAGCTACTCTGTAGATGCCTGCCACTGCTGCACCTGTGGGGGAAGCAGAGCACAGGGTCACCCAGGGCATCACCTGACCACCACAAAAGTTACCTTTAAGTTTACCAAAGCAGAATACCTTGACACATCTTCAATTGATAAAGTACATACTTTTCCATGTGACTGGTTAAAAGTTAACTTTACCAGACAACATGCAGCCAATGAATTAAAAAATGGCTTTTTCAACTGAAAGCTGTAATACATAGTTTATGCTTTTGTCGCTTTTAATGTGAGAATCACTTTTCATTAACAATTGTCACTCATGTCTTATTTCAGAATAAACTCTTATGGCCTTAAAAAAAGGAATATATATATAATATATATATTATATATATATACACACACACATATATATAATATACATACATATATGTAGACACACACACACACACACACACACACACACACACACACACACGGAAAAGATAGGTGCTGGCCCTGGTATTCTGTCTACTAATTCTAGCAAGTAGTCATGACACAGAAAAGCCTATCAGTGTCTCACAGCTTAGCTCATGGTGCTGGACTAGCCATCTGGAAGAAATAAATTCAAGTTCCTACCTCATTCCATCAGGTGGACTAAAGAACAAAATGCTACAAATAAAACCACAACTGTAAACTTTAAAATGAAGTGAACGGGTTCAGTATCCTATGAAAGAGAGGAGGGAGGGAGAGAGAGGAAAAAAAAGAAAAGGAAAGGGAGAAAAAGAGGAAGTAGTAGAAAAGAAAAAGCCAGGCACAGTGGCACACCTTTAATCCCAGCACTCAGGAGGCAGAGGCAGGTGGATCTCAGTGAGTTCCAGGCCAGCCTTTCTCAAACACACACAGGCTGGAGAGACGGCTTGGTGGTTAAGAACACAGACTACCTTCTCAGAGGACCTGGGTCAGTTCCTAGCACTTACATGGTAGCACACGACTATATCTAACCCCAAGGGATCCAATGCTCTCTTCTGGTCTCCATGAGCAACAAGCACACAAGTGGCACAGACATACATATAAGCAAAACTCCCATGCATAAAAATTAAAGACAAACAGCAAATGCCCTTGATGCCAGTGATGTCTGCACTCCAGAAGCAGCATTCTCATAGCTGATGAGCTCACGCTTGTGTCTTTAACTTTTTAAACTTTCCCAACACATTGGGTGGGACTAGTCTCAGCAAGAGCCATGCAACTTTCTGTAATAATTTGGATTAAGGGGGGGGGGGGTATTCCTTACAATTTTGGTAGGGGTGAACTGAATACTGCACTTGGGTCTGGAGAGTTAGGGGAAAGGCCCTTCTGCATTTCAATAATATAAATATAGTTAGTGGTCTATTAATACTGCCTATTTCTCCTTATGCCAATTTTGACATTTTACACTTTAATAGCATGTAACTGTTCTGTTAATTTTTTGAGTTTTAAGTTCTTTATCTTTCACTAAATTTCAGTTGTTTCTTTGGTCTCAGGCTATATCTGACTTGATGCTTGGCTTGTCAGCAGTCCATTCATCTTTTCACATACAGGCCTCTGTGAATCTTCCTAACAAGCGTCACAGTATTTTTTTCACACCAGCCCAACTAAAGATTGATCAAAAGTGCCATGCACACCAGCGGTAGATGGTGCTTAGGGTTCAAGCACAGCACACAGTCTCCTACTGAGACACTCTAGTCTCTGATGAAAGGAAAGCTTCCCTAGGTGGACATGTCACACATCCTAACATCCCAGAGCTTCCCAAGTAAGTGCTAACAAAAACCACACTCCTGCTTTTGGGAGGACTCAGCAGACGCATTACCTGGGACACACTACACCACAGCACCGCCACAACACAATACAAAACCAGAGGCCTAAGAAGTGAGGTCTTGCTGAGAGAATAGACAAAATGATGAACAAATCACAAATGCCGAGAGATGACACTGGACATGAGAACACAGCGAACAAGAGGGCAGCACCCACAGACGGATCAACCACTGACAGTCACTTCAGTGGGTGCTGGGGTGGAAACTGAATCACCATGTAAAAGGGACCGAACTAACACCAACAGCAAAGGTAGACTTGGCAAAGGCATGGATTATACCGACTACCAAATGCTTGTTCTGGACACTGTTCTCTTTGGTACAAGTGATGTCCATTCATTTTCCCACATCCGTGTATGTTTTGTGCTACAATGGCAGGCTTGAGTAACCGAGATCATTGCCTACTGAGTGCACAACATTTACTTTTTCCCCCCCCCGCCCGTTTTTTTTTTTTTTTTTTTTTTTTTTGCTGACTCCTGCTCTAGATGAATTAAAGACTTACTAAAGTGGATAAAAGCATAAAATAAAGAATATATATCAGAATGTCTGTTTAAAGCCCCAAATTATAAGCCATAAGTGAGAAAAAACAAACAAACCTGCAAGCTAGATTACATTGCTGTTTAAACACTTCTACGCAAGAAACTCATTGCACAAGGCAATTTTAAGAGCCTGGGAAAGTCATGCGCAAACCCCAAACCAGCCAGAGGCCCTCAGCGTGGACACATGTAATGCAGTAAGAAGGAAGCAGGTGCAGCCAGAGAAGAGCACAGAGTTATGTGCACAAGGGAAAGCTTTGTGAACAGTGAGTGAAGAAAGAGACGCTGAGACTCAGCAGTACACAGGGAAATGCAAATTAAACCAACAAGAAGATGTCACTCTAAGACAGCTAAAATTGGGCAGTATACAGAAATAAAGTTTTTTTTTTTCCTTTTTAAAACTTTATTTGTAGCAGGGTTTGGTGGCACATGCCTTTAACCCCAGCACTCAAGGGCAGAGGCAAAGGTAGGCAAATCTTTGAATTCTAGGCCAGCCTGGTCTACAGAGAGAGAGGGAAAGTTCCAAGACAGCCAGGGCTACAAAAAGAAACCCTGACTCAAACAAGCAAGCAAACAAACACAAAACAAAAAGAAATCTTCATGTATGTGTGGGAGGGGCAGGTTGCATGTGCTCACATGTAGAGGTAAGAGAAGGATTCTGGCTGTGTCCTGCTCCTGGGTGACTTCTACTATCACTCTCTGCCTTACTCACTTGACATAGGGAACCTCACTGAACAGGAAGCTCATCACTCCACAGCTAGGCTATTGCAATGTCCCCATTCCCACCCCAGTACGGGGCTATAGGCTTGTGTGGCCACAGGCAGGGTTTTGCATGGGAGCTGGGGCACCAACTGTGGTTCTCACACTTACAACACTAAGTACTTATCCCTAGAGCCATTCCCTAACACTACCCAACTTACCTCTTTTTTGTGTAAATCAAATCAGGCAGCAGCAATACCAGCAAAATGAGAAGAACAAACAAACAAAACCCCAACAACACATTACTTTTTCTTAGAAAAAAACGTAAGTAACAAGCAATAATGGATGAGTGCCAACATCCATCACATCAGCCCTTACTGATTCGGGTATTTAGCAACCACTGAATTCCATGTAGAGCTATGGATAAACCACCACAAGCTACATTAGGAAAAGACACATGTGGCTGGAGAGATGGCGCAGTGGTTGAAAGCACTGACTGCTCCTCCAGAGGACACGAGTTTGTCTCAGCACTTACATGGTGTCTCACAACCATGTGTAAATCCAGTTCCAGGGGATACAATGTCCTCTTCCAGCCTGAGAACACTGCATGCATGTGGTGCACTGACTTTCGTGCAGGCAAAACATCATAAAATAAAAATGGGAAAGATGTTTTAAAAACAAAGAATAAAGATACACAGCTAATTACTCTAATTAGTGTTCATAATTCATTTTTGCAAGTAAAAAAATTACTAACAAAACATTTCTGTGTCTTCTTCTAACCCAAGAACCAAATTTTTATCTGAAATTGTGACAGACATATACTTTCAAGGGTTTAAAAACATTTCATTGCAGTTTCAAAAATCACTAATATCATATTTGCAATGGAATGCAAAGTGAGTTATATGTATACAGCCATATTAGACATAATTGGAGGTGGAATTAAATTTCTCACACACCCTTCAAAATCTTACAACGACATATCCATATGCAAGCAAACTCCTTGTCCCTCCTCTGCTCATAGCACCAACAGTAGCCCACACTAGCTGTCCCTTCCTGACTCTTTGAATGTCATCACAGTGAACACTGCATAGCCATCACCTAGCTCAGACTCAGACACAGTATACATGCTACGTGTACCTAATTTCTCTTCCTTCCCCTTTATTTCTCTTCTTGATTCTACTTCCTTGCTTCTTTTTCTCCTTTGTCCCATCTACCCAGCCAACAGTATTCTTTGAGAACTCACTGTCTAGGTATTTTATTAGTGGGTGTGGAAAAAAGGGTCCTGCCCTCTCAGAGTTTTCTCCTGCTTCTTTTCATATACTCTGTGTAGTTATAAAACAAAATCTCTTACTGAAGAGCTTTGTCCCATATTAACCCCTTTAAAAGTATCTATTTGTGGCCTAGAGACTGCTCAGAGGCTCAGATTACTTACTGCTTTTGCAGAAGACCCAGGTTCAGTTCCCAGCACCCATGTGGCAACTAACAACCAGCTGCAACTTTAGTTCCAGTGAATCCAATGCCCTCTTCAGGCCTCTGTGTGTACTCCATGCACATGGTGAACATACATAGAGGCAGGCAAATACCAAAATTAATCTTTAAAAAAGGAAAAATTAAAATATCCATTTGTTTTCTGTGGCCTGTAGGGAAAAAAAAATCTAAACTTTCTGGCTGTCCTTTCAAGACCCTCCAGTACTCCCCCAGGCTCTTTCCAGGTAACTCTGTTAAGACCCTAGGAGCTGGGCCTGTGCCTGGGTGCTTGCTTCAAGGACAAAGTGTGACAAAGTGGATGAGAAACCACAGGATAAAGTCACGCAATGCCTCAAACACAAGGCAACCCAGGGAACCAGATGTTAAAGATGGGATTTTTTTTTTTTCTGAGACAGGGTTTCTCTGTGTAGCCTTAACTGTCCTGGACTCACTTTGTAGACCAGGTTGGCCTTGAATTCACAGCTATTTGCCTGCCTCTGCCTCCCCAGTAATGAGACTAAAGGTGTGCACGACCATGCCCGGCTAAAGACGGGATTTTTAAGGGACGAATCACTATTTCTTACAGGTATCTCGCTGCGGCAGACCACTTTTCCGCTTCAGAGGAAATATGTTCATCACTCTGGAAGAGGTGAAGGAGGGAGCCTTTGTGCTATAAAAGCAAGGCCTTCCTCACATTCTGTGGCCAGAATCAACTGAAAGAAAAAAGCCTCTTGTGGAGAGCCCCAAAACACATGCAGTGCAGCAGTGAGCAATTCCCAGTAGTACAGAAGACAGCCAGCAGTGAGTGCCATGTAAGTGTGTGCCTCAGAGAAATCAGCAGCTGCCAAAGGCATAGCCAGTAAAAAAAAAAAAAAAAAGCAGCTGTGGTGCTCCTAGGATGCAACCAGGCTCTGCTCAGGCAGCAGCAGCCGCAGAAACCAGAGTTAACCCTATGAAGTACAAGGCGGAGTAGGGCCAAGGTCAGGGTCAGGGGACAGCCAGGGAAGCAGAGCCAGGTGATAGGCAAGAAAACGCATGGGACAGCTCAGCAGAAAACCTGTATGTTTCCTGAGGCAGAGAAATCTTGTAATAATAACTGGTACAGGAAGAAACGCAATTACATGCTGTTGTCATAGGCAGATGACCCCACAGACTCAAGGGCCATATCGCCACATTCTTAAATGGCAACTGTTACTGGTATATTTTAGTGCCTACCTTCCTTCCTTAGTAGTTAGTAGGTGTCTTTAAAGCAGAAGCTACTTTTGTTATATACCACTTTCAAATGAACCACTAATGCCCCTTGCCAATGCCACTTCCTACAAATACTCACAGAGCAAATCTTCACATAGTGAAGTGCAACTGTCTGCCTGGTGAGTAAATAAACTCACCTGTGCCTTCTAGGTCCTAAGCTATAAAATGCTGAGGAGTAGTCTACATGAGACAGGATGTTTCTTTTACAACACGGAAGTACTTACCAAAGCAGTATCTGCATGTAAAATTATGTCCTTAAACAAAACAAGTCAACTTACTAGTAATCATTGCTCCAGTTACAGAAGCCAGAAACCCGATGCTGACAGCAATGACGGAGATCACTCTGCCCTGCCTGTGCCTCTGCAGCATCACAAACATCAGCACGCCTGCAGCACCGTGGACAAACAGAGAGGAGAAGAGAGCCCAGAGGAAGATCCAGTACCACATTTCTGAAAGGGAAGGAACAGTGTTAGTCTGCTGCAGAGGTATAGTGCGGAAGACTCAGGTAGCAAACTGTGAGCAGCCAGGGCTGGGGAGAACCCTGAGGGAGAGAGCGCACATAAAAAGGGCTTACTGCAGTAAGCCACTCAGTGGTTATCATTAAAGCTAGTTAAGGCTTGATGGGAAGAATTCCGCCCATGCTCCCAGAAGGGGAAGGCTATCCTGTCATTTCCTCTCCATATCCCATTTCGAAAGCAATCCATCAGCTTGTCTCTGTCACTGTGATAGTCTTGCCCAGGCCTTCCCTGTCCTTTATGCTTTCTTCAACGTGTTCCCAATGGATTGTTCAGTGTTGTCTTAACACACCACAGGGACAGAGTACACCTCACATTCTGTCTTTCCAGCCTTCATTTCCTTTCTTCCAGGCTTCTGATGCCTCCTGCACTACCTGCACACTTCCCATAGACAGTGATGCTCTGTACTTGTGTATCTCCATCTCCCTGGCCACATGCAAGAGGCACATCCAACAGAGACAGCAACTGCCTGGAGCATTCCCTTTTCCCTGGGAATTTTTATTGGAGCACACTGAATCTCTTCCGCTTTTTGGAAACTGAAGCTAAACCTATTTCCTCATTGTACATGCAAGCCACAGTTCAGAAAGCAAGAAAATAGATCCACCAATAACAAGAAGCCACCTCAGTGACTGAGGCCTGTCACTTTACTATCCTTACACAATGTGCCAGTTTCTCTGTAATTAAGCACCTGTTTAATGTGGAAAGCTGACTTCCATGTCCTGCCGCCCCTGAGAGGGTCCTCTTTGGTATACACACACTCTATGAGGAAGGGTCTCCTCTGCTGCATGTGCTACTTGTACTGTCTGCCATTGCAAGGGACACACATTTTAAAGTAAGCACTGTTTATCCAAACATCATGGTAGAAATTTTCATCAGTGTAATTACCATGAAAAACAGTATGGCAGTTCCTCAAAAAAAATCTAAGAACAGAATTACTATATGATCCAATGCCATTTCTCACTGTATATTTGTGCTAGTTAGGTTTTATTATCAACTTGGCAAAACTCAGCGTCCCTGGGAAAAAGGAGCCTCAACTGAAGAACTGCCCAGATCACACTGGTTTGTCACCCTGTTTGTGAGGGAGTGTCTTGATGGATGATTGTTTTGAGTAAACACAGTTCACTGTGGGTGGCACTGTCCTAGACTATATAAGAAATCTAGCTGTGGACTAGATAGATAGCCTAGCAGTTAAGAGCCAAGTTCACTTCCCAGCATGGTACTTCACAAATGCCTTTGATGCCAGTTCAGGGGACCCAATGTCCCTTTCTGGCATCTATGGGTGCCCAGTACACATACATACACGCAGGCAAATACTCAAATGCACAGAAGAAAAATAAATAAAATTTAAGAAAGCTAGCTGGCCAGTTAGCATGCCACAGTGAATGATGAAAACCTTCTAAGGCCCCCAAGCCTATATGAAGAGCTATAGGCAATTAATGAGTACTGAAAGAGAGAAAAGTTGTTCTTCAGGGATCACCCTCTTAGTTGGTTATCCAACACCAAATGGTCAGCCCTAAAAACATATACAAACAAACAAAAGCAAGTAGGCTCAGCAGGTTCTATTTATATATTGTATACATGTAACAAAAATAACTATAGAAAAAGAGGACAGTGTTTTGGTAATTAGGAAGAAGGAAGGGGAGAGGAGGAGGAGGGAGGGAGGAAGAAAGCTAGCTAGCTGAGAATAAGCACAGGCCAGAGAACAAGCCAGCAGACAGTGTCCCCGCCTTTGTTTCCCTCAACAACAGATTGTAATCTCAAAGTGCAAGACAAACTCTTTGCTCCCCTAAAGTGTTTTTGGTCATGGTTGTTATCATAGCAATACAATGAAACAGGAACAGAAATTAATTACAAAGAAAGTAGGGTGATATTGGGCACGTGGACTATGCTACCAGAGAAGCCAGCATGGAGCTGGAGTCAGGTCATGACTATCCAAACCCTGAAAATCTTTTTCTGGAGACTGGCAAGAATAAGGATCAATCCCTCCCTGTTCTGAGCCTGCATGCCTGGCGCATGACCACTACCCCAGCAATTCTCTAGGGACACACATAGCCCAGCACCTGGAATTCTTCTCCATGTAAAATAAAGGATCCCCAGCATCTCAGCCCCAGCCAGTGATATGCGCCCACCCTGGAAATCCCTTCCCACTCCTCTTGTTCACCCCAAATAAACATACACAAGCTGTTTCACTGAGCATCATCTGAGAGCCACTGTTTCACTGGGAGAGCTAAAAGAACTGTAACACCAAAATCTTTGGAGAAGGCCTTCTCCCTGTGGCACCATTGGCCAGCCAGGGATCCTGCAAACCCCACCCATTCTGGATCCTTCCTAGCCAGGTGTGCAGCAGTGTCTACACTGCAAGAAAGGAAGCAGAGCACAGAACCACAAGGTGAATAATTTTTTTGTGTGTGTGTGGCGGGGGGATGACTGTTTCACTAGAGAGTTTAGAACTTCAGGCTGGAAAAGTTGTTGAATGTTGGAAGCAGAGCTTAATGGCTTTTAGTGGAAGATAATGTGGAGAGAAATGTAACCAGGAGAGGCCTAGATTATGAGGAAGAGGAGAAATGGGTACAGGCTATTCATGTGATATTTGAAAAAGATTGTGGCTCTATTCTGCTCATGTCCTGAGAACTTCTATGAGGCCAGAATAAAGAGTAATGGACTAATTTATTAAGCAAAGGAAATTTTAAGACAGCATAGCACCGAGTTTGTGGTAGAGTTATTACTGATTACGCTGATGCAGGCCGACAATGAAGAAAAACAACAAGTAGAGCAGAAAGAAAAGACTGCAGCTTGGAGAGGAAGAGAGTAGGAGGAAGCATAAGACTGCTGTAAAGTCATTTGCTGAAAAACAGACTGTGACTGTTAGAGAGATGAACATCACTAAACAACACTGTGTGCTCTGCACTGGAATAAAGGGCACGCTACTCTGAGGGCAAGGCCTCACCTGCTTAAGCATATAACTTGTGACAGGAGAAAGCCTAAGGGGTTTTCTGTTCCCAGAAAACAAATATTTGGCCAAGTTTTCCCACAGCTTCAGCATACAGAAGCTTCTGCCATTGAGGTTCAAAGAAAAGGCCAGGGTCCGTTCTGAAAGCTGAACTAGGCAGTGTCATGTACATGGTCTGGATTTTGAGGCATGAAAGATGTAAGGTGAAGGAGTTCTTCCTCCACAGACCGGAAGCAGAGATAGAAAGTGAAGGAGAGATAAACATGTTTTTGTGTTGAGCCCAAGTGTGGGATGGAGAACAGACTGGTGAGAGAGCAGGATGTTTTTCCACTTAGAAGTCGAACCACTTCGTGGGGGAGCTTGGATGTTGCCAGCTGAAAACATCCTAGAAGAGACTCTGAGAGGAGATTTATATATGAGCCCCAAACAGGAGACTTAAGAGAGAGGACTTGGGATTGTTTTAGCTGTTCATCAAGACTTCAAGAGACGCTCCTAGAGAGAACTGCTCTAGGGAAGGCTTCAAGGCTTTGGGCTCTGGCCTCAGCTCTGGGCCTCGGCTGCTGTTCCAGGATCCAGCAGCAACCTTGGTTGAATTGTGGATTTGCTGAGGTCCAGCTGACTAATCAGGAGGATCATTCTGTAGAACTGATATACTTAAGGTTTCATTATGGTGTTCTTTAATATCCTTTTCCTATTGTTTGGTTAGTCAGCTTGTAAGTGAGGTACACTCTGTTAGTGAGTTCATAATAAAGTATAATTATTAAGAAAACTGAGCCTACAGAGCTGCTGTATTTGTTAGCATCCTCTAGAGGAGCAAAACTGACAGACTGGATCTAGACATACATTCAAAGGGGATTTATTATGTGTGGGTAGGTAGTGCAGCTATAGCTGTCTCCTGACAGAAAAGCCAAGAATCCTGTAGTTGTTCAGTCCACAAGGTCGGATGGGTATCTCAGCAGTCCCAGTCTGGTGCTCATATTTCAGGGACAAAAAGCAAAAGCTCCCTTCTTTGATGTCATCTTATGTGGGCAGCCACCAGAAGGTGTGGGCCAGATTTAGAGTTAAGTCTTCCAAACTTAAATGATTCAGATTTAGCGTGGATCTTCCATATCAAGTGATCCAATCAAGAAAAATATTTCACAGGTATTCCCAGCTGACTGGTTTGTTACTTAAGACACAGTCAAGTTGACAAACAAGATTTCTCATCTCAGCTCCTGAGGCCAGGCAACATGTGTTAGTGACAGAGCCTCTGAGAGGCCACTGTGTAAAGCTGTGAACTTCCGCAAACCTGTAGTAGAGATCCAGAGATGCTGGAGATGCCAGAGCCATGAGATATGTGCCAAGGAGATCTGCATGCAGCAGGTGAAACCATCCCAAAAGAGAGATGCGTGTTGCAGGCAGCAACACTGGAGGGGCGGAGCCATCTAAACCCTTTGAAGCCTCTGCCATGAAACACCTCCAGTGGTCAAGTACACAGGAAATGGTGGCTACAAAGAATGAGAGGGGTAGAGCCTATGGATCTAATAAATTCAGGGTTTCAGGGTTTGTTTGGAATATTCTTTTATATTTGTCATAATTACTCATTCATTTTAAAACAGGCTTGCCCACCCTCCTTTCTGCCCTTCTTCCTAGACTTTGAGTTTTATAAGATGTCGAGGGTCTAGAGATTTGTGGTAAAACAAAATGAATTTATCAAATCATACCCATAAATTAGTGAATTTTATGCTGTCTGAGGTGGTTTAACATATATTTGGTACTTGTTTCTGGCTCCTAGCACAGGGCCCCTAAAACTGTTGGGGTTTTTAGGGTAGCCTGAGGAAATATGTTCTAAGGAAACAATTTAGGCTTGACCTTATACAGCCTCAGATGTTACTGGTCACAAGAAGGTTCCTGGTAGATTTTCTAACCATCTGCTTACTTCCAGAAACAAGAGGTCTGGAGGTTAAGACCCATTTAAAACAAACAGAAAACTCAACTACTAACTAGGTCTGACCAACTTCTAAGTCACTGAACATGTGGAGGCAGTGGATGAGGTGATCAGAGGGCAGGACAGTTCTCCCCTGCATACCCTTTGCTTCCTGCTGTGCTGGCTGGGAAGTAAGTTCCCTGGTCAGAAGCAATTCTGTATGGAATACCATGACAATGAATATGGCATTCTGTAAGACCACACATGGTAGCCTAGGAAAAAGCATTATGTGCAGGAAAGAAAAATTCAAAGCCAGAATAAGTATCTACTTCAGTAGGGACAAAGCCTTGGCCTTCCCGCAGCGGAAGCAGCCCAACGTCGTTAACTGCCATCAGGTCGCTGGCTGGCCACCACAGGGAACGGTGCCATATCTGGGGCCGTTGGTCTCTGCTGTTGGCCAACCTGACATGCTGCAGCCAGGCCAACCTTGGTGAGTGGCAGTCCATGTTGTCTATCCCAAGTTTAGCCCCTTTCTCTGCCATCACATGGCCCACTGGGCAATGACAGGATGACTGGGGAAAGGCTGAATGTGCTCAGATTGGGACATCTTATCTACTTGAGTACTGAACTTCTCAGATGCAGTCACCTTCTGCTAAGCATTTACATAGGACATAAGTATCTTCTCGTCCTTCATCTACTTGGAGAGATCTTTCCATATACTTCTTTCTTCCCCAGATGCCTTTCTTACCATTTTTCCAATCTTGCTCTTTCCAAGTCCCCGACCATAAAAGCAATCCATTGTCTACAGCCCATGAATTAGTGGACAACTGCACATCTGGCTATTTTCTCCTCCCAAACAAAATGTATGAGCATGCATACTGCCAAAAGTTATGCCCACTGTGAAGATTTCCCTTTGCCGGCGTCTTTCAGGGTTGGCCTTAGAGAAGGGTTGTTATAATGCTGCAGCTGTCCACTTCTAGGTGATTCCTAACCATCGGAACACACAGAACTATCAATAAAGCAGGCCCTAGTCTCCTGTTCCTCAGTCAGTTGATCCTAGAGCACACCCATGAGGCTATAGGTGCATACTTGGGGACAAACAGTATGGTTAGGAGCAGAAACCATAGGCATTTGGGCAACTTCTTCATGAAATGTGCTGCTCCTTTAGGACCTGCTTCGGCCCAGTCACATATATGCCACTTCCATTTGACAATAGATCACTGCTGTGCACATCCTACTTTGTAAATTAGTGAGTCAGGTAACACCTAGCTCAAGTAGCAAGGTGACTTGGTGGCCCACTGTCAAATGTTCAGTTTCCTTTAAGGCTCAATAACAAGAGCTGTCTCTCAAAGGGAGAACAGCTGTCTGCAGATGATAGTAGAGCCTTACTCTAAAATCCCGAAGGTCTCTTCTCACCCATAAAAGCCTGCTATTATATGCAGTACTGTGGAACTGAAAGCACTACATCTCATTTGATTACACTGCACATTTTAGGCAAATGCAAGCCCAGCATGTCATGACGTCCTCTTGTGGTCTTGGCTTACACTGCATGGTTCCAGGGATTGACGTGACCGGAGTCATGAAGAAAGCAAATAACAAACACATGGACACAGAAAAACAGAGATTGCGTAGACTAGTCTCTGATCAAGAGGCAATAGTACCCCAAAAGCTCAGCACGTTTATTAATACAGTTGAACAGGAGGCAGTATTACTGCTACAGATAAACAAGGAGGCAGGGTTAATTGCATACAGACAAACAAGGAGGTAGGTTGTTGCATACAGATAAACAAGGAAGCAAGTTTAGCTAATCTGGGCAGGAACCATCTTCAGGATGCAAATATCAGGGGGCAGGAAAGCTAAGGTAAACATTTTTTGCACACAGGATCAACATTCATACTTGGACCAGAAGAAGTCTTTGCTAACTCTGAGCCTCACCTGAGGGAAAGAATGCCCGTTCCCAAAGGGCCTGAGTGAGGCTTTGGTCCTTGACTTGGGCAGCTCATGTCAACACACACCCACTCAAGACTTCAAACACTCAGCTTCCTCTGCTCACCATAGTTTTACACTTTGCTTTACAATTGATCCAACCAACCTCCATGTTTTGGGTCTGATATCAACTTCTCAAACAGAGGCTAGGATCATTAAGATCATGGAGCTTGTTTAAAACCAAAGCAAGGCTGCATGGCATTCTATAAAGCCCACAGATCCACCGACGGTAGGACCAGGCTTAAATGCATTGCAAAATAGGTAGCAAAGCCTGTCCAGAATGTTCAACAATTTCCAAATATCCAACAACTGGCTGACAGGCAGTATCCATAATACTAAGATGGCCTAATCCCCTTCTTGAGCTTAACCAACTCTGGACTTGATGTGTGAGCACTGACCTAGACCACTATGTTGTATCAGAGGCAGCTTACCATAATGTCTGCTATCTCAGAGAGAACAAAGTGTAGCTACAAAGCACTACATTGGAAGAACTGGGAAAATTGGATGGTTCATGCTACACAGCTAATGTGAACATGCAGAGTTGCCACCCCCACCCCAACCAGCCCATCTCCCAGCAAGCTTCTCCAGCTAAGCAATAAAGGAAGGAGACCACATCAGGTGACACTGCTTAGTGCTAAACAAAATATAAAACAAACAACTAAAAACTACAATGCACAAAGTAAACACTTCAAAGGCCTCATGCAAATAATCACCATAGCTCACTGGAAGAGACATGTCTTCTCCCACAATACAACACAGTTTTCTTGGTCATTTGCTACAGGTAGGGCTATCTGTAATCTTCCTCTTAAACCAATTTCATCTGGATCAGTGCAGGGTGTTTGCTTACTCTTTGGTGAAATCTGAGAGAATTATAATTTATTCCTGTTTCAAAACAATACTAGAAATAGCTCTGTTCCCATCTGTAACAGCCATCAGCCCTGGTTACCAAGTCACTCATTATCTTCAATGCTTTTGTTCTCAATTTGAACAAACATGGTTTATGATTAATCTCTTGAGACATCTAGAAAATATCAAAGAAAATCAAGATGTTGGATGACCCTGCTTGTAGAAACCAATCAAAGACTTGGTATCAAGAGACTTAAGATAGACCACAGGTGACAGTATTTAGAGCCATCACTACTGAACACAGTTCAAAGCACTTTGGAACATTTGTATTGAACATAGTTTTTAAAAAATGGGCTTTATTATATTTCTTAATTCATCAAAGGAGACAAAATACTCTATTAAGTTAATGGCTACTTCCAAAAATTACCTAAAGCACAACTTATTCCCTGGAGGTAAGACCTAATCAATTATGCTCCTACCAAACCCCTCCAGTAGTCATAATGTGCAACACAGATGGAAACCACTCCAGTAGGCGACCATGACATAAGAAATGTTTATTTAAATATGCTAGTACAAGAATAAGACCTATAGTTAGATGCGCATTAAATATTTTGCCCTTAAAAATTGAACAATAGGACTGGAGCAACAGCTCAGCTGTTAAGAATGCTTGCTATGCAAGCACGAAGACCTGAGTTCAGATCCCAGCACAGAACAAGCTGGGTTTGTGGCACATGCCTATAACTCTAACTCTAGGTCAGAGAAGAGCAGAGACAGGAAAATGGCCATATCTTACTGGTCTCCAGATTAGCTGAGAAAATATAAGCCCCCAGGTCAGGGAGAAACTCTGCTCTTAAAAAAACAGTGATAGAGAAGGGTACTGATGTCATCATATGGCCCCAGTGCATGAGTAGGCATGTATTCCCTCAACACACACATATGTGGTGTGGATATACTCACACATGGAGAGAGAGGGAGAGAGAGAGGGAGGGAAGGAGGGAGGGGGAGGGAGGGAGGGAGGGAGGGAGAGAGAGTGATCGAGATACTCTGAGCCTCAAATGAAAAATCTGACAGCTATAAAAAACTAAATTTGGGGACTGTTCATAATTTTCTACTTTATATATATATATATATATAGTTTGTGTAATATTTTAAGATAATCTGTGTTAAAATAAATTGATTGCAAGTTTTTTTCATTCCAGAGAATCCAAACATGTAGAAATTGTTCCCACTACATTGCTAACAGCAGAAACTTCTGATCTTATAATGCATTGATTACACTACGGAATAAGATACATTCATTATTTGCTAAGGCCCCTAGATTCAGGCCAATAATATAATGCATTGATTACACTATGGAATAAGATACATTCATTATTTGCTAAGGCCCCTAGATTCAGGCCAAAAAGTAAATACAGCCTACGAGCCATATCTGCTCCAGACTGTCTCTAAACAATCTATGGATAAAAATGACTGTACATTTAAAGATTTTTAAAATACAAGGAACAAAATCTCATAAAGTCTATGAGCATGTATGTTCAGACCACCCATGGGTCCTATCATGCTACAATGGCAGACTGAGTAGACACAGATATAATGGTTCATCAAGCCAAATACGTTTAGTGAGTTCACTACTAACAGAATGTAAGGATTTTTGTTTTCAAGGAGTGGTTCTCAGCCTGCCGATTTACTCTTTGGGGGTGGAACAACCCTTTCACAGAGGTCACATGAAAACACAGATATTTACATTACGATTTACAACAGTAGTAGTATTACAGTTATGTGGTAACAAAAATAAATTTTATGGTTGGGAGTCACCACAACATGAGGAACTGTATTAAAGGGTTGCAGCATTAAGAAGGTTGAGAACCACTGCTGTAGAGGACAACTTAGTTTTGTTGTTGTCATTTGGTGCTGGGGACTAAGCCTAGGGTCTCGTGCCTTGCACATGTCAATCACACACTGGGCACTGAGATTTTTCTAATGTTTCCCAGGTGATTTTCACACACAGTTGACCACCATTCCTAAGACATGATACTCAAATCACATAGCTGTATCAGATTGTAAAAACCCCCGTTTGACCAAAGCCAAAAACTGTTGGGTGATGTGTGTCCAAAACAGGTAGGGATTGGTATGTTACAGATTCTAAAGACTATGCAGTTTACTGTGAAGGCAGAAGGTGTTGGGGAGTCAACTGAAGAAGTTTTCCTTTTTAAATTGTAGACAATTTCCTATGTTCACTCACTGTCCTGTACTATTCACTTCCACCACCCTCTATCGCCCCCCTTCTCCTGCTGACTGCCCTTCTTCCTAAGTAGCCCTCCTAGCATTCCCGTGTCTTTCTCCCCACCCTACCTCGGTGGGGGTGTGGCCACAGCACCTATGTATTCAGGATTGCAATGGCCCTGCTTGGACCTACGGCAGATTTAAATACAAAAGTCATATAACCAAATGCAACTTTTAAAAACATTACTACTCTGGTAGATACAGGAAATTGAGACTGGAGCAGATGAGCAATTGTGAGATGATGTCAGGAGTCTAAAAATTTTAAGGTCTGGACTTAAATAATACCCTTAGGGTTGAAAATCAAAACTTGAGAAATACTTAGGATGACCACTGGTCTAGACTGGATGAGAGGACAAGAGAGATATCCTATCTGGCCTCCTAGATTTCTAGAAAGGACTAGTGGATAGATAAGACCATGGTTTACACACATGGAAAAGCATATTTGAGCCATCTATAATAATACTATGCAAATGTTAGCAAGAAACAAGGAATAAAGAAATTAAATGCTACACAGAGAAACCCTGTCTCAAAACAACAACAACAACAACAACGAAAGAAAGTAAATGCATGAAAATGTCAAGTAGATAAAGTAGATATGGCCCATACCTTTATATGGCTTTATTAGTTTATGTATTACATTTCCCCTAAATGTAGCATCGATTTTTATCATACTTTAAAATCTATGCTTACTCAAGACAGTAAATGTAAATTAGAATTTAGGATACAGAAAGCTACAAAAATTATCACTCCTCCTTAACAGACACATTACAAAAACTAAAACTTCTCCTTAACTCATGAGGAGGGTATTGGGCAACAAAGTCAAAAGAGCCCTATCCCCATAGATGGGCATCACCTGAATAAGAAGCCAGCTCAGTGTGTACACTGTCAGCTGAGTTTAATGACAGAGCAAGAAACACAGGCAAGTTGTTCTCTCCTGGGTGTGCCCTAAGAAGACTGGATGGTGAGCAGGAGGCCAGAAAACCAGCTGGTGGTATAAATGGTATAGTCCAGATAGGAAGATCTAGGGATCCTTTACATAGAGAAACACTTTCTGGGGAAGGCAGTAAATCTTGTTACCCTCCAGAGACAAATAAAAATATACTGCTGCTCCAGATGAGCGGAGACGCAAAAGACTGTCTAGAAACCAAAGATCCTACTCCAAGCAGGGGTCCATGACTGCTCAAGGCACTAGAAACTCCCACCCAAGACCAAGAATAGACAAAAGCAAAGTTTGGCCATCAAAGTCCACCCAAGACCAAGAATAGACAAAAGCCAAGTTTGGCCATCATTGTTCACAAAGGCAGGAATGCTGGGAAGGTTCTAACCCAAATCCCCAGTATACCAAGCATGACCAAAATTCCCACAATGAGCCTAGCACTGAGTCACAAGCAACAACTCAGCAGTGGGCAAATACATGAGGGGACCCCACAGAAAGCTGGCAGTGGACAACTAACCCAAGACCAGCCCTTCAACACCCAGGTCCCATCTCAAGTGCAAGAAAACAGTAGCAACCTCCAGGGAAAGTGAAGCATGTGGTACAGCAAGGGTAATCATAGCAACAGCCAAACTCAAATCCAGCTCAACCAAACCTCCATCATTGCTGGTCTTTTCCAGGAAGGAGTAAAGATTATGTATCTCACATGCAACAACAACAACAACACCAGATATTAAAAACAGGACAATCCACGGTTGAGAAATACAGCAATCAACAGAACCTGACAAGATGGCGCAGTCGGCAAATCCAGAAGGCAGGGAGTTTTAAGAGCAAGGTATAAACTCTTGGGTTTAAAAGGAAACATGATACTGAACAAAACACATTAGATAGGAAAAACTCAAGAGACTTGAAACAGCTGGGCAAAGAATCTTGTACTTAAAGATATACCAAAGGAAATTATTAAAACTAAAACAGAAGAGAAAAACAATACAGTGGAAAAAGAAGAATACACCCAAGAGTTACAGAGCTCCTTCAAATAACTTATGTAATTGGCATCCTAGAAGAGACAACAGGGAAAAAAGATTGGAAGAGATAGTGCCTGAAATTTTCCAGAAATAAGACAAGTCACAAATCCAAAGCCAGACAAATGGTATTCCCTCCACAGCAAAACAAAACATCTAAAACCAACTACAGAAAAGCATTTACACACATGCAGACAGCAGCATGAACCAACTGCCAAGCAACAGCAAGGTAAAGCCTGAGGCTTCCTAGAGGGAAAAGACACTGCAGAGGAAGCAGATGCTGCCTCCACAAACGCTGAACTGGAAGCCAGTGTCATCCTCAGGAAAATAGAAAGGAGGAAGAGAGGCAGATAACTACACCCAGCAAAAATGTCTTCAAAAGGCCAAGTCATGACTTATCTTTTTCTTCTGCTTTTTCTTTTCTTCCTCTTTTTTTTTTTTTTAAGAAAATTTAGAATCACCTGCCAGCGCTCCTGTGCTAAAAACATTAAAGGAAATTCTTTAGCCAAGAACATCATATTGGACAGAAGTGCCACTGCCATGAAGAAATGAGTGACAAGATTAAAGAAGTACAAGTCTTTTTTTAATCACTCAAGATGAATTCCTGTCTCCACCCACTTGAAACTTCCTTTAACATACAAACCTAGTTATAGCTCTAATAGTTCTCTGATTTTGCTTCTTAACAAAAAAGACTAATTTTTAAAGTCAATTCTGCAGCTGCTTAACATACTGCCTTTTAAAGGTTATAGCAATACTGTTTATTACTCAGACTAAATTACCCTCTTGCTTGCTAATTATATAATTTCAAAAGTAAATTACAATATGTAGCATTGAACAGAAAAAAGAAATCTTTAGAAAAACAGGTTTTTCATTTACAATAATCACAGTTTCACTCATATAAAATGATACAAGTTATTTAAATTACCTTAAAACTGCTCTATATTAAAGCCACAGCAGTCTCTATATATTGAGTACTCATTCAGAAAAGTATATGGAACAAATTAAAAAATTTTTTGAACCTGTTGCCAGGACCCCATGGTTGTGCATGCCTTTAATCCCAGCCCTGGAGGAGGCAGACAGGCGGATCACTGTGAGTTCAAGGCCAGCCTGGTCTATAAAGTGAGTCTAGGACAGCCAGGGCTACACAGGGAAATTCTGTCTTGAAAAATAAACAAAACAAAACCAAAAAAAAAAAAATCTTAACCTGATATGAAGATAGAATAGATAATCTATAAAATAATTTAATGCCATTACTTATATGCCTTCAAGCTACTTAACTTAGATATGTGATGCTTTAAAAAAAAAAGTAGTAACACTAACACATGATTTGTAAAAGTCAGACACTGACCTAAAAGCAATCTTAACAATGGCTGAGATTTTTCAGTCTCATCATATATGGTTCCTTATATTAAAAACTATGAAGAAAATTTTTTTATCAACAGCATAATTTCTGATGAAACTCCACACATAACATGTCCGTCAAATTAAATGTAAGCCCACATACTGAATGGCAGATCAAGAGCGAAGCCCACAAGGAGAAAAACTCAGCATGGAGTTCACTGTACGTCTGGTTTGCCACTGAGACACAGCAGTCACCGGCAGGCAGCTATGTCACGTCAGGATGAAAACAAGGGTCATTTCAGAACTAGAAGAAAGCTGGAGATATTGAACTCAGGTTTCAATCCAAGGCACGTGGAAACTTCAGTCCCAAGAGCTATGAGGCAGTCATCAGACAGCAAAACTGTTTCCTGCTTCTAACTATATCCTACAAGTGAGCACACTAAGAGGCTTAAGGACTGTTTAAAAAATGATACAATTCAAAAAGTAATGAGACACTTATATACAAATGAAAATTTATTTTCTAGACTCCTAATAAAACTTTCTGGAGCTAGAGAGATGGCTCACACTGACCACTCTTCCAGAGGAACCAGGTTCAATTCCCAGCACCCACTAGGCAGCTCACAATGTCTGTAGCTCCAAGATCTGACACCCTCACACAGACACACATGCAGGCAAAACACCAATGCACATAATTTTTTAAATTGTTTTTGAATTTTCCTTAATTCTTCAAAATTTCTAAATCAGTTTTATCCTAATATCAAAATGTATAATCATTATATCACCACCACCACCATCATCATCATCCTGTTTTGTTTTGTCAGACAGGGTCTCTCTACATAACCCTGGATGTCCTGAATTCACTATGTAGATGAAGCTGGCTTTGAACTCACAGACATCAGCCTGCTTCTGCTGGGATTAAAGGCATGGTGGTACATACCTAGATCAATATCAAAATTGACACTAGTGCTATGGGTAAAGAAAGCAAGATTGGACAGTACAAGCTTGTCTAAAGTAAGATAGCTTGTGGCTCAGGGGTTACAAGCACCTGTTGCTCTTGCTGAGGACTTGGGTTTGCTTCCCAGCACCCACCCACATGATTCACAACCATATGTCACCCTAGTTCCTGGGGCTACAGTGGTCTCTCCTAACCTCCGCACAGACACTAGGCACACACGTAACACACATACATGTATGCAGGCAAAACTCTCATACACATAAAAACAAGCAGATCTAAAGAAAAAAAGAAAAACAATAAAGCAAGACAGCTGGCTAGAAGCAGCCAAGGACAAAAGCCAATTTCTTGACACAAATTATTTTGCTTCTTTTGACTCCACATTGTGACATAAATCTAAAAGAACCACAGTTAGCTTGGTGTCAGGGAGACTCCAGTAACTTAAATTTTATGTATTTATAGATACTCTATTTAATTCTTCTATATACTTTGGATTTAATAAAACTACATGACTTAAAATTTTAATATATACTACATTAATAAGAATCATTCTTTATGGCTACTATTATATAAGAAAATATTTCAATATAAATTGTGATAGTATCCTCTAATATTAAAAGGCAATCAATTTGGAGAGTTATCGCTTTCCTTTGGAAGTGAATTGTTCATATGACACTGTCTGCTATAATCGTATATATGCCACATTAACTTCCATCATCCTCAAAATTCTGAGTAGTTTTAAAGCACACATTCCCATTAGCTGAGCACACAATAACAGAATCACCTGAAAGCTGTTTAAAATCCTTGAAGACCCATACTTTATACATAGGACTAAGTCCTCACAACTGTACAACCAGCCCCAGTGGTTCCCATGGGCAACAGATTTACAACGATGTCAGCTTGAAATTGTACACAGCAGAAGGATGAGAGAATATGAGGATGGAAACCTAGTTTCCTATTACTGATTGAAAACAAACAACAAAAACAAAACAAAAATATCTTTGCTCAACACACACACATCCAAGGGCATCATTCCTGTTAGTACAGTATGCCTAGAACATTCCATAAGCAGCTGTCCTTTCCTTGGTTTCTATCATAACATATACAAGTTCATTCTTCACTCTTTGGTTTTCTTCAAAATCCTATTTCTGGTCCCTCCCAAAGTCAACAAGTCATGAAGAAGTGCTTCTGAGAGTTTTCAGTCCTCCAAGATCATTGTATCTGTTTATCAGCACATACCACAATGGCCAGCCTGGGGCTCGCAGTCCAGAGTCCTGGATCAGCTCCTGAGGAGGTGTCACACTGCGACTCTGTATGACTTTACATGTCAAGCAGCTTTCCATCATGCCACCTTCTGTTTCTCTGAGCCTGCATGCATGCCCTTGCCCTCTGTGCTGACACCATTCCTTCCTCTGAAGGCTTCTTTTCCTTTCCCCACACTCTTAAGTGTTCAAGCTAGCTTCTAGGAGACCTTCAGCTGTCCAGCCAATCCTGGTTGCTTTTCACTTCCATAATAGACAGGGCTGGGCTGTGTGACCAACAGAATACAGCATGACTACACAATAACACATCTAAGTTTGGTTACATGGACTCTGTGGGTTCTGTTTTAGTCCAACTCCGCCCATCTTTCTGAGGGGAAAACAACCGTGAACAGTCCCATGGAAGCCCTCCTGCCACCTGCTACATTAACGTGCTTGTGGAAACTCTCTCTCTGGTCAATGGGCAGTCTGCAGAGCACACAGGGCCAGCTGACAGGTAGAATGGAGCAGTTTAAACCAGCATTATTCCTGAACAGCTGAACCTGTGAGATGCTCCTTGTTCTGAGCTATGAAATTTGAGAGTAACTGTAATTCAGCATTAGCAAGTAGTTCAAATTTGTAAGCTAATATTCACTGCAAAAGAGGCCTATAAGGGTTGTGGGTGGTGGCGCAGGCCTTTAATCTCAGCACTCCGGAGGCAGAGGCAGGCGGATCTCCGGAGGCAGAGGCAGGTGGATCACTGTGAGTTCAAGGCCAGTCTGGTCTACAAAGCAAGCCCAGAACAGCCAAGGTTTCACAGAGAAACCCTGTCTCGAAAAACAAAAACAAACAAACAAACAAGAGGCCTGTAAGGGTGGTCACCGAGTGCTATATACCTCTATGTCTACAGCAGCTCCAGGCCCAGGGAGTTACTCAGTGTTTGCTGGACAGTAATGATTCTTCAAGTCCTGATCTGCATGCTCTCTAAGCAAGGGCAAGCACACTCCATGACTGTGTCCTCACTTTAAAGATGGAGTTATTGTGCCTACCACATGGAATATTGTAAGAATCAACGAAAACCACATAAAATGTTCTTAGAGCCATGTCCTGCTCACTAAAAAGATTTGGGTAATGTTATATCCTACAAATAAAGTTTCTAACATGGACATGTCCCTATCCTTAGAACTAAAATGCTAAGCACACGTTGTTTTGATAAAGGATGATATAAGCCACAGCAAATTATGAAAAAATAAGAACAATCAATGCACTCTCAAGCACATGGGACAGAACGTCAAAGGAGGGGCAAGAACAGAGTATGTCAGTAAGCTGAAATGTCTCCACAGTCCCCACTCAGAAGGTGCACTCCATCTTCTTTAAGTCCTATAGGAAGTACATATGTGCTCCTAGGTTACTTCTACAGTTTATATTATAGCACAAGCATTTAGACTCAGATAAAATCTAGCTTTTCCAACTTCCATAAAGTTTAGAGGAAAGTTTCTTTAAGTTGAGTCTACTTAGTTCAAGGTCACCAAATGAAATTGATAGCCTAATGAGACCTCTTAAATGTGTTGCTGTCACCATTGTGTAGTCTATGACTAAATGTTATTGCTTAAATACTAGGTCATTAAAACACATAATTAGCATATCATACCTTATATAATCATACACAGTAAGATAATAAATCATATAGTCACTGATTACAGGAGTACACATGTGAAATGTACTCTTTAGTTCTGGCACACTAGGGGGTTGAGTAGCCATGTTTAGGATTTTTCCTCTTGTAGCTACATAAGGTCATGTAGCTACGCATGGTTTGCCTCTCACACCTGATCATTTTTATTCTGGCTTCTTTCCCTGGACACAATTTCCATTCCCTTTTGGTCTGGAGTTCCTAAAATAGTTATTAGAGGCACAACACCTCTGACCTGTCTTCATAATTATCTCTTTAGTCACTGGCTTGGTGACTAAAGAAAGCAAAGTTAAAAGAAATTTTATTGTATAGTTTATTATTAAAGAGTCAAAAAGCATAACCTACATAATCTTTAAATGAATCTTCAATACACCAGAGCAGGGGCTAATGTACAACTCCAGATGGAGTGGAAATGAAGCGAGAGCCTCATGAGAGTAAGCTGACTTTGAAAGCTTACAGTGCCTTCTGCCAAACACACAGGTGGGCCTTCTAGAATGATGCATGCTACAAAACACAGCCCTGCCTGCCCTCACTGATCTGTGCTATACCACAAGAGTAAGAAATGTCAGTCACGGGTTTCAAAAATAGTCAACTATGGGATCTGGCACAAATACCAAAAAGCATCTGGTATTAGAGCTGCAGCTCCTGACCACATAACACCAGTGGTTTCTGAGACCTCTCTCTACGTATGCCTGCCTTAGCAAAGGGCACAACCTAGCAGTGAACACAGCCACACCAAGGCAGGCGCACCTACCTGAAAACAACAGTGGAGGCACTGACTGCACCATCATGTATGAACTGCTTCTCCCTTTTTGGCTGACAGCAAAACAGTTTATCAACTATAAAACTATAAAAAACAGAAACTATAATAGTATGTGCATGAATATTCTAAAAGTAAATAAAGATAGACAGGGAAATAGAGACCCCATATTATCAGTGGTTCAACTTACAAATTTTCAACTTTACCATATTGTAAGCCTATGTCCACACAACCACTCTGTTGTGCACTGTGTGCATGATAAATGAGGTACTGTGTTAGATGACTTCTGGTCAACCAGGGGTCAATGTGGCTTATTTAAGATAGGTCAGGCTAAGTGCTCATTTTTGTAATACAGCTATATTAAATACATTTTTAACTCATAATTTAAAAAATTTACAGTGGACTTATCAGATCATAACTATATCATAATTTGAGGAACAGCTATACATAAATATACATGCACACACAAAATGAATGGTATATAAGTATGTGTGTATATGTGTACGTATGTACATATATGTATATATATATTTGTGTATGTATGTATGTATATTGACAGAAGGCACTGTAAGCTTTTATCTTTCATTAAATATTGGACCGCAGACTCTCAACACTTAGTACCCATAAAATGAAGGAGGGGTATACTTGCCCCCACAATTTCTGCTGTGAAAGAGAAAGTGGACAAACCTAAGACAGCACCTACTTTTCTTCCAGGGCCCAACATCTCTTTCCCAGCACTCACCCCGCTATGCTTGGCCAGCAGTTTGAGGACCTGCCTTTCCTGAAGGAAAAATTCTTCTCTAAATCCTTAGTAACCAAATTTGGATCAGAATACAAATTGGGAGCCAAATTAGTTAAGGAAAACAAAATAAAACAAAAAGATACAGCTAGTAATTTGCAATTTAAAAATAAAAACCATCAAATTACAAAGCTGAAAAGGTAGACATAGTATGGCCTTCCACTTCAGACTGAGGGGTAGAATTTAGAACACATTCATAGAAAAAGATACTTGTGAATGAAGAAAGGAAGCCATTCATCTCCCTAGTAGGCTGAAAAAAAGCCTATAACCTATTCAGGGTTAATTCCGGGTTACAGGAATCCTAAAAATTAATCCCAGAGAAAGGGGTAGACACACAGCGACTGTGGACAGTGGTCATCTTGTCACAAACACAGGATGTGAGAATGGCTTACTCTCTGAGAACCCTCATGAGTGTCTCCAGAACAGAAACACTGAACAGCTGGCCAAACCTGAGAGGATTTCTAAAATGGGGAATGCAATAAATATGGGTCGGTAACTTTTAAAAAACAACAGCCACTCAAAATGTTAGAAAGCATTGTTTTGTTTTGTTTTAACACTTTCTTACATTTTCCCAGCATCCTTTATTTAGTGGAAAAATTAGTCAACCATCTTTAGGATCTCAGTCTTGTGGCTTTGGCTACCAGCATCACCAACCATCTAAAAGTAGTAAATGGAAAATTCTAGGAACAAACAACTCACACTTTTTAAATGACATCTTATGCTGTTCTGCTCTTTCTCACTCAAAGCGAGAATCATCTCTGTTGAGGACATACAGATTCATCTCTCTTATCAGACTGGCGGTTAGCTACCAGACAGGCTGTCTTAGTAGCGCAACACTCATGCTCAAATAGCCTACTGTTTTGCTTACTAGCACCAGAGTGCAGAAGTAGTGATACAGGAGATTTTATTACAGTGTGTAGTTAATTTTCTTCTGGCTTTTTTGTGTTAATGTTAAGCATCTTACTGCATCTACCACAAATTAATCCATACTATAAGTATGTATGCTCAGGACTAGATACTATCTGTGTAGTATCAGGCAGCCATGGTGTGTGCTTGCCTATGTGTGTGTGTGCGCGCATGTATGCGATGTCCTGGAATGTATGGGGCCCAGCTACTGGAGACACATATCCTCAGGCTGGGACAAATTATGTGTCAGGCTAATCTTAAGTATCATTAAGATTTACTACCTCTCAGACCTGCCTGCTTTAACTAAGCAGCTATTTGGGGCAGAAAGGACAGGGGTGGAACTAAGAGTCAGGACAAGCTCCAGCCCAGCCTCTGCCATTAAACAGCTCTCGCCACAGGCTGCTGGGAGTGACAGAGTGTTTCAGAGACTGTAAAACTAAGCAGTTCCTACTCTAGGTTAGGATGCTTCCAGTTCTCAGTTTAAGCTTATTCCTATCAAAGTAGCACATACATAAGACTGCTTTCCCAGGGCCACAGTGTTGCCTCTTGGGTAAAATCCTAAGAAAAGAGTAACATTACACTTCATCGTTTGTACAAAGAACAGAAATGAGAGCTTACTTTCCTTTTATTTGGTATTTAAATTCTCAATACCCAGACTTCTGTAATTCCTTCAAGCTATGATCCAAGATAGCATGATTTTATACTATGCTTCTTTTTATTAATTGTTTCACTCACAAGTTTGTTATGATGCCAAATATGTTTTCTGAGTTAACCGTACTATGTTACGTTCTGGGAAAAATGTAAGGATTTCCTCGTGTGTTAGCTACCAAACAGAAGCTTGCTCTCTGCTTCAATGTCTGTAAAGTGAAGACAGACAATCTCTTAAAAACTGTTGAAATTATCAAATAAAGAACATGGAAGCCAGTACCCAGCACAAAACACAAATGCATTCAATATGTATTTGCTTGTCTTCCAATTTTAAAAGATGGTGTCTACAAAGGTTGCCTAAGCATCCCGGTGCACTTTAATGGTATATTTAGTCCAAGAGACCTAGATGAACTACAACATAGCAGTATGCTTAAATCCTGCACGAGGTATTATTTTGCAATCTCTCATCAATAAACATGGATTCAGCACATACTATGTGCCAGATTACGCTAGGACTTGAGAATTCAGAATGAATAAGCAAGACAGAAGACTTACTCTCCAAACACTCAAGCTAGAAGAGACAAAAATTATAATGCATTTAAAAACAAAAGTAGGTACAAAGAGCAGAAGTAGCAGGATGAAGCAAGAAATTCACCCTGCTGGATGGAGCAAGGGGGATGCAGCTGAATGAGGCATCTGCAGAGGTAAAGGGAAGGCTCTTTACAGGCAGGCTTGCCCTGAAGCCCCATCTGCTCACTGTAACTTGGGCAATTGCTTTATATATAAATCTACTTTGCTGACTTAGAGTAAGGGGACACTCAATACATGGTGGACTTACTGTCTTGTCTTGGGAGATGTGTTTACTTGCTTGATTTGAACAGATCAAGCTGCATGTGGTGCAGCAGACAACACTTCTTGACTAAGCATCAAGGCAGTATGGGATGACTAGAGTCCCCTATATGAGCAGAGCAAAGGGACGGCAGGCTGCAGCTTTCTGTATGCAATTTTTAAGCTCACACTGGAGCTCTCCAGGATTGATATCTGCTATCAGTAACCAAATGGCAGCTCATGGAGCTGAAAAGCCATATTAATGATAAGAATCTTAAATACTTTAAAATATTGTGAAATCTCACCAACAGGTCCACTATTTTCATACTTACTCTAAGATTCCCCAAACTAAATTTCTGTAAAGTACCTCAATGAGCCAAGCTGGTCATTAACATAGGCAATATATATTCTTAATAAGTCTTTTTATTACTACACTTTAACAAACAATTCATACTTTGGAATTATGAACTGTGAATAAACACATACACACATACAAGGTCATAAGTAAAATAAAGGAGTCTAGAAATAATCTTTATGTGGATTTAACTTTTCAGAACTATATTCATGCAACCAAGAAGAGTCTGCTGACTCTGGAGTCTCCTTTAGTTGTGTAGTTTCCATAAATAAGGAATTAAGTACCCTGAAAAATGTCCCGCGTGGTACATAATTCCATTATATTTTCTCCTTTGAACATGTAAATTCTGTATCACGCCAGACTTTACCTATAAGTACTACCTATGAATAGCAAATAGCTATTAATTTGCTATCACACAGATTTTGTAATAGTAATGTTCAATCAGAGTTAAGACATTTTAAGGAACCGGGAGTTTCTGTTTGGGGTTTTTGTTGCTTTTTCAGAAAAGTGGCCATCCCCCCCCCCCCCCCCCCCCACCGTTAACCCTCTCACCTCCCGCCAATATTACTCTTTAGAAGCTATTTTTAAAACTCAGAACTCAAGCATATAAGCACTTGCACATAAGAAAACTGGAAGCTTCTTCACAAAGCAAGCCAACAGATTAGATGAAAATACTGTGTGTACTAATGATCACTCTGACAACCACAAACTGATGCTACAACGTAGCTAAACCCAATCCCCAAACACCTTGATTAATGAAGGGAAATACACAGAATTCTCAAATATCACAGATACTGCAACTTGAGGCCAGAGGGAGACAGTCAGACAAAAGGAAAGAGGAGAGGAGACAGACAACTGTTTGGACTGCTCTAGACCTTGGCCCAGCCCCTGACCCACTATAATCTACTTAGTCATCTCTCTCTACAAAAAAAAAAAGAAAAGAAAAGAAACGAACGGTCGGTCCACCGCGATCAGGCAATGTAAGGGCTGCATTCGATTTGAGATCTGTCAGCAAGAAAAAGGGTTCAACCAGAAAAGAAAGAATAAAAAAGACTGAAACTGCAAGAAGCGGTGTGTGCGGGCGCGAGCACGGGAGGGTGGGGGTAGAGGGGCAATGACAGAAACATCAACTGTGTCCAGTCTGGGCACTGGCGCGACTCGCGCGTGCTCCAGCGGCAGGCACCGGGCCGGAGACGCGGACGCCCCGAACACCCGTGGAGTGCGTCCCCACCGCTCCCTCCGCCGCGCGTATTACCCGTGAGGTTCCTCAGCACCGTGCCATGGGCCCAGAGGCTCAGGACCTGCTGCACCGACAGGTTGATCATCGAGTGGTCGGCGCCCTCCGCCCTCATCGTCCCCGCGGGGCGGCAGCGGGGCGCTCCGGGGGGGCGCCGCTCGGCGGGTGTCGCAGGCAGCGTCCTCCCCGCCGGGGAGACATCGAGGAGCGCGGGCGGGCGAGGCCTGGGCCGCGGGAGGCACCGCAGCTCCCGCTCAGGGCCCGCGTCGCGCCGCGGGGGCCCGCCACGCCACGAGGCCCGGGTCACGACGTGAGGCCCGCGCGCACCGGCAGCCGGCAAGGGCAGGCCGCGGGACGAGGCTCATCGCGGGGACGCGCGACGAGGCAGCGGCGCCCGGCCGCGGCACCTGCCGCTTGCTGCCTGCCGCTCGGCCTTCAGGTCGCCGACACTCGAGGAGCCGCCCCCTCCGCCCGCGACCGCCCCGGGGCGCGCGCATGCGCGTGTCCGCTCCTCTGCCCCGCCTCCCCCGGGTGAGAGGCTGCGCACGCACGCGCGCGCCGCCCTCAGCAGCCTGGAGCTCCGGTGGCTGTTGGCTCCAGGTGTCCGCCCGCAGAGGGGCGGAGGGAGCGCGGCCTACGTCACTGGCGCCACCGCCGGGCCTCGCTGCCGATTGGCTGCTCCGAGGGACCAGCCTCCACGCCCCTCGCCCCCCTGCGGACTGCGCGCCCCCAGAGACTGGGGAGCTTGTGAGCTGGGCGGAGGTGAGAGCATTGCGCGTGGAGCAGGGGAGTCGTTAGGTTTTTGGAGACAGTGCTTCGCGGCTCCAGATCCTTCTCTCTTCCGAGAGGACGTCTGCGAGCAACTTTTTGCAAAGGTGTAAATGCCAGTGTTGGGGTGTTTTTCTTTGCGGGGTTTTCTGTCCAGTGACCTGAATATTTCACTTCCTTTGCTAAAGCCACTGAAACAGAAATAGATCCTCTTTGTCATTTCAACCATCCTTCCTGCTGGCAGTAAGAACTTGAACTCCCGTGGCTGCAGGATCTGAAATCACTTACTGATGCAAGGCCCGGCAAGTGTCCGAATCCTCCTGGCCAAGGTTGGCTCTAGCTCTTCTTCCTGATAGGATTCCTTATTGGAAAAATAAAACTTTGTGTTTTGCAAAAAAAACGTAAGTGCTAATCACCCCACCCCCCTCACCCAACTCTAGTCTTTTTGTCAAAGGCTCTGCTAATAAAGTTAACAGAAGGAATTGAAGAAACTATAGCTAAACCAATCAGGTGTATTTGCCCAGACACTGAAGGGTCGAGTTGTCTAAATATTGTTGCCGGTGGTGAGCACTTTAAAAATGGCAATAATGTATATACAGATTTGTCCTAACAAACTACTCCCTCTCTAGCGGTCAAGTTCAGAATGGAAAGTTACCTAATGGTGCTGTGAAGGGACTTGACATTATTGGGGAGCATGGCCACACTCAGTGAAAGACTTACAGCCAAGACTCAGAGATGCTTTTTAAACTCTCCTGTCACAAGCTTACAAAATGAACCAGAAACCCTGCTTAAGTAGCCAAAGGAGAGATGTTTGCAACAACCACAGAAAATCACACATGCTACTGAAGGTTTGTGGTTGTGCCAACTACACAGCAATCCCTATTGTATCAGCAACAATCATCCTACTACTAGGCTGGGGGGGGGGGGACACACACGGGGGAAACGCTCCCCTAGGTGGAAATAGTTGCAAGATCGGCTAGAGTTCATCAAAGACTGTATAGCAAAAAGTACAGGGCAAACAGGTTAAGTTTGGAGCTCCTTTCCTAAAGCAATCCATGGAATATTCCAGAAGCTTGGTGCCGGTAGACTGGCTGAATGCTTTATTGGATGTCCTTTGGCTCAAGGCTGACAGAGCAACAAGGGGGAGTGGACACCTGCCAAATGGTCAAATCAAGCCATTCCCAACATCTTTGTTAGTAGATGAATATTGGAAAGAAAGCCCACCATAAAACATTACCGTTGCCAGGTGTGATGGTGCACACCTTTAATCCCAGCACTCAGGGAGGCAGAGGCAGGTGGATCACTGTGAGTTTGAGTCCAGCCTGGTTACCCTTAACACTAGTAGTGTTCTTAATGTGTTCTGACAGTGTTTTGACAATACCTAACACCTGCCTGTCATCGGCCTCACTTGCACGACCCCTTCCTCACAAGAGTCTTTCCTCTAGCAACTGTTTACTGCTTATGTAACCTCAGGGAGGTTATGTAAGTCCTCTCACTCTGTTGTAAGTTCTTGTAATTCTCTTGTGAGTCCCCCTGCTTCCGTCCACGGAGCAATGTTCCCAGCTGAAGGAAGTACCTACATAGCATTCGAGTCCGAGTCTATGCTTGTTTCTGAGGATGTCTATCACCGTGACTCAGGAAGCACTTCAGCTGAGAGCCTGTTATCCACTCAACTCCAGACGATCCAAAAGCCACACACTCCCACTTCCTCATAACTGTTCTTCTCTTTCCCCATCATAGCACAGTAGAATTGTATATTTTGTCTACTCTTACAGCTCTGGGCTCTCAGCCTAACTTGACTGAGTTCTCACCCTAATTTGACTGCATTAGCCGATGTGAGCATCTAGGTGCAATGGGTTGTTAATCTCTAAGCTTCCGTTTCACAGTCTGAGCCTTTTAGTATTTCATTTTATTTCTCATGTTGCTCATCCTAGAGAAGGTATTACATTATGCTTACATTTCATTGCAACGTTTCTTGAGGTATTTCGAGGATCGGAGTACTTCACACTTGGGCCATTAAGCACTTAGAGTAGAATCTGGATCTATAGATAATGGCAGACACTAGTTTGTACTACTGTCACACTTAAATACGGACTTTGGTGAAGCCAGATGAAAATTGCTACCTTGTAAGCATTTCTTCTAAAGAACGAGCAAAGGGGGCTTGTAAACAAGACTTTTGAGAGGACAGCACCTGCTTATATTTTCCTACTTTGAAAACTATAATTATCGTCACGTGGCTCATCACTCTGAGCATATGAAATGTGTACATTGAAAAGTGCCCTCCTACCACTGCTCCTGAGGAGCTCACTGCTCCTCAGCCAAATACAGGTACAAGGATTTTGTGATTCTCTCCCAATTTTCAGACAGGTTAAGCTGTGCATGATAGCAGAAAAAACTCAGCGGATTTAAACTTCATCTTTTCATCATTTCCTTCCCGGTTCTGGGGAAAGTGTAGATCTGACCTCAGACACATACAACAGACCTGAAAACCTTAACCTCAACATAGACCATGCTGTGTATTGAGTGTTTGTATCTCCAAGTGGATACACTTTCCCAAATCATTACATCATCACAATGGAGCCCTCAAGGATGGGATTGATACCTTTATTAGAAAAGATGAGAGAGATGGTTTATCATCCTTGTAAAATGCATCAATAAGGTGCTTATCTGCAACCCAGGAAAGGACCCTCAACAAACCTGGAGTCTGATGGCACCCTTATTTGTGTCTCCCAGCCTCCGGAACTATGGGAGATAAATTATTTAAACTACCCAGTCTGTGGCATTTAGCCAGTCATGCTTCCTAAGGCAGACTGCCACTTACCTGTCAGAGTAGCCGCCCAGCCATGAAGTGATGTCATGAGAAAGCTCTAGGCGTCAGTGTGAAGGCTCTGGAATCACCCCCCACAGAAGTCCTGAGCTTGCTGCAACCTGACTCAACCTCACTGATAGTTGCTTTAAAAACAAAAAGCTGGGACCCGGAGAGGTGGCACAGCAGTTACAACACTTGCTGCTCTTCTAGAGAACCTGTCTGTGTCCCAGCACCCACATCAGATGACCCAACACCCTCTAACCTCACCTGTGCGCATACCTGACTTAAATAATAAAAATTTTAAACAAGAAGTCACTCTTCATTCCACAAATGGAATACAGAAGAATCGTATCAAGAAGTGAGGCGGTTGCCGTATAAAGTTGAGCATGCATTTCTTAGGCATTTGGAGGAGGTGTGTAGAAGTGGGGTGAAAGAGTTTGGAGGTCTGAGCTAGGAGAGCCCTCCGAAGCTGCAAGCAATGCTTAATGGCCCTCCTGGTGGGAGTTCAGAAGAATGCCAGCAGCTGTGGACAGTGGAGGCCCAGCTCACGGAGTTTCAGAGGCAAGCAGGGATTCTATCAGGAATCAGGAGAGAGAGAGAGCATTGCTGTTGTATTCTGGAAGAGAATCGCATTCTGCCAGCGCCTGAGGACTTGAGTGTAGCTGAATTCAAAAGTAAAGAACTAATTTGTTTGGTAGAGAGAATTTCAGGAGTGTTTTCAGGCTATGTCATGGTTGCTATTGATAGCCCTTATCCACTGAAGAGACTCCTTGCTCGAAACCAATCACCTAGAAAAATGTTTCACCAGGCTCCACCCACAGAGGCAAATGAAACTGTTCAAGGGGGCCGGCCAGGTTGATCAAGAGCTGACATCAGAGCTAGGTCGAATTGACCACTTGATACAGCTTTTCAGGCATGAAACATGCAAAAATAAGGTCATTACAGAGTCTTGTACCACGATTCTAGAAAGCTGCAGCCCATGATGCATGGCTAGGTCAGATGCTGTACAGGAAGTCCCCAAGAGGATACTGTATGAAGCTGGGAAGGGGAATAATAACTGTAAATTGAGACGAGTAAGGATGCTGCAGGTGTCTACCAAGAAAAGTCACAATCATGGGAGTGAAGCCAGCCTCAGAGATGGCCTCCATGACTACTGGCGCCCGGATGAGTCCATCAAGAACCCTAGATAAAGTACGTTTGCATTTCATAGGAAAGGACAATCAACAGATAATGCTGGCATGGGTATGTTGAAGCACAGGTAAAGAGACCCCTTGTCACAGGCCTAACAAGTGTAACTACCTGATCTTAAGTTTTGAGCTTTGTCTTAGTCTCTGTTCTGTTGTTGTGAAGAGACACCATAGCCAAGGTAACTCTTATAAAGAAAAGCATTTCACTGGGGCTGGCTTACAGTCTTCAGAGGTTATCATGGAAGGAGCACAGTGGCAGACATGGTGCTGAAGTAGTATCTGAGAGGTACATCCTGATCCACAGGCAGAGAGAGAGAGACAGAGACAGAGACAGAGACAGACAGAGACAGAGACAGACTGGGCTTGAAATGGTCTTTTGAAACCTCAAAATCCCACCCCCCCCCCCCCCCCCCACGACGTACCTCATCCCAAAAAGCCATGCCTACTCCAGTAAGGCCACACCTTCCAATCCTTCTAATCCATTCAAACAGTCTCATTTCCTGGTGACTAAGCAGTCCAAATATATAAGCCTATGGGGCTGTTCTAATTCAAACCACCACAATGTTTTACAAACTGTGAGATAAATAGAAACACACACAATAATCAGCTTCAAGTGTTTTATATGCATATATATAATATTTAATGTATAAGTACTAAGTAAATATATTGAATATAGTGTAGAACATATAGATATGCACTCATGATCTATGTATATTCAGTAACACAGAATTATATATATGTGTGTGTGTGTGTGTGTGTGTGTGTGTGTGTATAACTTTCCATAAATGCTGAGCAGATTATAAAACTAGGAAAAGATGAACATCTGGCCTTTGCCTTTGTAAGAGAATGAAGCCCCAATATTTCCAAGGTAATCTAATATCAGGTTTGAGCTACGACTGAATCAACTGGAAAGACAATTTATTCCCTCCCTAAGTATCTCTGTCTTTCCTAATTAAGAGAGGAATGGAAGACAATGTCTTAAAACCCCATTAGTCAATATACATTGAGAAATTCACTAAGGTAGGCAACCGTTGGCTGTCATCTCTCGGTTTACCAATACCGCTATGACCAACAACTTGCACAACAAAATGTGACTTCCTCCTTGCAACCAGAGAGAGTTTCTAATACTCAGAGTCTGGCTGCCAAGGGAAGCGCCCACCTCGCCACCTTATTTCAGCGTCATTATAGTTGTCCTAGATTTCCGAGTTCAAATGAAGTATCTGCCTTCTGAGTGCTGTGATGAAAGGCCTGCCTCACCACCACCCAGCTTACAATGCAATATTGTATTGTCAACTATAATGCTCAAAGTACAGTTGAAGGGTAAATAATGATTTTCATTAACTCCAGGGTAAAGATAAAGCATGGTCAAGTTCTTGGTCCACATTAGTCTCATGGCTTAATAGAATAGGATAGATTTCATGTTAAATGTTCTTTAGAATTCAAAAATAATGAAGAATTTCAATGTGATTTATAAAAAAAATGATGGGAATATTCCAAGCAGGCACTCTACTGACTTACTCACTGTCACCATTATCTTTTTAAAGGTCCCCTCCCTTCTCCCAGGAACTTCTGCAACAGTTACTTTAGAGGGAACAGTTTTTATAGTCTCTTTGCCCTTTTCTCATTTTCCTTCCTTTCTGGATGTGACTATGAGCAGTTTGCTAAGCATTTTCCAATCATTGTTCCTTTTATTCTTGGTAAAAGCTTGCAAAGCCTGTGTACCAATGTCCAAAGCATGAGAAAGTGAATCCGTGAAACTAGATCAGTCATTTGCTTTGAACTTGATAGGTAGAACTCAATTAGAAATTCACTCCCAAACATTCCCTCAGTGCTTCTGAGAAGGAAGGCAGAGCTGCTTCCGTGTCTGGGAGAGAATGGTGTATCGGGTACAGATTTGAGAAGTTTATGTTGTAAGAAACCTTGTCTGGATCTTAGTCATTGAGAACTTAAGCCAGCAAAGTTGATTTCTCACTTAAAATAAGAGTCTCTTCTTTCTCGTGCAGATACCTAAAATTAGCTCTGATAAAATTGACGTTCTTGTAAAAGCTGTATTCAATGGCACTGATGTCTGTAATTGGAGGGTGAGTCTAGTGTTCTAAAATTCTGAAGCGTGACGTCACACCAATTCAGTGGCCAACCTAGACAGTGCCCCTTTTGATCTAAAGTGATGCATGTCTTCCTAGGTGAGGCATTTGTCATCTACATTTAAATGGGCAGTGATTATTTACAAGGAAAAAAAAAGCAAAATTGTAAACTTTCTTGTCTACATGGCTTGACTAGGATCAACTTTTCCTTCTGTCCACAGCTGCATTCTTTAGAAGAGTGGCTCTCACCCTTCCCAGTGCTCTGGCCCTTTACTGCACTCCCTCACTCTGTGGGGACCCCTAACCATAAAATTAGAAATTATTTGTAACTGTAATATTTGCTACTGTTATGAATCAAAATGTAAATATCTGGTATATGACACACACACACCCCAAGGGCTTGGGACCCACAGGCTGAGAACTGCTACTTTAAAGACTAACAAAATATCAAAATATATTGTTACCATTTACCTGAGTCCACTTCTGTCTCTAGGATAGTGTACTAAGAGCTTTTCAGTGTGGTGTTTTTTCCCTCTTCCTAAGAAGAAAGTAGTATCTTTAGTTTAAGAATGAAGTGGCTATGCCAAATGTGGTGGTGCATGCCTTTAATCCCAGGACTCAGGGAGGCAGAGGCAGGAAAATCTCCATGAGTTTGAGGCCAGCCTGGTCTACAAAGAGAGTTCCAGGACACCAAGCCTATCCAGAGAAACCCTGTTTGGAGAGAAAAAAAAGAACGAAATTTATTTTCTCATAGTCCTAAAGGGCAGAGCTTTGTTCCTTCTAAGATACTAACTAGGACAGAGTCTGACCTGTTTCCCCTTAGTTTCTGTATTCCCAGCATCCCCGGGCTCTGCTCCGTGTCATTACAGGCATAGCCAGCTTCCCTATGTCTTTCTCCATTTCTTAGAAGGGCACCAGTCACACTGCATTACAGACCCACCTTTCTTTAGTATGAACTCATATTGATACATTAGATCTGCAGTGCCCTCATCTTAAATAAGATGCCATGCCAAACCAGTGGGAAAGACATGAATGGGGGAAGATAGTCAACCTAGTACCTTATAGTCAGTTGATAAGCCTGTACCAATTAAGTTGTCCAGTTGTAGTGGAACCAGGAAGAGTGGCTATCAGAGCTCATGCTCATAATGGCTTCATCACTCTGCCCATGTTTGCAAGTCCGTCACCTCCCATCCTTCCTTTCTTGGTTTCCAAAGCCAGGTCATTACTGAAACTCTGCTCAATGTGCTCATCACCTTCATCACTCAGCTTCTTTGGCTCCTCGTCCATTTTGTCCCCTTACATCTCTGGCAACCCTTGAGTCGCATCTCCCAGGCTGATGTTTTCACCA
Organism: Acomys percivali; assembly: GCA_907169655.1. NCBI lineage: Eukaryota > Metazoa > Chordata > Mammalia > Rodentia > Muridae > Acomys > Acomys percivali. The sequence continues at coordinate 72,382,023 of OU015746.1, read as the reverse complement.
ACACTGGCTCATCTCACCTGTCCAAGGCCTTTAATGTGAGTGCATCTCAATGACATTTCTCTGTCCTTCTCTTTACGTTCCCTCTACAAAACCTCCATTTTCTTGAATTCATTTGAACCTTCTATGACTGGTTATTCTTTGTATATCAACACACATTTCCACGCTATACTCTTCCCCTAAACCCCAATTCCATACATGAAGACTCTATAGTGGTTTGAATAAAAATGGCCCCCATAGGCCTATAGGGAGGGGCACTATTGGGAAGTGTGGCCTTGTTGGAGTAGGTGTGCATTACTAGGCCTTTGTTAGAGGAAGTGCATTACCAGGCGCTGGGCATTGAGGTCTCAGAAGCTCAAGCCAGGTCTAGTGGCTCAGTCTTCCTGCTGCCTGCTAACGTGGATGTAAACTCTCTGCATGCCACCATGTTTCCCATCGTAATGACAATGGACTAGACCTCTGAAACTATAAGCCAGCCCTAATTAAATGCTGTTCTTTATCAGAGTTGCCATGGTCATAGTGTCCCTTCACAGCAACAGAAACCCTCACTAAGTCAGATTCCTTTTAGACAAGAAGTTCCACTGTCTTCTCTAGCTATTCATGTTTGAATCCAGATATTTTCCTCTCCTAATCGCCCACCCTTTCTCACATCTGCACTGTTTTGATAAGGTCCACACTATGTAACACATGGATTGCTATAGGATGCCCCAATTAGTTTGCCTGGCTTCAGCCTCAACCCACCCATATTGCATCTTGTGTAACCTCGCCCCAGTTTCTATCACCTTACTTTGTAGGTCATTGATTCCTCCTGTGATTCACATTCAATTGCCTTCAACATGTCTTTGTCCACCATACTTACCTGGGGAATTTCACACAGTTTCTGGCACATTCTGGAGTCTAGAAAGGTCAATGTGCCTCTGAAAAACTGACTGTTCTCTTCTGTATGAGTTGACTTGGGTTTTTACATTCAATTCTTTTTTTGTTTGTTTGGTTTTTTTGTTTGTTTGTTTGTTTTGCTTTGTTCTTTGTTTGTTTGTTTGTTTTTGAGACAGGGTCTCTCTGTGTAGTCTTGGCTGTCCTGGATTCACTTTGTAGACTGGGCTGGCCTCGAACTCACAGCAGTTCACCAGCCTCTGCCTCCCAAGTGCTGGGATTAAAGGCGTGTGCCACCACGCCCGGCTACTTTCAATTCTTTATCCTCTCAAATCTCCACCTTCAAGACCCAAATCAAACCTCATCCTCTTCTAGAAATTTCTCTCCAACCATTTCAGTTTCCACTCATTTCAAAAAAGCCTAAAGAAAGAATGCCAGAAGAGTCATCAGAAATACAGGGTGGACCCTCTGGCTTAGTGTCCCCTGCAATCAGCTTTACTCTAACTCTCTGTGCCCTGTCTCAGAACTTCCAGAGTTGAACGTTCACACCTCTTGGAGCAGTCTTATTTTATATATTGCTTCTTTATAACACTTCCACATCTCTTCCTTTTCTTCTGCAATGCTATAGCTCTGACAACTAATGCTAAATATTTATTGAGTCATTTTGCTTCATTTAATGAATAAAGTTTTCAACAGTTTGAGGATGAGATTTCTGTACAGAATATATAGAAAACAAGTTTCTGAAACTAGCCCAAAGACATGGAGCTAAATGGATTATGGACCAAAACCAACAAATCCATAAGACCAATTGAACCTTTTCTCTGTATACGCTGTTTTGAGGAGGTAATTTGTTATAGTAATGGAAAACTGATTAGCACATTGGTGTGACTGAAAAAAAAAAAGGTTAGCATTGTGACTGAATATTGTGTCTTTGCCTCCATCACTAAAAATGCCACAGAACTTTATGTTGAACCCAAAGCCAAACGTCTGAAAACAGAACCCATTGACGTTCAGGAATGAAAAATTTCAAGTCCTTCATTTTTACATTAAATTCATCGACAACATTTGAAACAAACCAAACTTGATTTCCTTTTGTTTCTGTATAGCTTTTTCCTTTAGACATAACATGATCATCTCAAAGCCATCTCATAGAAGAGATGCCTATAAGCTCAGTTGCCATGGCAGCAAAATAAATAGAACACTACAATGACAGATAGTTGTAGGGAATCAGTAGTAGATGTGCTGACACACTCTAATAGGTAGAAGGGATGGGGAATATATCTTATTTGGGAATCTAACCTAGAGTACCTCTAGCCCCTCCACCTCCTAGCTGTAAATAACCTTGGGAGATGCTGGATTTTGTAGAAAGTGGTAGGTTAACTACAAGTAGGACTCCTTGATGTAGCTTCCATGCTGTCATCATCCATGAAGGGGCAGAACTCTGTATTGATGCAGTTCCTGCAAGTAACCTCTCTCACCCATGCTCCTGTAAGTAAGTTAAATAAGCATCATTCGTTCACACATTAGATTACATTCAATTCTTTTCTCTCTCTGCAGGGGATGTTCTGTCTTAAATTAAAAGATGGGGTTCTTTTTAATTTTATTTTATTCATGTCTTTTCGGGAAAAAAATAAGTGCAATTCCTTTTTAAGAACTACATGATGGGATTAGAATTAAAAAAAAAAAACAGCAACATAAAGGAGTCCATCAGATGTCAAATTCTAAGCATTTTCTAACAACACACAGTCTGTGGTCAGGAAAACTCGCATAAAAATTTCACACTAAAGTATCGTGAGAGCTGGGGTGGCCTCTACAGACAACACCTTGATGAATGAACCAGTATCATTCTAGATTTCTAGCTGAATGTGAACTTCAATGGAGGAAATAGATAGAGGAAGCTCCCCACATGTAAGGACAAGAACGCGCTGAGCATGACTAGGACTGGCTCGTTGTTTATAGAAGAAAGCCATTCAAGAATCACTTCATTGTTGTCTTAGTTGGGCTTCTCTGATAACTAGTCAACCTTACAAAAGAAAGGAGAAGAGGAGGAGCAGGGAGAGAAAAGAAAGATGGGAAGAATGAAAATTAGGAATTGCTGTGAACAGGATTCTCCTCCGAACCCAAAGGCAGGAAGCCAGGGAAGTTCTAGAAGAACTGAAACCAGGGCCCACAGCTGACAGGCTTGAGAAAATGCCGCTGGCCCATGCTTGCTTCTCCTTTTTGCTTTCCTCCTGTTTTCTTTCAGCAGACCGCCTTTCTCTGTGTTTCAGCCCACAGTATGAGGGAATAGTCTCAGGTCACACGAAGAGACAACTTCATTCCTGGCTGAGAGGAAAGTCAGATCATGAGTACTTGAACAATCATGTGTGGTCATGCACCATCATCATGTGCTCTAAGTTTGGTCTGATCACTATTTCTGCTCTTATTCATGTAACAGGACATTTGCATGCAATGTTGAAACTCAGTTTGTGACCTTCCTTAAATTTCACTATGGGCAAGGAAGTACTGAGCAGATAAGACAAAGTCACCACAGACAACAAAAACATAACCATTTCAGAATTACTGTCTTGCTCAATGACTAAGGCACATTTTGAGTGGAAATTTTTAATAGAGGAAAAATGTTTATGAGCTTGAAAGGTACCCTAGGAACAAATATTTAGTGGAGTGTGATTTGAACATATCTTACCATTAAAATCTATGCCACTAGAAAATACAATCACAAAAGTCATGAAATATGTTGAAATGAAGGATAATATACAAACAAAAATAATTAAATCCTAAGAATTCTCACAAAGACAAAATGCAAGTTAATACTATGTTAATAAATTTATAAATTTTATGGCATTGTACAGAAAGACTTAGGAGAATTACCCCAAAATTTTGGGTAATTTCTAGGTTGTGTGGTCATGGATTTTTTTTTTTACTTACTTCATACACTATCCTTAGAGATGTCATTAATGCAAAACCCTTTTCTTTTTAATTTAAAACTTCTGCTTTTATTAAAAATAAATAGCCCAGCAATAAGAATATCACCATATTTTTGGAAATAGTACTTTAATTAGCTACTAATACATTACCAATGTGAAAATAAGAAATAACAATACACAGATTGTCATATTCAGTAGAAGTAGTGTTGAAGGACACTAAACTGTTTTCACTTAAATACTCAATAGTTCCAACATCTTTTGTTGGGTAGCTTTTCCTTTGCCTCTTTTGAAAAGAAATGAACTCTATTTCTGGGCTCCCTATTATGTTACTCTAATCCTGATCAGTTCTTAGGATGGTATAATTTCATGATAAATGTAACTTTAGTGAAAGTTGAATGTCAGATAGTATGAACCCTCAACTTTATTGTTTCTCAAACATGTGTGAATCTTTTTTATACAGAAAATACAGGCATTTGAGCTATCTTAATTTCTCTGAACAGTTTCATATTTTTTAGTGTCAAATTTTTAATATCAAACTTAATTAGTTTGCAAGCATTTCACACCTCCTCAATTGCCACTGTAAGTGAAATATTTGTTTTTCATTTGTTTGATGCTAGTGCCTAAAAATGATTGATTTTACAATATTTATAAGGTAACTTAGAGCATGGTCAGACTTGGTTAATTTCTTAGCAGTTTCTTCCTGAGGTTGAAAGGATCTGTCCTACAGGGAAGGTTTTAAGAAAGATGGAAAACAACTCAAAATTGCTTCAGGAAGTACCTGAAACTGACTAGATTCTCTAGGCTCCTCCCTCCCTCCCAGAGCAAACAGGAAAGCCTGATGAGAGTCATTAGACTCTGGGACTGACCAGTTGCCTAGAAGAAGAAATCAGCAGAGCTGCTTGGAAGAAGTTTAGACCAAGTGGGTTACTGGGAAAGGACACTCTCCAATCTGTTAAACTGCCTGCAGGCTGTGCAGTGAGCTCTAGGTTCCCGGCTTTTGTGAGCTGTCACCCATGCTGGGGTTGCCTTTGGTGGTGCAGATGTCTTTGAGTCATTTCTGCTCCTGTGAGTAACCTCTTACCCAAAACCCATTGCTTCACCAAGTTGGACTTCAGTGGTGTCCATTCTTTGCTCTGTCCTAGGATCCCCTATCTGGGGAGAGTAGGTGTGTGTGTTGTGTTTCCTTGGGGGGGGGGGGAACCTCTCGTCACACAACAGCCTCACTAGTTGCTTAGTAGGCGCCTTACAATTTTCATCATAAGTAAATATTAACATACTTGATTTCCTTTGCTGCTGTATTTGACCTGCTAGGATTTCCATAACACATTGAAAGAAGACAATCTTCCCTTGTGTCCATCTGGGAAAGCAACACAGAGATTTCTTTGATTATTCCATATTATATTAACTAGAAGACTTGTGTGGGTCTCCGTTACAGGTCAAGGATGTTCCTTCCGTTTCTAGTTTGCTTAAACATTCGTTTTGTAAAGTTTTTTTTAATTAAAAGTTTGTCTCTTTTCCAAGTGCATTTTATACATCTATTGAAAATATCCTATGGCTTTGAGTCTTTATTTTGTCAATATAACAAATTGCATTTATTGACTTTTGAATATGTGATCAGCTCTGCATTCTTGAGATAAACTCGTCTCTCTTGGCTCTGTTTCTTAACAATTAGACCTTATTATACAACCAAACTATCCTATACGGGAGGGAAAAGAGGCTAAGGGGAACAGGAATAAACCTTCCAGGTATCAGTTCCACGGGACTGATCCCTAGGTGTCTCAGCACCTGCATGCTGATACTCTCTCAGAAGTCATCCTCACCCTCGTGGTCCAAACCTGCAGCCTTCTCCTCTGCCTCTCTACCTGTGTCTCTCTAGGGCTGCAACCCTGGTCTCTACCTCGGTTCTCTCCTCTCATCGAGGTTCCAATTAGAACCACCATCGCAGGGCTGAAGTCCCAGGTCTGTTTTCTGAATTCTGGACCCAGGCTGGCTCCTCTCAGTCTATTACAATGTCAGTCTCGGTAGGGTATCCCTGGTGTTTCCAAGGGGACAAAGCCTGCCATCCTGCCACACGCCTCTGCTTTGGTTTATCATTATTTACTTCATCGGTACATTTGATTTGCCAGTAGTTTGCATGTATGCTGATGAGAGGATACAATTTAGTGATTTTCTCTTTTTAAAAAAAAATCAGTCAAAATTCACACTTTGTTCAAAGTAAATTGTACAAGATCTCCTCTCTCATCCAAATTGGCAGTGGTAATTTGCATATTACTTTCACGAAAGCATCAAAATTCCTTTGTTCCCCCAGGATAATTAATTTTTTAATTAATTAATTAATCTGTTTATGTATTATTAAGTATACAGTGCTCTACCTTAACGTACACCTGCAGGCCAGAAGAGGGCATCAGATCACATTATAGATGGTTGTGAGCCACCATGTGGTTGCTGGGAATTGAACTCAGGACCTCTGGAAGAGCAGTCAGTGCCCTTAAACTTTGAGCCATCTCTCTAACCTCCCTCCCCAGGATAATTCTTAAGAATTCAGACAAAATGGATATAGTCATGAAAGAAATTAGTCAAATACATTGTCAGTGACCTTGGACTCTGATTCTGCTTTTCCTATGAGGTGTAAGTGTTCAATGTTCATCTTCTAGAAAGCTTAGGAAAGTATATATCAAACCTGATATCTGATAGAGTATAAATTAAACAAATAAATGTAAACAGTGCAGAGGGGTCAGTTTTGGGGTGGTTTCGAGTCATACTTTTATTTATTTTTTTTCTTGTTGGTTGCTAATGAAAGCTGAGCTTGTTCAAGTCAGTTTCTGATGCTTGTTGACAGTTTTCTAACTCACCCATTACAGAGTTTTAGCAGCATACTATTTTAATGGTACCTTTTGAAAAGAGACGTCTCTGAGAATGAACATTCAAATACCAGATATTTATAATGATTCAGCAGAAGGTCCAAATAGTCAGTGACTGAATGACCCACATGCACCTCACAGCTTTTCCTGTGAATATGAGACATTAGGAGAAGTCTATTTCTAACCACTGCCTTAGATATATTGAGCATTTCTGATGTACTTTTCTTTATTGCTTACACATCATTGAAAGTCCCGCATGCTATTTCTGAAGTCTGAGAAGGAGAGCTATGAGACTGGATGAAAGCATCTTAAAATTAAAAAAATACTTCAACAGATAAGAGGTCAAGTGAGCTAACTTTGGTTAACATGCATTTTTATATAAAGCATAAATATAAAGTGTAAAATGTAAATGATAGTTTGGTATGTATGTGTCATTGAGTTAAAGCCATATACATCTATTGCTGGTGTTTTGTTTTTGTTGAGATGGGGGGGAGGGTCTGACCACATAGGCCCAGGCTTGCCTAGAACTCATTATGTAACCCAGGCTGTCCTTGAACTCTTCATTCTCCCGTCCCTGTCTCTCAAGGGCTAGGTTTACAAATGGACACACCACCGTGCCTGGAAAACATATTTCCACTAAAACTTATTTAAGTAAAGTTAAATGGCATGATATCTGTCTGACCAGCAAAGTTCTTCGCAGCCATAGTTTCAGATGATCCTAAAATCCCATTGCTTGCTTTCTCAGACCTTATCAGGACAGAATACTGGGACCTTTAGTAACACACAAACCACCCACCCACACACACACACCCCGCCCAAAAAAGAGTCGTGAAGTGAAGTAAAACTAATGAGGCTTGAGATGAGGTGGATGGAAACTTTTTTCCCCATCTGCGTTTTGACTTGATGCTCCAGAATATGAGGAGTAGGTCATCTCTTCAGTGTTGTTACTTTGGTGCCCGTTGTCATCATGTCCTATGAGCTGTCTTGTGACCGAGACCAACAAAGAATCTAAGGTGAAGGGCTCTTCTAAGACAATGACTTGGATGCCCTGAACTACAGGATTCACTATGGGAACAGTTTCTGGATTTCCTTGCTGGCACCCAAGGAAATCCCCGGACAGTTGCATTTCAGTGTGAAGTTTGGTTGCCAGCTTTATGTTTTCGTCATACCGATATTTATAATAATTCCACCCCTTCCTGTGATGCAATTCTGCAGACACGCTGATGGGTGCTGTTGTGGTTAAAATACCAGTATGGCCTAATAATGGTTATTATTAGGACAGTATTTTCTAACCTGCTAGCAATCAATCAAGACACAGACACCTGTTATATTTTAAAATAGCCTTATTTAACCAGGGGCAGGGCAGATATTAATCCCCTAAACTACCTCCCATTGTGGGGCAGGTATGGGATATCTGTCCCAATCCAATGCCATCTAGTTCTAATAATTGCTATCAAGCTACCGCCTATCCATAATCCCATATACTTGCTAATGTTCTTCATCTGGGCCAACTCCTCCATCCACACCAACCATGTGCTTCTCCTCCACCGAACCCGTGATGGCAAAACTTTCTTCTCCTCCTCACTTCTCCAGTCTCCCTCCCAAAATTCTCCCTGTCTCTCCAAGCTCAGGAACCTTAGCCACGCCTACCCCATTTGCCCTGCCCACGTGTGATGGCCTTTTATTGGTCAAATAGGTTAGGCTCTAGGCAAGGAACAGGTGGGTCACAGAGACAGCAAGCAGTAATTAGCACCAAAATACATTAGACCAACCTCCTCCAACAGGGTGCAGTCATGTGGAGATTGTTTTCCTCAAAGGCTCTGTTTAATATTTGATTGATAGTAATTAAATAAAAATAATTTAATGCTATACAGGTAATACAAGGACAACCAACTAAAATTTGTTAATCTAGCATTCATGCCATTATTTATATTATCTATTCTACTCCTTTTATATTGCTATAATAAAATACCAGTTACTAGGTATGTTACAGAGAAAAGAAGTTCACATCTCATGGTACTGAAGGTTCAAGGATATGGTGATGGCCTCGTTATATGTGGTGTCCCAATGGTAAGAACACAAGTGGAAGAGAAATACAGGGGTGTTCCCAAGCCCTCTTATAACAAACCATTCTCCAAGGAAGTAACTAGTCTCACAAGACCTATCTTAATTACCTTGGGTGGTTGTGCACTGTGATCTAAGACCCTCTCCCACAGCCCACACTGAGGCCGGCTCTTTGGCACCTAAACGATTGGGGTAAATTCATACAAACCAAAGCACTATCTAGGTATAAAACAAGTGTTTGAGAGGTTCTGCCAAAATCACAAAGCCACCCTGCCTCCTCTCAATCCATGTGCTGTTTTCGTCTTTGTTCTAAAAGAAGACAAAATTATATTGCAGCGTTCAGAAGTGATCATGATTGCCAAAAAAAGAACAAACATCGTTAATTGCCCCCAAAGGAACAGATATTCTCGCAAAAGCCAACTAATTTTGACACATACACATCCAAGAGAGAGGACCAGCAGAGAGTGCACATGTCTTAAACTCATTTCTCTCAAGGTCTTCCTGCCCCTGATGTTCACTCTGGAAACAAGTCCGAGTGTTGTCTCACCCAAGGCAACACACACAGCGCTCCCTGCTCACTTTTCATTTCTCAGTTTCAACAATGTGAAATTTCAGAATTCAAATGTCTGCATCCTCCTGCCCCCCCCCTCCCCAAGAAGGCAGAAAGATGGCATTCCTCTCTCTGGTGTTGAGGTCCATTGAAGAGCCTCCCCAGTCCTGGGCATCACTCATTTTGGGTTGTATCCACCATATTGGCAGCATAGGAGAAAAGCTGATCAAGTTGAACTGGATCCAAGCAGTACAAACTGGAGTCAAGGTTTGGTCCTTTACCTGGTGGTGTTGGGAAGTGGGATCTAGTAGATGTGGTTTGGGTCATAGGGTGCAGCCCTAGTCAATGAATTAATGTCTTTCTCACTACTGTGAAACCGTCTGATTGCAGAAAGGAAATGGAGCAGGTTATAACCCTCAGAGCTTGTCCTCAATGCCTCACTTTTTCCTTGGAGCATACTACACATACGGTAGAACTTTCTGCATTGTCTCCATCACTCTGGAGATATTTTATTTTCTTCTTGCTTTTCTTCAGTATTGTCTTTGGATAGATTCAAACTATCTCTTCCCTCATTTAAATACGCTGCTTGTGACATTTTAATTTCAAATTCTCTTCATCTTCATATTTCTCTTTGTTGTCTTCCTCTTATTTTTTTCTTTTTACTGTCTTGGTCAGTGTTGTAGTGCTGTGAAGAGACACCATGAACTTTTATAAAGAGAAATCATTTAATTGGGGGCTTGCTCACAGTTTCAGAGGTGTAGTACATTATTATCATGGCAGGGAGCTTGGTGGCACATGGGCAGACATGGTGCTGGAGAAGGAGCTAAGGTTTCTACATCGTGTTCTACAGGGAGCAAGATGAAAGAGAGTGACAATCAAGTCTGGCTTGGGCTTTTGAAACCTCAAAGGGCACCCCTAGTGACACACTTCCTTCAACAAGGCCACACTTATTTCAACAAGACCACTTCCTGATAACTAAGCATTCAAATTTATAAGCCCATGGGGCCATTCGTATTCAAACCACCATGTTTACTATGGGTGTGTGTGTCCATGCTCAGCATGTATTCTATTACTGAGCTATATACCCACGCCCCGATTTTCTTTTTCATGAACTTTCAATTTTTTGAGGCAGGATAGAAAGATGAGAAAAATCATGGAGACATGGGAAGGGAAAGTGTAAGGACCAGACAAACTGTTTTGAAAAAGAAACTCCATTTTATGTTAAACCTAGGCAAGGGCTGAACCCAGATTCCAGGAAAACCACAAAGTAGACTAAACAGAAAAAGTCCCCTAGCAACACAACCAGCCCACCTTGGGAAAGCACCCAGTGTCCAAATATACTCTCTGCTGGTCAAGCTGACCAGCAGATGATCTGGCACATAGCAACAGGCAATTAGGAGAAGCCAGGCCAAAGTTCCTAACTCCCCCATGACTGCTTCAACCAGTCTTTTCTATAGGTCAACTTACCCCTACACCTATTACCCAACCCCGAAATGCCAAGGCTTGTACTTCCCTGCTTGCTGCTTTTCTGCCCAAATGTCATCCAATCATAAACTGTAAAACCCATTTCTTTGTCTAAAACCTATAAAAACCCCTCTCAGTTGATACTCCCTCCATCTGCCAAGTCTCTGCATAGGAGGTGTGGCCCGGGCTTGAGCCTACATACAATAAAGACTTCCTTGCGATTGTATTTGGTCTAGGCTCTTGGGTGGTCTGTTGGGGAGGGTCCTCTCACAATGTGGGCATAACATAGGGTGCATTGGCCAGGAGCTACAGCCCCCAAGGGCAAAATCTCCCAACCCAACAGGAGTCTAAGCCGGCAGTAAGTGTTGTTTGTTGTTTGTCTGGCTCTCAGTCTAACTTTTACTTTGTGGTCTCGAGACAATTGTGTACAGACAGTGATCATGCCGGCTGAGTGGACACACTAGAGGGCCGAGATCACAGGAGTCTGGAAGGTGTTTCAAATTCCATGGGTGGGGACAGAGTGCCCCTATGTGGAAAAACCAGGAGGTTCATGTGTTGGGACAAGGCGGGTCCCAGTCCTGCTCCCGCGCCCACAGCAAGGCATGGGGCCCATGTCCCATTTTCAGTTTTGCTTCCAGTTGGATCTTGGGTGCACCGTTACTGTTACTATTGCCTTTGTCTGGTGTTTATGTCTCTGTTGCTCTTTATCTCACTAAGACTTGGATGGATGATGGGACAGACCACTTCCCACCCTTGTAGACTTAACGACAGACTGTGACAGCTCCCATTTCCCTCATGATGGACAATTTTAAGAAAATTTGTTTAATTGTTTAATGTTTTATATTCTGGCGGTGGGGGGGAAGGGACCAAACTTAATCTGTTAATTCTAACTCATTTCAAAGATTCTCAGGAAAAGAGGCAGCAAAAACTGATAAACTAGCTCTGTCCTTGGAGCCAGGCTGGGAGTCTCCTACCTACAACAAACTGGCAACAAGCCCGGGGCTTCCTGAACTCCTAATGATGTTCTCTGAACTCCAGCAAGTCCAGACGCCTCAACATGGTGAGTGCAGGTCACTACCCACAACAGGGAGGAATCGGCGGCTGAGCAGTGGGAGCTAATGTGGTGGGTCTTTCCAGAGGCTTGGCGGTAAGCCGTGACCAGATGAAGCCACTGGTAAAGTCCTTTTCAGTCTTAGTCACTCCTTGGACTCCTTATCAACAGACTTTGCATAACTTTCACTATGGGAGCTGCCTTTAACTTGGGAGGCAGAGGCAGGCAGATCTCTGAGAGTTTGAGGCAGCCTGGTCTACACAGTGGATTCCAGGCTAGCCAAGGCTACGGAGTGAAACCCTGTTTTTTTGGGTGGTCTGTTTGCGGGAACCTCTCACAATTTGGGCATAACAAGAGGAACCCCTCAGCCTGGAGCCTGACGTTAATACATTAAAATTCCATCTGCTGCCAAGGCTTCCAGCACAGAGACAATACTGCTTTCATACACAAGTGCTTTGTGTTGAAGTAACAATGGTCCAGGTTTAAGGCCTGAATGCATATACTGTGGGTTAGGCCTGTATTCCTTTCCCTAGACCTTGCCTGAGATTCTCAAAGCAAAACTGTTTGCTTTGTTCATAGCAAAGATCTCCCTACATTCCCGTGAACCAGCTTTTACCTCACCAGTTCAGGCCTGTCTGTGCCTGTTCAGGCTCCTCAGCAGCCTTTTGAAGACAGTAGCTGCATGTCCCACCCAAATATTTTGACTACTGTAAAGCAACAGTGACAGGCATCAACTCGGCCTCAGAGAAACGCATGCCTCTGTTCTCAGGGGTGTCTTGTCTTTCTTTCCTGTGCCTCTGTTTCTTTTTTATTTGTGGGGCCTTGGGTTGTGAGAAAGGGTTTCACGCTGTAGCCATGGCTGGCCTGGAATCCATGTGCAGACCAGGCTGCCTCAAAGTCTCAGAGATCGCCTTGCCTTTGCCCCCCAAGTAAAAAGCCTGTGCTACCATGCCATGCTTCCCCTGTTTGTTTGTTTTTAATACTTGTGCTTAAATGTATATGAAGATACTTTTATTAAACTCCAGCCCTTCATCCTAAACTGGTTTGTCTTCAAATTATTTTCTTCACTGAAGTCATGATTCTTGTTTGACCTAAGCAGAGGTCCCAAAACACCCATGGTGACTCCTTGACCGGCTGAGGGTTTTGCTGAGCCTCCCGACTGCACCCCCACAGGTGCTGGCAGTTCTCGTTTGTGTTTTTGATCCCACTGTTAAGATTTTCTAATTTGCTCACTTGTTGTGAGTTTTCCTTTGAATCCTCAAATTGCTTATAATAGCACTTTATATCCTTCTATGTTAATTCCAGCATCTGGGTCCTTTTTCACTTGCCTTTTTAAAACAAATTATCTAGTGGCACTTCACTGTTTCTTCCTAAGTCTAGAAACGCTGAGCCATTTGGGTCATGGTGTGGATCACCTTTTGGATCGCAGGGATCATACAGTGTGACTGATACTACAAGGGCTGGATTCTGTTCAGCCCCTGTTTATTGTTTTCAATTTTTGAGGCAGGGTTTTGTGTGTCACAGGTGAACTCAGATTCATTATGTAGCTGAGGAGGATCCTGACCTTCCCATCCTTCTGCCTTCACTTCCCGGTTGCTGGGATTACAGCCCTGCACTACCAAACAGCCTATGTGCTGCTGGATGTGAACCCAGGACTTAAACACTTGCTAGGCCATCACTCTTCTAACTGAGCTGCGTGCCCAACTCTGTTTCTGATATAATACAAGCAATTAGTCTGACTTTGATTCTATCACCAACTTTGCTTTTTCCTACCGTGGAGCAGCTGAAAACTCTGTTTAGTTCTTGCAGACTTAGCTGGCCTGTCTGGTGTCTTCTCTATGCAGAGATAGTAATGGAGTGGACCCAGTGCATGCCAGGCTAACCTATAGAACGCCCTTCCCATACTGTGGCTTCTTCCTGCTCAGAGTTTCTCTTCTCCTTCTCCAGTTACCATGGTCTCCCAAATTCTGTACCATAGCCAAGCCAGTAAGGCTGGATTTTTATTTTTATTTTTATTTTTTTTTTTAGAATTTTGCCCACTGTGACTAAGGCCCACCCGCAGACAAACATTTGTGTCAAAACACGAAATGCTCTGCGCCATTCCTTCTTTCAAGTATAAATGTATTTCCAGCCTCTTTCAAACCTGTTGGTGTCTTCAGATCCTTGTATTTTTTATATTTTGTATTGAGTTTATAGCTGCCATCTGGCAGTGGGTTGACCTGATAAAGCTGCTTCTCAATTACTAGAAACTTATTTGCAGTAACATTTTTCACCAAAAGTTAGTGTTTTATTAATATATTAATATTATACTATTATTATTATTAGTTCACAAGCCAATCTGCTACCCTGCTAGCTGATGATCTGCCTCTAGCCTGCTTATCAACCTCTTACATCATCATCTCCTGCCCTCCACCAGGTGTGCGCCAGAGGCACCAGACATAAAAGGAAAAACCCTCCACCTTGACTCTCTCTTACCTCACTCTCTTGCACTATCTCTAAGGGGCATCCCTTTCCCTGTCTCCATCTCCATCTCCGTCTCCGTCTCCCTCTCCCTCTCCCTCTCCCTCTCCCTCTCCCTCTCCCTCTCCC
>OU015746.1:72328783-72359622 GCA_907169655.1 Acomys percivali | reverse complement strand
AGAGAGAGAGAGAGAGAGAGAGAGAGAGAGAGAGAGAGAGAGAGAGACAATGTTGATTTCCAAGTTTAACACAGCACTGCCTCATTGGTTCATGCTCACAATTCAAATACATAGCATCCTTCTCTGTGACACACTGGTAAGAGCCAAGGCTGTCTGCCTGCTGAGGCTTCACCACAAATTTTGGCCTATGGGAGCCTCAGAATATCTCTAAGCCCTCCCAACTAGTTCTCAAAATTCCTAGGAAAGTCACACCACGCTCCTGAGACGTCTTGCTCCATGAGCTGTCTGATAGGTATAAAGTGGAAGGGCTAATAAGCCCTCGAACTATGTAGGGTGGGTCTTCAAAGCACTGAGGAAGGCATTAGGATTTTTCAGGGGACGCAGATGTGCCATAGCGCTTGACACATGTGGCTGCTCTTCTGCCCACCAACCCTGCAGCTTGTCTGTATAAGAACACTGAAGTAGCGAGGCACCCCTGTGGGCCCCAGTCCTAGGACAGCTTCTGTGGACTCACTTTTAAGGTTAGTTTTCAAGTCTGTGAGATGCTGATGAGGCATCCTGTGGTATGAATGGCCATTCATTACCTCCCAGGTTCTTACAAAAAAAAAAAAAAAAAAAAAAGGGGGGGGGGGGGGGGGGGGGGGGGGGGGGGGGGGGAGAGACAAATCATGTCCTGTGGCCTGAATTTGTACTTGTGGAAGGGAATCCTTTGTTTCCCCTCAGTCATTCACTCCCTAGGCAGCTAGAACCCCATAGTGAGCCAACATGTGGGTCTCTTTCTTCCCCTAGCTATGCAGCTTCCTAGTGAGCACACAGAAGCTGGATGCTTGCATTTTATAGGTGACAGACTCAGAGTTATTCAATAAATCATTCTAAAGGGGATTAAGTCGGCATTTAGACTTTCAAATGGGGTTCATGGCAGCCCACAGGTGGAGGCAGCTCACTGAGGTCAGGGGGCATAGACAGAACAGAAGCAACACCCAGTCCTCTGCACCTTTCAGGGGCTGGAGGGATGGTCAGTGAGCAAAGTGTTTGCAGTCCTGAGTTCAGATCCCTGGCACGCATGTAAGAGATGGAAATGTTGGCGCGACTTGCAAGCACGGCAGGAGAATTCTCAGGGCTCAATGGTCAACTTGCCTGGGCAGTTGGCATGATCTAGGTAGATCATTGAGGAACTCTATCTCAAGATAAGGTGGAGAGCAACAGAAGACACCTGACGCCAACCTCTGATCTACACACACACACACACACACACACACACACACACACACCTCTGCACCTTTCTGCAACCCTCTGTGTGTCTCATGTCCATTCAGCAACACGAGCAATGCCCATTTCCTTTGGTTTTGCAACGGCCTTGCAAAGTGATTCCACTTTTGTAATAATGGAGGGGGTTCTTGAACTGATTGGGACACTGACCACCTGGAAGCAGGCAATTTCACAGAGGAAGCTTTTGTCATTTTCCCCTTGTTTGAACCTGTTTCTCACTTCTGTTCCTCTTCACATTTAGCCCTCCAACCAGGCTCTGCTTTACCAAGTGGGACATGCCTCTACAACTTCCTTAAACCCACCCACTGACCCTCTGCTGGTTTCGGCAGAGGAATGCATAGTTGGTACTTCTCCCTTGTTCCTTGGACCATTGCAAGCCCTGGCACCAGGAGGAGAGGAAAGGCTAACCATGGCAGCATTTACTAGCGCAACCTGTTCTCTGCTTGCAGTTAGGAGGAGTTGCTAGGGAAGTCAGCTAGACCGCATGTGAATGTTGACTCGCCCTAAAGATGTGATATCCGACTCAAAGAATGCAAGGAGCTGCTTTTAAATGTAGGAAAGTTGCTGTTGCATGTGTAGTTCCAGCAAGGGCTATGCCCTCCTCATTATGGAGTGTTATACGAACAAAAGGAATTAAAAGAGTAAAGGCTCAGAACCATGCCAGCAGCCCTGGTCCTCTGCCTCATGATAGTGGCTGTGGTTACAATCGTTCCCATCTGGAGAGAGGTTGTCTCTTGGAGACCTAATCAGCAGCTGGTATTCCAGGTGGGATTCTCCAGTGAGGGGTACAGAGGAGCGGGGGTCCCTCAGAGAATTCTCGAGCACCCTCTCTCACTTCTTGTACACTTTGTGCTGCTCCAGTCCCAGCTTTACTCCTGATTTTAGTAATGCCTGTGATAACTCACTTTCATATCAAACACTCTCCTTCCACCCCACCTTTCTCTGCCCAGTCTGAGCATGGCTTGCACTTGCTCAGATCATGATAATTCCTATACCAACTTCCGGTTGGTTAAAGCAACTTTAAAGCCTCAAGCCTGCAAATCTAGTGTGTAGCTCAGTCTATGATGACTGAGCAGTGATCCCAACAACTGTCTCCCGTGTTGTATTGTGAACCGTTCTTGCTACAATTCCACTAGGGTGGGCTATCTCAGAACTACCCCTGGCGATATTGCCATCGTCTGAGTAACCTCATAGCAGGTCCTTTCCTACCATATTTTCTATCATCTTTATTTTTGTTTTCCTTTTTGAGGCAGAGTCTCACTGTGTGGTCCAGGGTGGCCTTGAACTCATCATGTTGTGGAAGCTAGCCTTAAGCTTTCTCTCTTCCTGCTTCAGTTTCCCGAATGCCAAGTACAGCCATGTACCATTGTATCACAAACTATCTCCTTTTTAAAGATGAAGACATGAGAACCCCAAAGGAGGTGGTTCTGTATGTTCCTCAGTGGTGAACGTTCTATAATTACACTCCACCACCTATGAGCAAACACAAAGGAGCCACAGTCTGGGCTCCAGACTGGACATCTCTTTGGAGCTTCTAGCCCATTAGGCATCTGGTCCCTTCTCTCACTCACCACTCCTCTTTTTAGATATAGGATTAGCACAGTTGTTGGGTCCTATAAAACAAGCTCATCTTCCCTGGGTGTCTACACTGGAAGTTTTTACTGAAATCTTAGCCCCATCTTGGTACCCTTGACAGCTTAAGCTTGGCCCCATCATCATCCCTTTTAGCACTGGACAAAGAAAGGACAACTTCTATATTTAAAAATAAGACAATGATAGATACAAGGTACCAGATATTATGTTATAGAGGAGTTTATTAAATGAGCATGGAGAGAGGAGGAAGGGGTGGGAGTGGTACCTCAGAGAGAGAGACAGAGACAGAGGGAAAGGGAGAGGGGAGGGGGAGGGGGGGGGAGACACGGGTAGAAGAAGAGTAGAGAGGGGGCCACGTGGACGATTTGTTCTTTTTTATGGCCCTGAGTAGGGCCATGCCCCCGTAGCAGGTAAGCAATGACATCACAAGTAGGTGGATTGAAGCAGAATACTAACAACCACTTTATGCTACTTCGTGAAACCTCAGCTGTCAACTATTCCTGCTGCTAAGTGTACTCTACCAATCCAGGTTCCCTGTGCTCTTCATCATCGTTCTGAAAGAATAATAGCCATGTCTTATGACTATGAAGATCCAGCCACAGGCCATCAGTCACCCTGGAGACAGTTTCCCACTAAAATAATCACAATGAAGAATGTAGTTCAAATTCTATTTTTTCCTGTTGCTTTAGTAAACTTATTTATTACCATTGTGTGTATGTAGCGTATAGAATGTGTGCATTAGAATGGGTACATGCATGCCCTGGTGTGTGTGTTGGGGGTGTCAGAGGATAACTTTGTGAGGTGGATTCTCTCTTTTCCTCTTCTTCCTCCTCCTCCTCCCCTTCTTCTTCTTCTTCTTCTTCTTCTTCTTCTTCTTCTTCTTCTTCTTCTTCTTCTTCTTCTTCTTCTTCTTCTTCTCACAGGGTTTCTCTGTGTAGCCTTGCTGTCCTGGACTTGCTTTGTAGACCAGGCTGGTCTCGAACTTACAGAGATCCTCCTGCCTCTGCTTCCCGAGTGCTGGGATGGGATTAAAGGCATGCACCAACACGCCGGTTGTCTCTCTTTTCCACTTCTATGTAGGTTCCATGAATTAAAGTCAGGTAGTCAGGCTTGCATAGTGAGCACCTTTGCCCACTGAGATATCTAACAGGCCCCATTCATGTTATCTGAATGTGTACCTTCTAGAGATGGACAACAAAGCTATTTTTATCTGCTATCTATATGTTTATAAGGGCTATATGTGCTCTTGTATGTTGTTACTATGGAAGCTCTATGTTCTGTTTGTTAAAGAGGGCAGACCATGGACAGCATAGGGGCCTCTGTGGGAGCAGCTCTGCCTGTGAGGTTAACGGGGTGCAGCAGGGCATCCTGCTGGCCCCAGCAAAGGGATGGAGGAGGACAGATAAACCAGGGAGAGTCATAGCTGTGAGGTCAAGAGGTGCTTGCCTCTAACTACCTGTCAGAAGTACAGGTTATTTACTTTAGTCAGTGATGTTCTCTTCTCTCTTCCTCTCCCTCCCCCCTCCCTCCCTCTCTCTCTCTCTCTCTCTCTCTCTCTCTCTCTCTCTCTCTGTGCTTTTCTTGAACTCTGTCTGGTACTACCTGCAATTCATCCCTGTTACACAGTTATCCCAAGGATAATGGGTGCACAGAAGTAAGATGTCCTGCAGGCTCAGCGTTCCACAGAGTACTGGCAAGTCAGCACTTATGCCCGGGCCCACCCAGGCCACACTTCCCTACATTAGCCTCCACCTTCCTCATCCCCTTGGCAACGCTTCCACAGAGGCTGAGGTAGGGAACCTGATGAAGCAGGGGCGATCAGTGGTTTTGATGTTTTTGCACTTGTCTGTTGGGGATGGGTCTTGCAGGTACACATAGAAGTCAGGGACAACTTGTGGGAGTCAGTTCTCTCCTTCCACCATGTGGCTTCTGAGGACCAAGCTCAATTCTTCATTCTTGGTGGCAAGCACTCTTACCAACCTAAGTCAGCTCGCAGGCCTCAGTCAATAGTTTTACCCACAGTGAACAGTCTGGAGAATGAAAAACAAACAGCATTTCAACTAGGACTTCATTTCAGCTGGAGTCAGGCAAAGAAAGGTAGGCTGGGAGGTCGAGCTCCTGGGGCTTAGGGCTTTGAAAGGCTGGAACGTCTTGAATACAAACTACTTTCAATTTCCCTCCTGAAGAATATGAGTCTCCTTTTGCATGGGCTCCTGCTTCCCAGCCCAAGGGTAGTACCTGCTGCAGCCCTGCACTTGCCTTAAGTGGGATTCTGGAGGGACCTGGAGGAACAGTGGAAGACACAGCCCTGGGATCTAACCCATCATGTGGAAGGAATGGAAAGCTTAGTTATTCTCTGACTCAACAGCCTCTTTAGAACCCTCTGACTCTTGGTCTACCTTATCCAGCCTGGCTTTTTGGCTGTCGTAGATTCAGATTCCCGCCCCTACTTTGTTCCTAACTGGGGAAAATGACTGGGTGCAGGCATTCCAAAGTGATTTCAGCATGATATTTAAATATGCTAAACCAACTCAGACTAATGGGCCCAACTCTCATCAGAAGATCTCCTCTTTCCATTAGTATTTACATCTCTGACCTGCTGATTCACTCTTCCAAAGCCTTCTGGGAAGTGGAGGTGCAGTGGGGGTCCGGGGGGGGGGGGGATCCACAGGACAGCTGGGGAATTAGTGAAAAGAAGCTGGATGTGTTAAAGTATTCACAATTTAATTTTGTTTTAGATTTAGGGTCTGTTATTGTTTGAAAGCACAGGTAGCTTTTAGCTTTTGTTGGCGCTAGGCCTTCAGGATGCCAAGCTAATTTTCTTTCTCAATCCCCTGTTAGTTTCAGGTGACAAGCTTTTAAAAGCACGGCTCTGTTAGTTTTAGGGGGCCTCAGGACTCAGTCTTGTGGCCTTCCTGTCCCCTAGTATACTGTTGCTGTGGCCACATCCCAGGGTGTCCTAAATCTCTAGTTTCTTTTCTGAGTGGTTGTCTTCCAGTTGTTTTATTTAGAGATAAGGCCAAGCTTTTGCCTCTGGGAGAAGCACCTTACTGAGCTGCCTTTGTAGGCAGGCATCTTGGGTATCCCTGGTGTCCCAGAAGAAGACAAAGATTCCTAAACACTATTTCAGCCAGTTTGGAAAGTATGACATTTTCTAATTCTATAGGTGAGATTCACGTTTCTTTAACTGACCTCTACAGCTCCTGTCACTGACACACTGTGCTGTGGCCTGGCATCTGTGACTTTTGCTGTGATTTTGCTGTCACAAATACTAAACAGTATGTATCACGGGAACATCACAGACTAGAACTCTGGTGGCCAGGCAGCTGGGCTCTACCTGGGACCTTAACAATTGGAAAAACAAAAAACCATCTCCCCAAACCTCTTAAATAAACTTATAAAGTATATTCTAATTTATTCCCTAGAAAAATTTCAGCTGGACGGCAACCAATCGATGATACACAAGTTAAATAAGAGTAATCTCTGTAAATAGCTACTGAAGTAATTAGTTCTTAAACAAATGCTTCTTTTTAGAAGTAGGAGCAGAGACTTTTTGCACTGCTTTTCTTTTGCACTTAGGGCCCTGAGATATAAAGCAGCCTCCAGCTGGCTCCGTGTCAGTATAAATTAAGGGAACATACCTCCACGGACCTTATGAATCATAGGACTTGAGAGAGAGACGGGACGAGTTCTTGTTGCGTCTCTTTTCTCTCATCTAGCCTCTTCAGGAGAGTGTTCTTCAGCGTGTGGCTCAGCTTTTGGAACTCTAGAGAGCATTTGGAGAAAGAGCATAGCAATGATAAATAATTTAGAAATGAGGATCACAAAGAAAGCATTAGGGGAAATGGAAATGTTTAGTCTAGAGAAAGGGAGAATTAGTAGACATACTTTCCTAACTGTCATAAACAGAACAAGAACAATTCTTTTTTTTTTTTTTTTAACCACAAGGCAAGAAAGCCAGAACAAATGAATGCAGGCAGAACAGAAAGGTTTGACTTCAATATACTTAATTTCACCTCCTCCTCCTCCTCTTCCTCCACGTCCTCCTCTTCCTCCACAGCCTCCTCTACCTCTACTTCCTCTTCCACAGCCTCCCCCATCTCCTCTTCCCCCACCTTCTCCCTGTCCTCCTCCTCTTCCTCTTCCTCCCAGTGGCTAACATCAGAAGCTGCAGACCCAGAGTAGGAATCAGATCAGATCCAAGCCTGGGGCTACTCTCAGTCTTGGTCAGAGAAGCTTCCCGTCCCCATGGGCAGCAGTCTGCGTAGAGATGCATGGCCTGCACCACTCTGTAATGAGATTGAGTGCTGAGCTCTAAATGAGAAACCTTTATCAACCTCCCATCCAGTGCGAAGGCTCAGGAAACACAGCGGAGAGGAAGCAGACAGGGTGTAAGATCTGGAGGATGGGGAGGAGTGCTGTGAGATGCTGCCTTCTGGGCATGCCATGGCTCTTCACTCACGAACGAACAGAGCAAGAGCAAGCCAGTCGAAATTTCTGTGTAGATGGGGGAGAGGGTCTCCAGGTCTCACCTGTCACTCAGGGGCTACTGGTGACTGATGCATGCTGGGAAAAAGAATCGTTCTTCCTGGAAAGTCTCCTAAGGTGTTTGAAATTGCTGGGTGTGGCAGCACACTCCTTTCCTGCCAGCACCCAGCAGCCAGAAGAAGGTGGATCCCTGGGAGTTCCAGGCCAGTCTGACCACCATAGCAAGTTCCAGGCCAGAGAGAGCTACACACTGAGACCTTTGTCTCAATAAATGAATAGATAAGTGAGCAAAGAAGCAAATGTTTAAAATGATATAAGATACCATTTATACAATGTCAGAGTCCAGATATCATTGGATGTTGAAACACAGAAATCTACTAAGCTTCTTAATTTTTGTAGAGTTGATGCAATAAAGTCCTATATATGACATGGAATAAAAGCCAGAAATAAACCATCTCCAGGTCCTGGAGGCTGGAAATTGAAGACTGGGGTTTTGGCAAAGCCATACTACCCCATAATTCCAGAGGGGAGCACAGTTCTCTACGTCTTCTCATACATTTCTAACAGAGCCAAGCATCCCTTCCTTGTTTATACCTCTCCCGAATCTTTGTGTCATCTTCACGTGTTGTTTCTGTTTTGTGTCTGCATCTTCATAGGTCTGGGTCAACAGCTATCCTAGATTATGGGCCCGTCTTAATCCAATGTGACCTTATCTTAGCTAATTGCAGCTGCAGTGTCCCCGTTCCTGAGAGCGATCCCTCTCTGTAGAACTGAAGATTGGGATTTGAGCCTCCCCGAGGTTCCCAGTGTAGCTTATAACATTGTGCAGCAAGCTAAGACTTTTGTCCCAGTGACTTTTGTTCCTTAATGTCCCAGTGACTTTTTAATTTTTAAGAGCCACAATTTGTTCCTTAGATTTCACAGATACTAAGAGCTATGCAAGGAAAATAAGCTTAAAGCATTACATATCTGCATCAATAAGTAAACAACTGTACATATTAAAACATAATCTTGAGACTTTTGAATAACATTTATTGTTTTTCTGTTACTATAACAAAATGCCTGTTACAATCAGTTTAATATGAGGGCTATACATTCGACTCAAGGTTTCAGGGGTTTTGGTTAGATGTCATTGTTTTGGGCCTTTACTGAGGCAGAGCATCATGGTGGGACTATGTGGCATGGAAACTGCTTGTCTCATGGTACCCATGAGATAAAGAGGGAAGAAGAAGGGATTTGCATCCCAACATCCCCTTCAAGAGCACAACCCTAGTGGCCTGGCTTCCTCCCATTGAGCCCTGCCTCTTGCAGGTTCTGTCACCTCCCAATAGTGCTACAGGCTTGGAACCAAGCTTTTAGCAGCCATGCCCTTGAGGGACATGTATGTAAACTATAGAAAAGACCAAGACTATATAATAAAATACAGACATTGACATGCATATGCATGTTTATATATACACATCTATATATTTTTGCAATCAGCAAAAACAGACTCCTTTATACTTGCTTCTAGGCTTTCCTGAAGCACTGTAACGCAAGGATAAAATGTCTGTTAATATCTTCTATGATAGGAGACCTGACTTCTCATGTGGAAATAACCTAGGTAACAGCATGTCCCAAGGCAGATGGAATTCTGGGACAAAGGGAATGCACTTCTTCCTCTGAGCTGGATTCAGCTTAGGGAAGCCTTACCAACGTTGCTTCTGATCTATTTAAGAGTGGCTACAGGAGTAAGCAGGCAAAGCAGAAACAAAGGTCCTTATGTTGTGACTGATTCAGAAATTACAGAAAACAAATTGTAGCAATTTCATTCAAACTTATGCTTTTTTAAAAATATTACTGAATCCAAAAGACTGATACTACCGTGACAAGCTTAAACTTTCGTATGCTCCTAAGTCCCTGTTTCTACTTACGAGTGTAATTACTCTGTGACTGAGGGCTGGCCTCACTTCTACAACCGCCTCCCTTCATGCCTGGGCAGGCTGGCAGGCCTCCTGAGGGCTCTCATCTTCAGAGAGAACAAAACGTACAAACAGACCCAAACCCTCTGTCGCCCCACAGTCTGTCCCAGCCGCTGCCTCAGTTCTCCCCTCTTCTGTTTAGCACAGTTCTAATCAGACTTGTCTGTGGTCTGTATTGAGGTCCTTTCCCCAGCAATCCTTCTAAGATATTCCTATCCACACATGAGATCTTCCATGTTCCCACATCCAGTCAGATGCAGTGGATCTCAACCTTCCTAATGCTGCAACCCTTCAGTACAGTTCCTCATGTTGTGATGACCCTCCAATGATAAAATAATTTTGTTGCTACTTCATAACTGTAATTTTGCTACTGTTATGAGTCATAATGTAGGGCCAGGAGATGGCCCAGCCATTAAAGGCTAGGCTCACAACCAAAAATGATTCGTAATGTAAGTATCTGTGTTTTCCAACCCTGTGAACAGGGTTGAGAACCACTGAGTTAGAGCCACGAGTCAAAGCATCGGGCATATTGTCTGAGAAATGTGCCATTGGAGAATTTTGTTTCATGGAAATTTTTGCTGTTGAGCATTTTCAGACAATCTCAGCTGGTTGAGGTGAATTGTTTGGGATGGCCTAAAGGTGCAGTCAGGAGTCACAAGGAACACAAGGTATATGAGGCTGCCACAGCGTCACATGGCAAATGGATTTTGGAAACTAGAGTGTAAGGGATAAGGAGATGACTCAATTTGTAAAGTGCCTGCTGGGCAAACAAGAGAGTCTGAGTTCCCAGATGGTGGTGGTGGTGGTGGTGGTGGTGGTGGTGGTGTGTGTGTGCATGACACTCTGTGCTAGGGGACGTAGGGATAGGTGAACCCCAGCAGATGCCTATCCAGTTAGCCAAATCCATGAGCTCCAGGTTCAGTGAGAGAACCTGTGTCAAAGAATAGCATAGAGGGCAATCCAGGAACACACCTGAGGTTGCGTGCACACACTCACATGGACATAAACATACACCATATGTACATACATACCGTACATAGTAAAATCACCAATCAGCAGCCTAGTCACTTAGTATCATTATCAAGTGCTAAGTACGTGTGAGTATATGAATTGTGCTTTCATACAGTTTGAAGCTCAATGGATTTGTTTACACTAGTGTCACCACAATCATGCAAGGAATGCATTGTGCATGGCGCCATCACAGCCGTAACATCACCGGATGAATGGCACTGCTCAACCCCATTATAATCCATGGAGCCACCATGCTCTGCGTGCTCTTTCACTAACCCAACTGGGCATCACATACAGCAGACATAACTGTGTTCCCTCAAACCCTCCTCTCAGCCCCAGCTGAGTCCCTTTCACATAGCCGACCACTTCCTTCACAGAAACCGTACTCCTTGCTCTTTATGTACTTTTTACTCTACAGCCGTTCTTTCTTGCTGGAGTCTCCTTCTCAGCTTCACCTTTAGCTTCTTAGAGTTCCCTGGGGCCAGGTTCCAGGTCATCTTCTCTACCTACAATGTCCATAGGGGAAGAATCATGTGCTAAATGAGAGAGGCCATTAGTACGCAAGTGACATCTTTCCCATCCGGATCACGTTCCTGAACCTTTGTTTTGGGTTGACACAGGTAGGCTGTCTAAACAATACCGTGGATATAAATCACTTTCTCCTTCATGTCTACATGTTCCTCCTCTAACTGTCCCAAACTGAGACAACAGCATGGAACTCGTGCCGTGAGCTCTGTTTTCTAATCTCTAGTGAGGCTGGTGGTTTCATCTTCAAACTATGGCTCAAATCCATCATCGGCCTTGCCTCATCGCCACAGTGATGGTGCTCAGTAATCTGGAACCACCACCACTACACACCTCTTTGAATGACAGCAATGGCCTCCACATGTCTCCTTGCTTCTGCGGGCCCCTCAGGTCATTCCCACACAGCGGTCCACCATGGCATGCCCATGCTCACATGAGGTGAGGAAGGTGTTTTCTTCGCAGAGGCTCTCTGGGTAAACTTTGCAGCAATTTGCCAGACCCTGGTTGAATTGGTCCTTAGGAAACCCCATCTTTCCTCATCCCCCTCCAATTCTATATTCCACTCTTTCTGCTTTTCCAGTGTGCCATGCTCTTAGCACCGCGGGGTCCTTGCATGTGGTTTCCCTCATCCCTTCTTGTTCATATGGTTTTAATTCTGTGTTCCCGCCGATCTCTGAGAACAGGCTTTCCAGATACCACTTCAGAGAAGCCTCTCCTCTTGCCCCCTGTTCCCACACAACACCATCCAAGCCCTTAGGTTACAGCTGCAGGTGTGTTTTATGTTCTTATTTATGAGCTCCAGAGTTGACACCTGCATCACTGTCATCTACCCCAAACAGATGCTGCCCACGTGGATATTCAATAAACACTTGAGGAATGAGATGGTCACTTCCAAGGATCATAAAGTCATTGGTTTTCCCTCATTTCTGGACACTCTACTTCTGGGAGAAGTGCCTATTACAGGGGAGGACCAGGTTTCCATTTTAACTTAACAATTTGTTCGAAGAAGAGAGAATCTGAGATATGGAACAGAAATGTTCACTTCTAATCTTTAGCTTTTAAGAATGCTGCCCCACAGGGCCTAGGTGGTGCATGCCTTTAATCCCAGCACTTAGGAGGTAGTGGCCCATAGATCTTTGAGTTGGAGGCCAGCCTGGTCTACAGAGTGAATTCCAGGATAGCCAAGACTACACAAAGAAACCCTGTCTCAAACCAAACCAAAGCAAAAAACCAAATCCCCCCCCCCCCCAAAGAATGCTGTCTGTTACTGGAGGCAAACATGGAAGATATGGTTCAGACAGCAATCAGACTTTTGTCGGCACACATCCCCAGACCCTTTCTGTTTTCCTGGTTTTGAATTTTATCTTATCCGAACTTAGAATTTAGTCATAACCATGGGTGTTACTACTTAGATGTAATTTTCAATTGTTGAAATTCTAGAAATGCTACAAAATTAACATTTTTTATTTCAAACACATTGATTCCAAGACTATGTCATGCTAACCTTATTCTCAAGAATTACAAAGCAAAGATGTTGATATAAAATTCATTGCTACAAAGCCCTGGGGTATGAAATTGTATCTATAAAATACTGAGGCAATGCTCTGAGCTCATAATCTAAAATGGACGCTAAATCATTCTGTGGCACATTATATGATTAAAATAGTTTTGGTATCATTCAGAGGAAAATATAAAGCAAAGTTGCAGCTAGCAGGTGTGTGGCTTCAAGCATACCACACAGCAGTCGTAAATTCTAACTTGAGATCATGTCTGCAAAGGCTGTCAGGTTGAGACAGCTCAATGTAACTTCTTTTTTCTAAAAAGGAAAATAAGTGCTCCTAAAATATCTTAGAAAAAGATAGGTGAACGCCAGGTATGGTGGCGGCTCACCTGTATAATTCCAGCACTGGAGAGGCTGAGGCAGGAGGATTACCATAAATTCAAGGCAGCCTAGTCTACACAGTGAGTTCAACACTAGCCTAGGCTATACAGTGAGACCACCCTACCTCCCACACATGTACACACACACACACACACACACACACACACACACCCTAAATGTAAACATTGCTGATCAAAATAAATAATCTAATGTAAATATTGTTTAATTGGAGAAAAAGATGTAAAGGAGACAAGGCCAGGAGAAAGACAATTTGCTTAAGTGCCTTGTCTGTGTGTAATGAGCTACATAATCAATAAGCCAATGGTATTAATGAACCATTTATTCTGAACCTTCATTCTCTGGACATGTTCAGCCACAAATAGCATGAGAAAATTGTAAGAGCAAGCCTCAACAAGTGAGAGTGTATAGGATCAGGTGGAAGAAGCAGAGGCTGCCAGCTGAGGGCCTTGAACCACCTGGGCATTTTGGAAGCACTTGTCACACTGGGGTTAGAGAGCAAAGATGCTTCAGGATTGGAAAGTCCAGCTCAAGTGTGAGATTTGGAGTTGAGGAACTGGGAAACTCTTTCTATAGGGAAACAGAAGCTTACAGTCTCGTTTCATTATCTGCGGAGGCCTCAGAGCTGTGAACTTTCCCCCAGTTTGGGAACTTCTCTGGAAAATTCATTTCACGCCTGTCTCCTCCAGTAAAAGCCTCAACCGAACTGCTACAAAACAGGAGACTTGGCCCAGGGAATGTGAGACGTCAGTCACTTGATATCCCAGAGCCAGCTGGCGTCCTCAAGGAAGTGCCTCTGACCTCTTCTTTACCTGACATCTTGGACCGTGGCCTTTTCCCAGCAGAGGGGACTTTTTAGATTGTTCCTGTGCCAGGTGGCTGGGAAGCAGACATAGCCCATGTGTCACATTCTTTGAAACTGAAAAAAATAACTCGGCGGGGCTGGAGGTGCCCTGATTTCAGGACTCTTCAGTCACCATCTTCTGGGCATAGCATGTCTTGGGAGACTTGCTTGGTGTCAATCAAAGATCTCTGAAAACCTCCATTTGGCTTCCTTCCTCTTTGGGGCCAGGAATCCATCAGTTACCAGGCTGCAGCCCACACTCATCAGCCAAAGTGACAAAATACCCCTGTCTCCTGTACAATAGCTTTCTCCTCAAGGAAGTGTTTATAGTTCTGTGGCAGCCATCTGTCCGTCCCACCATTTTCAAAACTTCTCCTCCCTCTTGTTCTCAGAAGAGAATCCGGTTTCTTCCTCTATTAAGATGTTTACCTTTTCCTTAGAAGTTTATTGAGTAACAGTGGTGCTAAATCTTGAAATATATAGATAAAAAGGACACCAACTCTGCCCTGGATGACGTGTAAAGAGGGTGAAGGCTAGTCCTCGTTGTCAGCTTGGCTGGGTTTAGATTGCCTAGGGCACGTCTGTGAGGATGCTGCCAGAGAGAGTTAACTGACAAGAGAAGACCCAGCCTGAACGTGTGGGATACCATGGGAGAAGATGGGGTTCTGACTGATTACAAAAGAGAGTGAGCTGCTTCCAGAATGTGGGTGTGATGTGCCCTGCTATCTCGTGGGCCTGCTGTCATGCCCCCCTCCCCCAGCCATGATGGGCTGCAGCTTCAAACTGTGAGCCAGAAAGCCTTCTCTCCCTGAAATTGCTTTTGTTATGTGTTTGGAATTGGGGAAGGATAGAAGGAAACAGACACAGGATCAAGGCAAACCAAGCTTTACAGATAAATTCAGTGGTGATATGGACAAGGCAACGTCAGGGGGAACCATCAGTCCCACTTAGGAAGCCTAGGAAAGCTCGGAACCACCAGAATACTCAAGTAATAAGTAAGCAAGGTGACCCATACGGTTAGCTTGGTTTAATCCCACCATAATATATGCAAACATTCAAATGTCAAATTTTACATATATGTGACATAACTATGATTTGTCAACTAAAACCAATATTAATCATTTTTTAAAGACCACTAAAGGTGAGCTTTCTTTTTCTGTTTGTTTTTGTTTGTTTGTTTTTGAGACAGGGTTTCTCTTTGTAGCCTTGGCTGTCCTAGACTTGCTTTGTAGACCACACTGTCCTCGAACTCACAGCGATCCGCCTGCCTCTGCCTCCCGAGTGCTGGGATTAAAGACATGTGCCACCACCGCCTGGCTTCTCTATGGCTCTGGAAATCATCTGTACCTATAGTGTTTGTTTTGTTTTGGTTTTACCAGGTCTTCTAGGCAGCCTAGTGTGGTTAGAGCATTGATCCTTTGACTGAGTGCCTGACGCAGTCAGTACTCTGGGACACACCGAGCTGTGTCTGTAAATATTCATAATACCTCTCATCCTGCCACGGAAAAGGCCCCTGCCTTACTCTTGAAGATTGTACTTCTTATGCCTCGTAAGAGAAAAACTCTCTCTTCCAATGTTGAAAGCAACGTGCAAGAATTAAAACAGAGAGCAACAACACAAAGCAATGAAAAATCTGAGAAGAAAAAAAAAAACCTAGCTGGCTCTTTCACAGTCCCTAGCTGGTCTGCTTTTGTGTATTTTTAGTGTCTTTTCCCTTTGTCTTTTAAAGAGCTGTATCCTTGATCGTTCTGTTCTGTATTCATCTGTTGCCTCCTTTGGGAACCAGCTGCTTCCAGTTCTCTTGACTCCTTTGCCATCCTCACGCCTGCTCTTTTACACCTCATGCATCCTTTAAAAAATAGCAGAGGGGGAGAGGGAGGAGGAGGATGGGGGAGGAGGAGGAGGACAGGAGGAGGAGCAGGATGGGGAGGAGGAGGATAGAGGAGGAGGAAGACGAGGAGGACAGGAGGAAGAGGAGGACAGGAGGAGGAGGAGGAAGAGGAGGACAGGAGGATGGGGGAGGAAGAAGAAGAAGAGGAGGAGGAGGAGGAGGAAGCCGCATCACTCCCTAAGCCATTGGCTCCACAGTCTTAGAGATTCTCGCCTGACCTTCTAGCCACCAACCTGGCTTCCTTCTCCATTCTCCCCATATTCCTCAACAATTCTTTCTGCATTGACCTCTTTCTTAAGAGTTTCTCCTCTGTCTGCTCTTGAAGGGCCTCCTCTCACTCACTGGAAACCTCTGGGGCCTTTCCTGTGCCTTTGTCTGTTTTATCCCAGGCGTCTTGCCTGTTCTCCAGCCTTACTGATACCCTGAGCTCCTTGAATTCGCTACAAATTGGGTGTTTCACTTTAACCTTAGCTTTGATCATGCTGGAAAAATGAAGAATATAATAGTCTTCCCTTTCTCCCTCTACAGTGTACAACTTCTTCCTCCACATCTCCCATCCATCTTCACCACTGCTTTACACAACCAGACCCTGAGTTTTCTCTCCCTCTCACTTTCACACTGGCTTTCTCCCGCTCCCTTCTTTTTCTTCATATTTTGAGATGAGGTCTTCCTGTGTAGCCCAGGATGGCCCCATCTTCCAGTCCTTCTGCCTCTGCTTCCCCGTGCTGAGATTATAGGTTTGGGCTCTCACAACTGCCTCACTTGTCTGGCCCCTTACACAGCTTGCTGATGGAAATACAGTCTTCCATTTCCTTTTATGATATAACCCCCTATGCTCTTTCATAATCTGTATTGTTTAAAACATCACTTCCTTGTTTAAAAATTGTTCATGGTTTTCCACTGACTGCACCAAAGTCCTCATTTCTTACATACCACTTGGCAGTTTGTAATTGGCTCCCCCACTCCCCTGGTCTGTTTTTCCCACCTCATTTCTCTCCGACACTATCCCTGAACACCCGCAGAGGTGACCATATACAGTTACTAAAAGCTGTTCTGCCATAAGCGTTTCCACTCCCAGGACCCTGAGCTTTTGGTTCCTCTTACATTTCTTGAAACCCTGTCTATGTTCCAGGCCCAGCTCAAAGCCTACCACCTCTGCAAAGCTCCCCAAGATCACACTGTCTGCTGCCTCCTAAGAAGGCAACCTCTCTCCTCTGTATTCTCAGACTACAGTGAATATTCTAAACCTGGTTGGATCAGCCAAGAGAGTCTGGGACAACACTGATGCCCGGCTGGCTGTCCCTCATGGCCCTTACATCAGGACATTTGAAAATGTAGTCTATATGTTAACAGATGTTTTGTTCTGTTTTTGGTTTTGTTTTGTTTTGTTTTGTTTTGTTTTTTGTTTGTTTTTTGCATTTTTGTTGGGCTAAAATGAAAAAAAAAGCACAAAAATTTCTAAACCATTTTGAGATACAGTGCAGTAGCTTGAGTAAGACGTTGCATCCATCTCTAGAATCCTTATCTCATGAAGTTAGACTATTCCCGTGAACACCATCCCTCCCTCCTCCGCGTTGTCAGCCAGCATTCCAGTGCTGTTCTCTGCATCTCACTGCTGCTCCTCTTCTCTAGGGGACTAGCTCTCCACTCAGCACAGTATCTTCAGGACTCAGAAATGTTGAAATGGGTACCCTAAATTCCTTTTAAAAATAAGGCTGAATAATATTCCATTGTGTTTATATGGCACTGTTTTGTTCGTTTATCCATCCACCAACACACACACACACACACACACACACACACACACACAAATCGCTTCCTCATATCGGCCTTTATGAATAATGTTGCTGAGAGTGTGCGTGTACAAATACCTCAATTTTAATAGCTTGCTTCTTAGGGGTGCAAAGTTATTTGTACAACATTATGTGGTACATGTATATGTGATCGTGCGTATGATCGTAAGAACAGGGAAGGCTTTTATTTTAATTGCCCCAGGTGTAGTAGTGTAGTAGTGATCGCTGGGTCACATGATCATTCTATATTTGACTTTTCTTTTAAAGGATCCACTGTAATGTTTTCTACTATGGATGTACCATGTTAGAGTCCCAAGCACAGAAATTCTACTTCCTCCATTTCTCCATTAGTACTTCTTATTGAGGTTTCTTTTTAATAGTAATAGCCCCAGCAGGGACGATGATTCAGTAATTTTAAAAGACATACATGAGTCAACATATATTTAACACATGTGTGAAAATGTATTAAAAAATTTATAATTTGCATGATTAATATTAACTAACAGAAATAGGTTTTAAGTACTTAGAATTTGCTATGTTTAAATCACAGCATAGTGTTACTACACACATATGCTCTCTTTCAATCAAATTTGAAGCCTTGAAAACATTTCATTTGTGTGTCTCTACATATGTGTACACATACATGTGTGAGGGTTCCACAGAGGTCAGTAGAAAGAGTCAGATCCCCTGGAGCTGCACCTACAGTTAACTGTGAGCTGCTCATTGTGGGTGCTGGGAACCGAACTCTAGTCCTGGGGAAACAGCTAGCATTCTAACCACTGGGCCATCCTCCCAGCCTCTTAATTGAATATTTATGATCTAACAAGTGTCCAGGGCCATACCACCCATTTGAAAGTCAGAATACCGTAATGAGGTTATTATCCTTGTGACCTTTAAATAGGACACCCCTTGTTTACACTGGAGCTAGCTATGTTTCTGAGGATTTTGCTTACGAGTGTTGTGTTTATTCCAAGCCAGGCCTGATGGTGCATCCCTGTTCTATTTGTTCTTTTTCTGTTGCTGTGATAAAATATCCAGATGAAAAGCAACTCAGGGCAGACACGGCTTGCTTATTTTGGCTCTCAGTTCCCGAGGGACGGAGTCATCACGGTGGGGAAGGCATGGCATGGTGGCAGGAGCAGGAGAGGCTGGCTGATCACGTGTCATCCAAACCAGGAAGCAGAGAAGACAGGAAGAAGGGTGAAGCTATAAAACCTCAAAGCCTACCTCCAGGGATGAAGTGAATCCAGCCTGGCCACACCTTCTAAAGGCTCCATAACCTGCCCCATGTGGGACCGCCAACTGAGGACCAAGTGTTCAACAACATGAGCCTATGGAGGATGAGGAGCCTGTGGAAGGAGCATCAGTGGTCGAGAGCAGCCTGGCTAGTGAGTCCCTGTCTCAAATAAATACTTTTTATTTCGCCAGTCTACACATACATACATATTCATAAATGGAAACTGACCGTAGATCATTTTTAAATGATGTTGAACTTTATACATGACTCTGGGTAATTCTCATGGAAGGCAAGAAAGGCCATCGGAGACACTCTGTACTCAGCCTCTTGGATAACCAGCTCTCTGGACCTGCCTGACTTTTTGTGGCTCCACTTTAGCACTGTGTCTCCCTCTGCGCTCGCTCATGGGCTGCGGATGGCTCTCCAGTCTCTCTTGTTCCTTTACCATCATCTGCCCTGGTCTTTCTCTGGGTTGTCAATCTTTCTCCCAAGCTCTTTACCCAAGCCTGAGTTTTGGGTTTGCCATCTTTTGGCCCATCTCTGTCACTTTTCAGTGAGCTCTATTGTCCCTACTCCACCTCATAGCGTCGTGCACACAGAAATTGCCTTGTGGTTTTGCTAACGTCCGGTTCTGCCCTCCCAGATAACATACTAAGTGACAGCAGCAAATATTTGTGTTTTGCTTGGTTCCTCTTCCCACATAACTGGTGTGCCGGGCTTTGTGACGCCATTCAGGTGGCCATCTATGACAATGTATGCTTGTGAGTCACCGTGTAGGTACTGGGATTCAAACCCTGGTCCTAAAGAAGAATAGCCGGTGCTCTTAACCACTGAGCCATCTCTCCAGAGCCCCAGACTCAGTTTCAATAACACACAGACCATCAGGATTCCTTAGTCTGGATGATGCTGGCTTTGTCTTCAGTAAGCACCATCTGTTCCCCTCCCTTAGTTCTTCTAAGGGTCACTAACTGTGTGCTGCCGTATAGAGTAAATCCCACTGGGGTCAATGGGCTGGAGACAGCCTGCCTGTGTGAGGCCATGACTCGCTTTATTTGGATTAGCTCAGTTCTAGAAGGCAGAGGTGTCTGTGAGGTCTTTGAGGTCTCTGAAGTCTCTGTTCATGTCCCAGAAAAGCCAAAGTTCTTTGGAAGATCGAAGAAGAGGATGGAAAAAGTGATCTGGTCCACTTTCACTCTTGGGGGGACTGCACAGATCTGAGAGATGTGAGCTGGGAATCCTGCCTAAGGTGTTGAGCTGTGACATTATGTTTTTATCCTTTTCAGTCTGGTTGGAAGCTTGCCAGCTTTCCCAAGTTCAACCGTCAAACTACAACAACACACAGACAAGGCTTGAGCCGAAATGAAAAGCTTTTCAGACTGTTGACCCAGTCTGTGTATAAATAAGGATGGCATCATGGGAGTCAAAAGTGAAGGACTCCCAGAAGTGCCATGGGTGGCTTTTTGGTTGTTGTTGCTCAAATGGAAATAATTCCTACAGATTGTTTTGCCTCAGGGAAGCAAAGTGCCTCTTGTTTGAGAAATACTAGAACAAAGGCTTGCTATCCCTAAGGTGGGCTGGAAAGTAAAGGGTTAATGAAAGTGCTATCCTGGAGATCAAAATAAACTGCAGCTTCTGATTTTATTTCCCTTGTGTCAGCCCACCTGCACACCTGATCCCCGGGATCATCCAGCCATAAGTATTTGTTTGTTCAGTAAGCTGAGTGGCAGCAGAGCTCTCGGTGTCTCCCTCCCACACTGAGCCCTTTGCAGGTATGCATGCATCCACCACCTCGCCCACAGCAGCTGGCTGTCCACAGCCTCACTTTGAAGGAACTCTGGCTTTTAAGAGCCTGCTTTCCTTTCTTTTTTTTTTCTTTTTTTCTTCAAATCCTGATCTTGGTAAATCCCAAGCTCAAACAAGTATGATGTCAGCCAGAGGCACAATGGGACAGCTACAGGTGAGATGTCTTTAAAATTTAGTAACAGGAGGCCATTCAAGTCAACATTTAATCATCTGGGACCTGTTCGGGAACTGCTCCTTTGCTTAGAAAAACAGGTGTCATCAGAGGTACCCTCAAACCTTTCCAGCACTGCATGGCACAGTTGGAGGGTGCAAGCTCCAGGTAGCATGTAAGGCCCTCCTGCCCTTTGGGCCCACAGAAAAATATCTGAATAAGTGTCAGTGAATGTAGTAAGCTTTTCTTTCCTTTCCCCTCTTTCTTCCTCCCTCTCTCCATCCATTGTTTTCCTTTTGAAACAGGTTCTCTTCTCATGTAGCTCAGGATAGCCTCAAACTAGCTATGTAGCTTAGAATGATCTGGAACTCCTGATTCTCCTGCTTCTTCGGTCCTGGGCCTGATGGTACTGGAACACTGGAGGTTTGTCAGAATGTTCAACCTCACAGTAAATTCCAGACTCACTGAATTCGATGCTGAGGAGCATTCAGGGAACAGGTGCTTAGTGTAGAATGAATTCCTTCCAGTTCATTTAAGGGTAGGGTCAAGTCTGAAATGCATTTGAGCATGTCCAATTCACTGTGCAAAAGGCCACCCGGTGTCTGACTATGTCAAGCATGTGGCCATTCTTGCTGATGAGCTAGCGTCCCTAGGGCACCTAAACAGTGTTCCTAGCATTTTTTTTTTTATCATGCCTAAGAAAACAGAGGAATGCGAAGACAAATGAATCAGCCTCTTGATCCGAAAGCCATAACATCAGTTGTGTGTCACATCAAGGCTCACATATAAACCTGTGCACGTGATACTTTTGTTGTTGCTCTTTTTGATAAGGAACTTGACATGTTACTTTTTCTCCTTTCAGTTATGCATAAGAAACAGGATTAAATTCTAGGAAAGTTTGTCTTGTAGTCAAAGGACAGGCACAAAACTCCACAGAAGAGCGTGTTTTCTTAAACGACAAAGACTTTCATTACATTTTCTTTGTACCTAGCCTATTCCTTAGTCTAAAGCAGATGTTGAATAAATAAATAAATACTTGTTCAAAGTGAGGCAGATATTTATAGTGGCAAAAAACGGAGAGAGAGGGAGAGAGAG
This sequence comes from Acomys percivali, assembly GCA_907169655.1. Classification (NCBI taxonomy): domain Eukaryota; kingdom Metazoa; phylum Chordata; class Mammalia; order Rodentia; family Muridae; genus Acomys; species Acomys percivali. The sequence continues at coordinate 72,338,061 of OU015746.1, read as the reverse complement.
AGAGAGAGAGAGAGAGAGAGAGAGAGAGAGAGAGAGAGAAATGTAAACATTCGACACAGAGAAAGAGATTGAAAAAGATGGAGCCAGCCTTCCAAGTCTGCAGGTTCAGCATCCAAGGACTCAGCCATTCAGCGATAGAAAATACCTTTACTTACATTTGTATTGAATGTATACAGACTTTTTCTTGTCACAATTCCCCACCAAATACAACATGAAACCTATTTGCATGGCAGGTAGTCATCTAATACACTAAAGGTCATCTTTAGATTTTAAGTATATAGGAGCAGCACAGAGGAAAGATTCAAATAGGTACCATTTTAATAACATATGAGCCCTCGAGGTGTGGGAAATTCTCAAGGGGCCATAGGATCAAACACTGATGAATACTGAGAGTTGACTATATACAGGAGACATCTAGGGCTAAGTGGAAGGAAATCACAGAAGAAAAAAAGAGCTAAAGGTGATACTCGGAGAAATGAAGAATAAATCATTTTATAAATTATAGGAGTACGACTCATGACCTCCAATTTCAATGATGTAGCCACTCGGAAGCAGAACATTCCCTCTTTCAAAAATATCTATCAAAATCCTCCTCCCCAAATGCTGGCCAAGTGGCAAGGACTGGGAAATGGACTGTAGAGATGAAAGATTCTTCAGTCCTGTTCTGAATGTAAAATGTCTCCCATGGGCTCAGGTGTTGGTACACTTGGTCGCCAGTAGGCGGTGCTGTTTTGAAAGATTGGAACCTTTAGGAGGTAGAGCTTCGGTAATGAGGATGGAACTAGAAGTCTGATACCCCATTCCTAACTTCCTGCACTCACTCTACCTCCAGCTGCAGACACAGAGCGACCTGCTGCCTCATTCTCCTGCAAATGGTCGGGGTCCAGGCAAGGATAGATTGTAGGCTCTGTGTCCTGTCAGATATTAAGTCCAGAGATAAGAAAAGGAACTGATGCAATGCAATCCTTAGTTCAAAGAAGTCCTTGTCTGGAGTAGAACTTGGTGGATCTGGTAAGTTGCCTGTGATGAACATCGCAGGTTCTTAGTAAAAGAAGAGACAATAAGGCCAGTTTAGGTTTGCAGAGAGCATTCTTCAGAGTTGCAACTTACAACAGCTGCCCGTGGGTTTCGGAAATGTGGCTCAGTGGAGCACGGCAGGTGAATTCTCACTACAAACCACATTCCACCGTTCACTTCACAGTTAGTAACCTGGCTCATGCTGGGTTTCATGTCTAAAATAGGAACATACCTTAATATTCTATGGTGTGCAGTAACTAAGAAGCGTCCTCCCCAGAACTAAACATGTGAGTTCCTTCTGGCTGCTTTTTAACAGCAGTTAAAGAATCCAAGGGCAGTTATGGTAGGTTGGCATAAGGAACAAATAGGATCTGATGCAGACACTGGCAGGAGACTTCTCCCTACTCCCAAGGAGGTACCTGCTTGTTCAAGAGAAACTATCAGAAGACCTAAACTCAACACACAGAAAGAGACCTGGCTGTGGCTCTTCAGAGGCATAAGAGTGATTCATTTCTGAGCAAGATAGCCCCCTCAACCCCTCCCCCAATTGATACTTTCATTCAGAAAAGCTTGACCCTGCCTGCTATTTACTAGGGCTGGAGATTCGGGTTATCATCTCTGGTGATAAACAAGAAAAGAACAGAGAGAAGCAATGCATACTTCTTCCCTGCTTCCTGAGCTCCATTGCGGTTAACTACCTGCAGAATGTGCTGTCCGGTAACGTGGATGACAAGACATTTGCTGCACAGATGGTGAAACAGAATTCATCTTACAGTCAGTCCCAGAGTTTCCTAGGTTTGTTTGAGCTCGGCAGCCAGTGGGCAGGGTGACTCAACATCTACACTTCACTGCACATTCCAGCTGGAAAACAAATTGGGAACTTATTCTTCTTTCTTAAAGGAAAACGTTATAAAGAAAGCAAAGTAAGTAGCTAAAAAGAATATCATGAGAAAAACGTCTGCTTTCTGAACATGTACACAAGTGCAAGTAAAGCCTATGTGTGCTTCTTCAGTCTCCTCCTCTTTCCTCTGGGGGTGTCCATCTCTCAGCAATCCCCTTGGTAACTTCGATGGTTACAATCCCACTAACCACTGCTATGGTTGGTCTGGATGGTTTACTAGATGAGATTTGGTATCATCTATTTAGGCGACACCTCCAGGTGTGTCTGTGAAGGTGTCTCTGGAGAACTCTGAGGAAGGAGGACCCACACTGAGTGTGAGCTGCACCACCCCATGGGCTGGTGTGTTGGACAGAATCCAGAGGAAGGGCTGGAAAGATGGCTTGGAGGTGAAAGATGGCCACGTGTACTGCTCTTGCAGACGATCCTAGTGCAGTCCACAGCACCCAAACAAGGTAGTTCACAACCACCTGTCTCTCCAGCTCCAGAGGATCTGACAGTCTCTTCTGGATTCCACTATCACCTGACTCACACAGACACACCCAGGCAGCCACATAACTAAAAATAAATGAAACTTTTTTTTAACGGATAAGGAAAAAGCATGGACACCAGGATTCGCCTCTACTTTCTAACTGTAGACACAATGTGACCAGCGGCCTCAGACTTCTGCTACCACAGATGGAGCTAATTTTAAACCATCCCTTCTTTTTGAAAATAATGATTTTTATGTTATGTATATGGCCATTTTGCCTGTGTGTATGCAAGTGTACTACGGTGAGTGCCTTGTGCCAGTCGAAGGCCAGAACAGGATACGGAATCCCCTGAAACCAGAGTTGCACATGGCTTATGAGTACCATGTGGATGCTAGGAACTGAACTCTGGTACTCTGCAAGAACAGGTGGGGCATCTCCCCAGCCCCTCTCCAGAGGCCTTCTTGTTCAGAGGGCTTGAACTCTTCAGCCATGAACCGAAACAAACTCCTTTTTCCTTTCTTAAGTTTATTTTTGTCAGGTGTTTTGTCCCAGCCTCATGAGTACTTATGACTCCCTGCACAACACTTTCAAAGCAAAGACAAAGAGCCTGGGAGCAGTGGGGGTACATTTTTCCATGGATGACCGTGAGCACTCTTGAACCAACTGAGTTCATAGAAATCTTAAATCAACTCACTTCAATGAACACACGTCCTCTGGGGTCCCATATTCCTATTGTCCTTATCCATAAAACATCGGACTTGCAACATTTTCTATTAAGTTGTTCTATTTGTTCTAAAAATTCACTCAAAGGATGAGGCAAGGCTTATTGCGTGGCAGCTAAGACACTGCTACCCAGAGACAGGTTCGGGTCTGGGTTGGGAGAGACCTTTCTGAGGTGATGAGTACAGACCATCAAGCGTACTGGGTTCTGGAGCTGAGGCGAGTGGCACAGAGATGGCCTCTCAATAGCATCATTCCTCCTGGCCATTGAGCTCCTTTTCCAACTGAAGTAAACATGGGGTTGCTTTTGCCAGGGTGTGCCATTTGGTTTCTGGTACAGTGCATGTGCCTCTTGAACAGACCTTGGCCAACTACAAAAGACAAAGGAGACAATTCAGCTCCTAAGTACTTTTGTACACAACAAAACAAGATATAAATGTGTTTATGGACTAACTGACCTTATGCAAACACATTCCTCCTCTCTGAGAACACCCTCTCTTACCAGCCAGGGCGTCAGGATTGCTGTCCATTGAGCACCTCTACAAGCTAAGCAATCACTCCACAAGCACTATTTCTTCTTTCTCTCTTTACAACTAAGGCATGCAGACATCATCATCCATATTTTCAGGTGAAGAAACTAAAGTCAAGAAGGTTAAAAAAGAAGAAGAAGAAGAAGAAGAATGTTACCACACAACTATTAGCAGAGGGTTCAAATTAATGGTGAGTGCAAAACCAGAGAACATTCTGTTGTAAGGTGTGGCCGTGTTTGCTGACCATATCACTAGACGAGCATGTTGTCAGCTGAGCTGCATCACCAGTCTGTGGACGTGTAGTTCCCACATGACTGATTGTCAGAAAAAGCAAATCACCCACCTCTACACAAGCACCTGTCTCTTTATGCCCATAGTGTAGTGGAATGACCCTCAGTCTCTCCATATTAATTCCTTATGACACTGAGTTCCACTGTTCAAATTTCCAGCCCTGTGTACTGCAAGGATGATGCACAGCCACCCACTTCTGTAAAAACCTCCACATGGCTTACAGGTAGCTTATGAAAGGTGTATGGGGGAAAGTCACTCTGATTTGTGATGTAAGTGTGGCCTGAGTCTGGAATCAAAAAGGAAGCCAAGAAAGGCCTCTAAATTATGATCTTGTCCTTTGATATTAGCATAAAATTTACTGAGCTGTCTATAGAGCAAAAAGAAATAAAAACAAAACAGTGTCTAGGCCATTTTAAACATGTGCATATTAACCCTGACTTAGATCAAGGAGCAGCAAACTCTTTCGTAATGTTGCTTGTGCATGCGCACTGCCTGGAGCTGTGCTAAGCAAGGCAAGGTCCTGCCCCACGCTCATGGATGGCCTCATCTGCTTGACTACAGTGGCCAGAATCTGACCCTACAGGGCTTCCTGACTTAGAGCAAGTCAGTGCTCGACAGTGTATCCAACTCACTGAAGACCAGGGCAGAGTTTATTGACAAAATGAAAAGTGATTCTTTGCCTGTTGTAATTGAAAAATGATCATTTATTATATACACCTCAACTCATAGCAACATTATTCATGATAGGAAAAAGACAGAAGCAACTGCCGTGTCTGTCAAGAGGGGAGTGGATAAACAGGATGTAGTGTATAAAATCTGAATATTATTTAGCTTTAAAAGGAGGGAAATTCCAGCATGCATGAACCTTAGTAAGGTAAGTGAGACAAGCCAGGCACGCAAACACAAATACTGGATGATAAAAATGCTAGTCAAATTCACAGAATGGTGACTGCCAAGGGCAGGGGGAAGGAAGATGGGGTCACTACTTAATAGGTGCAGAGTTTCCGTTTCATAGGATAAGATGTTGTGGGGATCAGTTACATAGCAATGCAACAGTACTCAACACCACTGAGTCATACTTTAAACATGGCTAACATGGTTATGTATACCTTATGTGTGTTTCATCAAAACTAAAATAAATAAATAAATAGATACAGATGTCAACCAAACCAACCAGGGTGACCTCCAGTTTCCAGGGGAAGGAGATGCTCTGTCATTACTCATCTATCGTACCTGACAGAATTATCAATGATTTTCCCGCCAGTGGCTAATCTCAGTGGTGTGCCACAGCTGCTGTGGTCTGTGCACCTCACTCTAAATAAGGCTGTGGGTCTCTACCTTTAGCCTTTGATTCTTTCTTTAGAGACTTACACATATGAACCTTGAATTAAGGGCTGTGTGTAGAGGACATGCCTGGTGATCCTGGGGAAGCATTCTATGTGGGAGGTTGGCCAGGAGTGTCACTGTGTTCCTTTTAGGGTAGTTTTGTAAAATCTCACGGATGTCACAAGTTATGCTTTTGTCCCATGGTGACATCAGTAGAGTTCTAGGTTAATATCACAGTGCTTGTCCATGCCTTTTCCTGGCATATGCCTGTCAGATATGCAACTAACTATTTGGGTCATTTTGTCAGCAGGAAATGGTTGAGTCTCTTTACTAATAGGGATTATTTAGATTTCTGGTTTCAACCCTTCAGGTTAAAATTACTGCCTGCTAATTCCCTTTAAAAAGGGTGTTTGGATTTCACAAGTGTGTGGATTGAATATCCTTTGTGTGCCTTGAGTTGGAGGAGAGAAGACAAATATTACATGCTCCAAAGCAAATGAGAGCTGCCTTCAAGTCCAGCATATCAGCCAACCAACTAACCGTTAGCCCCTAAAATAGTAATGCAGTATTTGTTTTACTTTACCTAGACATTAGCCTAAATTCCTTATTCTTTGACGTCCTCCACACTTTTCACACATAAGCGTGTTTAACTATGTGAAGTAAGTATGTATTTGTTGCATATACTGTATGTTAGATTGAAAAGTAACTTGAAACATCGGCAATGTGGGCAGCAATGAGAGAGTGCAGATTTTGTCTCTGATAAGTATGCCACTTCTATATCACACTTTCTCCCCAAACACAGCTTTCAATAGCTCATAGTTGGCTCCACAGAAATCAAATGCAAAGTGACACCTTTCACCTTCAGTGTCACATCAAAAGCCAAAGGCATTCTGAAGACCAAACATTACCTACTAGTGGGGTGGAGCCAAGTGACCTCTGACCAGACTGCCACTGGGGGTTTTGTCCACATCTGTGATTCCCATTAGCACCCACGGTCTCCCACGAAGGGCCAGGGCCAGCTCTTGGCTAACGTGAGGGAGTTGCCTTCAAAGGGCTTGGAGTTGAAAGGGCCTTGGGAATCAAAAGGCTCCCTGGCGAGGCGGGTTATCTTTCATACACTACCAAGGAATGACCTGCCCTTGGCCTTTTAAAGTGTTACTTCCTACCTGTCAAGACACTGAAGAGGAGCCACAGCAGATGAGAGCATCAGACATGACAAAAACAAACTCTTTTAGAGACTTGACTGGCAGGTACATTAGGACACTGACAAGAGTGAGCCTTCTCCGAGAGCTCTCCACTGAAGTGGAGAAACCAGAAGTGTCCTCCTTGGGAGCTGTGTGTAACAGGAGAACAGAGATGGGAAAGCTTCACAAAGCTTAGCCTATAAAAGAAGGCGATTGCTAGAGAAAAGATGGAGGCCATGCTTCACCTGGCTTCATGTAACCAAGAGCATGGTTAAGAAAAGCCAGTCACATACATGTGGGAATGGCAGGTGCTGTGAAGCGTTCCATCAAGTCATGTGTCCTGGCCCACACTTTTCCAGCCCTTCCAGAGTTATGGAATATTGCTTTTTCTTCAGCTTGCTAGCCCACTCTCATTGTGGGGACTGTTTTCCTTTGTCAATAAACTTGTCTTTCTTCCTTCCTTCCTTTTTTCCTTTCTTTCTTTTTTTTCTTTCTTTCTTTTCTTTTGTTTTTGTTTTTGTTTTGTTTGTTTGGTTGGTTGGTTGGTTTTTTTGAGAGAGGGTTTCTCTGTGGAGCCTTGGCTGTCCTAGAACTTGCTCTGTAGACCAGGCTGGCCTCGAACTCAGAGATCCACCTGCCTCTGTCTCCAGAGTGCTGGGATTAAAGGCGTGCGCCACTGCTGCCTGGTCTCTGTTTCTAACCCCATATCCTGGATCCAGTTCTTTAAGGCAGGATACAGGAAGCTGGATACTTTAAGAGGCTCCCCTGGGACCTTCTGGTCAGACGCACTAAGAGTGGGGTCTGCATCTCCTACATGCTATAGGGGTTTCAAGCTTCTTGTGAGAAGGAGAAGCAGGAGCTTCAAGTTAAGTTTCCCCTTGAAATTTCACCAAAATTATTTATTCAAGACCTCGTAGGGCTGACTTCATGCATAGCTAAGAGCAGTGATAGCTCCCTCTACCATGATAGATTCTCTTTATGTAGCCCAGGCTGGCCTCAAACTTGTGATCCTTCTGCCTCAGCCCCTGCATGCTGGGGTTAAAGGTGTGTACCACTGTACTTGGCCTTTCCCAGTGGCTTTCTCTACACACCACACCAAGTTTCTGTTCTTGTGTCACTGGGACTTTACGCATGGACTGCCTACTCCTTCCTCGGCTTTCTAGGGAATGTTTGCAATGCCAGGAAAACTCTCAGCCAGCAAGTGGGATAACTTGCTGGAGTGACATAAGGAGAAAGAGGTATGGGTAGGTTTGAGCTGAAGAATTTCAGGCTTTTGCTCTTACTCATGACTCCATAAGATAAATACCATAAATTGTACGGATGTTGTGGGATCTCTGAGAGATCTTAGCTGATCACCTGCAAAGCCCATTCAGTAGATTTTTCTCTCTTCTAGGTGGCATACACATCCAGGAATTCCAGTCCCCTTTATTCAGTGTGCCTCTTTGTGGATTTCAGTCCTTTCTAAGACTAGCATCCAACTCACCTACTCTCCGTGGCCCTGTTGATCACCTATCCCAACAGCAGGAAGTAAGCAGCAGAATGGGTGGTCATCTTCTTGTTCATCATGCCTATCCCTCTGCACAGGTCAGGAGTTGTACTTTTGTTGTTAGCTTCGGGTTTGGTTTTTCAAGACAAGGTTTCTCTGTGTGTGGCCCTGGCTGTCCTGGACTCGCTTTGTAGACCAGGCTGGCCTCGAACTCACAGAGATCCACTTGCCTCTGCCTCCCCGAGTGCTGGGATTGCAGGCATCTGCCGCCACACCCAGGTAGGTTGTACCTCTTCTACAGCCGTGACTAACTGCCCAGTCTGCCTTTTAGCCTCCGCCAATCACTCTCTGTCCATAACTACATACTGAGAACTATGAAAGTCGGTTTGGTGGATGGCTGTCGTGTTCCTTCTTACCCCCCCCTTGGGTGTGCTCATTTTTTTACTCCCAGATCTTTAGTTAAGTAGATTCTTTAAGAGGATGGACTGTGTCAGATATGCCAGTGCCACGACGCACATGCACTCACATGTAACTACACGTACGAGACAAGACCAAGGAAGCCAGAGTCCCAACATGGATAGGGCTGGGGCTCATGGAGTCACCTCTTGTAGCAGAGGAGCTATTGGCAACTGATGGCTGCTGAGGGGAAGAATCATTTTCCCTCAGGGTTTTGGCCCCTGAGTGCTACCTATGTGTGAGTAGAGTGTCTTACACTCGTGTGCATGCAGGTAACACCAATGGACTCAGTGGGTTTGAACAAAATGAGCACGTGACATTAGGAATGAATAATGGCTGGAAGAAAGGGAAAGTGTTAGAGAGGAGGGAGAAGGAGGTGGCCGTGATCAAAATGCATTATGTGCATGTGTGAAATTCTCAAACAAACAAAAAAAAACTTTGAAAATATAAAATAAAAATTTGAAAAAAAGCCACACTATGTTGAGATGTTCCAGCTATCTGGTAGCTAGCAGACTAGGTAGATGAGTATTCTCAGTTTGGATTTCCCCAGGATCGCCTTTGATAAGAATTCACACCTAAGTAGAGAAAACTCTGGTAGAGGAATAAAAGAAATGAGAAACAGGCAAATGGAGATACCCACTCAAAGGGGAATTGCTAGGTAAATGACCATCAGTGGCAAGTGTAGCTCCATTGTGCTCGACATTCTGAAGACAGCATAGAATTTAATTCAAACCATATCATCACCATGGTCACTACCATCTTTACAATCACCATCAGCACCATTATCAGCAGCAGCAGCATCACCACTATCATCATCAGCATCACCACCTCTATCATCATTAGCATCACCACCACTGTCATCATCAGCATCACCACCTCTATCATCATCAGCATCAC
>OU015746.1:72286281-72328773 GCA_907169655.1 Acomys percivali | reverse complement strand
CTGTCATCATCAGCATCACCACCTCTATCATCATCAGCATCACCACCTCTATCATCATCATCATCATCATCATCATCATCATCATCTCCATAAGTATCACCACCACTATCAGCATCAGCATCACCACCTCTATCATCATCATCAGTACCACCATTATCATCATCATCATCACCACCACTATCATCAGCATCACCAGCAGCAGTTTCTCAAGCTTTACCTGACATCCACTGGGCCAGAGTGAAAAATTTTAATTGCCCTTGCAATCAGTGAATTGCTCTTAGTTCTTAGGGTAGAATGTGGTCTCCAAAAAGTCAAATGAAGGGGCAAGAAGATGGTGATATCCAGCCACCATCTCCCCACTTGACCTTGTCTGTGAGCTGTTTCTGAGGGTTTGACTTTACTTTGGCCTTTGTATGTGCAGAAGTTTCCTCCCTCCAAAAAAACAAAGGCAAAGATATTAGTAGAAAGTAGCTCTCACTAGCATAGCCATTGTAAGTCTAGCCGCTACACCATATGTGATGTTAAAGCTGAGGTTAAATTGCAATGATAATAAGAACTGTAACTATAGCACCAGTCAATAGTAAAGACACATTAAGTAAATTAGTCATCTACTTTTATTGTAAATAAACCAGTTGGGCTACTTTCTAGAGAAAGGGCATTACCACATTCATTTTAACAAACATTAAAATAAATATAGAATTATTTTTCACTCAGTACTTATTTCAAGTTCTGTCAAGTAACCCACAAGTGACGTCAGGAAATAACCTCCTGTGTCTCATTTGCTTCTTATAATTCCTAAGATCAATCCTTAGGCGTGGTAGAGAATTGGATGACCTATGTTCCTCATGGCAATGACACACTTGTGGGCTGGATTTATTTTGGAGTGCACTCAAAAGCTGAAATTATAGTGGAAAAAAAGCTTGACTCCTATAATGTCAAACACTGGTAGAGACATTTGGACAACAGCCAGAAAAATCAGTGGCTGTTCCAGACACAATAAAATACTACACAAGAAAAATAGTCTGTACATCTTACGATTTTTAACAAGAGTATTGGAGCATTCTATACTGTATAAGGGAAACGTGCTTGTTTGTAAATCTTCTAGATGTATCTATCGCTTCTCAGTTGAGTGGGAAAGCAGCTGATGGAAACAGTGGAGTTTTTGATGTGATGAGATGGATCAGCTTAGGAGCTGTGAATCTGGCTCAGTAGCAAAGGGCAATTGCTGCTTTTACAGAAAACTCAAATTTAGTTCCCCGCTTCCTCATGGGGTGACTCACAACCGTCTGTAACTCTAGTACTGGGGGGATCTGACAACCTCTTCTGGTTTCTTCGGATACTTGTACAAACATGCATGTATCCCTCCCCACATCCACACAATTAAAAAATAAAACTAAATCTTTTTAAAAAGATGTATAGCTCATGAGCTCGCATTATAACAATGGAAATTCACTATATGTCGTTCAAGGGAAAACAGATTAGCTATATCCTTTGAACTGTTTTGTTCAATGTATCAAATGAGTGAAATATTCAACATAGTGTAAAATTCCACTTGTTTGTTTGTTAATATTAGAAAACCTTCATTTAGAAAATTAAAAGTTAATGCTTGCGTGTATAGTTGACGTCTAAAATTGACAGAAGCCACAGAATGCAGGGTTAGTTCTGCCTGTTCCTCCTCAACTCCCCAATCTTCCATCTCTCTGCTCTTTAACTTCCAGCAGCAAAATCAGATTTATTATATCCATTTATTGAGTCTCTCCAGAGTCCACTGAACATCACATTTTGTGCATTTTATCACACTGCAAATGAACTGCCTAGTTGTGAAAAATGTCTAGATCTCTCTCCCTTTATGACTATCTTCAACTCTGGTCCAAGCCCACAAAGGCATCAGAGGTTTTCTGTGATTTCATAATACGGAGCATAATTGATAAACTCACTGATACTATAAAGCAAAGCTTGCCAATGTTGACCATCCACTTTTTATTATAAGTTCTAGTTTCTTTAAAAATCATTAGTAACAGCAGCTTGGTAGGAGAAGGGAGTTCTCCAAGAAGCATGATGACTCTCCATGTCCTGGTCAGGGCTGGGTCAAGGTCAGAATGTTGCAGGTTAAGGTAGGATTAAGACTCCCTTATTGACCCAAGGAAAGAAGTGTACCAATGCTGGAATCTTGAGTGCTAAAGAGGAACCCCAGCTGTGACAACTCCATGGGTTTTGAACCAGTGTTGCCTAACAGAAGCACAACGCAGGTGACAGAAGCAACTCAGATGTGTGATTGTCAGCGCTCTGATGAGTCCATCAGAAAACAATAAAGGCATTATAAATGTGTGTGTGAGTGTGTGTGTATGTGTGTGCATATATATACATATTAAATTGTCAAAGAACAAAATTAATTTAAAAAGCAGGAAAAAAAACCCCAAAAACAAAAAGAGGAACGTTAATTTCAGTAGTATGGTGTTTAGATCAAACTCCATAAAATGCAATTGTTATTAATATTTAGCAATTTCTTTTCCATACTAAGTCTTTACAATCAAGTGTTAATTTTATGCTTATAAGACATTTTATGGATCCCCAGGCCATCTTTGCTGGCCAGTTCAGGTCTAGACAACCTATTAAATGAGTCAAATTGCCTTTCAAATCTTTGTAGGGTCTTTAACATCCACATCAAAGCCCTGGCCGAAGTCACGATACTGAAACTACATTTTACTATTGTGTGCCTTGACTTCTTTCATTTATGCTTAGAACTCTAGCCATCTAATAGTCATTTTTTCTAAAGATTATGCTGTCATCCAATTCAATTTTCCACACTCTTGTTCACTTAAACATGTGTTATGAGCACACAGCAACACACTCTCTCTCTCTCTCTCTCTCTCTCTCTCTCTCTCTCTCTCTCTCTCTTACTCCCTACAGAGTCCTATCCTTAAGCTCCTAGGAGTTGCTTTGGAAATTAGGAAAATACTTTAAGTATGATTTTTCTTTTTGGCACAAAAATTAGTGTTAGTATGTTCTGGTTTAAGATTTGATTTGCCTAACATGCAGGGTGGCTTCTTGTAGAAGCATCTTGAAGGTCCTTATATGGTCAGATGAAGGACAAAGAAGCAAATGGCTCTCCTGTTTGAAAGCACTGTGTGTGCTAGAATTCTTTATTTTTATGTGCTGTGGACCTTTGGGTAAGTTTGAATCAGAAAGGAGACTCAGTGCTGCCTGGTTAGCTCCATAAGAAACTCCGTGCAACCTACAAGAAAGCTTCTAGACCAGTATGCTTGTTTAGCAAGTTTAAAGCATAGAGGGCCAGTTAATACTCAAAATCAATGTTGTCTCTTTAAACTGACAATTAATAATTAGAAATTGGGAACCAAGAGATCAATAAAGCCATTTACAAAAGCTAGTTTTTAAAAAAGGTTCAAAACACTCAGGGGAAAAGCTTACATAGAGTGCGCAGTGATTTAAACAAGAATGGTCCCCATGAAGAGCCTGGAACACACTGGCACAAGAGACAACTTCCTGAACAGAACACCAACAGCCCAGGCTCTAAGGTCAACAATTAACAAATGGGACCTCATGAGGCTAAGACACTGTCAACAGAACAAAGTGACAGCCTACAGACTGGGAAAAGACCTTCACCAACTCTACATCTGACAAAGGTTTAATATCTAAAATATATAAAGAACTCAAGAAACTAAGCACCACCAAACCAAACAACCCAATTAAGAAATGGGGCTCAGAATTAAACAGAGAATTCTCAACAGAGGAATATTGAATAGCTGAGAAACACTTAAAGAAATGTTCAACATGCTTAGTCATCAGAGATATGCAAATCAAAATGACTCTGCGATTCCATCTTACACCATAGAATGGCTAAGATCAAAAACTCAAGTGACAGCACATGCTGGCAAGGATGTAGAGAAAGGGGAACACTCCTTCATTGCTGGTGGGAGTGAAAACTTGTACAACCACTTTGGAAATCTATCTGGCGCTTTCTCAGAAAACTGGGACCCAGCTATTCCACTCCTTGGAATATACCCAGAAGATGCTCCACCATACAACAAGGACATGTGCTCAACTATGTTCATAGCAGCCTTATTCATAATAGCCAGAACCTGGAAACAACCTAAATGTCCCTCAGTTGAAGAATGGATAAAGAAACTGTGGTACATTTTACACTATGGAATACTACTCAGCTTTTAAAAACAAGGAAATCTCAAAATTTGTGGACAAATGGATGGAACTAGAAATGATCATACTGAGTGAGTTCACCCAGAAGCAGAAAGACTCACATGGTATATACTCACTTATAATTGGACACTAGCCCAAAAGGGATGTCCCATGAAATTCTTCACTTACCAGGAGATTGGGATAGATGTGAGGATATCCTATTGGGACCCTAGGTGAGAGAAGTATGTGAGAATGGGAAAATAAAAGGACCCAGAGGGTCCTAGAAACCTACAAGAAGAACATTATGATGGGCAGATCTGAACCCAGGGAGTCTGCTCAAACTACTGCACCAACCAAGACAATACATGCAGTAAACATTGAACCCCTACTCAGATCTAGCCAATGGACAGGCCATTCTCCACAGTTATGTGGAGAGTGGGGACTGACTTTGACATCTCTGGTGCTCCATATTTGACCACTTCCCCTTGGTGGGGAGGCCTGGTGGCACTCAGAGAAAGGATAAGCAGGCTACCAAGATGAGACTTGATAGTCTATGACCATGTAGTAGGGGAGGAGGTCCCCCTCAGTCATAGACCTAGGGAAGGGGAATACGGTGAAAGTGGGAAGGAAGGAGGAACAGGTGGATTCAAGTGAGGGGAAAACAACTGAGATGAAATCTGAATAAATTAATTAAATAATAAAAAAATTTAAAAAATTATGCATGATGCACAACCAAAGCTGGGAGTGGTGGTACACACTTGTAATCCCAACTCTGAATGAGACAGGTCACTGGGGCACACTGGGCAATCAGACTAACCTACATGGCAAGTTCCAGGACAGTGAATGAAGAGAAGGGGACATAAATGAAGGAAGGGAGGGAGGGAGGGAAGGAGGGAGAGAGAGGGAGAGCGGGAAGGGAGAAAAGAAAAAAGAAAAAAAAGAGAATGGTCCCCATAAGTTCATATGTTTGAATCCTATCGTTGGTAGAACTCTTTGGGAAGGATTAGGAGGTGTGGCCTTGCTGGAGGAAGTGAGTCACTGTGAGTAGGCTTTGAGGTTTCAAAAGATTCCCACCGTTTCCAGTGTGTATAATTGTGTCTCAAGGTCTCAGCTACTGCTCCATCACCATGTCCGCCTGTCACCATACTCCCTGCTATAATGGTCATGATCTAACCCTCTGAAACTGTAAGCCCCAAATAAACTCTTTTTTATGTAAGTGCCTCTAGTCATGGTGCCTTCCACAGCAATGGAAAAGTAACTAAGACAGGATGTACTCAGGAATCTATGAAGCTTTGCTGAGAGAAATGAGAAATTAGAGGATAAAAATAGGTTCAGATGTTTGCCCGTGGTTCAGAGAGTTCAATTTTTTAGGGTGTCTGTTTTCTCCAGGTGTGTCAGTGGAGGCCAAATCAAAACAAAAAATGTTTTTTAAAGCTGATTGAAGCATTCACCTGGAAATGCAAATGATCCAGAGGATATAACGCAAACGTGGGAAACAAGAGCAACATTGATCTGGAGAGGTCAGGTGTTTCACAGGAGGACAAGGAAGAGAAGAAAGCTTTGAGAGCAAGTTTGCCTCCAAATATCTTCACACGAAAGGGTAAGTTGTATTGAGGCTTAGGAAAACAAGACACACTGGTACGCATGATAGATCAGCAGTTATCCAGTTGGTTGAGGCCACACACTAAATATTTGCTAGGTATGATCAAAGTGAAAGGTGTTTGAGATAGATTGGAAATAGGATGCATTCATACTTCATAAATACAGTTTTATCTACTGGCGTGTTATCTTTAGCTTACTGACATAAAACAAATAGGAAATTTACCAGAGATTTTTTTCCCCTATATAGTTTACACTCTTGTGTACTCCCCCAGTTCTCCTCTGAGTAGAGAGGCAATCACTGGTTGACAGGAACCCTAGCTACCACAGGCTCCAGTCCATATCAGTAAACAGTGGTGGAGAGACCAAAGGGCTTATTTATGCCTTCCTCTGTCTAGGCTTCTTGCTTATTTTAGAGCCAGATAGTGCTTGAAGTACAGTGGGATATTTTCTAAGGCCAGTAAGAACAACAGGGAACTGGAGCTGTCATCAGCCCTTCCCATGTTAGGAAATTTCCCATCATTGTTCCAAGGCAAATACTTGGGAACCACACTGCAGGAAATGAATGGTTTCGCCTAGATGCCACACAGACCACAATGTCACACAATGTCTTACAACAGTGGCATCTTCGACTCAGCATCTTTCCTTGCTGAGAAAAGCTTGGCTCTTTCTGGAGAAAAAAAAATAATAATTGATGCCTAGAGTTTGCATTTCCTCTTGTAAAGATTTTTTTTCTCTATGTGTATGAAAAATTATAGTTGCAGTAAGTGCTGCTTCATCTAAGACAGTAGAGTGGTGGTCAGGCCCTCGAGGAGAATCACAGAATTCTTGTGTGATGCTTACATGTTGAGAGATGGAAGGAGATTTGCTACTGTCTGAGCCTATACCCTTCAGTATACTTACTTGGGATAATAAAGATTGTCCTTTAAAGAAAAAGGCTGTTTGTTTTTGGTTTTGGTTTTTGTTTTGGTTTTCAGGCAGGGTCCTACTATGTAGCCCTGGATGGCCTGGAACTCAGAAGGCTGGTCTCAATTTCACCGTGTCTGCCTCTTTCTTGAGTATTGTTAAAAGCATGTGTCACCACGCCAAGCTTCCTTTAACATTTAAAAATAGTAATACAGGAGACAAGCAAGTACCATGTGCTTTCCTCTTCACTGTCAAGGTCGGGGACATCCCTGTCTTTTCCAGAATGCATACTTTGACATTTTCAGGTTTGAGTGCTTTTAAATCCCACGCTTCGGTGCTGCCTGTGACGCTGTCTCTGAATGAAGGTGGCACTTTCTTTTTGCCTCATGTCACCTATTATTTATACTCTCTAGTGTAATTCACCAGGAAATCTGGCCGCAAGTACTTGCAATGTGCCTTCCATAGCTGCTTCTCTACCCTGAGAGATCTGACCCATAAACACCTAGGCACACCGAGTTGTTCTGATCGGAGAAACTTGTTTATGCTGGTTGGGATGGAGAATCTTCAATGTTCACTTGACTAGCTTTAGAATCAACTAGGAGACATCCTTCTGGGTGTGTCATTGGGGACATTTCCAGAGAGATTTGACTGATGGGAGGGTAGGCCCATCCTGAATGTGGGCGGCACCAATTCATGAGCTGGGATCCTAAACCGGATCAAAAAGGGGGAAAGGTAGAAGCCAGATGAGTACCAACATTCGTATCTCTCTGTTTCGTCACACAGGTGACGAGCTGCCTCCCCCCCTTGTGGCCCCAGATAGACCTATTCTTTCTGTCACACTTGCCCTACTGTGAACTGAACCCTCAGACTGTGAGCTAAAAGAAACTGGTCCTTCCCTAAATTGCCTTGGACAATGAGATCTGTAGGAAAAATATTGGTAGACTGCCTTGTGGTTCCTGGCCACCTGGTTTCTATGGAGACGGCATTCTCCAGGTGAGTGCTGGCCAGAAAAGAAGTGGGGTGCGGTTATGTTGGTCAAGTGAAGCACAAAGGAGGCCATACAAGATAGCACATGAAATCCAGCAGCAGCTTATTTCTCAAAGATCCCAGAGAGCAGAGGGGAGTAAGGTTCCTAGCCTCCCAGGGACAGTAGGGAAGAGGAAGTGGCTGGGGACCAACACAGAGAGAGAAAGGTAGGAGGAGGGGAAGCCATGGGCAAAAAGTCATCATTGGGGTGCAGTGTTACTCAAAAGGGTTTCTTAAGGGCTGTTCTGCTTTCACTAGAATTACTCAATCATTAGTTGTACAAATTAATGGGTTTTACTGAGACATTCGCGTGCATATGTGCATGCAGACCCACACATACTTCCCTCCTCTCCTGGCCTCCCTTCCCCCATAACTACTTTGTTTCTTCACTTCCCCTAAAGTTGACCCTCTCCTTTCAAGCCATCGTTAAAAAAATCAATTTCCACCTCTAAGAGAAAACATGCAATACTTGTATCTCTGTGTCTGCCCGTCTTTCCACTCTGTTCTCTGCATTGATTTCTAATTGATGAGTTTCCAATAAATAGTCACAAATGTGGGGTGGTCACACTGTTATTGAGAGGTGTTACCTTAACCGCATCTGAGCCGTGGTTGGGGGCAATGGCCAGTCACAGTTCCATAGAGATGGTCACCAGGAGCCAACCGTTCAAAGCAGAGACGACCAATGTGAGGAGCCTAAAAAGGAGGAAACTGAACTCTCTTAGGGTCGAACAAGTCCTGTGCCTAATATAGAGGCCAGCTTTTGTTCCTAAAGGGTACTGAAGCAATGTAAAATTACAGGCATTCGCCACCATGCTACCATCTCTTCCACGACACACTTCCTCTCTGGGTCTCACACTTCTACCCTGTAAGACAGCCATATGGAAATCATTTCAGTAGTATATGTGGCCCGGCTCCCAGCAAACTCTGGGTCCTTGCCATGTTCCATTTATTTTAAATACCATTTCACACACAGTCTGTGTTTGGGTGACTTCCATGAAGCCTCAGCTTGGTGAGCACTTTCTTTGAAAACTTCCTGATGGACAGTAGAAATGGGGAGCAAGTCTCCCCATATATTACTTTACTTTGCTGACAATTCTAATGTCATTTTGGCAGATCATATTTTCTAAAGATGCCCGTAGCTGTACCTCGTACCCCACATGGTCCTATTTAGTTTGTTTCTCAAGAAACTAGACTTGGCATGAGAGGTTGAAGACTCAAATTCTTTTCCTTTGAATTTAGTTACCAGTAAAATTGCATAAAATCTATGTCCTGGTTTCCAAGACCAGGTCAGGAAAATACATGCATTTTTTGTCTATTTCTTTGAAATGCTCTGTGTGTGTGTGTGTGTGTGTGTGTGTGTGTATGTGTGTGTGTGTGTGTGTGTGTGTGTGTGTGTACACACCATTAGTCTCTCCTGTGCTTGTCTGGACCATTGCTTCCTCTAGTGAAGAGGCCTAGAGAAAAGCCTTGTATGGTGTGAGTCTCAGGAAAATCTATCAGCTGCAACCGCTGGAGCCTAGAGTGAGAAGAAAATTAACAGAGGCAGCACATTTTTGAAGCTCCTGAACTTTGAGTGTGCTTGCTGTGACTTGGTTGTGTCTCAAAGTCTTGACTCTTAGGAAATGTTAGGAGATGGTGACATCTTTTGGAGGTAGGCGCTGGTGGAAGGTTCTCATCTCATGGTAAATGTATCCATTGAGGGAACTGTGAGACCCTGGCTTCTCTCCCTTCCTCTGCTTCTGGTTTGAGATGTATCACTTGGTTGCTCCCACATGGGCAGCTGCACTGCAGTACTCATCTTGAGGTGATAATAGCCAAGAAGTAGCCACCCCAAAAGGCCATGTTCAACCTCCAGCACTGTGTGTTTTTCTCATATGAACTTAGCTCCCTTGAGTTTCTTTTCTTTCTTTCTTTCTTTCTTTCTTTCTTTCTTTCTTTCTTTCTTTCTTTTTTTGTTTTTGTTTTTGTTTTGTTTTTGCTCTTTTTTTTTTTTCGAGACAGGGTTTCTCTGTGTAGCCTCGGCTATCCTGGACTCGCTTTGTAGACCAAGCTGGCCTCAAACTCACATCGATCCTTCTGCCTCTGCCTGCCGAGTACTGGGATTAAAGGCATGCTCACCATGCCCGGCTTTCCCTTAAGCATTTCAATGCAGTAATGTGAAGCTGACAAGTAAAATGAACTTCATGAGGGTATAGTTCTGTTTTCTAGAATATTCTACTATTCTTTCCACATATCCCTGGGGGGCATAGAAATGGAAGAGACTGCAAAGAGGATACAGTTAACCCCACCTCACCTATCAACTCCTCTTCAAGGAGCAAAGGGCAGAGACAGAGGGGGAGACATAAATATGCAGGTGCCATGCAGGTATAAGCTAACAGTCTAGCCTGGGCCAGGGAGCTGGCTTAGCACGTAAATGTACTTGCCATGCAAGCCTGCTGAGCTGAGTACAGAAAGCCAGATGGTTAAGAATAGAATAATAACTGCTCAGTTAAACAAATAATATAATAGGGTCTCAATTACTTGGGTGATAGCTGGGTTAAGAGACAAACTGAGAAACAAACATGATTTTATAAAAATAACTTTAACATCATCTATTTTTACCACCTATTACCACTCTCCCACAACACACTTTTCTTTGGATGTATGCGCACAGCCAGCGTCGCCTAACTAGCCTGATTGGAGTCTAGTGCCTGGGTCAACAATTCAGTCTACGGGATTCAAAACCATTATATTATACCGCAGAGAAGATGGTAGAGCAATGCAAAACAGGTGGCTCCCAGCTATAAATTACTTCATACCCAAGAAAGCATTTATTTTTATCTTAATAAAAATGTCTTCCTCAGACCCATCTGGTGGTCAACCTCTTCAGCCCCTGTGAGTTGAGCTGGTTTCCTTAACCTCATATGATAAAGTGGACACGTAAAAGCTCTGTTTGCTAAGGCAACACGGTTAATGATTTGTTCACTGATTACAGTAAGTGATAAAGAAATGAAGGACCAGAACAAGGGGTCTAGGTTCTCTCAGTTCATTCACAGGTTGTAAGGAATCTCTGACACACTGACTAGCTTTGGGACTATGCTTTCTTGAAATCAGGTTTGGGTTCCTGAGAAGATACCCAGGCTTCTACTATTGACTGATACATTCCATATATGCAAAGCAAAGGATTGCTCTCCAGAAACTTCTTTTAATACCCTTTCTTTTAATTTTCTGATTCATCAAATATTCCCTGACCTGCTATTGTAGAACACTGTGTGTCCGTCCACACAGAGAGCATCAGGAAGTAGAGAACATGACCTTTACAAGATTTGCTGGTCCCTGGGTGTTAGTTGCTAGGTAAGACAGACACACTTTAAGAGTGATCCACCATCACCTTCAAAGGGTCCTTTTCTTTATTTTCAGCTGAAGTTTTATGATGCAAAATTAACCTCCCAAAGGCATGCCTGTGCATCTCTTATCTTTTAATAATGTGCTCCGTGACCTTGAGCTAAGACATGCCTCAGATTTTGTTTCTTAAATGATAGCCTTAAATGGAGCATTATTGGGAATGAACCCTTTAACAGAGCATGCTTAGTAATGGGCCCAAGCCTAATGTGCTTCCCTATGCAAATGAGCGTACACAGGCTCCTGGATACAGTTCCCCACAATCTTCGTTGAAGGCATTCATCTGGAGATGATTCTGATGCTGTCCACACTATCTCGGGCAGTAAATCCTTCTCTACTCCTGTGTCTTGGCCATTCTTGTTTTGGCACTGAACTCATCAAAACCTGAGTGTATTGTGTCCAAATACCAGTAAAGAACACAGCCGGCAGATTTCTATTCTAATACGCAGGTGCATATTTAATTCCAATTATTTATTTACTCTTTATTTTTTGATTCAATATGAACCTTAAAGCCTCATTGTGACCTAGACATTAAGCTACAGGGCAAAAATAATCGGTCCTACACCCCAGGTTTAACTCACTCACGGCACCTAGTTATTATACAAAGGGTATATCTTTCAATAAGTTTCTGCCATTTCCATCTTTTGGAGAGGACAGAACACAACTGTCCATGGCATAAACATGCTGACTTTTAGCTCAAAGTCAGAGCATAGGGTCAGGTATAGAATTATGATAGCCGACAATTTACATCTGAGCTACTGTACCAGCCAGTGGCACATTGGCCCTTCGGTCTGAACATACATCTCACGTTTATCTACCACACTGGAGAGAGCAGTACAAAGCTTCTCTCTAAAATCTCTACTATTTAGAATGCCACATAAGAAGTCAAATTGTTTTCTTAAACCTGATCAGGGCACTCAAACATTTGGATGAATAACTCCAGTCATCTGTGTGGTGAAAGTATACATTCATTCCAGTGGCAAAAATAAAGACACTTGAAAAAGTAGGAAATGAGCTAAGGGAAGTGTCTCGAGGAAGACAGAGGACTAGAGGCTGTGAGGAAGAGGTGGGGTGGGGCAGGTAGAGAAGAGCAAAGATAGAACAAACAAAACAAAAACAGAAAGCTAAACAAGCAAACAAACAAACAAAAAAACCAAAGAAGCCAGAACAGCAGCCTGATTTACATAATCTATCATGTCCAACATGACTAAAATAGGATTCAATTTAGTTCCCAGAAAATGACACCAAAGCCACAGTGGCTCACAGCAGAAAAGTCACTTGACTAGGCCATTGGAATAGATCTGCCTTTATGCTCAGTGTTGGTAGAACTCTTCCGTTTCTTGCTAATGAAAGGTTAGAATGTTCAAGAACGGTCTCTAGGAACTGAAAAAAAATTAAAATACAATGAATTATATTTTAACAAACTTCCCCCCCCCCCCAGCCCCTCATTAAATGTAGAGAGTACTACAAAAGCAATCAGAACGTCCTCAGATCACAAAGTTAGAAAAGAAGCCACGAGGTACAATTGTGGCATGACAGTTGGATGAGCTACAAAACGAGCGAGGGCAGTAACTATGGTGTTAAAGTCAGCGTGCTTCTCGACTTCCGCACTTCAGTCCTTTTCCAGCCCCCGAGAGTTCACCGTCAGCATCCTCACTTGTGGTCTGCTGCCACGGTGGTCGTATTTTAGCAGGCTTTACTTTATTGGATCTGTGCTTTCTTTGCCTACCCATGCCTTTCTCACTGGACCCTAAGCTACTGCTCATTCACCACATGAAACCATCCGGCTTAACAAGATGATTCGATGAAAACCTGAGAATAATAACCACGCAGTATGGAACGTGCCATCAGTGTGGCGTCCGTGCAGCACATATTATGGCAAAACCCTGGTAATTGCCTGTCTGGTTCAATTTTCAGCTGAGTAGAGGGAAAAATTCTTCTGAGGCTGTACTCTCCCCCCCCCCCCCGGTTATTCTTATTACAAGTATCTGTACTGGTCAGGGAACCGCAGGAACCCACCGCTCCAGTTTTAAACTTGGCTGATTTTCCGCAGTTGGCAGCTGTAAGCCCCAAGGTAAAGAAGTCTCCCTGGCTCGGCTTTCTAGAGCTTACATTTTCATTAGAAATGAATTTCATGTAACCTTCAGATAATCCAAAATAGGAGCCTGCTAGGAAATTACGGGGTAGCTAAACCCCAGGGTAGAGAGTGGTGTGACCCAGGGTGAGGACGCCGTGTCCTCACTCATCCTGTCAGCACACGGCTTCGCGAGCAAATGGCCCTTTCATAGCTTTTGCTGTGGTCTTCCCACCGCAAAAAGAAGGCAGCACAGTGGCTCGAGGGCAGGGGGCATTACGGAAAATGGCCGCCGCAGGTTCTCAGCCTCTCAGTTTTTTTAAGTACCTAGAGTCTGAAGAGCAATTGGCACGATGCTTTCATTTTTAATGTGCGGGGTGTGGGAGATTCCAGAACAATCATCCAACACGAGCTCCAAGGTATGTGACTATGGTAGAGGCACTTACAAGAGATGCCACGACCAAGTGCCTCACACAACATCAACACTGTTTTAAGGTTCTGGAGACTAGACGTGAAAGCCAAAGGTATACACAGGCCTGTCTCCTTTTGAGGACTGAGCATGAACCTGCTCCAGCCTTCTCCGTGCTGTGGTGGCTTGAGATTTTGGATGAATATTTTAATTGTCTTCATCTCCCCTTGTCTATGCATGTGCCTACCTCTGTGCCTAAATTTCCCCTTTTCGCAGAGCTATCTGTCCTTGGACTAAAACCCACCCTAACATCTCCAGCTTAACTCAAGCCTGTTTCTAAATAAGGACAATGTCATGTTTCTGGAAGTTAGAACTCACTGTCGTTTGTGACTATCCCATGTCAGTCCACATCAGAGCTGTGTTCAAATGGAGAAACAGTTCCGAGAACTTGCACAGGAAACTTTGCCTTCCCCCTTCAGCACTCAGCTCTGTGTCACAACTCTCTGCTGCTCCACTGCCTGTGTTAACTGTCCCATGAGCACTTGGGGGTCCTATTTGGACATGAAAGTTGACATTAAACTCTAAATCCTTGCCCAGAACTTCTGCAATCCTTTCCTACATGGGAGCATTTGATTGTGTTGGTGACATAAGTGTTTGAAGACAAAGGTGCCCATGGAGACACGTATCCTTCAAGAAATAGTTTTATTTTATTATTTTATTTTGAGTGTTTTGAGTGTTTTGCTGGCATGTATGTCCATGTGCCACATGTGTGTAGTGTCCACAGGGTCCAGAAAAGGACATTGGACCCTCCTGGAATCCATTTGAGTTGCAGATGGTTGTCAGTTGCCATTTGGGTGTTGGGAATTGAACCTGGCTCTTCTGAAAAAGCATTTAGTGCTCTTAACCACTGAACCATTTTTCAGCAAGCAGTAAGTATTTTCTATTCCCATTTCTTCCCTCCTAGAGCTCTCGCTCTCCCTCTCTCTCTCTCTCTCTCTCTCTCTCTCTCTCTCTCTCTCTCTCGTGTGTGTGTGTGTGTGTGTGTGTGTGTGTGTCTGTCTGTCTGTCTGTCTGTCTGTCTGTCTGTCTCACATACACACATGCCTACCATGAGAAAGACAGAGTCACTGAAAAAGCATGAAAAGTGAAACATAAAAAAATGGAGGTTTTGGAAGAAGCCAACACAGGTTTCCTCAGAGCCAAACGCAGGTTGGAGATGAGCGGGAGAGTGCTTTTAGAGGAGGGCACTGGTAGCAGAGGGTACCTGAGCTGAATCTTGATATATGTATAGCTGACTGTATCTGGACAATGACACCAATGTGGAGAAGGAGGCCAGGGGATTGGAGATAGTATTAGACAGGTGAAATAAATGTGCATGAAACTCTGAATATTAGAAATTTTAAGCGACTAAGGAAAGGGTTGATTCTGTGTTTCAAGAGCTGAGCTCGAGTATTTTTCTTTCCACCACATACAGTCAGGTAAGGCTCCTGTAACAAAATGCCACAGGCTGGACAGCTTAAACAACAGGCATTTGTTTCTCACACTTTGGGAACCTGAGAAGTCTAAGAAGAAAGCGGCAGCAGATCTGGTTCCTGATGTGGACTTACTTCCTGGTTCATAGGTGGCCAGCTTCTGCGTTCTCCCATGGAAGAGAGGGTGAGATTCCCAGTCTCCTCCTTTTCTTACAAGGTCACGAGTCCTACTGTGGTGCATGGTGTGTGTGGGCACCTTCACGGCATCACCTAAAGCTAACCTCTCCCAAAGGCTTTACCTCCCATTGTTACCTTGGTGACCATGCATCTATAGATGAACAGGCAGGGCAGGGGAAGAGGGTGGACATAAATATCCAGCCAGAGCATAGTCATCACAGGTAATCACTGTTGGAGGAGGAGACATGGGATGTACGGTGCTGTTAAGCAGCACACTTCTCCCTCTGATGCATGTCACCAGCTTGGCTGTCAGAGGACACAGTGAGCCTTGGGAGAATCACTCAGTTTATTCACTACTGGCATGTGACTCGTGGGCTGATACCACAGAGTCCCTCCAAATCCTATGGTCAGTGCTAATTTAAGGCAGCAGATGTGTCCTCACCCGGGTTGTTTTCCTTCCTTCAATCTCAGTCCCCTGTAACCTATGACTGCTGATCAAGTGAGTATAAACATTCGAGGGATGAAATTGTTTTTGAGGGGGTGAGTTGACATTTGTTATTTTTATCTTTTGTTTTTCATTAAAAATAATTTTTCATACACTATATTCTGATCATCATTCCTTCTTCATCTTTTCCCAGATCCTCTCCACCTACACATCCATACACGTACACACCAAACCGAACCAAACCAAATGTACAAAATCATAAAATACAAGCAAAAGGCCAGGAAGGTTAAATTAAAAGCCCCAAATACCAATGAGTTAGTCTTGTGTTGGCCATCTCCTGCTGGGCATGGGGTGTGCCCTTAAGTGTGGTTTATATGTCCAGTGAGAGTCCATTGGAGGAAGTGGATTTTTCTTCATGAGCAGTTGTCATTTGCAGATTTTTGGTTAGGGGTGAGAACTTGTGTCCACTTCCGCCTCTCAGCATCAGGACCCCATCTGCCTTGGACCTATGCAACCTATGCAGATACTGTTCATTGTCAGTCCTGAAGGGTCTGGAAAACATTGCTTCCGTGGAGGAGACGCTATTCCCTTTGGCTTTTACACCTTTTCTGCCTTCTACTCTAGAGGGTCCCCTGAACCCTGAGGGGAGGAGGTGATGAAGGCATTCTATTTAGGGCTGGGTGTTTCAGAGCCCCCGTCTCTCGGCACACTCTACAGTTGTGGGTCTCTGTATTTGTTCCCATCTACTACAGGAGAAGGCTTTTCTGGTGGTGGCTGAGCTAGACACTGATTCATGAGCACAGCAGAAAGCCGTTAGGAGTCATTTGACGGCCACGTTCCTTTAGCAGAACAGTAGTATTTGGTTTTCCCCTATGTCCATGGCCTATTGAATCTCAGGTTCTTGGCTGCCTGAGTAGTGTCCCGGATGGGTTCTATCTGGTGAAGTGGGCCTTAAATCCAATCAAATGAGGGCTGATTTTTTTTTTTTAATCTCCAGGAATTGAAACAAAAATGGGTGGAAATATAGAGCTCACTTTGTTACATAATCATTGGTATAGTTTTATAAACAAAACCTCAAAGTCCTCTTAAAACAGAATGCCAATGACAAGGAGGCAGCTGATGTCATTTGTTTTTCATGTCAGTCATCAAGAACCTCAGCCATCTCTTAAACCTTAGGAAAATACCAGTTACTTGTGCCGTTTGTCATCTTTTAGCGTAAACCAATGTTGGTGGGAAGGAGGAGTCTGGTTAGAGGAAGAAAAAGACACAGTGTACAAGGAAGAATCTATGTACCACAGAACAAGGTCACTAATAAAGTGATGTGGTTTACCAGAACTTGGCTTCGAGGGTGGAGATTCCAGGCCCTTGAGCAATGCTATTCCTTTTGCTCCAAGTCTGTCCATCTTGTTTTCAACTCCTTGCCTGGTGGTTTGTGGGCTGAGCTCACTGCTGGGCCAGGCTGAGGGGCTAAACACACACAAAGGCACTTGAAACTTATCCCAGATTCCCCCAAAGGGAAAGAGGAGCTGGGCTCTCACAACAAGCCCCTGGAATTCAGCACAGGCTCTGAACAGGAAGTGATGCTGTTTACAACTGCTGCCCACTTTGGGTCCCTGGGTGTTTCCTTGAGATATATTTGGTAAAACTGGAATTCTAAATTTGATGCAGAAAACAATCACTTGATATTTATAATAAGAACTAAAGGTTTTTTTTTTTTTCCACACACAGCCTTAATTATTTAGAGGGGTCATTCATCGTTTGGGTCCAAACTCAGTATAGAAAAAAATAATAATAAAGCATCCATTCATCAGTCCTCCAGACCAGTAAATTCTATTGAGGGTTTACTATCTTCCTGGGGTTACAAAGAACTGTTAGATCCAGTTAGGACCTATGATGAACCTATAACCAGGCTGCAGAACAGAAAGCCATTCATGGCGTTCCCATCATCACTGTTTTCCGCACTTACCTACTGCTTGTATTTATTTAGTAAATTCTAGGTGCTCTACAAATATTTGTTAAGTACATGGATGAGATCAGCTTTTCATGAGGATAGCACGTACTCTCCAGGTGAGAAGGGAGTGGGAATGGCTATGTGAAGGAGATGGAATTTTAGCAACACTTTTGGGAAGGGGTGGGGCTCCATGTGATTGGTGGTGAGGCAAGGGAAAGGGGAAAGTTCCTTCAGGTACAGAGACATAGTTGAGGCTGGAGGCTGAGAGACCAGGGCATTTTCAGGAGACAGAGTGCTTGGTATATACGAGACTCAGAAACAAGAGAAAGGGGCTGAGAGGGGTGGACTGCGGTCAAACTGCCTAGGAAGGAGAGGACCTTGGCTACTTCCAAACCACCAAGTATTCTTTCAAAAGCATGTGCTCTATTTTACTATCAAGCAATCTGTATGTTTTCTAAATATAGCTCAACCTATGCTATGCTAATAAAACAATTCTCTTCCACACAATTCACTCTTTACATTATTAACTCCTTCACTCCCACCCAGTGACTCTAGTCTCCCCCAAGGTGGGCATCAGGCCATCCTCTGCCCCTAAACTCCCAGCAAAGAATCTTGGGGTCAGTCAGGACCATCAGTCAGAGAGGAACACACAAAACCTTGTGGGTGTCTCACAAGGCTGTTTTCTGTGTGTTGGGCACTTCACATTTCTGAGGGAGCATTTTAGAGAATTCCCTTGCAATGAAGGAAGAAGTCAGGATTTATAAACCTTTTGTGAGACAGCCACACACATTCCTTATTTTGTTGGAGTTGGGGGCAGTGGGCCAAGTTCCGTGAAGGGCGTTGACTTACTCTGCTCTTCCAGTTACAATGACAAACTTCCCACTGCACACACATGTCATAGAAGTTTAGGGAAGGCAGAATGTAGGCCATTGTGCAATGCTTTGGGAAGGATTCTCCAACAGTAAAACCCGAAGAATGAGTAAATGCGCAGTCCTGGGTAAAGTAACAGCAAATGGTGTCAGGCTTTCTAGTAGCCACTCTGTCCAGAAATGCAGAGGAGAGAATTTGGGATGCAGGAGCGCTGCAAAGGCAGCATGTGGTCACACAATCTTCATTTGCACATTCTGACTCTGAAATCCCTTTAGCCTCTCTCCTCAATCTGAAAAGCATAGTCTGAGTACTAGCAATGATAAAAGTTTCTCGCACCTGGCCAAGTACAGACAACTTGAAAGAGGTATTCCTCTTTCTGTAGGCATCTACTTCTTGAGGTGTGAAGAATGCCTAGTGCGGTAATTTTGCGATTGCAATTTTAAAAGGATCATTTGTTTACAGTAACTGCCATAACACTCCCTCAGTACTCCAAGGATGGTGAGAGTCTGTGCTAAACACTCACTTGCTTTCAGAGGCATCTTCCTATAAGGCCTGGGCTCTCTGGTGGCTTAGCGAGCTGTCTCTGTTCTGCATCTGCCACAGCAACAGGAAGGACAGGGGGAGGGGGACTGGGGGGGAGGGGGGGTGGGGGGGCAATGCACTGGTGATCAGGGGTCTAGGAATGCAAGCAGGCCCTTTGGCTTCCTGCTCTGCCCACGTAAAGGAAAAGCACCTTTCAGCAAAGCCACCCCCCAGCTTTAGAAGGCTCAGAACTTTCCCTTCATGGGGTTCAATGCTGTGAAGCCCAGTGGCCAATGCATGGGGAAAAAGGAATTCTCAAAGCTGTGTTCATGCCTACTGTCCCTGAAGCCTTGGCATCCATGCCAAAGTCTGCGTTCCTGGCTGTTGAAGAAATGTGTCTTAGCTTTGGGATTTCAAGCACTGTGATAAAAATGGCCGTTCTGAGTTCAAATCTTCCCTGGGAGGATCCACTAGAATGGTGAATGGTGAAGGGTGAAGTGTCCCTTCTCCCCTTCCCCCACAAACAACCCTTTTTAAATGCCTAATGTGAGCTGGGACCTATCGTGACCTGACAACAGAATTTCACCTGATCCTAGGTTACCTATAAGATACGGGATATTACTGTATTCCACCCCAAAGCAACCTGAAAGTCAGTAAAGTTGGACAACTTGCTTGAGAGGTGACAGCTTGTAACCTGCAGTAATTTTCATCTGGGTTTCACAAGTTCCTCCTCCTTACTGAAGGGATGTGTGATTCTTGCCAATCACTCCTTCCATAGATTGGGATTTAATGAACTCCTACTGTGCACCTAGCTCCCCAGCACAGCCCTGAACAAGACAAGTAAGGGCTCTTTTAACCAGGCTATAGACTGGTTGGTAGACAGAAAACTCACAGATAGATAATGTGCTGTGTGGTCTGCTTTCTGCCACTGTGACAAAATGCCTGAGATAATTAACTTACAGAGAGAATCTTCATTTTGTCTTGTAGTTTGAGAAAAATCCTAGTCCATGATCACAGAAATGTATTCCTTTCAGATCCCTGATTAGTGTTTCAGTGACTGGGGATCAGGGGACAGTTCCAAGTGCCCACTTCATGGGCAGGAAGTGAGATGGGAAGAAGTGGCCAGAGTACTACAAACCCCTCCAAGTGCACAGTAACCAGTGACCTGAGGACCTCCCCCTCAGCTCCACCTCCCGAACGCCCACTGAAGGGACCAGGCTTTTAGTACATGGGCCAAGAGGAGTGTCCAGCATCCAGATTATAGCAAGTGCCATAGGAAAACATAAAACAAGAAAACGATACAGTTCTCATGACAGGACTTGAAATGCTTTCCGTCCTGTCAAGTGTGATTTCCAGGGCCCTGGAAGCTGTCACAGCAGCTATAATGACAACGTGATGCTCCCACAGCCAGCATAAAAGATCTGCCAAATAGGTGTGTTTTAGCTTGTGGGAAAACACTGTCAAAGTGCGGATGCTACGACACAGATGGACTGGATGGCTCAGGGGAGGCGATTTGACCCTGAGAGCCATAATTACTCCCACCTTGATTGAAAATTGGCCTCTTCCCCTTCTTTCCTTACAAGGGGGTTTTGAAAACTGATTCCTCCCAATCTGGAAGCCATTTGGAGATTCCCACGAGGAAAGAGCTATGTAGCAATGTGATTATTGGTGTTGATTTCATTTACTATGACATGACTGGGAATTACTGGGAAAACCCATTACCAATGAGCAAATGAGTTTCCAAAGATGTGACAAATTAGCATGTCTAGAGATTGACCACAACATCAGGAGGTTGATGAGCTATCAGTGTGTCTAAGTTGTGTAAATAGACACTGTTGTAAGTAGCGTGATTTAGGGATCTACTGAGAGGTGGTCCCATCCTTTAAAAAATAAGTAATTTAATAACAGAACAATGTCCTTTCAGAGGATTATGAGTCCCAGAAGTACCAAGGTTTGCTAATATTTCATTTGGTGGAGGATGGGGGAGTTCTCTCAGCTAAACAGTCCTACCTAGTTTTCTGAGATACCTGGAAATTCAGACAATGTGTGAAATGTATGAAAACCATTGTTAGCACACTTAATGAAATCAAAGGTCCTTAGTCTAGAAGTAGATGAAACTTAACTTTAAAAGGAAATTAATTCCACACCAAATTTTAACACTGTCGTATTTTATACTCTGATGGACTCCCTTTTAACACTTCCAGGTGTCTATACTGCTTTTGTTAAAAATAAGGCTCAAATCCATAATTAATTGAATTAGCAATTGGCATAAAGGTCATTTTCTTAAATCTTATACAAATTCATTTTATGTCATTCAAGAGAAATAGGAGCTTTGGCTTGTTTTTTGTTTGTTTGTTTGTTTGTTTAAGAATTGATAACACACATGGCTTTGATTTGTGCATATAAGCACTTTTATAATTTCTCCTTGATTCAAAACTAAAAACTCAGTGGCGGGTAGTGTGGGAGGGAGGTGAGACAGAAGCATCCCTGGGGGTCACTGGCGCCAGGCCAGTGTGTCTATCAGAAAGACTGACCAGGAAACATGGGCCTGGTGCTTGAGAACATGGAGTCCCTGGATCTACAATAGGCCTGTCAATTTGAGTAGGAGTGGCTTGGCAACTGTGTCTAGAAGAGTCTGCCTTCAGCCTGTAACCACCTAGGGCTGAATTGGTCCTGGGTAGGACTTAATCCTGAGGGCTGTGGGGCTCTGTAGGTGCTAAAACAGACTTGGTGCCTAGGCTGACCTTCTCATGCTAGAGCCAGTCTGACTTCTGAAGCTGAGTGAATAAACACTGATCCTCTGGCTGTGAGAACCATGTCCATTCATACTGCCCTGATCTGAGGCCTGAGATAGCAATGGATAGCCTGAGGCTTACACTGTCCAGGTAAACGTGTCTCTAAGTTAGCTTCTAACCTGGTGCTGGAGGCCTAGAACTTATGTCCGCAGGTTTTAATGAGATGATTGGGCCAGAGGATTCCAGCCGTGTACTGAGACGTGTGTGAAGGCACGGATCATAGGGGCCAGGCTGTTCTTTGGGGGTGCTGGACTAGCATGGCCCTTGGGAGAGCCTGGAGACAGTCCACAAAGGTTGCCCTAGCTCTGGTGTAGGGCTCAAAGCCTAAGGCCACTGAGGCCATCAGCATTGGGGCTGGTATAGAACGTGAGGCTGTTGGGTTTGGTAGAGTGGTGGGATGGAGCCAGAGTTTTGAGTCTATTAGAGAGACATTCCTTGGATTATGGACTGGCTTGACAGTGAGGTGAGCGTGAGGCTCACTCCTTAGGTAACAGCTTGGCACCAGACACTATGGTAACCTTCCCAGCTTAAATTCCATCTGGACCAAGCCCCTTGTTGGGCTTTGGGGAAAAGTCATAAGTTGAGCTATGACTTCTCCTTAGTGAAGGGTACCTCTCTACTCTGTGCTCCCTCAGTTTGGGGGACACAATCATGCAAGTCATACAAAACTGCCCTCCCTGCCCTTTCCCATGTGTCCCTCCTTGTTTTCAATGCTGAATCTCACCTGGTGCCCTTAGCACTGGGGAAGGTGTCTTTGTGCATGGATGGTTGCTTAGAGTGAAGTTTCCGTGGGGGAGAAGCTGGAGTGGTGGTTATGTTCTCCCAGTAAAGGACAGGTTGGATTCGACTGATCTCAAAGAATTACAACAGCCATTTGGAAGTTTGATTTAAGGAAGACTTTCCACAAAGAGGCATCGTAATTAGACCACTAAATACAAACTTTGGGTAGCCTTTTCTCATTCAAATTAAGATCAGTGATGGTGGGCAAAATATAACGAAGTAAGCTGACCAAAGAAGATTAAAAACAAGCTGGCCAGGTAAGGCAGGCAGTTACCTTAAAAGAGTGATAGGCGTGAACAGCTAGTGCCTCCTGCCTGCAGCAGTTTTCATTCCAACCTGACACAGATCGGTGAATAGCCACAAGAAGCACCCCCCCAAAATGGGAGATGGTTTTGCAGTCCTCCCCGGCACGGCACTCACTGGCCGGTTCCTGTTCAGAGAAATAGCGTACCAAGACTGAGAAGCTTCTGTCCTTTTAAGGAATTTTAGGGATTTGCAATGTGCTCTGTCTAGTTCACCTCTCCATGTCAAAATCTCCGAGAACTGCTCAGCAGTTAACCATGTTTGCCGCCACGCCTGCTGAGCTCAGCTCCATCACTGGAACACACACGTGGTGGAAGTAGAGAACTCTGAAAGCAAGTTATCCTCTGACCTCCGCCCAGTGGGCTGTGGTGTGTACACACAGAGGGAAAGGGAGGCATACACACTAAGGAAACTGGAGGGAAAGTCTGAGATCTTCCTTAAGGTTCCCGCACAGCAACTGGTCCACAGTAGAACAGTGTTGCAGTAAGGTGTGTGCCAGCTTGCCAGATTCAAGCTTAAAGCTCAACGCTAGATGCAAATGATCATTTGTGTCACCTGATAGGTTTTATAGAGAATGGCTTAGGGATGATGGGAGTCTGTGAGTGCAGAAGGCCTCCAGATTTCCCTGTCCTGGGAAAACACTGTGTTTGGGGATGGCAAGATGGCTCAGTGAGTGAGAGCCCTTGCTGCCACTCAAGCCTGATGACCCGAGCTTGATCCCTGCAAGCCACATGGTAGGGGGGAAAAAAAACCCAAAAAACACAAAACCTCCTTCCTAAAAGTTGTCTTCACATGCACATGGCATGCACATGTATTTCCTCCATCCCACAATAGATAAACATAATAAAACAATTACAAGTCGTATATTTACCGAGTCTCCATTTTAACTCTGGTGCCAAATTCAAGGCTCCTGGAAAGATGAAGTAAGGACTCCACAGATCCCTGTTTGCATGAGATTTCAAAGCTTGTTCCGGTTGTCACAAGAGAGGTGCTGCTAGCAAAGCACCCAGGAGACACATGCATCCAGGTCATGCTTCCCTGAGAAACTAAACACGCTTTCCCCCAAATACACAATACCATATTTATATATACGGTACACTGGTGCACGTTACATATGTACATAAATGCCTATCTATAGGATGCATTTAAAATCTCGTCATTTAAAGACTTAGAAACATATGTAAACTTTGAACTCCCGTTAATTTTCATGACAAGGGACTTTTAAAGAGACCCTTGTAATCCCTTGACAATTTAGAAGACTTCTCCTATCTGATAAAAAGTCAGTTTAAGTCACTAGCATTTGGTGCCGTAATCACCGGGTAATGTGAAGCGAGGCCTCCAAAAGCCCCGTTTCCCTCATTTGCCCCTGCGATTAAGAGCATCCGAGAGGCAGGCATTGTGTTTGCTCTGGGACCATGCAGTCAGCTAATTCCCAATGGCACCATCTGGACTGTCTACACTAAGTCCATTTTAAGACTAAGAAGGTGAGGTCTGCTAATCTCTGGCAGATCTCTTATCACGTGGTCAGATTTCTACCCACCAGCATGGTTCTTCCTCCCTCTAGTGCTATATTAGAACGGGGTGTGGGGTGGGGGTGGAGGAGAATGAAAGACCCAACCAGTGGAGAGTTGTAGTGTAGGAAATAAATCTAAGGGATCATTATGGTGAGCTTATGGGTTAAGCATGGGGACAACAGAAAGCTAAATGAACGGGGTAAAGGACTCCTATCAATGTCTCCACATTGTAAAAGCAGATCAAAGAGCTCGCATGAAGGCAAGAATGCGGAGAAGCTGACAAAAGAGCTTTCCATGGAGGAATGCTCCCCAGAGCATTGAGAGACTGCTCATTTTATTTTATTGCACAATAAAAAGGAAAAATGGAGAGTTTTTTTTTAATCCCCCACCCCAAATGGACCAGGCCAAAGCAGTTTGTGGCATTGCTCTGTGAACTCACTCAGAGAGGAGCTGACATATTTCAGAGCGGACTTGTCTAAAAATAACTTGTTTCATCAGTTCTGGGACATTTTTTCAGCCTTTTGCCAAGAATCCAATTAATGTGTGTGGCTTTTTTTTTCTTCCAGGAAGTTTTATGGAGTCTTTATATCTTTTATTCTTTATAAAGAAAATTCACACAGCCAAGTGTGTATGAAAAATAACTGCGAGGATCTAAGATGCTTAATCTCCTAACATAGCTACTTAATTCTGGTAGACCCAGGACATTCATGAAGACCAATTAATTCATTTAAACTGCTCCTCAAACACAGCCCCCCCCCCCCCCCCCCGTTCTTCTCCTCTTTCCCCCTCCTCTTCCTTTCCCCTCCCCTCTTCTTTCCTCAACTCCTGCCAAGGCTCTGTGGAATGCTGGTGCTTCACTGTGTCTGCGAGAATGACAACAAAGGAGCAAATGAGGAGACTAGGAGATTGTCCCAAGCCTGGACTTCATCTGTGCCCACAGTGTCTGCAGATAGCTACCAAGAAATATTGAATATGAGAAGTGGCCTTTCTAGCGCACCACTTCTGTCTACTGTCTCCATCAGCAGGTACAGTTCTAAGAACCATTTGCCTACTCAGGCTTTGTTTCCTTGCTGTGGTTTCCTTGTCTGCTCACTCCAATGACTTCTGACCCTTCTAGTCACTGGCCTTCTTTGTGAAGATGGTAACTGTGCCTCCCACGGTGCCCACCCACTGGCTGACTCCCAATTCTCATTCGACTTTTCCTCTCCTGAACACTCTATGACTTGGCCCCTTTAAAACACACCTGGCAGTGTTTTATATATATATATATATATATATATATATATATATATATATATATATATATAGAGAGAGAGAGAGAGAGAGAGAGAGAGAGAGGCAAAACACTAATGTGTATAAAATAATAATAAATAAATAAATAGTTTTTAAACAATATTTAAAGTAGAACCAACATATAATTCACCTATCCTGCTTCTGGGTGTATATACAAAGAAAATGAAATCAACGTATTGAGGAGATGCATTCATGCCCATGTTTATTGTAGCACAAGTCACAATAGCTAAGATTCAAAATCAGCCTAGTTGCCCATCAACAGATGAATAAATAAAGAAAATGTAGTACAAACACAGAAGAGTTTATGCAACTGTGAAGAATGAAATATTGTCATTTGCAGGATAAAACTAGAGAACACTTTGGTAAGTGAAATAAGCCAAACCCAGAAGGACAAGTGCCATATGCCCTCTCATATGTGGAAATTAAAAATGCAGACCATGTGGATGATGAGAGGATGTGGGGGAGTGCGGAAAAACGGACTAGGTTTGACCAGTGCACACTGCACGAGTTAATGGAAAAGATCACACTGAACAACATTAACGTGCACAGTTAATTCATATTCACAAAGCTTTAAAATGACCCTATTCTAGTTCTTATAATTTCAGAAAATGACACAACATCATTGTTCTTCCAAAAAACAAACCCTTCAGTTCTCCCTCTTGTGACCACCCACCCCACCATCAACCAATTCTCACAGTGTTGCTGTTCATGCATGATGTGCACAGATGGGTGTGCATGCCGTATGTTTGGAGAGCAGAGGACGTCTTCGTGGAGTCAGTTCTCTCTTTCCACCTTCGTCTGGGTTCCAGGGATCGAACGCAGGTCACTGGGCATTGTGCAGCCAGCACTTGTATCCACTCAGCCATCCTGTCGGCCCTTAGTCATGTGACTTTTCTTCTGCAATATGAGCTTACTCCTTTACTCACAAATTGTAAAGTTGTTTTATGAGCTGCGTTGTTTAGGGACAGAAGCAGTTCTTACACTGAGGAAATTATACCACGTTGGCAATGCAGAAACGGTCTACTTTTTTCTTTCCAAGAAAGGAGAGAGAGAGAGAGAGAGAGAGAGAGAGAGAGAGAGAGAGAGAGAGAGAATCAAGGAGGTGTGCAAAAAAGAGGCCTGCTACCCCTGGACTGTAGTTTGTCTATCCTGCTGCTGGGGAGTAGAGACATAAACACAGCGGAGAGCCGAAACTGCTGGCAGAGGTGTGGGCTTCCCTTGAGATGTCTCAGAGAAGGATGTCAAAAGCAACAAATGGCCTGTTCTCACATAGGGCCGGGATGGTCATGGCCTTGGCTGTCACTATAGCAGTGCTCTGGCCTCATCCCTGCGTCTAAATAATGTGCCTCATAAAACTGCCTTGCACTTTTATTCACAAAAAGAAACTTCTCAGATAAAGAAAGGTAAGTAAATCAGCTCATATGTTTTAGGTTAATTTTAAGATTTTGCTTAATTTTAAGCTTTGTTTAAACTCTAACCCTTGTCGTAAATTATATTCCATGAAGAATGTAACATAGAAAACCACAAAACCGTACACATAGCCACTGTAGACACCCAAATACAGTTCTCTGGAGAAGTCCATGATTGTGTCTAGGGATTGTGAACTGTTCTCTTTTTACATGAGTCTCTGTCTAAATACTTGATGAGCTTACTAACTTTGATGCTCTCTGCCTCGTCCTAAAGATTTTTTTTTTTATTTGACATATGTTGGGGGGGATCATCTATGTGCACACAAGTGCAGGTACTTGAGGAGACCAGAAGAGGGTCTTGGATGTCCCAGAACTGGAGTTACAGGCTGTTGTGAACCACCTGAGATAGATGCTTGGGACTGAACTTGGGTCCTCTGGAAGAGTGACAAGCCGTCTGAGCCATCCATCATTGCTTTAGCCCCTTGAGATGTTTTCCTGTGGCACAGTCAAGAATCTGATCTTACCTGAATGGAGTTCTCTTAGGGGAAAGAGAACTCCTCAACTCCTGGTGGCTGCATTGGACTCTATCCTGCCCTTCCTCTGACTACTGACACTTCTATATCTCCTGGCAGTAATTAGCTATATGATAAACATATAATGAATTGACTACATGAATGAGTTCATGGCATCTAGAACCCGATGGCCAGTTATTTCCCTGAGATGTGTTACAAGCTGTCATACAATAGGAAACACCACTGCTTGCATAAATGACCCTGTGTAAGGTCACTTCCCATGACCATCTGTAAATTCTGAGGCCGTGGAAACCTGGAGACGAATGTGGAGCCCTTGATGTCACCTACGCAGGAGATGCCAACAGAACTGTGTATTCAGTTGGTACTCAGGAAGTGATCACTTTCCTCTCTTCCACTTTGGTCGTCTCTCTGTGACATAGGATTCTCCTGGCTATGTCTTGTGGACTCCCCAAGCCTTTGGAAACATGTGAAGATGGGCAGGAGGCATCCCAGCAGCTCCTCCATGGTAAAGGGATGTCCCTTGAAGAGAAATGCAACCACTAAGACACACAGGTCACCTTAGAAACAAACCAAGTAGCAGGAATGTATATGTAAAGCCAATTAGCAGCTTAGTGTCTGAGACAGGGGGAGGCAGGCAGTTTGCTGCCTCTGAGCAAGTGTGTGAAGGAAACTGGGCGCAATGCTTCAAGCAGCCTCCTTCCCTCTTCCCCTTCCCCATTCTACTCCCCCAGGCTCTTTGTCCCCCATTCTGAGGCCAGACTGTCCACTGTTTCCCAGCCAAAATCTTCTCTCAAGAAGGATCTGAAACTCATTTGCATTCGAATACAAATGAGAAGTGAGGCTGAGAGTGCTACCTCCTGCTTGCTTTATCTCAAATGTTGCAGCAATATTTCTGACCAGCTTCAGCAAAGAGCAAGAGGTCATCTTTAGGAGGGTCACACCTGGCTGCAAGGTTCTGAAGCCCCATGTACTTGGCCTGTAGATAAAGCAGCCCTAATTTTTTGAAGGCATAAATCATAAACAAGGCTTAGATTAGAACTCACACTGTCAGGCACGATGTCATAATTTCTTTTAAGGAGGCATTAAGCCTATTAGGAAGTCTTCATGTCATCTGAATTGAAAATAATCACATGAAGTATGATGGCCACCAAAAATTCTAAGGTGACTCTCTCAGCATTAAACCCCCAGAAAAATGACTCGTAAAAAGCCTTGTGAGATCAATTATAAAGAATAATAAATGAGAAAATTAAAGAGAGGCTGCTGGCAGTTCATGCCTCAGTTCAAGAGAGTTGGGTGCTGTTTGAATCAAGTCTCACTTCCTTATAGCCTTATTTGGAAGGGTGAGTCTGACTTCCCCACTTTGGGCTCTTCTTAGCTGTCAATTGTACCCACTGCAAAAGGGCATCTCTTCCTGCTCTTGGCCATTCTGCATGTTGCTGATAGGCTCGCGTTCCAATAGAATAGTGCTGGGCATGCCTATAGACTGCACACTCTCACCAAGTCTGCACAGCAGTATCCGTTACCTTGTTATAGGAGTATTGCATCTCCGTGTGGAAGCTTCCTCCCTGCTGGCTAGCGTTCATACAGCCCAAGGGTGCTAGATAGGCCCCTGGGGGAGAAAGGGCAACAGATTTCCCAACTGTGGCCCCTGTGTGGTATACTACTGATTTACCAAGAAAGATCTACACACTAGTACAATAGCGGTATGGCTACTTAGGGGGTAAGCAATCTATTTCTGACTAGATTTTTGAGGCCTGCTTCATGGGAGGGAATTGTGCGCCTGGTACTATAAACTTGGCTATGGAGGTCACAGCTAGTAGGATATAATGTACTGCTAAATGGAATATTTGTATTTATGGCCAAGACCCCTCAGCCTGTGTCAGAGAAGGTAGATAGTTACTGCAGAAACTTAACAACTGGCCAAGGTGCTGAGAAAACGTGGTTACGGAGTGCTCAGTCCTAAGCAGGGACTCTGTGTCACTCCTTCCAAGGCCCAGGGAACATCTCAGAAGGGGGTGGAGGATTGTAAGCCAGATGGTGGGGAATGCCATAAAACACTTCCTTCTGAAGACAGCATGCCTACAGCCATCACAAACACAGCAACTATGGCTACCTGAATAAGACACACAAAACACATAACTAGATAAACAACCAAACAACGCAGGGTGGGAGGAGACCTAGCTGGGAAGAAGAAAAAGAGAGCCATCAATAGTGGAAGACCAATCAAAGGGTAGTGGAGGCTGAATATGGTCACAATATATTCTACAGGTGTATAACATTTTCAAAGAAGAAATTGTTCACAGTACTGTCATTGTGTTATCAAATTCCTACAAAAACTATGTACCAAGAGATTTTAAGTATTAAGATGTCTCTAAATAAAAAAAAAAATTCAAAGGCAAGCTCTTGATCACAATTTTCAAAGCCCCTATGTGATTTGGGCCAGGCTTCTTTTTTGACCTCCATTCATAACTTGTCTGACCTACTCTTAGGTCTTGGATCTTGAAAGAATTCCTGCCTCTCTGCTGGACTCCATCTCAAGAATGCTGCCTCGTGGCTCCCTGATGCAAGACAGTATCTCTCCCAGGTGCTTATATGATTCAAAACTTTCCTTCTCCTATAACACTCTCTCAGGATCATCCATGCTACTCACGTGTTGGCCTGAAACCACTTGGCCCATTTGTATTCTTACATCTCTGGCTTTGGTAAGTACTCATTTTCTTTCCCAATGTCCCTGTTGTGTCTAGATAGCAGCTGACACATCATTAGCTTTCAATCAGCATTTTGTACAAAACTAAGTCATTCTTCTGTTAAAATTCTTTCCATGTTTTACATCGTATTTAAAATTAAGTGCACATTTCTCAATTCCCAGGTGCCTTAATGAGCCCACCAAACTATATTCATGTGGTGTCATTATTATAACAATTAGCACACTATTAAAATCACCTGAGTGGATGTGCCCTCCACCCTTTCATCCCAAACAAGAAATTCAGTATTAATTGATACCATGTGAGAGGTCTTGTTTTGCTTTGTTTCTGCTTTGCTTGTTTTTGGTTTTAAAGTCTAGCATATAAAGCTTGGTGCTAGGCCTCCTAAGTCACAAGAGTCTGGCATGAGTTGAATGCTCACTGGACCACGTACACACCTCCTAGTTACTAGTAGAATAATATTTGGCTCAATATGTATCAGATGAGCTAGTCAGCATCCCACTGGATCTCCCCTGCGCAGCTCAAGTTAATAGCATTAAAAATGTAAGAAGTACTGTTACCCCTCAACAAACATTCACGTTCATTTCCCACAGGCAATATGGAAAAGGAACAGACAGATCGGCTTCCGTGTTTACTGAGGTGAACGTGGAAAACATTCAGCCTAAGGGGAAGAGACTTTAAGCACCAACCGTGTGACAACCTACTTAACCTTTCCAGCCAACAGTGGTGGGACCCTGACTACCAAGGAAAAGTCCAAATGCACCGAGGGGATAGTAATGACAGAACTTGGCCACCAGTCGGTTGCAGGGAGCGCCAGAAACAACTGCTAGCCTCTGACTTCAGAAACGGGGGCTTAGATGGCCTCATAATCTTAGGAGTAAACTGAGCTTGGATCTCAGGAGAGATGTGGGGGCTGCAGAACAGATTGCAGGGCTGGCATACATTGAGTGTTGACTGAGTCAGGATCCCACCCCAACCATTGTTTCTTTGGTCCATGCCCACTTACAGCCTACTGCACCCCAAGCAGACCTTTTCCCTGTCTGACCCTCCTTCCTTAAACCCGTGTCTCCTCCCTGTGTACAGATTTCGATCTTAGCTGATAACTGGGTTTCCTGTCTCACAGAAGAAGCAGAAGCACTCTGAAGACAACATGGGTATGTATGAACCTGGACTTCCATTCCCACGCCTGACGGCCGCCCTTGTCTTGATTAGAAGCCCCTCAGCTAGCTTCCTGTATCCGGCTCCCCTTTGCTGTCTCAGGAACTCCATTCTAACAATCCTGTCTACTCCCCCTGCATGGTTCAGCTGCCTGTGTCTGGTGCTGGAGATGTAGCTATCACAGAGTATGTGAACTTTCTGTTAGCTTCTTTTATCGTTCAGGAACAGTAGGTCTCTTAGCTAAGAGAAAACAACCCCTTTGCCACCGTCTTTGTCCATCACCCTATTCTGTTCTCATTGACAACAAAGCTGGCTTGCCTGCCTCTTGATTCTTGATTGACTCGTGCCATGCAAGAGATTGAAGGCAGAGCCGTGTGCACCTGTAGGCCTGAATTTTATCCTTCTGAAGCAGCATCTTCCTCTGTAGTTCAGGCTGGCCTCGAGTGCACTGTATTCTGTATCTACCCCAGGTTCCCTAGTACTGGGATTAAAGGCACCATGCCCAGCTGCAGATCTTTTTTGAATAATTCTTTAAAAATCATTAACATAAGCCAGGTGTGGTGGCTCACGCCTTTACTCACAGCACTCGGAAGGCAGAGGCAGGTGGATCACTGTGAGTTCGAGGCCAGCCTAGTCTACAAAGTGAGTCCAGGACAGCCATGGGTACACAGAGAAACCCTGTCTTGAAAAACACCATAAAAAAACATTAACATATATTTCCTCCTTCCCTTTCCTCTCCCTAACCTCTCTCATGTCCCCTCTCTCTTTCTTTCTCACACACAGACACACACATATATACATGTATATATGTATACATATATATGTACATATATAAATACAACATGCTGAGCCTGTTTAATGTTGCTTGTACATACATGCTTTCAGGGATGACCACTTGGTATTAGACAGCCAATCACAGAGCTCACCCCTATGGAAGACATATTTTCCCTCTCCCAGCACTCATTAGTTGCCTGTAGTTTTTTTTTTTTTTTTTGTCTAGGGTTAGAGGTCTGAGATACTTCCCCCTTCCATGTTAGCATGGAAGTCTTTTGGTGTTGTCATTGTTCAGGTCTTGTTCTGGCAGCCATATTGTTGGGGTATCTTTGGCATAGCGTCTCTTTCTAGGAGACACAGTCTCGCAACAGACTTCCGGGCCAACTAGCTATTAAAAATCTTTCTGCTCATCTTCCTAGATGATCCTTGAGCCTTAGGGGCGGGAGTTACATTACAAATGTGTCCATTGGGGCCCATCCTCAATGTTCCTGTTGGTTTTCCTCTCTTGCAGACATCTTTGAGTTGTCACCCCTGATTCCTAGATGGCCTTTGTCTCTGTGTTTCATGTGCAGTACCCAGAGACACTGTCGCTGAGGTCACCTGAATGCTGCTAATACTCATACTTCACTCTTCATCCATGACGTCTTCTTCTAAATCTCCACATTCATATGTTTATTCCTCTTCAGTATCTAAAAACTGCCATCTCCTACAGTCCTGTTCCCACTAGCTTCTCTTTTGTCATCTCCTCTCTGAAAATGACAACTCCATCTTTGATTTTCTGGAGCCATCGTCTCGAATGTGAATCATGCTTTCTTTCACCTCTGAAATCTGATTGGTCTTACGGGTCCTATGTTCAATAGTAGGTTTCATTCTTTCATCCCTGTTTCCCTGCTGCTACCCTGGCTACAGCCTTCATCACCTCTGGCTCTGGCTATGCTGGTGGCCTCTAGAGTATAAGCCGGACCCTCTCCTTACAACACAGGAGGAAATGGCCATCTAATTGATAAGGAGTCCTAGCACATTGTTGCCAGAGGCACTGTGCTGTAGCGGCGGGGGTGGGGGGGTTATTATAAGTAGGCTCTTATATATGTGGGTTATACGTGATTAATTAAAATTTAAACCAGCTTTTGTCTCCAGTTACTAAGATTGAAAGCAAAATCAGTCCAATAAAATATCCGCTTTGAGTTTCAGCTTTGTTTCTTGGAGCTGTGTCCCCAGCACACACTTTTATAGAACACATCAGAGGAGAAATCCACACAAGCATTTCCTCTACCAACATGGCAGAGGCAGGCTCAGAGGATGCAAGGGAATCTTTTATCTTTGGATCTTGTCGAGAGTCACTTTTTTCCAGTTAAGGAGACCACTTTTGGGGGTGGGAGCAGTTAATGCAGATACATAAACATATTCATGCAGTTCAGACCTATCAGGATTTGTTTTGCAAAGGCCAGTTGTGCAAGGTCCTGTGTGGTTTTGGGGAGAAAGCTGTGGTTCTGCTTACTGATATAAAAAAAAAAGACATAAAATTTGAACTTCCATAGGCTTGGATGGCCTCTTTTGTAAAGATCAGCAAGTAGAGCCTTGAAGTGCTGAATGTAATGGCCTCCCCTGTTTCAAGAATGTCTGTGTTCAGCTGTAGCCCCAGGGACCATTCTCTTCCTCTCCCTCCACCCCCTTTTCATCTGTCTGGAGTGGCCTTCCTGTGCTTCTCAGCTACAGTCAGCTTTGGTATGTGCAGAGGTGTATTGAGAAGAAATGTTTGCTCACAGCCCTCCTCCGAGATAAGTGGCCACACGTGATTTCTTATGTGCAGGCACATTTTATCCT
Source organism: Acomys percivali (assembly GCA_907169655.1). Taxonomy (NCBI): domain Eukaryota; kingdom Metazoa; phylum Chordata; class Mammalia; order Rodentia; family Muridae; genus Acomys; species Acomys percivali. The sequence continues at coordinate 72,294,698 of OU015746.1, read as the reverse complement.
TTTGGTCTAGAGAGAAGTTCAAATCACAGGCTTCTTTGTTGACTTTCTGGCTGAGTCACCAGCCCATTGTAGAAAGGGATGTTAGAGACTCCAACCAGAGGTGTATGATAGCCTGACTCTCCTTTTTATATTGATTTATTTTTGGCTATCTTGTATGTATTCTTTAGCAGTTTCATACATGTCTACAAAGTGTCTTGCTCATATCCACCCCTTTACATGTATTAATGCTTGGTTTATATATTTAGGTTGCCTCCATGTTGGGTGTATGAGTGTTTATGGTTGTTACAATAGCTTGCTGAGTTAAACTCCTTTAGCATTATATAGTGACCTTCCTTGTCTCTTTTTGTGAGCTTTTACTTAAGCACCATTTATCTTCCACCACTACTCCACTTCTTACATGCAGTTGATTCTATTTGATCCTCATGATCCTGGCTGTGGGACAGCTTATGGATAGCTGTCTTCATAACCAACTGTGTATTCTGGTCCCATCAGCCAGACACATAACCCAATAGACCACTTCTACACAGCACATGTTCAGTGACTTCGAGCCACAAACAGACTATATCAGATCTTCTCATTCAGGAAGCTTGATGCTGACTTACAGGTAGACATATAAATGGTGACACAGTTCAGGATCCAAGAGACTGCCATGAAGGGACTGTTGGTGGAAGCCAAGAGGCAGGAGAAGTGATGATGAGAGACACTGGAGGAAGCTGAGAGGGTTATAAGAAGTATCAACAGTGGCCGTAGACACAGGAAGCCTTCTATTGTATTGTCATGGAGGCCTGCTGTTGAGAAATAGATAAGACTGTGGTATTTGCAGGAGGAACAAAGTGTTTACGTCTGAAAGGCTTGACTCAAGTTCATTTGAATCCTCTGCTCTTTTCCATAACATTCTTCTTTCATCATAGTGTCATTGGTTAAGAGTCTGATTACATCAAATACTGCCATCTGAGTTTAACAAAGAATTGTCGGCTTTGTAACCTGGGATAACTCACTCAGTCTCCGCAAATATCCATTGTCTTGTCTCCATGTGTGACAGGCAGAGAAATGACCATAAGTGGGTCCATGTCCTGATTCCTAGGACATGAAAATATGTGACCTTACATGACAAGATTTTGCACTTGTAACTAAATTAGAGACTTGGAGATAGACTTCTCTAGTATTCATGTTAGTCTGATCTAATTGCATAGGTCTAGTGAGATGTTCGGTTTCTTTGAAAATCCAGTTATGTTATGTGAATATGTTTGTGCCTTAATTCCAGGTATAGGATATGGGGCTGCTCCAGTTTGTCCATAGCCATTAACTAGGATTGTCTCGTGCTCTAGCAGGGGTGTGATTTGTGCCAGGTGCAGATAGTTTAATTCTGAGAACTTGTGAGAAGGTATAAATGCCAGAGAGTCTATGGCAGCCACTGCGCTCCTACTATTCCTGGTTCATCCTGCGGCTGTGTTTGCTATAGTTGGTTTGCTGGTTTGCTGCACTGCTGGATAGCCTCACTACAAAGATTGGACTTGCCCCAAGGAACTATGTCACAAAACAGCAGGAAGTAGTCTAAAAAAGACATACATCACCACTTTCCCCACTAATCTTCTTTCTCTCCTACCTAGTGTTGGGAGGTTGGAAGGGATTAGCGTGGATAAGGGTTAGAAGGGAGGAAGCAATATAAGAACCCAAATAAAATAGATTAAAAACTCTGCTAATAAAGAGGTCCTTAAAATAAGGTTGAAATCTTCCCAGCTGTAGTAAACAGGAGATGTGGCCAGAAAAATGTGATGTGATGAGTAATATAGAGGCTATAGAGATGGAGGAAGGTGACATTGAGCCAAGGAATGTGAAAAAAGAGGAGCAAACAGATTTTCCTCCATCTAGAGAATAGGAGCCCTGCTATGTTGACTCCTTAACCTTACTCAGTTACATCTGTGTTGGACTTCTAACCCTCAGAAACAAAAGATAATGAATACGTGCTGTGTTAAGCTGCTGTGTTTGTAGTAACTTGATATGGGAGCATAGAAAACCAAACATTATATTAGATCACACTGAACACAGATAGGGTAATGTCTAAAGGAATGTGTACTCTGGTGCAATGTTGATTACATCACCTTTTTTGGATGACTAAGGCTTTGTAGTTTCATCATTGAGAGTATATTATTTGAGATATGAATAAATAATGGAAATATTAGAGAGTATGTAATTCATATTAAAACAAAATCAATGACCCCTCATTCTCTGCTCAGGTGCTGTGTTGTATGAGCCATCTAAGAGGTGGTTTAATAGCTATTCTGTATTGATGTAGCGGACCCAACTATTATACACACAGATAACAAAGAGTAATAGCAAGTCACTCCTGCTGTCTTCTTCTTTCTTCTTTTCTACCTATCAATTGTCTATTATGTACACACAGCATCTACGTATGGTTTTAATGTATTATCTACTTTTGTTACCTGTAGTTTTTCTTTTTATATTATAATTATATATGGCTGTCACTAGTTATATATAATTATAGGGGTATACAGTGATTGTATGGTATGTATACACCACCATGTGGAATGATATCAAGCCAGTTACCATATCTATCACCTTGAATATTTATTGTTTTTCCTGCCTATGCCTTTCTGGTCTTTGGCCAACATCTCTAGTGCTGATAATCATTCTTTGTCTTTGTACCTCTTAAGTTTCATACATATAAATGGGAACAGATGGTTTTTGGCCTGTACCTGGCTTATTTCACTTATAATGTTCTCTGTCCATGTTATCACAAAAGAAAGATTCCTTCTCCTTCTAGGCTGCTTAGAACTCCCCAGTGCATAGGAACCACCTTTCTCCTCCATCAGTTCATCCAACCAATGACTCTTATGGAGGCCCCATACCTTGGTTGCAGGGAATTATATTACATGAATTTGGGAGGACAGATAACTCTTTAACATAGTAATGTCAAGTCCTTTGGTTATATAAGCAGAAGTAGGTGTGCTGACTCTGCACTGCCTTCTAAAATAGTTTCCTCTTTCGTTAACAAACAAGTCTAAATATCCTTTGTGTCATCCTGAGGTCTTTCAGATGGCCTAAGTCTTGTGATGTTTCTTGACATAGTCCATTTTACAACACATCTCAAGATGATGATAGAGAGCAACATTAAAAGGATACTTCAGAGGGCATTTTAGAGATGCTGTGGCCAACACAAGCCTTGTCCATGCTTAGAGTTGTTCACCTCATCTATAGCCAGAAAAGCTCTCTACGGCACATTCCCAGTCAACCCAAAGCAACTGGGGAAGGACTATTAACCAGAATAGAGTTATTTTCATTGCTGATAAGCACAATAAAGGGAGCTGGAGAGCTCATTAGAAGACCCTTGTGAACCACTTAAGAACATGGCTTTGCTGAGCTAAAAATGTAGAGTGTGCTCACAAATACTAGTTTCCCACTTGAGCAAGAATGTCTGAGTCCTTTATCACAGCCAACCATCTTCCGGACTCTAAATGACCCTAACTGCAGTTTGGCATTTGGGCAGGACAATGAGTACTTTGCATGACTCAGTTAAGAACAATGCAGAGCTGGTTCCCATTAAGTCACTTTGATCTGCACTGAGCCAAATACCTGGGTCTGTCACCTGATAAGCTACAGCCCCAGACAGAAAGAGAAAAGAGGGCAGAGTTTTAGGAGTAGAGATCTTAGTATTTTCAATCATGTTTTAAATTATTGAATATTCAATCTCCACCATAGATGTGTTCCCCAACATACAGGAATTACCCAAGAGCATCCTGCAGCCTCTCCCCAGATAAATAGATCCAGCAGTTCCACAGTTTAGTCAGGGAGTCTACAGCATCCTAGGCGAATCTAATGAGGAGTTTCCAAGGACTGCATCACAAAATGTTTAATTCAGTCAACGGTCAACAAGACGAACATATCACATTGTCTTGGCCTTGGAAGCCTTGAACCCCAGGAGATGAAGGTGCCATTGTGACGTTTTGTGATAAGCGAAGTGACAGCGATGGAGGAAAGGGTAATTCTTCGGGTCATGTGATGTTGAAGGACACTCCATGCTGCCAGAAAGAGAAGGAAGAAGGGCTTTCGAGGCCATGCTATAATCATGAGAAGTCACAGAGCACATGAGAACGGTGTGTTCCATGTGATGTGAACAGCGACCAGTGATTTAGACAAGGCCCGAGAGACCCTAAGAAAACAGCATGGGTCCTGAGTCACTTCAGTTTTGTTTTGTAGGTAGCAAGGACTTGGTAGAAGTCTTCAAGGAGGATATGGCAGGAGATGTCTGGGGCTATCAAATACTGTGGAGATACTCTTTGGTTGATGTCTCCTGAGGGCCTGCTGTCTTTGTCTCTTCAAGCTGCAGCGATAGCTTACATTGGATGGCTTCTAAGCAATGGGGCCTTCATGATCATGGTGCTGGCTGGTCTGTATAGACTGCTGGTTCTCACAGGTGATGCTTTCCAGCTGTGTGGCCACCAGTGGTAAAGGGCAAACAAACTCCATTGGAACTCTTTTATATGTGTATAATAGCAGTCACGGGGTGGCACCCTTCACATCTTAATCACTTTTCAGGACATAGCTTACTTATTATGATCACAATAGAGGGTGTGTTTCAGCAAATGAATTTGGAGAAACACAAATATTCAGTCTGTTGGACCCGCCACATGCCCTTCTCTGTATGAACATTTTCTAATGTCTATTTTCTAATGGACGTCACAGCTAAGAATTGTCCTAGGAGTCCAAGCAATGCAAGCCTAAACTAAGTGGTGGCTGGGGTGTGCACAGAGAAACCTGAATGGGTCAGTATGGTTTGAGGTTTTTTTTGTTTTTGTTTTTTTTACAAAGCAACTGGAGTTAACTTTTATGCATTACTGTGAGCGTGTATGAACACGTTAGGCTTGTGTTGCCAGAGCCTTTCCCTGCCCAGCTACCTGGAGTTTAGGGTTTTGCAGCTGAGATTAAATGCATGGCAATGCTGTGAGTTGGGAGCACATGCGGGGAAGCCTTTTCCTGATCTGGATGAGATGGGCACCCCCACCAAGAGCAGGAAAGTGAATGCAAGTCTAACATTGAAACTTAGGCAACAGGTAAGAGGAAGAGGCTTTACGGAACCACAGAGGAGAGGATCAAGCCGGGCAGATGTGAGAGGTGGTTCCTTTTGGTTCCAGTGATGGGGATTGAACTAGGGATGGAGGGACTCACAAATGATAGGAGAGTCCTCCACCACTGAGCCATGCTCCAGCCCGGCCTACCTCTCTACTATCTAGTGGCTCCATCATCTAAATTACCAAGGATGGATTAGGAAGAACAGCAGTGAGGAGCCAGGGATAGGAGGCATGGATGCGGATGAAAGGAATGCAGCAAGGAGCAGGGGCATGGCAAGTAAACAGCAGAAGTTTCAGAACGGGGGATGTAAAAGGAAGGCGAGAAGACAAACCAATCAGGGTGCATGCAGCAGGGGATGCATACAAGGAGAATGTAGACAAAGAGCTTTGTTCTTGTGACAGGAAAGTGATGGGAAGAAAAGAACAGGTTGGATTCCATTGAAATTGCTATTATCTTATTATAAACCGCTCTATGCAAACTAAATAAAATAAGCAGATGCTACCGGGGTTATTAGTAAAAAAAAAAAAAAAACAAAACATTGATTTAAAAGTAGTAATTGCTTCTCATAGGGTGGTGATGGGGGAGCTGAAGGGATGAAAAGGAGTCAGGGGAGATGGGGGGAGAAAGTGGACGTGTATGAGCACAGCCCTGGCAGTCCTTTTCTGTGCCTGTGGTGGCAATCAGGGATGGCAGATAATACGTGGCTGAGACGGGGTGTGGCTTGACGTCACTTTTTTTGGTTGCATAGCCAAGTAGGCAAAAAGGGAAAAATCCACCAAAGGGCTTTATCAGAGGAGGTTGATCTTCTGTGTTGGACCTGGGAGTCTCTTTTCCGAGCTGATTGGGGGGGGATGTCGATCTTCATTTCTGAGGATTCAGAAGACAAGTCAGCCAAAGCCAACTGAACAGAGGAGGAACTCAACCTTTCCAGTCCACTAAGGCAGCTCTGTAACTTTGACCTCCCCTAGTCTCAAGAATGAGTTGCCTTCAGGTGACTGTGAAACCAGAGTGGCTGTTGGTTCCCTTCCCTCAGAAATTGTGTGAGATGGTTTCATTTCATGCTGTTTGCATAGCACGTTCAAGGGCAAGACTGCACATGTGCATGGCCTGTAACTTCCCAATGCCACGTATGTTTCTATAAATACTTGCAGAGGGTCCCGGTAGAATACATCTGAAACAGAGAGTAAGGGTTTGTTGTGGGCAAAAGGCAAAAGAGAACTGAAATTAGAGCCGATAGTCAATAGAACTGAAACCTGGTTTACCAAATTAGCGTGTTACAAGAGAAATGTACTAAGTGTGGTGTTTAAAATTTGATTTTGACTTTTGTTTTTTGAAGTAAAAAAAAAAAATGGTTATTTTCCAGTAAAGCAGTAAGTGACTTTAGGAAAATTTAAAGTGTAGATAAGTTTAAAATGCTGGACTTATATTTTACTGGAGAAGCCCTGTCAATCAGTTGTTGGTTTTTAAATCCCACACTAAATATCTACATATGTCACTATATTAATATTATATATATTATACAAAGTACACATGCAATCTACTAAAGGCTAATTTTAGAATGAAAATGCATATCACCTCTTTTTACCATGTTAAATCAATGTTTTTTTTTTTAAAGCAAAAAAGTACAGAAAGATACAGAAGCAAAACACAACTTACAAAATAAAATTAGTGTTTGCCAGATACCTGAATGTGAAGAGAAGTGCTTTCAGTAAATCAGAATCTTTCAGAGTTTCCACCCATTGTCTCTTACAAAGAATTCAGTCTTCTTCTGCTGGTCTCTGTCTGTGACCGTGCTTTCTCACACACTTGTCTCTAAGCCAAGAGAGCTTCATCTATGCAAATGTCGCTTACCCCTTAATAACCGCACTTCAAGATGGTGACCACTGGCATCATTCTTGGTGGTGTTTGATGCTCTGGTTGGACAGAATAAAGAATGAGCAGAGTGAGAAGTATAATTCAAGAAGCAGTGAAGTTCTCCCAAGCCACAGATAGTATTTGTAAAGAAGGGAAGTTTATTTGGCCAGTGGATCTACAAGTTGGGATGTCCAAGACTGGGTACCAGCTCAGTTTGGTTTATGGTGAAGGCCTTCCTGCTGCATCCTAACCTGCTGGAGGTTATTGCTCTAGGAGGCAGAACAGAGTGCTAGACTGGGCCTCTCGTCCTATTTTTATGAAGCCACTAACACCGTCACAGGGGTCCCATCCCCAAGACCTTATTTAATCTCAGCTACTTCCAAATGACCAGTGCTCTGTGAAGTTGAAGATTAACTTTCTATCTTTCTTTTTTTTTCTTTCCTTCCTTCCATCCTTCCTTCCTTTCTTTTTTGAGCTAAGGTTTCTCTGTGTAGCTTTTGCTGTCCTGCACTCACCTTGTAGGCTAGGCTGGACTTGAACTCACAGAGATCCCCCTGCCTCTGCCTCCCCGAGTGCTGGGATTACAGGCATGTGCCACTGTGCACGACTAAAGATTAAGTTTCTAATGCATGGATTTGCAACCACACATTCAGACCATGGCCCTGCTGGATCATAATCTCTCTTAAGGAAAGATTTATCGCCACTGAAGAGGAGTAAGTGCCCTATGGACTGAGAAATTACAAATGTTCAGGGAAGCTCCAGGGAGCATGCAGGTACACATAGGCACTGAATGAGCAAAGAAGCTAGATCTTGAACTAAGTTTTCCCCCCAACTAAAAAAAGGAATAGCACAGTGCTGACTCTCATACCTAAGCAGGGATAAGGCAAGAAAACGACAGACAACTTTGTTCTTAACAAACCTGCTAAACAGACACTTGAGCATACTTATTTGGGTTCTTTAGTGAAGAGCTGACTCTCAGTGGCTGGTAACGCTTTCAGTTGTGGAGGGAAACAAGGCAAACAAATGGGAACCGTACACACTTACTCCTGTACACCTTGTCCAGCCCACTCATCTTAAGTGCTCGTCACTTTTCCTTTCCTCTCCATTCCATGCAACATTTGTCCCTAGACCAAGCATCCATGACAAAGTCTAAGCAGCTGTCTGGAGTTTGGCAGCTGCTTAGCAGAGAGCTGTAAACCACTTTGTGGTGTTAACTGAGATTTCAGCCAATGGGACAGCATAAAGAAGCCAATTAAAGCAGCCAGGGAGAGTGTTTAAGTGCAGATGAAAAACGTAAACACTGTCTTCTTCGCAGTGAGTAGTTTCAAATGACTTGCTTTTTGTGGATGTGTGAGAACCATCTGTAGTTCCTAAAAATTTTGACAAGCAGAATTACCTGCCACTAAACAAACAGGAAAGAAAGAGAGAAAGAAAGAAAGAAAGAAAGAAAGAAAGAAAGAAAGAAAGAAAGA
>OU015746.1:72266240-72286271 GCA_907169655.1 Acomys percivali | reverse complement strand
AGAAAGAAAGAAAGAAAGAAAGAAAGAAAGAAAGAAAGAAAGAAAGACAAAAAGCAGAAGGAAAAAATCCAAGAACCCAAGTAAGAAAACACGCACAGAAATCCTACATCTTATCAACTCTGAAAAATATTAACTTGCTTTTCTAAACTAATTCTCATTTGTCTTTGAACATTCTCTTTGCAGTCTGAAGACCTCAGTGGATGGCTAAGGAGATGGTTCAGTAGGAAAAGTGCTTGCTGTGCAAACACAATGACCCCAGTTCAGTTCCCCAGCACCCACACAAAAGCCAGATGTAGCAGCGCATGCCTGTAGCCCTGGTGCTGAGTGTAGACAAGAGGATCACAGAGGCTTGTCAGTTGGTCAGCCAGGCTAGCTGAATTGGTGAGCAACAGGTTCAGTGAGAGACCCTGCCTCAAAATATAAGTTGGAAAGTGATGGAGGAATACACTCAACCTTAACGTGTGGCCTCCACGTACGTACTTGTGAGCAAGTACAACTGAATCCACACAAACACATTCACACGTGCACACACACACACTCATGCATGCACACAGGCACCTATATTCCTCACACATACATCTCAACAGAGAGCATCTAGATATGAAGAAAGATCAGTGGATAAGCTATGAGTCCCAATATTGTATGCACAAGCCGCCCACACCCTTCTGTATACTAGTGTACCATGGTTTTACAAGGAGACACTGAGGACATTTGTTATACTATAAAACTGTAAATTACATACCAATGTTCATACATTTAAATTATACATCAGGATTAAATGTCCAATGAAGAAATAATCCCTTAATAATGAGAAATGCATACAGCAATACTTAGACAAAACATGTGCAGGCCTTTTCCTCTGCCCCACCAGTTCATTACAAAGACTGTACTATTAAACAACAGCTAGCAAACAGATTAATCTACTCAGAGCCAAGACGAGGTCTGGATACATAGCATGTGTTCAAGGCTAATTCGTAAGAGTAAGAGAGAGAATAGCTCAGTGGTTCTTCTGCGTACGCATGTAGAGATGTGATGGGTATGTTAGCTACTAGTGTAGCTCTGCAGGACTTGAGCTGAGCTGTATTTCTTGATTTGTCCAAAATGGTGTCTGTTTATGGGTAGAATATTCTTCAGTGAGATACTTGTCATCTCAGGCATTTAAAGATAAATGGCATGGATCTGAATTTCAGTGGAGTGGTACAGGACAGTAAAACAAAGCAACAGAATTAGAGGAAGGGTACAGTGTGGTGGTAGACTCATCATATAGTCACTATGCTTAAGGCTCTGGATTCATAACACATCACACACATACACACACACACACACACACACACACACACGGTGGGGGTCATGAGAGTGTAAAAGAAAACATAAACTGAGACTATGAGGTGGAGCCCAAACGCAGATTTTCCTTTGTCTTGATAAGGAACTGGTGTCCGGAACTGCCCTCTGAGCCAAACTGGGACCATCTTCAGGAGTTCAGCTGGGCCTACTCACAAAACAGCATCACAGCTGGGCTTGTGGACTAATGAGGTTTCCCCCAAAGAAGGAGAAAGGTGGAGGGGACCCTCTTGAGTCTCTTGCCACTTCCCCCAACCAATACAGATGAGAAGGAATAGGGAAGGAGCCTCTCTCTACACAGTCCCAGGAAAGCCATCATCCATGTTGGGTACAGACTTCCCAGTGTGGCTGCTTTGAGGTTACCCACGCTCATGCCCAATACCCCTCATCCATGCTCTGTAAGTAACCCAAATAAACTCATTGGTTCCCTAGGATGGACTTTGGGTTGCCATTGGAATCTCTTGAAGAGGGAGAGGAGCCTCACAATATCAGGCTGTGCTGAGGAGGAACACCAGGCACCAATGGGTGTTTAGGAACATTTGCTGTTCAAATAATCCTCTTTTCTCTGGATCTTCTATGTCTACAAGTAACTCCCTGGGTAATCCTCAGAAATAGGAAACAGGAAGGGAAAGAAGAAAGCAAAGATCTACGTTGAAAGATGCAAATTTGGCCCTGATAACAATATCAAACACTCACATCATTCTTATTTTATGCCAGATGCTAACCAGGTCAATTCTTATAGTGCTTGATGCTTCTTCCCATTGCTCAGGTGAGGATGTTGAGGGACAAAAGTGTGCAACATAGAGCCTACCTCTGATTGGGTGTTTCACTTCTCTGCCAATCAGATAAAAATAGGTAATAGTAGAAAGGAGGAAAAAAGGATTGGGACTAGAGAGTTTTCAACTTCCCTTCCACAGGTTGAAATCTTTGATTCTTACTATGTTGTAAGTTGGAGATTCTTCATCTGGGGATACAGCCCAAAGGTCATCACCTATAATACTCCACAAGCTCAATAATATGTATTAGATGTAAGAATGCTCTATGTCAATTTACAGGAGGAAAACCTCCAGAACAAATGTAGTCCATATAAACAAAAACTACTAGATCCAGTTGGCTTCTAAAATAGCCCTTATTTTGCTGCAATACAGTCCAGAAACACCAGTTCAAGAGAATTGAATCTCAACATTAAGATCTCTCCCCTGTTTCAAACAACAGAAAAGGCATCCTGTAAAAATTAGTTTTGTTACCTTACTCGAAAATCACAAAGCATTCCCAGCTTATCGGGAAGTCTGACAGAGAAAAAGAAGTAGAAGAATGAGGAGAAGGAAGAAGAGGAAGAGAAGAGAAGGAGGAAGAGGAGGAGGAGGAGGAGGAGGAGGAGGAGGAGGCAGCAGCAATGGTATAGAGCGGAAGTGAATTGAGACAGCATCGCCTCTCAGCAACCGGAAAGAAAACGCCACACATCACAGACCACTCACATCCTACGGGTGTGGTTGTTCAGTAGCGAAGAGCTGTCAGCTGCCTTTAGATGCAAGCAGAGCAGCTGCAGAGTGACAAGCATGAGGACACAGAGGGACTAGCTCCCATTCCTGCCTGCCTACCCAGGAGACAGCAACATAGCCAGGGTCACAAGATGGTCTACCTACTGCGGTTCTGCCTTCGGGTGAGTGCCAGCAACTTGCTGTGGCTTGGGCTGAGGGTAGGGCTGGAATGTGTTCAGATTCTTACTTCCTGTGTTGGTGTCAGACATCCGGCCATGTCTCCATTGTTAACACCCCTTAACAGCGGAGGGGAGGGTTCAGGTTGACCCAGGAGGCTGTTTGACCTGGAGTAGACCTGGAATCTCTGGTTCTAGGTCGTGTGAAAGTCTGATGACGACTCCCACTCTTTAAATCATCCTATTTCAGTGCTTCCTGGTGTGTAAGTACAGGACTCCTCCCCGCCTGCTGTCTCCAAGGAACTAACCCTAGAGGAGATAAGCTCTTAAGTTATTTCAGCCCTTCAAGCATAGATTACAGTTGCTTGTGTCTATGTCGTTTTCATTTTCTCTGGGGTGGGGGCGCGGGTTAAGAAATTGTGACTGACCCCAGGTGTTACGAGTGTCCCAACTCTGTAGAGAAGTTCACACTCTTTTTAAGGAGGAGTTCAAATCACACTATGGCTGTACTGGGCCAGGCTGATGGATGATTCTAGTCTTGCTTTGCGCTGCATTTATTTATTTAACCCTTACCCTTTATTTTCTCCTCTTTTTGTTTGTCTTTTGTCTTTATTATGATGCAAAGGGTTTGAAGTGCCCCCCCCCCGTTTTTTTTTTCTTGGAATGGCTCTAAAAATGAAGAACGCACATAACGAGGAAAGGTCATATATAATAAAAACTGTGGAGACATTGACCAGTATATGGTAAGGGAGAATTGAGGCCCCAGTCTTCCAAACTTCCTTTTGGGGTACTCCTCTTTTCCCTAGAATATGGTTTCCCATTTGGAATTGGGTGGGAAGAACAATTGTTCTGGAAAGAATACTGTAGCCCAACCAAATGCCCTTTCTTCTCATCTCTGTTTTGTTCCCGCCTTGGTTGTTTCCAGGGCCATTCTCACTCTAAGAATGAGACTAAGGACAGAGGAAGGATAATGCGCAGTTGATTCTGAATTAGAGCCCCCACTATGTCCCATCAGTAAATTACTTTATTCAACAACTATCTGGAAAGTGCTCAGAATAAAAAAAAAAAAAAAAAAAAAAAAAAAAAAGCTGTAGAAGTGGGACCAGGCATGTGTGCAGGAAAGAAGCAGACAGTAATTAACACCGGGAAGGAAGAGTTGCTTTCTCCTATACTTCAAAGTTCCTTGCCTGGGTAGCCTGTGAATTAACTTGGCATATTCACCAGAGAAAACAAATTTAATTATATGTTACACACAACCAGAAGCCTCAAAGCAGCAGGCAGGTGACAGAGGTTCATGTGCCATCCTGACCTGCAGGGAGAAATCTAGGGGTCTGGGTTTCTAGCGGGTGGTAGGACAATAACGTGACAGTGAAGAGAAAAACCTGCAAATGGCTTGATGTCCGTTGTCAAAGTGAAAGGAAGGTGACATCACTCCAACTTCCCAGGACCTTCTCTATGCGTCAGAACCTCCACTGATTTAATCATTTTCCTGTAAGATAAGGAGACAAGTTTATAAATGAGATTTTTTTTTTTCCCAAGCAGATGTAGTTTCTTATATAAACAAGGAAGTGTCAAAGCTCCCATATCTGCGACTTCTTGAAATAGTCCCTCGCAATAGACAACATGTCATACGGGCATATTTTAGAGGGTGTATTTTGGTGGGTTCCTGAAGTCACATTTTGAGGCATTGTGTCCTGAACCCCACTGACAGTCACACAAATCACATCGAACAGCCCTTTCTCAGGGTCACATAGCATATCAGATATCCTGCATATCAGATAGTTACATTATGGTTCTTAACAGTAGCAAAATTACAGTTATGAAGCAGCAATGAAAATAAAGTATGGTTGGGGGTCACAACAACATGAAGAACTGTGTTAAAGGGCCACAGCGTTAGGAAGGTTACGAACCACTGCTATAGACTACATAATGTGTGCATGTGGTACAGCCTCTTGTTCCTGCAGCCATGGTGAAGAAAATAACACAAAGTTACACAAGCACCAGAGATTGCATCGAGAGGTGCAGGGAATAAGGAGGGCTGCTGCTGGGGGTCAGGTGGCGGAATGTACAGTCAACTTGTGTTGTAAGAGTGAAGCCCTTGAACAATAAAAACACACAGGACAGTGATTGCCTAAGCCAGCAGCAGCTGACTTATGTACCACGTGCTGCGCTAACGCTGGGTATGCCAGGCTAGGATCTGATTGGCAGATGGTTCACTCAGCACCACTGTGCACAGATGAATGGTGAAGTACAGGACGGCATAGTGACTGTGACCTAATGAGGGGGCAGGACTTTTTACAGCATCACCAGAATGGGATGGGACGTCATTCTATACGTAGCTCATCACTGACAAACGTCATGCAGCACGTGTCTGCAGTTTAGTTCTGTTATCCAAAAGCCATCTGCCCTTGTCCTGAGATATCTTGGATTTCAATCTCCTCTATCTATTCAAGGGCTACAGTGCGAGTGGGGGTGGGTGGCAGTCCTCATCTCTCTGACGTCATCCTGGAGAGAGATCACACGCACAACCTCAGGAAAAGTTCCTTGTGACATGTATGAGACATTTCTCCAAAAGGACATCCTGCTGCAAAGGACTTCTGTCTTCCTTTGTTGATCTGTCTCCTCCACAAATCATTTGAGCAAAACTTCCAGAGTGTGAAACATTGCATCATTTTACATGGCACAAGATGACAGCTATGGTCTTAATCTAGTTGAGTCACATAATTTTTAAATTTTGATTTTTTTTTCTGCTTCATTCTTTTAGTCCACTGATTTTAGCCTCAGCAATATTTTCAGTATGTACTAGCACAGTCTGTTTGGCTCATCTAAAAATGTACATGGCCATGTGTGTGTGTGAGTGCGTATATATATATATATATATATATATATATATATATATATATATATATATGTGTGTGTGTGTGTGTGTGTGTGTGTGTGTGTGTGTGTGTGTGTGTGTGTGTGTGTGCGTGTGTGTGTGTGTGTGTGTGTGTGTGTGTGTGTGTGTGTGTGTGAGAGAGAGAGAGAGAGAGAGAGAGAGAGAGAGAGAGAGATTGATTTTGATTGATTGACTGATGACTGCTTAGTGGTTACTTTCACAACAGCATAGCATTCTATCACGTGAACTCATGACAGTCCATTGGCTCTATGAATTTACAGGGTTAAAGAGTTGGCCACTATGCAGGCTCTAAGTTAGGATGTCAAGAAGGCACAGTGGCTCCCAAATTTCTCGGGCACAAAATACTGCCAGTGTAAAGCATAACCTGAAGTCAGGGAAACATTTTAGGAGCCAAAAAGCAGCCATACAGCTCTGTCATCCTACATGGAGGAGGCTAGAGAGATCCAGACCTCCTATGGTCCTCACTTGGGAGTTTCCCATTGATGTGTTCCCTGCAGCCGCCTCTCTTTGCCATTCAGGGGGCTGTTCTGCTGTCACACCATCAGCCAATGGCATGGCCTGCGGACCTCTGGTAACCCTTTGACTACTCTTCACAACTCTGAATTCCCCACCCACAGCCTCACTCTCAGTGAGAGGAAACATGTGAAGGAAGTGAGACTGGGTGCCTAACTCTGTGTGACCCTGGGAAGCAGAGTAGTAAGCTGGCACCTTGAGTCACACCAAGGGACACAGCTTCAGCAAGTCACGGTCATGGACTGACTGGAGGTTGTGGTTCGCTGCTGCCCAGCATCACGAGAGAGAATCCAAACGCATGGAGACAGCTATGGGATCTGCACTCAAAACCCCAAGTGTGGTTTCTACTGTGCATCTCCTTTGCACCACCAAAAAGCTGAAAAGATCTAATCTGGGCCTTTGTAAATAGAGGGTGTGTGTGTGTGTGTGTGTGTGTGTGTGTGTGTGTGTGTGTGTACACCCAAAGTGTAGAGGTAAGGAGAGAGGATTTGATTCTTTAGTGTAAAGCTGGCAAGCCTCAAGCCAGTAGGGTGCTGTATTTCAAGTCCAAGGCCTTCTTGCTCAGGAAAGAGAAGGTCTTTGTCTAGTAAAGCCTTTAACTGACTGAATGGTCCCCTCCCCCCACACACATATTATGAATAGCCATCTTAACATATTCGCAATCTACTGATTTACCAGTAAATCTTACAAGTATCTCCAGAATAGTTATTATCAGTGTAACTTTAGCCTAACCAAGTTGATGCATAAGATTAACTGTCTCGGATTCTGTCCTGCTTTTCAGGAACTTTGTAGTTATTTATTCACAATTGTTGAGGGTGTAGTATGATTCAAGTGATGCTCTAGGTTCGTAGAATTCAACATGAAGCTGGCAGATAAGGCCCAGTCCTCAAGTAGATCATACATGGAGGTGGAAGAGGACGTCTAAGTAAAGGTAGTTGAAGTATTTGTGGTAGACTTCATACCTCCAAAAAGTACTGTAAGTTTAGTTAATGTCATTCAAATTTAAAATGGCCCTGTCAAAACAGATAGAAATATACTAAGGAAAGGAGCAACGATTTTTTATTTTATGGACTTTATTGTCCATCGGGGCAACAGATCTAAGGGATGTGGTCATGAGAATCACATTCTAACACCTACACACAGCATGGTGTCCATTACATAACTTTCAGTGGTACCGGAACATGTAACTCAGCTGTAGGGGACCATGAGAGTGAACAAATTACATGCATTTGTACTCCAAATAAAATAAAATGGCCAGAGTCATTCGTGCACACTTATTTCATGTTCTTCACAGTTTCTCTCTCTCTTTTAATGGCCACCCAGTTAAGAGAACTACCTCAGAAGCAACTGCTTTTGGGAGATACAGAATGACTCAACAGTGTGTACTGTTTTCTCTGTGTGACTATTTATTTTATTAGTCTAGGTTTGGTGTGTGTGTGGGGGAGAGATAGAGATAGAGATAGATAGAGATAGATAGATAGAGAGAGAGAGAGGGGGGGGGGAACAAGCTTCTGAAATCAGGGTATTTAGTTCAGGTTCTTCAGAACTGGGCATCTATTTGCTCACAATGAATGTGTCTGTGCTGGCTTGCTGTGAGATGACACACAAGGCCATGGGCTTGGAAACAGAACAAAAGGACATCAACCCTTTCTGAAGAAATGTGACCTTCAGAGGCAGCAGCAGGCTACCATCTGCTGCAGCACAAAGGTCCACGTGTTAAAGGCATTCATTGTGCTACTGAAAAGATGGAACCTGCAGCGGAGGAGGGTTATCAGGAGGGAATTAGGTCACTGGATGCATGTCCTTGAAGGGGAGCTGGGGACCCCAGGCATTCCTTTTGTTTTCTGGCCATGGGGTTTCTGGTTTTCCTTGTCATGTGCTGCCACTAGCCTTGTCACAAGCCTAAAGCCAACAGAGCAACTGACCCTGAGCAGAAAATAACTTTTCTGATTGCTATTGACAGAATATTTGACAAAATCTTATGGTTCAAGAGGTGCTATGGTTCATCATGCTGAAGGAGGTTTGGCATCGAGAGTGGCCCTCGCTGGGAAGCAGGGGCGTGAGGTGGCTGGCCACACTGCAGCTGCAGTCAGGAATCAGAGAGGGGGATGCTGACACTCCGCCGGCTTCCCCCTGTTTTCCCTTTTGCTCAGTCTTTCACCCCAGTCCATGGGATGGTGCCACCTACATTCAGGTTCTGTCTTTTCTCCTTAGCTAAACTCAGAGAAGACCCTCATAGGCAGACTCAAAGATATATCACAGGCATGCACAAAGATATACCAGAGGCATACACAAAGGTTTATCACAGGCACACTCTAAGATATATCACAGGCACACACAAAGATATATCACAGACACATGCTAATATATATCATAGGCATACACTAAGATATATCACAGGTATAAAGATATATCACAGGCAGACTCAAAGATCTATGTCACAGGTACACACTAAGATATATCACAAACATACACTAAGATGAAGCTCATAGGTGGCTCTAAATCCAGTCGTGCTGCTAGTGAAGATTAACCATCACAAGAGCTGAACACTCTGAAACCATGAGTCAAAATAAACTTTTCCTTCTGTCGAGATGACTGTGTGAAGCCTTCGTCATAGCCATGGGAAGCTAAGAGTGCTTCACCCCAAGGTTTCAGTCAGGACTGAGAAGAGCACAGGGGTTGCACTGCACACTGGCACACTTCAGAGGGGAATTTTTAGTAAAGAAATAGCTATGACTGACTGTTTCTCATTTCCAATATGCAGCCCCTATGCTTAAGAATCTCTCCCATTTGAGTGGAATGGAGAACATATAGCGAGGAAACAAAAATCATATTTAGAGCATAACTAAGCCTCCAAGAGGAAGGAGGCGAACTGAAGAAGCCCCATACTGCGTGATTCCAAATATGGTGCATTAGCACCAAATATGGTGCTAATGAGGAGAGGAAGGATCAGGGAACACAGAGGACAGCGGCTTCCTATGATGTTACAGATGTGGATTTTTCACGTTATACACTGGTATAAACCAGAGTCCTCGATACTGAGTGTGAAACCTGTGTCGATCATTTATCAGTGTACATCCATCCGTTGTAACGGACTCACCTCTGTGATGTGGGATGCTGACACTGGGAAGGCTATGCACGAGAAGGGCAGAAACACATAGAAAACTCTCTACTTCCCTTAAAATATGCTTTCGGTCCAACGTTTCTATTTTGTTTTTGGTTGTGAGCCTTTAACGGCTGAGCCGTCTCTCTAGCCCAATGTTTCTGTTATAAATAACTTTTATTTTTAAAGAGCTAAGCAGCCTCTTTTGTGTCCCCAACAAAGCCGAAGAGCACACCTAATGAGCACTTCAGCACTGGCGTTGGTTCCCTCTTGTCCTAGCTGGTTTTGTTCGATGAGGTATTTTGGTGTTGTTTTTTGTTGTTTATTTGTTTGTTGGTGTCAGTATGACATAAGCTAGAGGTATCTGAGAAGAAGAACATCTATTAGAGAAAATGCCCATGCTCGCCTGTCAGTTGATAGACGTAGGAGGCCCCAGCTCACTGTGGGCAGTGCCACCCCTGCACTGGTGGTCCTAGATGGATAAGAAAGCAGGTTGAGCAAGCCATGGGGAGCAATGCTCTTCCATGGTCTCTGCCTCAGCTCCCACCTCCGGGTTCCTGCCTTGTTTTAAGTTTTTACCCTGACTTTCCTCGGTGATGGAGTGTGGTGTGAAAGTGTAAGCTGAAATGAACCCTTTCCTCTCCAAGTTGCTTTTGGTCCTGGTGTTTTACCACAGCAATAGAAACCCTACTAAGGCATCTCTACCTAGAAAGACCCTTGGAGAACAGCTGTAAGGCAGTATCCCTTCCTCATTCAGCTCTGTAGCCACATTCCACCTTGCCATGGTAACCCCCTGTCAACTCACACACTCTGCTTGTAACTGACCTTTCCCAGCAGAGGACTCAGCAAGCAAGTGCAGTTTGTTTTCTCTGGACTGTCAGCTCCATAGCCACAAGGTTCTGTTTTCTTTTCTCTATATATCAGTGTATAGGGAGTGCTCAAATAAAGAAAGAAAGGGATGAGCAAGTGAGTGGGTGAGCGTTAGAAGTCAGATCTCTGAGACAGGGGAAGAGGACTCTCTGCTCATAAGAAACAGGCCACGGGGACCTTGCTGTAACACGAAGCAGAGAGGAAAGCCTGAAGGAGTGTGATCCTAGAAAGGGTGGCTTGAGAAGGGGTGTGTGAACTTTAGGGGGGGGCTTGGGAGGGGATCCATAGTGTGAGATGTGAGAAGACAGAGGTGGCATCTGGGAACCCCTGCTTCTACATCTTGCCTAGGAGGGCAGGAAGCTGGGCAGCAGCTGAGCGATGAACACTCCATCCAACTGTGCACCCTATAGGCAAAGTTAGACATTTTTTCCTCGGGAGCATAGTGGTAGGGAAGGCAGAGTAAAGCGGAAGTAACTGAGAGCTACACCCTGATCTGCAGGCAGGCAGGGAGACAAGGGGTGAGGGCTGGACCTGGCCTGGCATGGACAGTTGAAACCTCAAAGCCAACCCCCAACCCCCAGTGACACGCCTCCTCCAACGAGGCCACATCTACTCCAACAACCATCAACTAGGATCCAAGCATTCAAATATATGAGCCATCCCTATGCCATCCACCACACATGTTAAGAATCGTTAAAACTTTATACCAAGTCTCAGATCTTTATTGTCTGCCTCTCTTGTTCATTTGGTAACCAATAGCTGCCAAAAACAGAACAGAAAGTGAAAACATTTTCTAAGCCCCGTGAGAACCAATAATGTGCATTCTGCCTAAAGTGATCCCTTTCTTTGCAGTGTGGGTACCGTCACTGGCAACAGTGTCCATTGAGACATGATGTCTGGGGCTCAGGAAATGGACAGAACCAAAGGCACTCCAGTAACCACTGGTGTGATAAAGGAAGCCAGCAGCTTCTAAGGTTCATATTCCACCTGTGCCACACACCTGTCATGCAAGTCAGTGTCTCATCTGCAGAGGATGTGACAAGCTCTACCACACTGGGTAGTTTTGAATATGAGTTAATATTCATGCACACACAAAGTGTCTCCAATGCCATCGGAGACATTAAAGTGCTAGATTCATATTACCTTGTAGGAGTGAGCAAAGGAGTGGCAATGCAGGGTAGGAGCTAGGCCGGGGTGTGGCTTAGTTAGCAGAGGGCTTGCCTACCATGCTCAAGACCCTCCCTAGAGTCAACCCCCCCAGAAGCAAATAGACCAAGCATGGTGATACATGCCTGAAATCCTAATACTCACAGGGTGGAGGAAGGAGGGTCAGAAGTTCAAGATCATTCTTAGTTACATAGTAAGCTCCAGCCCAACAGAGGGAAACAAGGATTTAATGAGAGAGAGAGAGAGAGAGAGACAGACAGACAGACAGACAGACAGACAGACAGAGACAGAGAGAGACAGAGACAGAGAGAGACAGAGAGAGATAGAGACAGAGACACAGAGACAGAGACACAGAGACAGAGAGAGACAGAGAGAGCAGAGACAGAGAGACAGAGACAGAGAGACAGAGACAGAGAGAGACAGAGACACAGAGACAGAGAGAGACAGAGACAGAGACAGACAGACAGAGACAGACAGAGAGAGAGGAGAGAGAGAGAGAGAGAGAGAGAGAGAGAGAGAGAGAGAGAGAGAGAATTAGAGATCATAGAAAAACAAGATGAAACCCAAATGCATCTACAGTATTCAGTTCAACTTGGCCCAGCCTCAGTAAACAAAGTCACATGATGTCTAGAGCTGATGAGAACGGGTGAAGTAGAGGAGAGTCTCTTGAAGCAGTTTTGTTCTCATACAGACCAACCTGTAGATGAGCCATTGGTCACCACGCATGTCCTGGATCTCTGCAGGGTGCTGAGCACTGGTGAGCCCAACACACACGTGACTACCACCAGCATGAGCTTTCTCAAATGGATTTAAGTTGGGAAACTACTGGGCTCATTTGCTCTGGGGTGTGTTGTCTTGTATCCAAGCTGTGGTTCTCACTGTGTGATTCATTAAGAAAGAGAGAGATTCATATAACAGACTTTCAAAACAGACAGCTCTTTTTAAAAATTTATCTATTAAGTGTGTGTGTTCTCTCACAAGCACATGTATGCATGCCATAACATGTGAGTGGAAGTCAGAGGACAACTCCCAGGTGTCAGTTTTCTCCTCTTGCCATTTGAGTTTAGGGGACTGAACTCAGTTTGTCAGGCTTGGTGCTAAGTGCTTTTGCCAAGTGAGCCATCTGGCTATCCCTCAACACTACAACTCTTGTGTGCTAATGAAGAATAGAAGGTATAGGTTAGATTCATGTTCGTTAACTAAATCAAACAGATCATCATTGCTTTGCCTTTCTTGAATCTATGGTTTGGTTTCAGGTTCACCTCTTTCCCTATCTTTCCCTCTCAAAGTGCAAACATTCACTAAGGATCAAAGGAGGAGCTGATTACCCGGCTGCCCATGAAACATTACACTCACGGGCTTCCCCTTGGCTAACTCCTTGACTGTCTCACTCACTGAAATACTTGGGAATACACCCCTGAGAATCAGCAGTTAGTGCCTCTGAGAGCACTTGGGAAAAGCCAAAGCTGAGGAGCTTCCTGAACAACTGCTGAGGGTTCTGACAGGGATACCAAACTCACAGTGCTGTGCCACTGTGCAGGGTTTATACACAAGGAGGGCTTGGCAGACGATGTCAAAAGAGCCAATAGCCACCTTTACAATGATGCATTCTACTGATGCATTGGTTCAGAGGGTAAAAATCACTCTGAACTCTGGTGCTCCACATTTGACCACATGCCCTTGATGGGGAGACCTGATGGCACTCAAAGAAAGAATAAGCAGGCTACCAAGATGAGACTTGATAGCCTATGACCATATAGTGGGGGAGGAGGTCCCCCTTGGTCATAGACCTAAGGGAGGAGAATAGGGTGAAAGTGGGAGGGAGGGAGGAATGGGAGGATAAAAGTGATGGGATAACAATTGAGTTGTAATCTGAATAAATTAATAAAATTAAAATAAAAAAAGAAATTAAAAAAATCACATTGCTATAGATGGAGCTGAGAGTCTGGTCTCCTGGGAAGAGTTTCTGTGGAGAGTGGGGACTGACTCCGACATGAACTCTGGTGCCCCATATTTGACCACTTCCCTGTGGTGGGGAGGCGTGGTGGCACTCAGAGAAAGAATAAGCAGGCTACCAAGATGAGACTTGATAGGCTGTGACCATATGGTGGAGGAGGAGGTCCCCTTCTGTCACAGACCTAGGGGAGGAGAATAGGGTGAAAGAGGGAGGGAGGGAGGAATGGGAGGAGACAAGCAAGGGGATAAAAGCTGAGATGTTATCTGAATAAATTAATAAAAAATAATAATAAATTCAGACAGGAAGCTTCCTAAGAATTTCCAGGATGCCCTCTAGGAGAGGCAGAGAGACTTGCTAATTGTAGTTTACGCTAAACCTAAGGACAGTGTAGCATTTAAGAAGAAACATCAGAAGGTTCGAATGAAGGTCATTGGTGACAGGGTCTATAAATATGGCAGGCATGGCGAGCTCCTTCAGTGAAGAGACAACTGTGTTGGGAGATCAGTAAAAGTTCTTTTCTCTGAGATTCATTCCAACAGTAAAAATTGTTAAGACATATTTGTGCTGGCTGTATATTTCAAAAGCTCAACCATACAATCACTTTCACAGGCACCCTGCGCAGCCCCGCCTAGATTTCCAACATTTCCTTGATGAAGCGTGATTACAATAGAAAGGAATGTTATTCTTCTCCAGCCACAGGGAAGAATTTGTCTTCCTTTGTCCCAGTAAATAAATCACGGCTTGTGTCAGAGGCCTTGACCTAAATCTTAATTGATGCCCATGGCCTGTTTAGACCACTGTGTGCAACTTAACCAGACAGTCCTGGGAGGAAGGATTAAGGCAGCCACAGTAAGAAAAAGGCTGATATTTTGACCAACCATTCATGGAATTTATTGCAATGCCCATTTTGCCTATAATTTAGCTTTATTAAGTTTGGCTCTGGTGGGGAGGGGCACAGTAATTCCTTATTCTTAATGTTTAGTAGAATGAAAATTGGATTTCTATTTTAAGATTAAGTGTTTTATTTAATTCTGACTCTATTAAACATCATGAAATTAGACAAAAACCAACCAAACAAAAAACATTGACTTAGAATGGCATGGTGGCTCCTGTCTGCAGTCCCAGTACTTACTTGGAAGTCTGACTCAGGAGGTCTTCTGCAAGTTTAGGTGTAGCCTGGGCTACATAGTGAGTTCTAGGGCACCCAAAACTAGAGTGAGACCTAGCCTCAAAACAAGGCAAAAGTAATAACAGCCAACATTAACATATTAATTTAGTTCATGCTTAGCCAGTTAACCCCCACCGTTTTGTTGAATTTTTCCAGTTGGCCTAGACTGTTGATGGTACCCTTCTCTTTACTGTTAATGAAACTGAAGAGATTGCCGTGGGAGGCCATTTAGGTAAAAATTTGGGCAGCTGATCCACTAAGGCAGGTGTGACCGGAAGCCACGGCAAAGAGTTTGCTCAAGGAGTTTTCAGCCAGTAACAGGTAACCCCTTGCCAGGATCGGGGCACCACTTATATCTTTGGTGTGAAAACATTGATTTTCCTTAAACTAATATGCCTTTTATTTCAAGGCAGGGGAATCTTTCTTTTTTATTTCTGTGTCTCACACTTCATCCCTGCCCCACATACACCACCTTCAAAATACCCTGTGTGAAAAGCTTCCATATGTGTGAGGTGTCCCTTGGATGCTACCAACTTTTCTTCCTGAACCTTACTCCCTCTATGTCACTCATTATGGTGAGGGCCTCTTTTCAAGTGGCCAACACCCGTAGGTTTCCTCAAGTTCTCAAGTTCGCTTTATCCAAACTGGATGAGCAGGGATGGATTTGATCCCTTGGCTGTTGATCACTGTATCACGAAGCTCCTGACCTTTCCATTCAAAGGTGTGTTCTGTAGCGTGAATAAGCTCTGCTTTTCTAGGAAAGAGAGTTTCAAGAAGTAGACAGAGGTGAAGGCATCTGTCTTTACCCAGTACCCACTCAGACAGCCTGGGCTCCCGCAGTACCATCATCTCCCCCTGCAACAGGAACAGTTTCCTTTTGAAAGAAATGCAAGACTAGGTTCGTGGGGAGGCTGAGGTCATTTGCTTTTCTTCCATGGAAACAGGGTGTCTCCTTATTAATCAGAAGGCTTGAGAGGCAAGAGGGGAAGTTGAGAAAAGATGGCTTCAGTCAGCTGAACCTTACCACTTTTGTACTAAGAAACTGCCTAGTTGTGGGTGAGTAATAGAAACTACAGCTACAGTAATAGAGGGGCTCCCATAAACTGCTCCTTCTGAAACATCCAGCTTGTCATGATGACGTCACCTTCTGCGCCATGTAGACCCTTTAAGCTGGGAAGCTAGAAGCCATAGAAGTCAAGAGAGAGGAAATTCAGGAGTTTCTTTTTGTCTCCGAAATTATCTGTCATAATAGAGATCACTGCAGAATAAACAAACAGGGAGCAGGCAGCGCTGCGCACCATGTCTCTCCTTTGCCTCAAAGCTATTTCCGTTCCTCAGGGTCATTCTGTTGGTTGCTGGGACTGTGATAGTCAGTGAGGAGGTGGAAGGGACTGGGGCTGTCGCATAATGACATAATAATAGGCCATTTAGTGTTCTGCATGTTTACGCAAACACACCTACTCTGATTCACAGCCACCCTACATTTCTACAGTTTTAGAGTATACACAGCGGGTAAAAACCAGCTGTTCTACATGGGTCCATATACTGGTTAAGCCAACGGCCTGTGTGTAGTTTCTTAGCGTCCTCGTGAATTAGCTTTCTCACCTTTAATAATGCCATCATTTCTTTAAATCACTTTAAATAGCAGTGCCATACAGATAAGAGGAGGGGATTCGCAAGGCCACCCTGAGGTACAGGGGCTGGTTGGAAACCCCTCAGGGTTCAGCATGCACTATACCCGCAACTACGTGCTGATACTTCAAAAGGACATAAGGCAGGATCCACAAAGGGAGGAAACCTGGCATCAGCTACCGGAAATCCTGTCCCTACAGACTCATGCAGGATGCACGTGACTCTTCCAACAAAGACTTCTGTAGGATATGGAATGTGGTCTATCTGGGAAGCTCATTAGAGACTCAGTACCAGAGTATTGATTGGGGCTGGTCATTTAGACACTCTCTGTCTTAAACACCAAAATTCCAGACTCCTGGAAGGAAAGCAGGTTTTTTGGCATAAAGCAGATTGTTTGCACGCCTAGCTAAGTGTGTATGGAACAGTGGGCATCCTCTATGCATCCCCAGATGGAAGCAGCCAAGGGCCTGCATTATGATGAGGGCCTCCCGTGGACAGGGGCCTGTGCACTCACACATTTCTGCACATTGCCTCATTGGATTGTTGGGTTAGACAATGAATATGCATCCTTACAACACTACCTTATATTGAGAAATTCTAAAAACCTTTCAAGTCGTTACTAGTAAATAAGAGAGAAACACTGAGGCTTAAAATTGCTACAGAGCCACAGTTAGCCAACTAGAATTTGAATTCCCATCTATCTGACTAAATAACCACCCATTCACACATCAGTTCCCTCCACTCTAACATAAACAAAATGGCCTCCTTCTTCAAAGCACTTCAGAGTAGAGTTTGCAGCTATCCCCTCTCTCAGGCTCTCTGTGGAAGGAATCTTTAAGCATGGGTGATGGTGTTGGGTGCCTAGCTTCCTCAAGCTATAAGGAATATC
The DNA here is from genome assembly GCA_907169655.1 of Acomys percivali. Classification (NCBI taxonomy): domain Eukaryota; kingdom Metazoa; phylum Chordata; class Mammalia; order Rodentia; family Muridae; genus Acomys; species Acomys percivali. The sequence continues at coordinate 72,269,075 of OU015746.1, read as the reverse complement.
ACACTATAAAGCAAAGCGCTCGGTTAAACCTATTCAGAGTAGGGTCCAACTTCACTTCTTCTCGCTCCCATAAACATAATGGCCAAAAGCAACTGGAGCAGGAAACATTCTGATGGGTTTACACTTCCAGGTACAATCCGCCACTGAGAGATGTCTAGGAAAGAACTACAGCAGAAAACACGGTGGGCTGCTGCTTACTGGCTTGCCTCCTGGCTTATGCTCAGCCAGCTTTCTTACACAACCCAGGACCAACTGGACAGGGGTGGTATCACCCGCCTCAGTCAACAGCGAGAAAATGTCCCATAGACATGTCCACAGCCTGTCTGATCCTCGCACTCTCCCAATTAAGACTCCATCAGATAATTCTAGGCTGTGTCAAGCCGACAGCTGAAAGCTAACTAGAAGAGAATAAATATAGGGGCTGCAGCTTTAGCGAATCAAGAAAACATATTTTTGGACTCTGTGCCATCTTTCCTGCTCCCTTTTTTGACGTCCCTTATTTTTCAAGACAGGTGTCCCTGATGCCCCAAGAATTTCTTTTAGTTGAGATCTAGACAGTAGATCTTCCTATGAAAATTAAAAACCATTCAGCTATAAAGCATTTTAGGCTGGAAACTCATTGCAAAGAATTGTTCCTTTTTCACTCCTTCCCTTTGTGGAAGCCATGTTCAAATTCACTTATCATAGGATGGCTTCTTTCTCATGTTTCTCCAGGTTTGAGGGTAGCAGAAGTGCCTGTGTTAGTCACGTTCTCCAGAGGAACAGAACTATAGAATGAGTCACTCTTCCTCCCCTACCTCCATATATATGGAATGCACACACACACGCACGCACGCACGCACGCACGCACACGTGCGCACACACACACAGGATTTATTAGAATGGCTTACAGGCTATAGAATAGCTGGTCCAACAATGGCTGTCTGACAGTGGAAGTCCAAGAATCCAGTATTTGTTCAGTCCATAAGGGTAGATTTCTCGGTTTGTCTTCAGTACATGCCAGAATCCCAGAGAAGCGGGCCCTGATGCCAGTGAAGTAATGGACTTGCCAATAAGAGAGGTGGCAAAGAGAGAGCTTCCTTTATATAAGCTGCCATGAGAAGGTGTGGCCCAGTTTAAAGGTGGATCTTCTCACCTCAAAAGATGACCATATATTGGGGGAGGAGGTCCCCCTTGGTCATAGACCTAGGGGAGGGGAATAGGGTGAAAGCGAGAGGGAGGGGGGAACGAGAGGATATAAGTGATGAGATAACAATTGAGTTGTAATTGGAATAAATTAATTAAATAAAAACGGAAAAAAAAGAAAAAGAAAAAAAGAAAAAAAAGTGGGTCTTCCCACTTCAGATAATTTAATGAAGAAAAATCCCTCTCAGGTGTGCCCAGCTGCTTGGGTTTCAGTTAATTCCACATGTAGTTGCATTGACAAGCAAGAATAGCTGTAACAGTACCCAACAGCATGTTCAGATGTACTCTAGGCAACTGTGATGCCAGTCAGCCTGGCATCTGCCTTGAAATGATGGCAGCCAAATGGGAGAGAACTGGTTAAAAGACTGGGAGGGTAGAAATAGGAAAAAGCCCAGAAGAATCCTTCAGAAGAGAGATTAAAACTATTCTAAAAGTTACTTCATTAATGAATCATTGCTATTAGGTCATAGAGTATGATAAAGCAACTTTAGACTAATAGCTTATATTAACATTGGTGTTGTTAATCGCTATGTGTCCATTTTTTCCAATAAGCAAAGATTTGCAAACCTCTTAATCATTTTTATTTCCTTAGAATCTAGATTTAGACATGGCAAATGTTCAGTAAAGATCTGTTCCGTTAACACACAAGCCCCAAAGCTTTCATCTTTGAGTTCTGTGGTTGATGACATCCCAGGTGGATAGGTGTCTGTTTCCTGGATAGCTGTAGACAGCCCACCTACGTAAGCCACTTCCTTTGCTAAGAAAAGGGTGGTGGTTTGAATGAGAATGGCTCAGATATTTGAATGCTTAGTCACCAAGCAGTAGAATGGTTTGGGAGAGATTAGGAGGTATGGCCTTGTTGGAGGAGGTGTAATACTGGGAGTGGGCTTTCAGAAATCCACTCTTGGCATGGCGTTTCTGAGTCTCTGCCTACTGTCTATGGATCGTGATGTAAAGCGCTCAGATATTGCTCCTATGCCATGGCCGACTGATGACGGTGGACTAAGCCTCTAAAACTGTCAGCAAGCCCCCAGATGAATGCTTTCTTTCACAAGAGCTGCCTTGGTCATGGTGTCTTTTCACAGCAATAGAACTAAGACAAAAAAGTAAGCAAGAGAATGGAGTTATGAGGAAATAATGAGAATAATGAATGATATACAGCTAGAAGGTGTACATGTGTTTGAACTCACGGAATTCGGTGGTCATGCTCCTGAATGATTTTAGGATGTGGTACATCAAAGTAAGAAAGAGAACACATCAGAAACAGAGAGAGAGAGAGAGAGAGAGAGAGAGAGAGAGAGAGAGAGAGAGAGTTTGTGACCTCTTGATATCTTTTCTTGAAATCTCCAGTCCACTCCAATCACCAATGCTTTGTCCTTCCATGGGTTAGAACTTTTCTCCCTGAGTGAGTGCTCTAGAAAAATCTAGTCCCAAAGAATGAGAACTGGCTGAAAGATGCTAACATTAAAGAGAAAAGGCTCATAGATCAAGTATTGCACAGAGTGAAATTTATTGGTCAACTTACTAACAACAGAAGCATGGTCCTAGATGGCAGCAATGCCAGGCAGAACTCTACAATTTGAGTAAGAAGAAGGTGTATATATGTGTGTGTGTGTGTGTGTGTGTGTGTGTGTGTGTGTGTGTGTGTGT
>OU015746.1:72251139-72262379 GCA_907169655.1 Acomys percivali | reverse complement strand
GTGTGTGTGTGTGTGTGTGTGTGTGTGTGTGTGTGTGTGTGTGTGTGTGTGTGGTGAGGGATTAAGCCAGGACTTCTGTAAGTTAGGCAAATGTTCTACTACTGAGCTACATCTGCAACCTTCTCCATTCTTCATCAGAAATTCACTAAGTACTATATTAGGGCAAGGTCCAAATGCAATGCTGTAAACGTCACATAGATTAAAGAGACTACACAAGATACTCAACTAACTCTAGAGTCTAAAACGATGCCGCTAAATGGCAGCTGGACGCTTTCGGAAAACAGTTTAAATGCCTACAAATATCTGGTCTTGCCAGGCTCTACTGTAACAGAAATGAGTTTGGGTGGGGCAGCAATCTCACTTTTCACAAACCCTCAGGATGCATGGAAAGTTCAAGATGTACTGAACATGGTATCAGGAACAATAGTTTGTGCTGGTCATTTTTGAAGTGCGTGGGAAGCGATCTATCATTAATGAGTTGGTGAGCTGACATTTGTGAATAATTTATATTGTGTTGCCTGCAAAGATTTAAACACCACACACACACACACACACACACACACACACACACACACACACACACACACCTCTGACTCCAACCAATTCCGGTGGAGCTCAAATTCACAGGTGTGTGAAACCAGTACTGTGTTTTAAAGCTCCCTAGATTGCCATAGGAGCCACCAGGTGCAGGAACACTGACCCATAGGAACCCCTTGCCTCAAAGAAGAAAAGAAATCAAGGAATTCTAGAGGGAGGTCCCTCAAACAGCAGGTGTTTCCCAATTTAAAAGGATAAATGTCATTAAAAAAATACACAAAGGAACCTTCTCTGGTTGCTAGAGGAGAGGTTGTTCTCTGCAGCAGCCCCTGTAGCCCTTTATGAAAGTTTGTGTCTCCAAACACCTGCTTTGAAATGCACTGACAGTTCTGCCACTGCCCCTCCACAGACCCCTCACGCATTAATGATGGAACTAGTCTTGACAAAGCAAAAGGACATGATTATGGTAGAAAAGCATGTGACCAGCCTTCCAGATTTGCTGGGGACTAGCATTTCAAAGATATGTTGAGCTTTTTTTTTTCTTTCTTTCTGTCTATCTATCTGTCTATCTATCTATCTATCTATCTACCTATCTATCTATCTATCTATCATCGATTTACTTACTTACTTATGTACTTATTGTATGCCTGCACCATGGTGTAGGAGTAGAAATCAGAAGACAGCTTTCAGGAGTTGGTTCTTTCCTTCCACCATGTAGGCCCCAGAGAATCAAACCCAGGTTGTGAGGCTTAACAGAATGTACCTTACCCTATGGAGCCATCTTGCTTGGATATTTAATTTTAAACCAGAGATACTCTAGGACAAATCATAGTGGACTGACCACTCTGGCTCATAACCCCTACCAACTCCATAATTCTTGTCTTTAGGAAAGTTCTCTATTGTACCATGTTACTGCAAGAAGAGCTCAGATTGTTATTGCTCCTTCCTAAAACCTGACTCCATACTTTGAAAGAGCAATGCCACCAATTGCATCCAAAGCATTTCCGTTATCCCTTTATGCCTGCATTCATATCTTCCTGTCTCTCAAGTCTTCCCATGCAATGATGTCACCTGAATACAAAATGTATCTTTGGTTCCAATGCATTTTTTATCATGTTTGTCATTATACCTTATGAAAATCTGTGTATTATATACTCTGTGGGTGCCAGTAAAAGAGATCTAATTTCCAATGTGCTAAATAAACAAAGGAAGTACTTAGTAGCTCATCTAACAGAAAAGAGATGGCTACACAAAGCCATAACTGGTCAAATGCATATTCTATGTACGTAGATGTGAAACCATAATAATTGCCTTTAAGTTTCTGGCGCCGCCGCTGGGCATAGGTTCTGTCTTGTCGAGACTCATCTCTTCTGCCTGACTGAGATGACTGTTTTTTCACTTGGTAGCAAGATGGCAGCTGCAGCTGCATGCACCCACAATCCTCCCAAGAGCCTAACCAACTCCATCTTACTCCCAGTAGCTTTTGGATAAAACCAACCTAGCCAAGAACTAATATGATTGCATTTGTTTGGAGCCTCATCACAGTGGTAATCAGCAAAAACCGAGACTCCCAGGAAGTTGAAAAGTGCTCTGAGGCTTTCCAAGATGGTGGCTGTACTAATAGCTTTAATCCACAATAGGGGCAGGAATCACATCAGTTACTATTCAGAAATTGTGAGTGGTACTGATGAAAGTATCCCAGATTCGGTCTCTGGTAGATAAAAGAGGGGGCCGTCTCATAGGTCAGCAGAGACTAAGAATGTTTCAAAACAATCTCATCTGAGGAAGCTGGTACATCCATCTGCAGCCCAGCGCAAGGCTTCAGCTCAGAGGTATCTGATTGACAATGGCTTCCCAGAGACAGAGGAGGTGACACACAGCCAACAGCTCAGCTGAGGGGCTGAGGAAAGAGGGTTTTCAGTGGCAGGCAAGCCTGGGATACAAATGAAGAGCCTTTTCCCATCACTCCACCATAAACACTGACTTCCTAACTCCATTGCAAGTGCCCCAAACAAATGCCATTCCATTTTAATGTATTTTGTTCTTGACAAACCTTCTTTGAGTTGACTTGTGTCATGTGCCAGCTACTGCTGCTATGGCAATATAATGTCCTCATGGGCTGCCCTGTGGCCTTGCACCCACACCAGCAAACAGACAGAGAACAGTAAGTTATGTCTCCCAAAGCAGTTCAGGATACAGTTCCTGGAAATGAGGGATGACAGAAGCTTGTTAGGTATAAACAGCTGTTGCCAGTGAGTCCTGAATGGACTTCATCGAGCCACAACCCAACTCAAGAAAGCTAATCATTTTGACCCAGTATGAAGGCCCATTTCTTTCTCCCTCTTCACCCCGCTGAGCCCTAAGTGATAGCCAAACACCAGAGTCTGTGACTCCAAGTCTGTCGTCATCAGGTCTAATTGTAAAGATGTGCCCAGCATTTAGATGAAACTAGAGAAGTCCCAGGACCAACATGACTCTATCAGGAAAACAAGAAAGGGGTCCTTGGAAGTCCGGCAGAGGAGACTCAGACCGCTTGTCTTTGGTTGGTCCTACATTTTCTAGCTGGGTATATAATATGTGATTTAGTCTTTTCTTCAGTGTGTCCCAAAGGAAAAGAGTAAATAGCCCTAAGGCTTCCCTCCCCCCACCCCATCTCCCTTCCTGTAATTCATATGCAAGCCAAGTCTGCTTTGTTCAAACCACTGGTTTTCTGAGTGGCTGAGCAAGTTCAGACTGAACTGTTTGCGTTATTCTTCTAGTCTGCAGTTAAGCCAGAGGTAAAGTTATCCCTGTGGCTAATTTCCAGTCTGTAGATTTATCCCTTGTTAACGTTGAAACCTTAGATCAAACCAGTGTGAAAATATTGGCTCCCTGAGACCCTCAAATTACGGCCCATGTTACTCAACATTTCAGGCCCTTTCAACCTTGTCAGGCTGTTTTCTCTTCTCCCTTAGGAAGGTGGCTCAGTTAAGCATTTTCTTTCCTTCTAATTCACCCTGGCTCTTTTCCAGCCTGCCTTCTGGCTTCCCAGGACTGAGGACCAAACCACGCCTTTCACATACTGGGCCAGTGCTGTGCTACTTAGCTGTCACTCAGCCCCCATGCCAGCAAGTGCATCTATTTTAAAGGCAGAAATGTTATTTCTCAACTTAATACACATTTTAGTCATTTGGATTCTAGAGAGTAACGGGACCCCTGTGTTCATTTTCTAGGTTCCTTTAATAAAGTCCTGTGATTCCAGAGGGCAGACTTCTGAGACTAGTCAGTGGACAGAGTCATGTTCCCTGCAGAGATTCTGAGGGAGACTCTGCTCTCCCTTCTGTCTCTTAGAGGTCCCAAAATTCTTCAGCTTGTGGCAGCATGATTTGATCTCTTCTCCCACCTTTCAGAGCCACTTTCTCAGTTTCTGTCTTTGCACTGTGTTTGCCCCCCTCACCCCCACAGCAAGGAAAATAATTGGTGTATTAGGTCTCTTGGTCTTTATGATCTCTTCTTACCTGGATGAAATCTGTAAAGAACTGTGTCCAAATAAGGTCATATTCGTAGGAACTTGGGATTAAAGCTTCAATATAACCCTTTCTGGGGTGGGGCACAGATTACCCCTTAACAATGAGGTGGGGAGATATTAAGAGTAAAACAAGAGGAACTGTGACTTCAGTTTGAGCAGCCAGAAATGGAGACCTCAATGTTCTCAAGCTAGACACCCCGACAGGAATGTCGGCTAACATTAAAAAAAAGGGCCCATAGTAAAGATGGCTACTGAGAATGGGCATTCACTGGAAGACTAGGGGCCAGGCATACATGGGCTTCAGGATATTACTGTGTGTTGTATGTCGCGTTATCATATCATATACTCAAATATCAGTGCCAAGTGACTGCTACATTTCTCATTTAGTAGGTGGGGAAACTGAGGTTTCAAGAGAAAACTGAGGTTGCAGCTATAAGACGAAGAGTAATGTGCCATTTTTGCCACCATACTTAAATTTGATGTTACTTGTCATTGTGTGTGATGCATTTGTTTGAGTGTCAGCACACATGTACCAAGGCACACATGTAAGTCAGAGGACAGCTTTCTGGAATGGTTCTTTCCTATCAGTAGGCTTGGGACCAATCCAAACACTGGTCCTCAGGCTTGAGCAACAAAAGCTTCGACTTGCTAGACCATCTCTCTGGTTGGGTACTGTAGAGTCAGAAAGGTTTCATTTCCTTCTTCTTCTTCTTTTTCTTTCTTTCTTTCTTTCTTTTTTTTTTGGTTTTTTTTTTTTTTTTTTTTTTTTTTTTGGTTTTTCGATACAGAGTTTCTCTGTGTAGTCCTGGCTGTTCTGGACTCACTTTGTCGACCAGGCTGGCCTGGAACTCACAGTAAGTGCTGGGATTAGAGGTGTGTGCCACCATGCTCAGCAGGTTTCATTTCTTTGTCCATTGCTGAATTTGTGGCTGAGGTCCCTGATTCAGAAGGCAGAAGAGAGAATCATGCAAAATTATTTTATATAAAATGTACATGATATGGAGCCTCCAAAAGGAAGTGCAGACCTGAGCTACAAGTGTGTGTGCGTGCGTGTGTATGTGTGTATTTTGATGCCTTGGACACAGTCATAAAGAGACACAAAATGGATGAAAGGGTATGATCTCATATTGATGCATTAGGGCAGGGTTTGGAAAAGTCTGTTGATGTTCCTTGTAGGCCAAAGTCTTCAGAGTAAAGACATAAATGCCTTCCATGTATAAGGAGGCCATTTCTGCATGAGAATTCATGACGTGCTTCAGAGTCGGGGAGGTCAGGGTGGCCTTCCTACCTCTGCTCTTTGCTCCATTGCAAAGGTTCAGTGTGCCAGATTAGCAGAGCCTAAAACTCAGTGGAATGAAGTTGTGACTCCTTAGCAAAGGCTGCTGCTAACTAGCCCCACTCCAGCCTCACTTCCCACCCCTCATCTCAGATGTCACACTCCAACCTGGAGACTCCTGGCCCTTCCCCAAGTGCATGCAGCATCATTGCAGACCCCCAACCCTTACCTGGCCTTCTCCACCACGCCCTGATTCCCTCCTTTTCACTGTTCCTCTTTCATCCCTATCTTGCATGCACACACAGTGAACTCTTTCTGGAACATTTTCTACCTTGGAGTCTTTTTCTACCTCCTTCTTTTCCTTTCCTTTCAAGCTCCCATTCCGCAAAAGCAAATGAGGATCCTGTGAGGTGATGGCCATGCTAATGAGCTTTGATAGTGGCAACTGTTTTACAATATAGACTTATAGCAAAACAATGTATACAAGTTGTATCTAGGGGTAGAGAATGGATTTCAATTCTCTTTTATGGTTCTCTTATGATTCCCTGGCTAACATTCCCTCCCCAACACACTTCCTCTCCACTCACAAATTCACTATCTTTATCTGTGCATCCTAACCACGTATTTAACTATCTCCTTGCTGAGATGAATGACAGGCCATTTCTTGGTATCTTAGTTGTACCCCTTTCATCACCCACTATGGCATCTGATACACAGTAAGAACTCAGCAAGTCAATAATCTAATAATCTTGTCAACTGAATAAAGGCATCAGCAGAAATGGTAGGCTGCAGTCCTCTGAGATCCCTTCCTCTTAAGAGCTCATGAGCCCACATTTCTGTTCTCACGGTCAGTCACAGAGGCAGTTGCCAAAGCCAGATGATGACACTTCTGCTTGGGTTGCCCAGGTCTACAATTTCAAATCAGGGTGTTTGAAAGAGAAACTGAACCAAGAGAAAAACATAGCTTTGATGAGCCAAGAATTGCAAAATGTCTAGTTGTGTAACAGTGATGGTGGCCCCAGGGACCACTTTTGGTGCTGCCGAGATTATCAGATGTGTGTGTGTGTGGAGGGGAGATCAATCAGTCTTACACACAGGCTCAGGACAAAATTGTGGCTTGAGTGTTGAGTGCTCATCTGACACCTTTCCCTTAAGTCTGACCTCTAGAGGTCAGGCTGACAGCTGACATCCTCATCTTCAATGATTTTGAGATACAAAAAGCTAGACAGGAATGAACTCATGTTTCCCAAAGTGGTCGAACACTTCACTTCTTGGACCATGAAGACCCAGTTGTCAGTTTACATGCTGTTTATGAGTCAAAGCTTCAGCCTGAAACATGAAGATGAGTTTGCGCACATCTTGTATATGCCCATCACTCTAGAACCAGGAAACACCCTTGAATGAAGATGTCCATCCTACATGTACACAGAAAGGGACAGAGTATTCACCTCCACGGCTGCAGATGGAGGAGAACATGGAAGGCCTAACAGGCTGGTCCTTGTGCCTTAGGGTTTCTGACTTCAGCCCTTCCAGTGGTAACACAGGGGTCCTAAGATGAGCCGTGGCTTCGAGGAAAAGATGGGGCAGAAACTAAGAACAGACTGGGTGAGGTTGTACATGGAGATGCATGAGAGGCAGGAATAGAGTGTAGGGAGAGGAAATAGAGTTCATTACCAGGAATTAGCATCAGGAACATCTGACTGACCCTTCTCCTTGCACTGCTGGGCCATTGTTCACAGGCTGATGCTGGCTGAGCAAAGGCCATGAGGACAGCTGAGAGCTGGGAGGCCACCAAGCATTAATCTTGACCCACCAGCCACAGGTTGAGTAACCAAAGCAAGTCAAATAGGGCTTGAAAATTACTCTGACACTCCAGGGCTCCTCAGTTCCACCCTCCTCCCCCAAGAAAGACCAGCTAGCCACAAGCAGATAGCCATCTCTATGGAGATAGGTCAGAGAAGAGAGCCATGTGCTTTCTGCTCGTGAGTTTTACTGTGTCCATTATAACAAGGTTTAATCCACTTGGTAAACATAGGGGACTTTGAACTCACCTAGGAGTCACTGAGCCTTTTTATAGCTACACAACAAAAGTGCACTTCAGATATTTACTTCCTTAGTAAAGAACATTGCTGTGCTGGGTGTGTCCCTAATGGCTAACACTGGTCTCTCTCATTCTTCTGTGTTTCCAAGATTGTCCCCATCATCTCATAAAGAAATAAGGCTGGGAGAATCTACTGAAACAATTACCTGGTGCAGAAATCTCCCTTCTGTGTAACTTAAAAGCTATAAATCCTGAATCAACAAGTATGTCTGTTCATTGGTTGACCGTCAACTGAGGAGTTTCCATATTCCAAGGATGGACAGATAAATAGGCCAAAGCAATCACTAGATACAGCAGATGGTGTCAAGTAGAGATTAGGTCTCAGAGGAAGCTGAAAGTTGATGCTTTGCAAGAAAGACTTCAGATAAGGAGAGCCTGGTACTCCTGCAAGTATGGAGTCAGAGCCTCCAACTAAAGAAAGCAGGTGCTGAGGTTGCACATGGGCAGTAATAGCAAAAAGGCCAGTACAACGGCAGGGTACAAGTCAGAGACAGTGGTATGAGACTAACCTTGATATTGTTAACTCACTAGTGTGGTGTTTTGAGTTTAGCTAAAAGCACCTTCCACCAGGGCACTGGCTTCATGCTACATTGCTCTTTACAAGCCAATGCATGTTGTGCTGTGTGTGAACTACTCAAAGAAAACCCCACCCTCTCTATGGGATTGAAAAGGAGCTCATGATCATCTCTCCTCTGGGATGTCTCCTTGGAAACAAGAGGGCAGAAGACAGGAGGACTAATGGACTTGGCAATCGGAGTTCCACTTGGATACAAAGCCACTGTCCTCTATGGCTGAGACAAGAGGGCATCAGGCATATCATGGCTCTACATGAGGAGTTTAGGTGGGTGGTCAGTGTTTCTGCAAGACCCTCAGATGTAGCACACACATGCATGGACACACATACATTCCACCCTCACACCCACACCTGCTATCTTGGTGTCCAGTTCTCTATATCATCCTCTACTGTCCTGAACACCAAGGTGACCACTTACACAAATCATTGGAAGCCCTGAAGGCCTGTCAAATCACTGAAACTACAGGCTGTCAGCACAAATCACACACAGGGTAGTCTCTCCCTCTGCAGTTTTCTTGGCTCCAGTTGAAAGCATTAACCAGCCTGTCTTTTCTCGCTGTCACCCCCTCCCCATGAAGTCTTAGATGGCCCCACCTCCTGTATTTCTTCTCTCTCTTCCCTCAGAACCTTCCACTATTACTTTCATGCCTAGCCCCTCACCCTGCTCCTGGACCCGATCATCTTTCCATCCCCCTTCCCAGTCACCCTATTTCAGACCTGAAGACCTTTTAAAAACTCTAACTGTCCTTAATATCATCCACACTTTCCCTGAGAATTCCCCAGATTCCTTTTATACAGAAAGAGCTGGCTCCTGGCATTTATAACTCTGGAGTCAAAAGGGTTTGGAATGAGAAGTATGTGGACTGCCCCTCCTCCCACTCTGTGTCTCAATCCCTGGTGTTTTCTTAAACACTGAATCTTTACCAGGAAGGAGCAGGAATGTAGCAAAGGATAGTGAGTGAAAATGAATAGAAAGTGTGTGTGTGTGTGTGTGTGTGTGTGTGTGTGTGTGTGTGTGTGTGTAAGTGCACGCACGATCGCAAGCACATGCACATATGAGTGTGTGTGTGTGTGTGCATGCTCATGTGTGTGTGAACATGAGTGTAAATGGATGTGTAACACATGTGTATAGAGAACAGAAGTCAATCTTGGGAGTTGTTTCTCATGCCTCATCTCTCACTAGGATCTGGGGCTCACCGGTTGGGGTAGGCTAACTGCTCCCTGAAAGCCACTTGTCTTTGCCTCTCGAGTCCTGGCATTAGAAGTGTGTGCCACCATGTCTACCTTTCTATGTGAGTGCCAGGACTCAAACCTCATGCATGCGTAGAAAACATTTCACTAACTGACCTGTCTTTCCAGCACCAACTGCGGTCCTTAAGGGGTAGAGTTTTAATGAGGAATGTGAAATAGGAGACAAAGTCTCCCTTTTCTGAGCTTGGGAGCCAGAGGTGCTGATGTTTGTGTTAAGGCTGAGGAGATGGGAGGTGAGACCTGCCTGACAAGAAAGCCTTGCTCCCAAGCAGAGAGGCATTGTGTGTCACAAGGAGGAACTCATTTAGTGAGATAGAGATCAGAAACAGCGTTGTTTTGCAGGGGGCGACACAGAGACCACTCTCACCAGGGTCTCCCATGTGACCTTGAAGGTTGGACTTATTTTGCCAATAGTTTGCCTAGAACAGACTCACCTAAAGCCTGGGACTCAATATGCTTTTTTCTTTGGAGAAGTGTGCCACTCAGGACAAGAGTGTCTCAATGGTCTGCTCTTGCTGTGTTGTCCTAGCACTCTTGCGAACATCTCCTCCCCTCAAAGGCAATCTCTCTCCGTGATGAACACCGTCAATTGGCCAGGTGGATTGTTTTCCTTCTGTCTGGAACTTAATGCTAAAGGAGATGCTAAACTCCAAGGCCACCTTCATAGTCCAGTATGTGCATTACAAGAGCTTATCACACATTTTATAGCTTGAGACACACCAGGCTTAAGTGTCAGGAGATAATGCACTTGAACAGTTAAACATATTAATTGCCTTCAAGAACCAGGAGTGGGGAGGGCCTCAGGGCAGTGCTGGCTGGGTAACACATGGCTGTGTGCTCACCCTGCCTCCTGCCACTTAGTTCCACTTGTCTCCCTGTCACTAACCTAACTCCCCGGGTACCCTCCCATCTTCTAATGAATAAAGTAGAGAAAAGCATCTGTGGTTCTATTTACTGTAAACATCTGTGTTCATACCAGAGCCCAGCTGGAACATCCAGCAAAGACTGCCAACGCGGCATCATTTTCCTTCTCCCTTGGCTCCTGGCTTTGAACTAGGCAAAAAATTGATGTCCTAAATTCACAATATACGAATGAATATTCTGTAATGGTAGACTATATATTCAATTTGGTATGTAATAATAATACATTTATTCATCATTTATGACTTTATTCATTTTGCTTATGTAAGATTTACTGAAAAACTTATATATGACAGGCACTTAATACTACACAATGAGTCTAACAGCCCAAAGCCTTGTCCACATGAAAGTCATGTCCTAAACTGGGTATGGTGGCAAATGCCTGGAATTCTATTACTTAGGAGGCTGAATCTTGGATTGCATAGCAAGATGCTGTCTATAATAACCAAAACCACCATCACCAGGACACCACCAGAGTCAAAAAGAGGAAAGAATACAATTTTCTGGGTTCTGTGGCACATACTTTTAATTCCAGTTCCAGAGGCCAAGATTGTAAAAGTTCAAGGCAGGCCTAGGACACAGCTTGGGTTCTATAATCAGACCCTATCTCAAAACCAAACAAATAATAATAATAAATTGCTTAAACTGTTATATAAAGATATGTCCTAATGAGAAAATTAAAAATAGAAACTATTCAAAAACTAGGATGCTAGAGGACCCTGTCTTAGAGGATATCGTCTCTGAAGCTTACTTTTTAAAAACTGATATTATTGTGGTATAGTTTATGTGTTATAAAATGTACACATGTGAAGAATACAGATCAATGAAGTATACAGTATATATATCACAAGCTATGAGCTTTTAACCACACTTACAGTACCAAGCATGTGGCGCAGGCTTCAGAGCCAATCAGAGAAGGCTTGGTTACCCCATAGCCTTCATGCCACTGTAGCCTTCATGGTCATCTTGCTTAGCAGGTTGGTATTGTAGCATCCAGGGCCCAGCACTGAGTTAGGCCACTGTTGTCTCTCTCTCTCTCTCTCTCTCTCTCTCTCTCTCTCTCTCTCTCTCT
>OU015746.1:72235285-72251129 GCA_907169655.1 Acomys percivali | reverse complement strand
TCTCTCTCTCTCTCTCTCTCTCTCTCTCTCTCTCTCTCTCTCTCTCTCTCTCTCTCTCTCCTGCACAATATCTTCCAGTACCATGGACACTAGCCAGAAGGGAAGAAATGTTCAAGTCAGTTCCATCCTGACTCCTCTGTGCTCTGCAACCAAAGTGTGTTGTGTCTTAAGCAATAGGTATAACCAACTCAAAGCAATGGCAACATCCTGTGTTGTTTGGAGCACCTCTGAGGTCTCCCAGACCAACAACTCACATGGAAGTATGTCATATCTGGAACTGAGGTTTTCACCGGATAGCCCATGTCTTCTGGGGAAAGCATTGTCCACCATGAAGGGTACCTTTGTTCACACACCTTAAAAAGTAATTGTATTTTTTAGTTAGTTCACAAAGTAGTGTGTCTCAATAGGAATTTCATACATCTCAGGTTTCAGTTAACTCAACAACCCATCCCTTTTTAAAATCTTGTCCCTAATTAATAGGAATTAGTCTATCTATTTACAGACTGGTACTCTTTAATTAATTAATTAATTAATGTGTTGTTATTATAAGAATATACAGATTGCTTATTTTTAAAATCCTTCCTTTTTAGTATAGCATTTGGTCTGTGATAGAACCAGTTTCTTTTGACTGCATTCATTTTTTTTTTCACTTGGGAATATATTCTCTCAGTTTGCTTGTTATTGGTTGGCATAGCTCATGATTTATGACAGAATTCTGGACATTGCTACTGGGATCTGTAGATTGGTACTTGTCAGTAGAACTTTCTCTTATCTCATGTGTCCTCTTCACAAAGTTTACAGTCCTGCACTGGCTGTTCATTCCCCATGTCCTCTTACACTTACTTATTTCTGTATGTGTGCATGTGTAGACCACAGTACAGGTATGAAGATCAGAGGGAAATTCTCAGGAGTTGATTCCCTCCTTCCTCCTTACAGGTCCTGGGGGATCGAACTTGGCAGCAGCACCCTTACCCGCTGAGCTAGCTCACTGGTCCTGCTTACTGTTTTCTCAAGGCTATTTTGCGTTGTGTGCCTTGACCAGTCTTGTAACAGTTTGTGGAGATGGACTGCTGTGACACTAGTTACTTTTATCACATACAGCAGTCTCAGGTGATTTCCTTTACTTAGGAGGGGTTTCCCCCCTTTACATGCAAGATATGAGGGAATCCCTGCAGGAAAATGGTTTCAAGCAGAGAGAGTGTCGGAGGGAAGGGCTGAAGGTGGAAGCAGGCTTGGCCCCTCAGCCAACCAGCAGGAGACAAGGCAGGGACTACAATAAGCAAAGGAAACAACTTTATGTGCAAAGAATGGAGCAAAAATGTCCCTTGGTGCCACAAGAAAGATTGTGTCTCTTCACAATCTGACGGATAGAAACATTGTTACTTCTCATTTTTAAACAGCTGCCCCTCCCCACACTTTATGTCTTCTTATGTTTCTCTATCCTACCTAGCAGCTTTATAAAACTTGCTTTTCAAGTCATGTGCTGTATTTATTTAGTTGCCCCCAGGGAACAGATGTAAAAAGAGCAAAGGAATAATACATAGCTGACAATGGCCAAGGGTTGGATGACAAGTTGCCAGAGGAAGGAGAAACTACACGACTCAGAAGCCAAACACTTGTCCCTGCAGTGTTTTTGCTTGCGTGGGGGCACAACTGGCTGATACATCCCATAGAAAGGATCTAAGTCAAGGTGGTGAAGAGAGGTCACATACAAGTTCAACAGTGATAACAATACCCACTGTTGGGAGCAAGCAGGCACAGCCCCAAGCTCCAAACCTGTCTGAGGGTTCATTAAAGTGGATACAGTGGCCCATAATGAAATCCTCAAAGGATGTGTGTGGTAGGTAGGTGAGGGGAAAGCACCACTAAACACAGCTGCAGGCTGCCAAAAATCCCCAGCCTTTATGATGAGCAATGGAGAAGCAAGTGAGGGCTATGTGCTCAGGAGGAAAAGTTCTCCAGGCTGTAGGAGGCTGGCTGCCTGCCGAGCCCTGCACCTGCTGTCTTCCCCACATCCTGGGAGGGCCTGTTGATCCTCCCTCCAACCCCCTCCATCTTTCCATAGAGAAAGAAACAGCAGAGATGTGATGTTTTCCGATGCAAGCGTCAACACCTGTGTGGCGCATCAGTCTGTCAGAGGCAAGTAACGAAGCTTAGTCATTTCTAAAGCATCTAAGGGCATTGTTGGGGAGGTGTTGGGAAACAGGCTAATTAATCAGGTCCTCCTCGTTAGGTTTGGTTTGGTTTCCATTGCCCAACGAAGCTTTCCTATGCCCGCAAGCTTCTGTAGAAATAGATTGGAATTGAAACACAGGTTGGATGGATTATTGTTGCTTTAAGATGGGGTCTCAAGTAACCCATGCTGGCTTCAGACTCGCTCGATCGCTATGGATGGGCTTGAAGTTGCCACCCTCCAGCCTCACCTTGCCAGTGCAGGATTGCGGGTGTGCACATCCAGCTCACACAGTGTTTTTAGATGGAACTCAGCGTGTTTCACCTACAGTCTTCTTTTTAAGCCATGGCATAAGCCT
The DNA here is from genome assembly GCA_907169655.1 of Acomys percivali. Taxonomy (NCBI): domain Eukaryota; kingdom Metazoa; phylum Chordata; class Mammalia; order Rodentia; family Muridae; genus Acomys; species Acomys percivali. Next base: position 72,248,598 of record OU015746.1, on the reverse strand, counting down.
CAGGACAAACTAAAGTGTCTCTTCCTCCCTTCTTTTGCTACCTCTTTCCTCTTTGCTCCCTTCCTTCTTTCCTCTTTCTAAGCTGCAGGAAACATTTCTACTATTGCTTGCTTTTTCATTAAGGTAAACTACACAGTTTACCTTGTTTTTTTATCATTTGTTTAGAATTGGCATTCAGTTCCCTTATATGAGATGGCATTTTCATAGAAGTTACACACATCCTCTGGCATGGTCTAAATCCTCTCTAAATTACTCTTACTACCAAATACCATGTAAGTGTATTAGAACAGTTGATATAACTGCAGTTACAGGATGATGACAAGAGAGGAATCTGGACACGTTCTGCATCCATGTGGGACGTTTTCAGAAGATTTTTCCACCCATGGTTGCCTATATCGAGGGGTGTGCACCTCCAGCCAAGAAGGGCACCCCGAGAGCCCTTACGAAAGGACTGTATTCTGCCCAGCAGAAATTGAGGGATGCACCTTTGTTGCAAAAACCCCCTCCCCAGACATTCACACTATGCTGAAGCTCCACCCCCTCCTACGAAAGCACCCACTTTTTTCCGTTTGTGTGCCTGGGTCAGGGCTGCTTAAAGCAGCGTGCTGGTACTGGGCCTCTGAGACCTCCCAGATTAGCTGGGAAGTCAGTCTGGTAGGGTGTGAGATGTGGCGCAGGCAAGATGGTCACAGCGTTCAGGGAACGTTAAGGATGGTTTCTCAGAGAAGGGTGTAAGGTTCGAAAAGGAGGAAACAGCATTGCAAGGGTGCGGCGTTATAAGAACACCTGGACGCAGCTCAGTGTCCGGAGACAAGTGAGCATGGCCTAGCCTGGCAAAGAGGATTCCGGTCCTTGAGGGAATGGGGAGACAAGGATGAGTTTTATGGATGGTAGGTGTGGGAATGGTTCATAGTCTAAACGGTGTTCCTGGAAAGATGGGCTGCAAGTCTGAGAACAACGTGGACTAGAATATGAGACCATGTCTCCAAAGAGAGAGAGGGAGGGGAGACAGACAGACAGACAGACAGACAGAGACACTGAGAGAGACGAAGAGTAGAAAGAAGAGATGTTTCCTGTGTCATCCCTCACTATAGCCCAGTGTAGATGTAGCCCTCTTAATCTCTGAGTTGGAAGTCTGACTGAATAGCAGCCCTTCTATCTCCTAACATGAAGGTAACAGGACTTACAGCTCCAGGTGGAAGCAAGATCAAAGACAGCTCCCAGACCTTCCTTCTCTAGGACAGAAGCACACATTAAACAGACTGAACCGGGGGCCACTGATATCAACTGCTTTGTGCTTTTAACATTTACATCTTTCATCTTAAGGGCTCATGAAAGACACGCTGCTTCTGGGTTCTTACTTGGGCGGTGACAAAGCTTTTTATGCACATCGGCCTAGCAATCAGCCACTACACTCAGAGACGCAAAGCTGATCAGCTGGAAAACAGCTATTACTGTGTTTGAACTGGAGCTCTGTCCCAGCCCTGCCCCCTCCCCAGCCCATGTGCCTGAGCTTGCCGCTGCCACCAGAAGAAATCCCCTGGTGCGGGGGGTGGGGGGGGGAGGAGGGCCTGGCAGAAGAAAGCCCCTGCTGCTGGGGGGGGGGGGCATTCAACACCAGCAGGTAGACTGTCTCAGGTCAAACACCAATACATTACAGACCCACCCATGAGGTCAAATGTCCCTTTATTGCACAGAAAAGCAGGCATGTGACAGGAACCCACTGACTTATATTCAGACCAGGCTGGTGTCCCATGTGGAGACTGGAACAGCAGTATATGAAGAAGAGAAAGAAGATGATGAAGCTTGCTAGACTTTTCCCCAGAGATGGGTTTTGTTTGAGCTTGCTCATTTTCCCACTCAGTATTACAAACGGTCACTCTCCCGAAATATTTGTAAGGCTCCTTAACTTTGTAGCTTTTAACATTGGGGTAAGAAGTGTCTAAGTCAAAAATCCCAAACCCCACCACATTGCACTAAGTAATGACTTACATGTCCCTATCTCCACCCCCACCCACCCCCAATATCCTAAATTTCATTGACTACATCAAACTTACCAGCAGCCTGCATGCATAGCTTAGAAACACTCCACACTATAGAATGCCAGCTGTCTCCACACCAGCCTCAATACAGACTGAGAGTCCCGGTTACTGTTGCTACCTAGCCCTGTGACCAGGGATTGGACTACATGCAATTTCACTACTTCAGGAAAAAAAATCCAAATTCAAAATCCCAGGTAAGATTTCTACTCATTGCACACCACCGACTTATTATCACAACCCCGTCCCCGTTGTTATCCTTAGCTGTAAGACTATCGATACACTTCTGTCAGTGTCCTGATTTACCATCCCCACCTGTGCTACCCTTGTCATGTGTGGACTTGAGAGTTCAGAAATGAATTCTCTTATCATCTGTTTTCTCAGCCCTACATCCGTCACAGCTTTTTCTTTCTGGGGGGGGGAGAGGGGCATCTTTTGAGAAGTTCTCATAAGTCACTCCTTCCGTTCAGTCTCCATTGTTTGTAACCAGTCAAATCCGTGCTCACAGGAACTCCAGTGTTAGGCTAGCAGAAAGCACCGTTGGGAAGAAAGGTTCATGGTTGCTTCAATGTTGTGTGGCTTAGCATTCATGCTGTATTGGTGGAAAAGTGGGTAGATGCAGCTCAGCAGGGTGATTAGGGATTTCTCTCTGAAACTCTTTGAGCATCATAGCTTCACAAGAATCCATCTATAGAGATCAGTATAACTGCCTGTCTATCAGATGAGATGGGGAGAAAATAGGCCCCCATACTCAGTTCCAAAAGGAATGCTAGGTTGCCAAGGAGGCACCAGCAAAACCCAGAATTGCCCGGAGAGTGACTCAGTAATAAAGTGCTTTGCCCAATACACATACCAGCCCTTATGCTATGTCCTCAGAATCAAAAGCATAGCAACAGGCATTGGTCCATCTACCTGGTCCCTAGAAAGAAAGAAAGGGAGGAAGGAAAGGAAGGAAGGAAAGGAAGGAAGGAAGGAAAGGAAGGAAAGAAGGAAGGAAGGAAGAAGGGGTTTACCTATTAGGAGGGACCATAATATTTCAAGGTTTGAGGATCTGGCCTGAGAGTTATGTTCAGATAGAGAAAGAATGAAAGATATGTCTCCTTTGTTTCTGCTTCCCTCCACTTTGGCTTTTATATGCATGTCTCTGAATAATAATGTCAACATCTTAGCTTCTGTCCTCAGAAGAATTTGTACGATTAAAGTAAGCACAGGCCATCTGTTGTCTTTAGAGTCCATCTTCCGCTCCCCTAGTCTAGTCTCGATGCCCACTCCCTGCCTTTGTGATAGTTCAACTTCATTGTCAATTTCACTGGATTCGAACCACCTAGGAGGCACCCAGCGTGGTGTGTGTATGAAGGTGTTTTTAAAGAGGTTTAGCTGGGGGGGGGGGCTTAAATGTGAATGTCACTCCTCCCCCACCCCATGGGCTCAGGACCTGGAACAGATTTAAAGAGGACACAGAAACACCATCATTCATCTCTATTTCCTGACTATTTCCACCATGAAGGATTGTACCATCAAACCATGAGCCAAAGTCAACCTTGTTCCTTAAGTTGCTCTTGTCAGGTTATTTTGACAGAGCAATAAATATCCCCATCCTCCAGCCTACCTGGCTCTTGCTCAGTGTCCCAAGACCCTTTCATCCCCTTCCATGTTCCTAGTGGTCTCTGCTCTGGTCAAAATAGCTTTCTCATCTGTTTTCTATGTTGGCATAGCAACTGCTGGTTATGAGTCAAAAAGCCTTCCCTCTCTCCCAAAGTTAATGTCACATCAACATGGACAAAAATCTTATCTATGGAAGTAGTAGATCATCACGGGATTTTAATTATAATGAGAGGAATAGCTGACCAGAGGCACATTATCTCAGTGTGACTGTCTGATATAGACTTCCACTGTCCAGTCGAATACCTACTAGCCATACGCCATGATTAAGATTTCATGGATTAAAATTACATAAAATTAAAACTCAGTTCTTCAGTCAGATTTGCCATATTGGAAAAAGTTGGTAGCCATCTGTCTAGTGTCTACCATATTGCTAAGCAGAGCCAGTGAACAATTCTTATGTCAGAGAGAGTTCTGCTAGGCCATGTATATAGAGACCATGACCTTCTTGGCTTACGCAGAAACCAGCCATACCTCTTAGCTGCTGTAAAAGGCTTCTCAACTTCGGCTCTATTGAGAGCTTGAGCTAGATCTTTGTTGTAGGAGGCTGCCCTGGGCATTGTAGGACATTCAGAAGCATGCTTGGGAGCTATCCCCTTGCACATTAGTAATACCTCATGATCTATGTTGCAGCTTTTTAAAAAATAATCCCCAGGTCTTCTAGGGGGCAAAACTGACCCCTGAGACACTGCTAAGATGGCAGAAGCAATGAAAGCCAGAGAGGATTTTACAAACATGCTTATGCACAAGATGAGTTCAGGCATGCATACACTAAGAGGTAGGGACACTGCAGGGGGCAGGTCAGATGCATTATGAACACTCTTAGAATGTTACGGATGAGAAGAATTTCAGAGTGGCAGTTACAGCCAGAAAGATAGTCTTCCCTTGATGACAGGATTTTCTTGATGCCAAAATGTCTGTATGTCAAAGCCCCAAGAAAATAAAGGTGACATCGTAAACACAAAGAAAGGCGGGGATGGGGTGGGGGGTACAAGAGACAAGCTATAGGGTGAGTCAGCTTATTCCAGTGAAGGTGAAAAGACTTGCCCTCAGCATCACCCTGAGATTTCCACCCCTGTGTGTTAAGCTCCCATATCCCCAAATAGCCATTTGCACATGAAACGACTATAACTGCCTCATCAGCAACATAAGGGCTATAAATTCTAATCCCATGCTGTGCGTCTCTTCCCAGGAACAAAGTAATAAATGTGTTTGCCCTTACATGGGTCTTTGACATGGGCTGGGTCACGTGTGCATTTGTCCCCTGGCCCTCTTGAGAGCTTAGCACCTCTCCCTGACCCAGGCAAGATTTTATGCTCTATGCATTCCTTTCAATCATGACGTCATGGGTGTATCTCGCCGTGGGACGCTGAAGCAAGGCATAGGGAAGACTTAACGGTCTTAAACTAGCAAATGGTTTTCATTATTTAAGATTTTTAAGGAAATTGGATTCTAAAATATTTACAGTCAGAGCCCCCTTTGTGGTGCCTTGCTGACCTCTCCTTTCAGGAGGCATCTTGTAGAGAAGGAGTGCCATTGGCCTGCTTCCCATGGGACCACTAACTCACAGCCTAGTGGAGCCAACCATGCTGTGGGAAGACTACAGAAAAGCTTATTTGCCATATGCTGCTAGCTGAAATGAATGGAACCAAAGCCAGATCAGGGACAAAGCTAAAACATGCTGAAGGCCCACCCTGGCAGTTGTATGCAGGAGTCATAGGTTGAACTCATGTTCTCCCGATTTGGGGGGACAATGGCAGTGATCTCACAATTGTGATGACCCTGAGATAAAAGAGAAGCCACCCCACAACATACTGTATGTACTTAAGCCTGCAGAGGATGAGTTGCTGGGTGCCTTCCTCGGTGACTTCTACTTATCCCTGTATCAAAGAGTTGTGGGAGGTAACATGCTCCACTGCCAAAGCGTCCAGCATCATACAAAATGGTCCAGTATAATCTGAGCCAGTTTAGAATGCCCAGCTACTTCTACAACTAAAGGTGATTCTTAGATTTTGTTTTCTCATAGAAGAAGCTTATGGCATTTTGAATAGGATAAGTCTTCATTATAAGGGTGTCATTTAGCTTCCCAAGATAGTGAGCAGAAATTGCTAAGTGGTGTCCTTGTCACACACATGCACACATACACACACACACACACACACACACACACACACACACACACACCACATTTCCCAACACACTGGGTGGATAGCACATCACAAAGTTTATTGCCATAGAAACTAGAATGTTACAAGTGCAAGTCACAGGGCATTTGGCAATAGGCTCTCTGATTTCTGCTGTTCTAACTTTGTGGAGATACCCCTCCAGGCTGCCCATTCCTTGCCCCACAGTGAGATCATATGGGTGGGAAAGGGAAGGAGAGAATGAGCAATGGCACAGATATTCCATTCCTGTCCCTCGTTCACATCCTGATGTGAATACACCCTAAGAATTTCCCCAGGGGTGGGGCAAGAAGCCTTACATAGGAAGGAAATTACCCCAAGGCAGAGCTTCCTGAGCCTTCACAGGCACTTGGTCCAAGTGCTTCCACCTCCCTGCTGGCTCTGTTGTGTTCTAGCGCCTCTCTCTCTCTCTCTCTCTCTCTCTCTCTCTCTCTCTCTCTCTCTCTCTCTCTCTGTCTCTCTCTCTCTCTCTGTCTCTCTCTCTCTCTCTGTCTCTCTCTCTCTCTCTCTCTCTCTCTGTCTCTCACACACACACACACACACACACACACACAGGTAAGAAGAGCAGCATCCATTAGTGTGTTTTCAACCTCAAGACTTAGAGGCCTATTGGTTGTAAATATATTGGGAAGGATCCGCAAACTCCCAACCTCTTCCAACATGATAGTAGAGCTACTAGATTCTCTTTAATAAAGGATACCACATATATTAAAATGCCATGTTTCTCTGTGTAGGTTTGGTTTGGGTTAGTTTATTTTACCTAAAACAACATCAGCAGTGGGCAGTGTGTATCATTTCATGGTGGCCAAAGGCTCTGATTAACAGAACTTCTTCTTGTTATAATAAGCCACCCAGCCTTACTTCATGCGATTGTTTTGAAACCCAGAGACTATGTGAGGGCATTAGAATGAGGTCCTTGATGACAGAAAAGCTAGGGGAAAATTCAGTCTTTTTCTCCAAAAGTTGAGAGCCAGCAGCATTGACTGGCTTGCTGGAGGTGACATATGCCATGGCCTGTGACTGCCATGACTATGCCATGACCAGGGTATGTACCCACTGGACGCTGCTATCTTGGCATAGATCAAGGCTAATTTTTATCGTTCTAGAAGGAGTTCTAGTTTGGAGGGAAAGTTTGATGTCACTATCTCAAACACAAGACCTCCTAACTATGGATTTGTCACTTTTCCCTTTACACAGCTTTGCCCCTTCTCTCTCTCTCTCTCTCTCTCTCTCTCTCTCTCTCTCTCTCTCTCTCTCCCTCTGTGGCTCTCAAAATGGTTCCTCCAGTCTGAGTCCATCTGTTATGTTTTTTGCAAATTAGTCATTCTCAAAGTTAGAGCGGCTGTGACACTCCAAATCCACACTTCCCAAACCATGTATTCTTTTGTTCCTGAGAGGATAAAGAAACAAGGTACCACAGTGGTGGATCAGCCAGACACGCAGCAAATCCACAGCCACAACAGCCTTCCACAACCATCCCAGTGTGCCTACGTCCTCAGCGACCAAGGCTAGGTCGAGTGGACAAAAGGGAAGACAGTGGAATTTTATATATTTTTTGTTTTGTTTTGTTTTGTTTTGTTTTGTTTTGAAAGAAATGCACCCAGGAGTGAGAAGAAATGCAATATAAAATCCCACCCACTAGGTTCTGTAAATCCCAAATGTCTGGATGACTCAATATGAAACTCATAGTTTAGTAATTCTTTGAAATCCCTCTGTGAACAATAAATGCTAAGCATAAGAAAGGAAGGGTTTCATACATATATACCAGAAAAAGAAAGATAGAAAGGGAGGGAAAGATCCCTTTCTCAGCTGCCCAATGGAGTGGAAGACACCAGTGGCCTGATTCTGTCTGCTAATACCACCCGAATGGATGTCCTACACATCCTGTAATGTGGTGGTGGAGTGTCTGTAATCATGAGCCAGGAGGAACCAGCTGTGAGCTGGGAGGACCCAGCTGTGCACCTGACTCACGCCAGTGCTAGTGCCTACCAAGCTCACCTTCTGATAACAAGTTCCATCGGACGTGGGAGCAACTCATTAAAATGAAAACCCGTTCTATATAGAGCTAGGAGATACAAATAAGTCCTTTATAGCCTAAGGGACTTGGTAATGCACTTTAATTAAAAGGTGTTGTACAGACGAGCCTGTTCCTAATGAGCATTCTTCAGACAGCCTTGGAAGTAATTACACAGCCAACACGATTTCTTCCAGGCTCAGGAACACAGTCTGGGCTGCCAGCGAACCTGGGTTTGACTGGGTTCTCCTGACAGGGAGGAGATGACAGTGAACCTCTGAACCTCTTTTAGCGTCACCCCTCCAACTGCACAATGAAAGCATTGGTCCCCGCCAGTGGGTACTGTGAAGTTATTGGAAAGGGGGAAAGACAATACACATAAGTTGCTCAGATAGAGTCTAGCTCACGTGCCACCTTTATTACTATTTAAACAACCGCAACCTTTGAGATCAAGTGCCAAGGATTGCACCAGACAGTGGGGCCTCACAAATGAGTGAGGCAAAAGGCCTGTCTGGAAGATCTCTGTAGCCCAGGGGAGGTGGCTGATAAGCACACAAGTACTTATATAGGGATTCCAAAGTAGAGTAAGGTGCAAAAGACCAATTTTCAGATAATGATTTATTGATTTGTTTACTGATTTACTGATTTACTTAAAGCGCTGCCTATTTGCCAGGCGTGACTTCATTTGCCTGGGACCCGGAAGAAAGGCTGCAACAATGGGCCGTTGCCCTTCACCTGCTGCCTGCCATGTACCTCGCTTGCTTGCCCTCCCTACTTTGTGTTTTAGAGTATAAAATTAGAGTAGAACTCGCAGCCTGGATTGAAGCCTTTCCTGAGCCATCCTGGCTTCTGCCACTGCCAACATCTCTTTGCACTCTCATTGATGTCAGAGCCTTTAGCCCAGAAAGATCCCTCCAACAAGGTTAGGCATTAGGGGGAGAGAAACAGTGTTTAGAGAGGTGACACTGACTTTTCTTAGCTATTGTTATTTATGGCCACTTTTGAAGCATGGATAAAAAGGTCTCTGCATCCAGAGGGAAACTATCCTGAGATCACTCCGATTGAGTGGAAGAAATGATCAACCATTTGGCTCCAGGTCAGCTCTTGAGGAACACATTATGACTAACTCTAAGAGGTGGAAATGAAGCTTACTGTTGCTTAGTTTTATCCTCCACTCTCCTATCAAAACAAGCAGGTCTGGGGCCACCATGGAGTTGTGAAGCATGATTTCCTCAGGTCCAAGGCCCCTGATCTATGTTCGCCTCGTCAGTGGTGGTCAGAGTCTACCAAGAACACTGCCCATGATGGGCTGCTCTCAGGACTCCTGCTTATCGGAGTGGGATGATGTTTGTATTGGAAGTCTCAGTATATGCCTTACAACCTGTGTGTCCATGCGTGCATCTGTCTGTCTGTTTCTATCTCTATCTAGAGTTAAACCCAGAGCCTTAGGCATGCTCAGCAAGAATTCTATTACTGAACTGTAACTTGGCCCTTTTTGTAGCTTACATTTTTGAGACAAGGTGTCACTTAAGTTACCCAGGACACCCTGGAACATGCTCTGTAGTCCAGGCTGGCCTCTGTCTTTTTATCTTCTTGCCTCAGGCTTTCAAGTAGCTGTGCAGCACTAGGCTTAGATAAAGCCCAAACTTCACGTAAGAATCTCTTCATGTTGAAGTTTCTGCCCCACCACTTGATCCTTATTTACTCTGACTTCTTATATAAAACAACTATCTTGGTCAAAATGGGTCATAGAACTCGCCAGGATAATGAGTTTGTTCAGACCGTCACTCAAATCACTCCACTAGTTAAGGCCCTGGAACTCTGTAGAGTCAGAGAGCTTTCAAGTGAGTGAATCTGCTTGTTCAGGAAACACAGGTGTGGAGTGAGGAATTGGGATCAGGCAGGGAAGGAGCCGGTGAAGATGTACAGCAAACAATTACAGAAGGGAAGCTTGAAGCCCATGCAGGCCACATCGGGGCTGTTCTGTTGAGACCCAGGAGCTGGAGCGCGAACATCTCCCTATCTGTTTCCCATTGTTTGTTTTTTTCCCCTGGGATCCTGGGCAAGGTGGGCTCTCAGACTCTGCCAGCAAAGACACACAGGTTCTCTGGGGGGGGGGGGGGGGGTTTCCCCAGTTGTTAACCATACAGATGGCGATGACACAAAAGGAAAGTAGAATGCCTTTTGTCAAAGGTACAAAAATATATTCCAAAGGTATTAATACAAGATTTTCTTCCTTTTGCCCACAGTCTCCTACTTTTTTAAAATTACTTGTGATTTAATGCCACTCTAAGTAAAAGAGAATTCAAAATGTCGTTAGCATGAACCTTCCCTTTTATTTTCTACAGTTTCAGCTCAAATCAAACAAAGGAGCATTGAACCCATATGCTAAGTGGCCAAAAATACATGATTTGCATATTCCATTCTAACTGGAACAATAAAAACTGCTCAGAACCAATCAACTGCTTTGCTTCACTTCTTTTGTTTTTAATTGAAAAATCATACAGTATATTCCATCACAGTTTTTCCTCCCCCATCTCCTCCCAGATCCTCCCCACTTCCCCACCATCCAGCTCCAATGCCTTATTTTTCCCTCTCTCCCTCTCCTCCCCGCAACAAACAGGTCAATAAAAATGACTTCTCAATCTGAACAACCACAGCAGCATCTCTGCCGCTGGCTTCTTAATGAGCAAGGGATGAGCTGCCCTTCGTGCCTTCATTCCCAGATCTGTCCCTTCACAAAGGCAAGCAGTAACATGAATAAGAATGATATATCTCATTGCTGAGATATATCTCAGCAAACTACTGGCTTCCATGCTGAAAAAGGGGTCTTGTCACTGGGGGGGGAAAGGATGGCCTCCTGGGGCCTTCAGCCCCTCTTTTTCTCAGTTAATTGTGATGCAGACAAAACATACTTATCTTGAATTCCCCTGAAAGCCCGGTGGATTCCCACACAGAGTGGACACACAGACTACGGGGCTCATGGTGAATGGTCTCCATAAATGGGGTGATGAGGAAGCACAGGCACGCCTGTTGTACGTGTTCCTTTCTCTTGCACATGTTGCACTGTTTCAAATTCACTTTCTACATACAAGTTCAAATAGAAGGGTAAAGCTTTTTTTTTTTCTAGTTTAAAAGAAAACCTCTGAGTGTGTGCATGTGTGTGTGTGTGTGTGTGTGTGTGTGTGTGTGTGTGTGTGTGTATGTGTTGTCTGTGCACCACATGCTTGCCTGATGCCCACAAAGGCCAGGCAAGTGTGACTATGGGACTGGAATTATAGGTGGTTTTGAACTATCTTGTGGGTGCTAGAACATCAAACCTGGGTCTCTCTAAGAGCAGGCAGTGCTCTTAACCACAGAGCTATTTCTCCAGCCCCCCAAATAAGACTTTTGATATGATGGCAGAAAAACCTTAAGCCCACTTAAGGGCTCTATGCAGGAGCACAGGTGGCCTACCTTGAGGCTGGCTCTGCCCACAGGAAGGAAGCATGCATGCAAATAGGAAAGCAACCATGGAATGTGGAAGGTATATGTAGAAGAAACACTAGCAGCCACCACCTTTCACACAGAGGGATGTGTACAGCAAAGTCTTGGTGGCCAATGGCATTGATCACCAGAGGAACAACAGCCCCAATATAGGCCCTGCCAGTAGAGAGGACACGTGTAGAGGTGGGGACATCAGAGTGAATGAAGAGCTAGAGAAATGGCTTAATTGATGCTCTATCCTAGAAATTCCAGGGGAAATTGATCATCGGATCATTGAAAAGAAAGACATAGGTTGGGTTGAAAAACCTCTGAACCCAAAATGTTTGAAACCAAAAGCGTTTCATAGTTTTGTACTTTTCATCAATTTGTACATACTTGTCTAGTGGGGTATCTCTCTGGAGGTGGGAACCAAGTCCAAGCAACAAATTCATTTATGCTTTCTATACTCCTTAAACTCATGGCCTGAAGGTAGCTTTGTACAATGTCTTTAATAATTTCATGGAACGTAAAACAAAAGCTTACAGTGTGGGGTATCTTAGCCCCCAGAAGTTTCTAGGTGGATCTTTGGGACTTTGGGTTCAAGTAAGAGATGCTTCTCTTGGACTGGCCACTGATTTTCAGCAGTCCGTGGCCGTTTGGATATGTGTGCAGGAACTGAGGACTTTCTGGGACATCTCTCAAACTCCTAATGTGTGCTAGCATGGATGTGGCTCCTGAGTGTCAATCCTGTTGGACAACTCTTCTCCACCCCACCTCACCCCCACTCCTGTTTCCATGCTCTATCCTTGGTAAGAAACCAAAATAATGCCAAGAATGTAGCCGCTTCCTTCTTCCCCTGTGGAGAATCCCACCTCTGCCTTCTCTGAGTTGCCATTACAGAGACAGGCAGGAAACATGCTACCTGGACAGTGGTTGAGGGTGACCAACTTACCCTGTGTTTCTGTGAGGTGTTGCAATACACCAGCCCTAGAGTGTTTCACCACTGGATGGCTCTGTCCATCATTGCGTGTGGACAAGTTGCTTGTGTTATCCCTCAACAGGACCTTCTCAGCCTCACCCTTGCTAACATTATGAGTGAGAAAACTATTGAGAGATACTGTCCTATGTACTGCAAACAGTTGTACAGCACCCTTGGCCTCTGTGCTGCTTGGGTGTTTGTTTGTTTGTTTGTTTCCAACTTGACACAATTTAGAGTCATCTGGGTAGAGGGAATCCCAGCCTAGAAAATGTTTTAATCATACTGGCCAATAGGCAAGCCTGTGGGGCATTATCTTGATTGAAGTGGTGAGGTCCCACCCACTATGGGTGGTACTACCCCTGGATAGCAGTCCTCTGTGGTATCAGAAAGCAAGTTGAGTGAGCTATGAAAAGCAAGCCAGTAGGTGGCAACTCTCTGTGGTCTCTCTTTCAGCTCCTGCCTCTAGGTTTCTGCCCTGCCTGAGTTCCTGCCCTAACGTCCCTCAATAATAGATTATGATCAGAATAAGCCAAATAAACTCTTTCCCCCTTAGGATGGTTTTGGTTCATGGTCTTTATCACAGCAGGAGAAAGCAAACTAGGATAGCATCTGTGCACCCGATGCCAATAGCAATCTTTCATCCACTGCATGACAGTCATGTCACTGAACATTGCCAGTTGTCACCCTGTGTAAAACCCACAGAGAAGTGTTTATGCTGCTCAGGAACATAGCTGAGGACATCAGTGCTTTTTGCAGTAGCCAGTGTCTGCTTTCTGAAAGTGTCTTTTTATTAACTATAGTCCCAGTCCCCACTCCTGGGTATGCTAATGAGATTTTAGTAAGAAGTAAAGCTACTACTTACTGGCAAGTCTCCTTGCACTGGGCCCACGCACACAAAGAGGGTCATATCAACATCTAAAATAGACACACACACACACACACACACACACACACACACACACACACACACA
>OU015746.1:72211511-72235275 GCA_907169655.1 Acomys percivali | reverse complement strand
CACACACACACACACACACACACACACACACACACACACACACACACTTCTATTGCTGTAAAGAGACACCATGGCCAAGGCAACTCTTTTAAAAGAAAGCATTTAATTGGAGACTTGCTTACATCACGGTACTGGAGCAGAGGCTGAGAGCTACAACCTGCTCTGCAGAGAGAGAGACAGAGAGAGACAAAGAGAGGGGGCCCGGGGAAGCGGGGAGAGACTGGACTTGCCATGGGCTTTTGAAACCTCAAAGTTACTACTTCCTCCAACAAAGCCACACCTCCTGATCCTTCTAATCCTTTCAAATAGTGCTGCTCCCTGATGACTAAGCATTCAAATTTATGAGCCTATAGGGGCCACTCTTACTATTCTTATTCAAACAACACACACACACATACACATTCTTGGAGGTTACAAAGGTTTTTATTAACACACTATCCTTTTTCTAACTCTCTAGAGTAGTATATATTAATATTTGGCAATGGAGTAATATTTCATCAACCTTGTCACATGTCTTGTACCATTTAATTCTCAAGGAGAAGGAAAAATAACTCCAATAAAGTGGTATGTCCATTTTTTATCAATGGGAAATGAGGCCAGGAGTTAAGGAATAACTTGTCCAAGATGACCAAGGTAGAAATAAATTTGAGCTCGGATTTTTATTTTTCTCAGTTTTATTTTCTGTATATGGGTATTCTACCTGTATGTGTGTGTGTACTAAGTGCATGCCTTGTTTAAGTTATTTTTATAACACAGTGTTTGTTTCTCTTAGCTTATATCTTAACCTGACTATTACACAAGTAATTGAGACTTGCATAATACCAGGCTTCACAACACAATCTTGAGCAGTTTAAGTCTGTTCTTAACCATCTATGCTATTTGTCTTCCTCCCAGCAAACATCCAAGTGATACATGCACTTTGTAGCTTTCCTTTCCAGCTCCTTCCTCCTGATCTTCCTTGAACTACTCTCCATGCCTGAATCCCCTGGCGGAATCCCTTACTTCCTCTCCCACCTCCTCCTCCCCTGGCAGGAAGGAAGTCCAGCCCTAGTCTCTCCCCTGCTCATCGATTGTCTAGAAAGTGCTTTATTAACATATCAGGGTACAATTGGGGAACAGAGTTTACACAACATTTATATAGTAAATTCTCAGAACAAGGTTTTCAACCAGACATGGGGGCGGGGAGCACAGAGCTCAGCATTTAAACTACACAATAACCTTATGCCTACAATACCTGGTACCTGTGGAGGAAGAAGAAGGCCTCAGGGTAGCTGAACTGGAGTTACAGGTAATTGTGATCTGAAGATTGAAGATGGATCCTCCCTCTGGAAAGGCAGCCAGTATACTCAACTGCTGAGCCACCTCTCCAGCCCCTTCAAGTTGAATTTTTAGCTGATAATCAAAGATCCTCTCACTTCTATGGACACTTCTGAAGTTGAGTGCATGTGAGAGTCATGTAAGGGTGCATTTCGTGTATGGTGCACATCCCCAGGTCTCACTCCCAGATGCTGGGCCAGCAAGCGTAGAACAACCCCTAAGAGCCAGGACATGGGCACACTCATCCCTCGATTCCGGTGCAGGTGATCTGTAGAGGTGATAGCAGGAGACCTGGACTCCGCTCCACTATATAATATGGCAAGTCTTGGGGAGCCACTGGCAAACAGAGTGAGGGAAGAGGAGATGAGACTGGAAAGGCCAGGAGCACTCCGGGCAATGCCGAGTTAAAGAAAGGAGTTGATGCTCTCCTTTCTGCTTCATCCTGGCAGTCTCCGTCCAATATCTGACAGTGGCGATACCATGCCCCAAATTCTACTCCCCTGGAAGACGCCTCTTGCTTTTCCCTGCTCTTTTGCAACCAAGCCCATGTGGTCAGCTGGCTGGTTCTCCAGCAGGAACACAGGCTTCTGTCAGATCCCTGACAGTTACTTCCAATACACTTTTTTTTTTTTTTTTTGGCTTACTTTCATTACTGGACACAGCCCCATAGCAATGCATTTGTCCAAAGATGCTTTAAGAAATCCTTGGCCTTCCATAGAGACTTTCCCTGGAATCTCAACTCCTGTTTGAACTCCAAAAAACCCTGCATGGGCCCCACAGTTGGATGTCTGGTCTAGTCACTTCAGCTTTTAATCGGTAAGGCAGAGCCAGGGGTGTGAGATACCGTGTAGCGATGTGCCTTCCAGTGAAGAGCATTAGAACCAATAGCTGTGCTTGGAGCTCAGAGCCCATTAGAATTCAGTAGATCATCTAGGGACTCCCTCAAGGTTTAGATCTAGCCAATGAGCGAGTCAGGCTACTGTTTCAGACTCCAGCTCTCCCAAGTACCCCAAGAGACATAAAATAAAACCTACAGATAAAACCCTTTGCTCATTGGTACCCACTGCTTGTTTGCAAGCAATTGTGTGTCTGCCCTGCAGCACTCCCCAGGGTCTCAGCACTTTTAAATAGGCATCTGTAATGTGACACAGGTAGCCTTTCACCCACTCCCAGCTTGCTGAGGAGTTCAGTGTCTCTGACTTTTGATTGCATCGCTCTTTTCTTCTCCAGCCTAGCCATTGCTGCTGGTGACTCTGTCTCTCATTTGGTGAGTTGCAGCTTCTGTGATAGGTCTGCTTGCCACTCCCCATGACCCAGATCGGAGCACAGCTGCTGCTGTCCTTAATTGTTCCTCCACCAGTTCACCGTTTCCAAAAAGCCAAATCCTGTTCACAACTGTGCCACTAACCCAGCCGGGCCGTTCAGATGAAAGACAAGACTGTTGACTCACTCAGAGCTAGAGCCCTGGAGACTGAGGTTCTGAAGAGACAACCCCGCCATCTGTGGTGTCTGCATAGCTCCTCTGTCCCTGGGAGGTAGGAAGCAGGGAACTAAGTTCTTTGTCATTATGCCATTATGTTGAGTCTGCTTTGTACGCAATGTGGACTCCGTCTAATTCAAGCGTTAGAAGCCTTTGCATGTTTGAGACTTTCTTCCTTCTGCTTCCTGCTTCTCCTGCCCACCCCCCCTTTCCTCTTGTGCTGCAGGTCAAACCCTGAGCCTCTCACATGCTGTAGAATGACAGCGTTCTTTCTTTAATGAAGAAGGAAACCTAAGAAACTGTAGAGCCATAATGAGTGTCTTAAATCTCTGTATGATAAGCAAAGAGCTGATTTATCTCTGTGGCCTGGCTCACTCTCTTTCTTTGACCAAGTCATAGGTCATCTGTGCACACCACTCCATAATCAGGGAGATGGCTTTTTCAGACCTCTCTCCTCACTTGTCACATGACCATCTTAACAGCCTTCCATGTCTGGGAGGGGCAGCATAAGCCACATTCCGCTTATTAGACAATTTCCTGGCTCAATAAAATACTTCCTCTGCATTTGTGAGTCCTGAGAACAGAAAGGCTGGGGAGTAAAATCTAGTGGACAAATGCACAGTCTCTGTTAAAAAAAAAAAAAAAAAAAAAAAACCCACAAACCAGTGTCCTACCATGGCAAAGCATAAACCCAAAGCAACATCCACGTTGTATCTTGAGAGTGGGATACTGTGGCTCATGCCTATAATCCTAACACTTAGGAGGCTGAGTCAGAGGGGCTGCTGAGAATTTGAGATCATCCTGAGCTATAGTGAGACTCTGAAAAACAAACAAAACCCAGTAACAACAACAAAAGAAGCTCAACATTCATCTCTGGATACTGGCCACGGCCTGGAATGAGACAGTCTTCTTATGTTGTGACTAAACACATCATGGTAGCTGGACACCAGGGTGCTGGTCTGGCCCGTGGAGGAGAGGATGCCATACTATTGATTCTTTGGAATGACAAGAACAAAGGGGCCTCCCAGTAGGGACTTCAACCTTTTGGAGTTAGAGCTCTCACTATGTGAAGCCAGATCCTAGAGCCAGAGTGACTGGGCTTAGCAAAAAGTGAATAGTGTTTATAAAATGTGTTTAACATAGGAAATCTTTTCTGCTTCTCTGAACTTCAGATTTTACTGGGAGCCTTGTGTTTTATCTGCCAAGGGTCTCTGGGCAGTCCAGAGTAAATGTGACTTTTATTTTCTTCAAGTTCTATATTCTGTGATGAAGGTAAGAAATGCACATTATGGAAATCTTTTTCGAGAGACGTAGCAACAGGGAACCCCAGGGGTTATGGCTCTATAGACAGTCAGGGAAAAGATATCCTGTCTCATGTCTAATGCTCCACAGAGGGTTGGTTTGGCTTCCTCCCTTCCTCAAGGAGATGGTAGCTGCTGGCGGAGGGAGACGTAGCTGGAGAGGCTTGAGAATCCAGGTCTGCCTGGCACTTGCATAGGGGATGAATGAGGGTGGGAGGTAGGGCAGCAGACAGGACACTTCTGTGTTTACCTGTATGTGCTCAAGGAGAAGCAATCTCATAAACATTATTTATACTCTTTACCTGATGAACCACGTTTCTGAGAAAACAGAGGTATCAACTCTGGTGGTAACCATTGGTCACCGCTCCCTCCTTCTTCCCTCCACTCTGCCCCCATCCCACCCCCAGAGTGTGTGTGTGTGTGTGTGTGTGTGTGTGTGTGTGTGTGTGTGTGTACTTAACGTAGGAAATCTTTTCTGCTTCTCTGAAATTCAGATTTTACTGGGTGCCTTGTGTTCTGTCTGCCACATTGTGGAAAACACATACATGTATGTGTGTGGGTGTTTTGTCTAGATGTAGTCTGTGTACCACTTGCTTGCTTGCTGCCCAATGAGGACAGAAGAGAATGTCAGATCCACTGGAACTGGAGTCACAGACAGTTGTCAGCTGCCATGTAGCTGCTGAGACTCGAACCCAGATCCTCTGGAAGAGCAGCCAGTGCTTTCAATGGGAAATCTCGATAGACAGGAACACACGATTTTTCAACAACAATCTGACAAGGTGTGGTGATCCCTGCTGGGACTGATTCCCCAACCTTTCCTGGCTTGAGGAGGGAATGAGAGTGCGTGCAAGTATGTTCAATGAGAAGATGAGTTTCCCTGCTGCTGCTACTCTCAAAAATCCTTAAATTAAAGTTGTTATTGTACAACACAAACAGGAATTTGATGTTAGAGGTGGAACCCAGGGATCTGTGTATGCTAGGCAAGCATTCTGCAGCTGTTCTAATTTTCAAAATATAACAGAATACTCTTATTATTTTGGCTGCGAATAATAAAATACATTTAATTCAGTTTGGTACCCCGTATGAAGGAAAGGAAGAGAAGCGAGAGGTGGTAACTGCAGGGACAAGAATACATCTTATGGTGCCATTGTAGGAGCCAGGCTATCCAAAAAAAGGATAGCACTCAAGAGCCAGGAGAGCAGAAGAAGTTTGCAGAATGCTGTTCCTTAACGCAGTTGTTTTTAAACTTTTTGTTCTCTTTTGTCCAACCTTTCATACCAATACCAAATGTTAGTTCACAGCTACCAAGGTCATGTTGGAGAGGAAATGAGTGAAAAGCTGTGCATACACACTTGCACCTACAAACACAGGTCCTTCTTGCTACAATCCCCCACCTCCAGAGAAGGGCTTTGGCTGTGAATGGGGAGCTAGTGCCCACCCCAGGCCAGAGGAGTGTGAACAGTAGAGTTTATTTAGTAAGATGTTCAAGTGGAAGTGAGAATTCCCACAGCTCTGCATAGACCAAGCACGTGGGCAAATCTTTGTGATGTGGGTGGATCTTCCAAACGGCATTGGCACAGGTACATGAGGTTGTTCATCTTTGCTACTTTGGTATGGTGACAAAAAAGTTAATAAAAACAGCACAGAAACAAAATGCAGTCCAACTGCCCAACCAACCTATCTGTGTTAGTCAGTGTTCCATGGATGTGAACAGACGCCTTGACCACAGCAGCTTTTATAAAGCAAAGCGCCATTTCGCTGGGGCTGGGTTACAGTCCATTATCAATATGGCAGAGAGCATTGTGACATGCAGGCAGAATTAGCTGAGAGTTCTACACCCAGATCCGCAAGAAGAGAGAGACTCTGGGCTTGGAATAGATTTTTTGAAACCTCAAAGCCTACCCCTGTGACACATTTCCTCCAACAAGGCCACACCTCCTCATCCTTTGAAAGAGTGCCACTCACTCATGACCATCTATTCAAATATATGACCCTATGGGGGCCATTTTATTCAAACCACCACACTGTTGTTTAAACTATTCTGGTGATTTTCATAGTATCATATTATCATGGCAGAAATAAGTTAGGTAGAAACTGGACAGATGCACACTGTTGTTGTTGGTCGTGGCGGTGGTGCTGCTGCTGTTACTGTTTCCAGGTAGTTTCCTATAAGCTAAGTCATCAGAAAAGCTTTCTAGTGGAAAACAATGATTTGCTATTGTTGCTTATGGTTTTTGAACCATGTCTCCTTGGTAGCCCAGGATGGAACTCATTGTATAACCCAGGCTGTCCTCAAACTCACAGGAGCTCCCCCTTCCTAAGTGTACTGACCACTGGGATTACAAGTGCGAACCACCATGATAGGCCACAGAATTTTTTTTACATTAAAATAATAAAAATCTCTTTCATAGTATCCAGAAAGATGGAATTCAGTGCTGGTCTAGGGGACATATTTCAAACTGAACGGTGATGTCATTTTAGAACGGTGGGCTCTTCTCTTTCGTAGCTTAAGGGCAGCATTGGCAGGAAAAGTAGCTGCCAGGTCTCTGGGTAACCTTACCAAGGGTCTGGTTTCTAAATGCAACCTTATGCTAGCCATCACTCCTGGGTACAAGGAAGCAAGCCAAGTCAGGAATCTCAGCTTCTCTAACCCCAGAATACAATACCAATTATATAACAGGTATGAGACCCCCCCCCCATGTCACCAGGTCACAGGCAGTTGAGCAGCAACTTGCCTTGCCCCTGCTTTCCAAAGCCAGCGAGCTCCCGCCCTCACCCTCACACGCTTTTCTTTCACCATTCCTCCCTTCTTTGCTGAGCTATATTTTCAAGTTTCTGTCCTATGCTACACTGACAGTGGAGTCCATATTTCTCTTGCCTCACTGTTCAGCCCCAGAGGCATCTCACGTCTGCCCCCACTCTCCTATGGAGAGGTCCTCCCTAAGAACACCCATAATCTAACCATGGGATGCTCCCCTCTTGAGATTTATGCAGTGCCATGACACTCTGAACTTCTTCTTCTTGCTCCTCCAGCCCTTTCTCTGCTGTGCCTTCCTGGAATCGACTCAAAGCTCTGCTAAGTATATCAGGCTTTTAACTCCTTGGGAAATTGAATCATCATAAAGAAAACCAAGCAGACAGACAACAACAAGAGCACAGCAACAACAAACCCAAAACCTCAACGTGACACCAAAATCCTTCACTTTCTCTCTAAGTTAGTGAGAGTGTCCTGTTGGTTGTCCACCAGCCAAGGCTTAGGGCCAAGGCCAACATGGATAAAGTGGCTGAAGGAAAACTAGTATTTTAATCTTGTTTGTTAAGACCAGTCAGGGCCCAGAAGATGACAGGACCCTCTGATAAAGCCCTACAACTGTTAGCTCCTTTTATTACTTTACAAGCTCCTCTGGCTGGCATCATAAACACGCCTCCTTCAGAATCATGGTCACTAAACTCAGGGACTCTAAAGTCTACATCTCCCTCAGTCACGTCTCTCTAGATCCCAGATGCGCATGCGTAACTGCTTTGCCTCTTCCCACATGACATCCCCACATGAAACCAGAGAGTCACATGTCCTGTTACATCCACCACTGTTTCATAGGCTTGCTAATTTCCTTTCTCACAGTGACACCAGGCTTCACCCAGTCTCCTGAACTTCCTCTTGGGCGACATTTCTTTTCCTTCCACTCAGACTCAGACTCTGGCCTTTTCTCTTCGACTTGTTAATAATTTCCTTTTTTTCTTCTTCAATGTCTCTGTCACCAGCTTAATTAAACCCTTCTTATTTCTTCTCATCTGGATGAAAGCTGTCCCCATGGGGAAAATATTTCAAAAATACTAGTAGATACTCAACACCGTGGATGGTACCAAGCCTTATTCATACTGTACTTGTTCTTATATATACACACATGCCTATGCTAACACTCAATTCACAACTGGACACAATAGGAGACGAACTAAAATGATTATGCCATAATGGGACTTGCCTAAGACGCATGAATTGTCTATTTCTGGAATTTTCCATTTAACATTTTAGGACTTTAACTGACACCATGGGTAAGGGAACACAGCTGTATTCATGTGGCCCTGTAATGGATATCTCAACCTTCACTCCAGGGACTGAGTACTGGATGAGGCACACATCTGGAGCAGCTGGGACTTCAGGAAACCCAAAGGTCTAGGCAAAGATGAGTCAGAGGCCCAGTCAAGAAAAAATAAAAATTAATAGCAGATGGGCAAGGGAGGTAAAGGTCACCATCCAAGAACTATACCGGAGTGGAAGGTGCCATGACGTATTCTTTTCTGCAAGATTCCTAAAAGGACCAGGAGGAGAGCCCAGGTCCAGCACCCAGCAAGACACCACCTCAGAACCTTAACAGCAAACGGCGACCTTCACCTGCCTGATTTTCATGTCCACCACTAGTTTCCTCTTACCCGTGTGTTAGGCCCAGTTTGGAATCTTTTGCTGTTTGTAGAGAATGTTAAGATGTGAAGTGTCTTGTTGCTACACCTTTGGGGTGCATATTCAGATACCCAGGCAGAGCCCTGCCCCCCCTTCATTTGCCTACTTAATTACGTCTTCCCCAGTTACAACAAAGGAAACGCTTGTTTTGTAGACATTCAAAACATTCCTGAGGATTTCCAAGTCCCTGAAAAGTCAAGGGTCTCCAAGGCCCCATCTGTAAGGGGTGAGGTCATTTGAAGAGCTGGGTACCAACAAGACCTAAGCTCATTTAAGTGAAGCCAAACCACTCATTGTGATTGTTTTGCCAAATTCAAGTGTGTCTAATGCATTAGAATACTAAATCCTCAACACACTCTCCTTTGGCGTGACCTAACAGGATCACTGGTATTTACTTATTATTTTTTTATACAAATGGAAAAAATTACACCAGAACCAGGAAACTTCCACAGGTAACTAGGTTAGAGTGCTGAATGGGCCCCAAGAGAGCCCTGAGCAGGATCTTCCCTGCCAAAGACCAGCTCAAGCTTTTTCTGCTCTGCACGCAGGTGGCTGATGGACTGTTTTATGACGGGGATAATTACCTCTGTCTTTCTCTCTTAGTTACCTACCAAAATATACTGTGCAAATCCCAACATATCAGAAGTACTCCATCATCAGCTGGCAGGCACAAACGTTAGCTGGGTTCTACAGGCCCAGGAATGAAATTGCTAAGGAAGGTAAGCCAGTCGATATAGGGTTCAAAAGGCCCGTGTTAGCTACAGTGAGGAGGTCCCCCTACTCTCTTAGGGGAACACTACAGATCCTGGGTGATAGTCTTTTCTGACAGCTTTGATGGAAACCTGACACAGGTCAGTATCAACTCTTTTTCCTTTCCCTTTTTGGCTCTCCTGGAACTCACTCTGCAGACCAGGCTGGCCTCGAACTCACAGTGCTGCCTGCCTCTGCCTCCCGAGTGCTGGGACTAAAGGCATACTAATTCTTTAAAGGCAGATGAAGCAGAGAACTGCATTTGACTTATGCTGTTCAAATGGGAATGCCCCGTGATACAATGGGATTGGAGAGAGAGGGAAAGAGAGGGCCTCTTAGCTAATGATGCTTGGTAGTGTGAGAGTGTTTCAGCAATTATGTATCCAGATACAGAATTGAGAACAACTTTTTCTATTCTTTCTTTCTTTCTTCTTTTCCTTTCCTTTCTTCCTTCCTTTTTTTTTTTTTTTTTTTTAGTCTTTCAAGACAATGTTTCTCTGTGTATCCCTGGCTGTCCTGGAACTAGGTTTATAGACCAAGCTGACCTCCACTTGCCTCTGCCTCCCAAGCGCTGGGATTAAAGCTGTGTACCACCACTGTTAGGCTCCTTTATTTTACATATGACAAAACTGAGGCCCAGAAGTGGTTGCATTGTCCAAGACCCACCCTTGGGCTAGACCCAGGGCCTACAGACCTGTAGCTCACTCACTCTCCTACTGTGAGCATCCTCACATATTTGCCAGTGGCAGAAAAAGGACCATGGAAGGTCAGAGGACATGGCCTACTTAGCAGCTATTGTTAGTCTATTTTATTGAAGACCTTAATGTTAGCAACAGCCATCAGCCATCAGCTACCAGCCATCAGACAGATCAGACATGCAGGGAGAGAGAGGAAAAATGTTTACTTGGTATCTGTGAGCAATGAAGTAGGAAATATGGGCTTTAAGTGAGTTAACCCAGAAGCAGAAAGACTCAAATGGTATATACTCACTTATATCTGCATACTAGCCCAATGGGCATGTCCCATGAAAGCCTTCCCTTACCAGGAAACTGGGACCGAGGGGAGGACATCCTATTGGGACTCTAGATGAGAGATCAATGGGAGAATAGCAATGTAGAAGGATCCAGTGGGTCCTAAAAACCTACAAGTAGAACATTATGATAGGCAGATTTGGGTCATGGGGTCCCGCTCAAACTAAGGCCCTAGCCAAGGACAATACAGGCGGTAAAATTTAAACCCCTACCCTGATCTAGCCCATGGACAGAACAGTCTCCACACTTGAGTGGAGAGAGGGATTTGACTTTCTCAAGTACTCTGGTGCCTCACATTTGACTATGTCCCCTGGCGGGGGAGACCTAGTGGCACTCAGAGGAAGGACAGCAGGTCACTGAGAAGAGACTTGATACCCTATGAGCATATACAGAGGGAGGTAATCCCTCTGAGGAACAGTCATAGGGGAGGGGAATAAGGGGAAAATGAGAGGGAGGGGAGAATGGGAGGATACAAGGGATGGGATAACCATAGAGATGTAACAAGAATAAATTAATTTAAAAAAAAAAAAAAAAAAAAGAATCCAGGAACTTAAGACAGTCCATGCTGAGAACCACCTTCTTCAATCTTGCTATTAACCCATGGAAAGACCCAGTTGCAAGTTAATACAAGTCCTATGATCTTGCTTTGATAACCCAAGCAAACTAATATAGCCAGGCATTATGGTCAAAGTGTTATCCGCCCTTTTATTTAATCCTCACAAAACTCTCATGAGGCAAATGTTTCTCTATCCTCCTTTCATATACGAAGAATTGGGCTGGAAAAAGTGCTCACACCTCTGGCCAGAAAGCCGCAAGGAAGGGTGCCACAGTCTCCCTTGAGAGCATTCCCAATAACTTGAGGACATTCTACAATCCACCCCTCTCACCTCCCAGAGGTTCCCTTTTCTCCCAGTAGCACAGTGCTGGGGACCAAGCCCTTTCTTGGGGACCTTTGGGGGGGCACATTTAACTTTCAAGCTGGCAGGAACCCTGTGAATATCTCCATAATGGTTTATCCCTGAGATCCACGTGCCCTGTGGCACGTTAAAAACAGCACCAGCTGACAGGTTGAGAGCTCGGACTATCCACTCGACCTTCTGTTGGAGGTTGGCCTGATGCTATATATTTTGATGCTAATTACTGGCTCAAAAGATCTAGTTGCTGCCATGAACCTTGCCTCCCTGATTGGCTGAATAAAAGGCCTACACCTGGGCAAGGCAGAAGGAAGAGGAGGAGCAAAGGTGCCTGGGCTTTGAGCAAAGAGAATCTTGGGTAGGAGAAGAGACCGAATGGAGGAGGGAGGAGGAGGAGAACCACCATGGGATAAGAAAGAGCCATGTGGGCCCAGAGGAGGAACTCTGCAGTCCCACATGAAAGAAATGGCCCGAGTGAGCAACCTTAGCAAGTATTTTGGGATTATGGATTGTGGGGGGCGGGGTGTGCGTAAATCAAATAGAAATTATTAGAAGCAGATGGCATGAGATGGAGGCTGGGATATAAATGCAGATAGCTTAGGAAGCACTAGCTGGCCTGCCCCAGGTGAAAATAGGCCATTAAAAATACGTCAGGTGTCTGTGTCTTTTTTGATTGCAAAAGCGGGTTAGATACCACCACCATAATAATTATAAGCCTAATAATAAACATTAGGACATATCTTAAACGAAGAGCAGCCGTCTTCCAAGACTGCAGAGCTTCCCTCAGCTGCCACACTTCAAATAACCATGGTTATTAGCGTAAATGTGGCCGTTACTATTTTATATCACACTGATATCATGACCAGTAACTTTGTGTCTCCTAGTTACTCTAGTCATGTTGATCTCCTCACATATGGAGTGTCTCTAGAGACAAGGAGCCCAGAAACTTCCGAAGAGTGATGACAGACTAAAGTCACTCCTGGTACAAAGTAGTTAAGGCTAAGAAAGAAGTACATGTTGATATAAATACTATACTGTGCTGGTGGGGGGTTTCCACACGCTGCTCTGGAAAACAGTTGCATCGCCTAGCTGGTGCATCCATCCCTCAGTGTACGCACAATGCAAATAGACAAAGGTCCCCAATAGCAGCACAATGGGCCAGCAGTGGAGAAGATGTCACTGTGCAGCAACAGTGATGTGGATAGACACGGCTTCTGTGTCCATCCACTAGAATAACTACAAGGGCAGGTACAAGCTGTAGCCATCAGAAACAGCATCAGTGAGCCGCATCATCATGATCCCTGTCATGTCTGATCTATTCCTGCCAAATTACACATAGAGAAAAGCAGGGACTAGAGACTGCAGACTGGGACAGCTCCCTTTCAACAGGCCTGCTGCTGAGGAAAAAAAATCAAACTGAAAATTGGGGACTCAATATATTTCTAATACTGTTTTGCTTCTGTAATTAATTTCCCTTCCCTCTGTCTCTGTCTGTCTGTCTGTCTGTCTGTCTATCTTTCCCCACCCCTCCCCCATTTGTGTGTGTGTTTCTGACATTGTTGCGAGCTATGAAGTTTACTACACCAGATAGTACATTTTTTTCCAGTAATAAATCTGAACATCCCCCACCCCAAAATGGAGTATTTACAATAAGAGTGTAATTATAGCAGGTCGTGGTGGCTCACGACTTTAATCCAAGCACTCTGGAGGCAGAGGCAGGAAGACAGCTGTGAGTTGGAGGCCAGCCTGGTCTACAAAAACAAGTCTAGGATAGCCAGAACTGTTAACAGAGAAACCCTGTTTTGAAAAACCTAAAAAAAAAGAAAGAAAGAAAGAAAGAAAGAAAGAAAAAGGAGTGTAATTATAGTCCTATATACTTAATAACTATAGCTTATACCAAAATGTTAGGAAGCAAAACTTCTATCTGGATTTAGGACTATTGGGACATTTGCAGCTTTACACTGGAACATATGGCACCAGTGGAAATGGTCCTCGGGCCCATCCGTCCATGCATCCAACCTTTCCACCCCATTTTTCCAGGGCCTTGGTGCCCTGGGCGTACACCTCCCAGCCCTCAGGTCTACTGTCATTCTCTAACCCCCACCCCCACCCCAGGAAGGTGAGCCAGGGGTAAAGATTGGAAGCAGGCTGGCATCACTGGGCTAAAATTACTAATGTCCTATTACTTGGCCCATGGTCTTTAATGGGCACATGGTCTCCATGTTCACACTATCTCTTGGCCACAGACTCAATCAGAAGGTGCACGGCTGGAAGAAATTCAGAATCCAAACTCCAAGGCCCCACACAAAATCATATTTGCCTGGAGCTAAGGACAGCACTGCCTTTTAACTGTAAAGAAAAGGAGGCAGAGAGCCTAGTGACACATGTCTATAGTCCCAGCTGTGCAGAAGGCTAAGAGAGACAGACTACAAGCCCAAAGCCAGCCCTAGGAACTTAGAGGACTGGTTCAGTAAGAAGTAAAGACATCTGAAAATAGAGCTTATCAGTAAAATATGTCCTTAGCATACATCAGGCCCAAGGCTTAATCTCCAGTACTAGAAAGAAAAATTTTTAAAGTATGTCCAGGGGGATTTCATTAAAACTGCCCATGGTTCCAGATTTGTTGAATGCCTTTATTTGGGTGTCTGGTACATTTCTTACAATCTACTAAGCTCTACTTTTGTTTTGGATCATCAACATATATGTTACAATTAAATACACACACACACATACATGCACATACACGCACACACATGCATACACTTCCATGTACAAATATAATTATATAATTCCTAGTACTGTCCTCTGTGATTTCCCCAAACAGAACTCAGCCCCAAGTGATTGCCTTGTAAACACAGTTTGGCAGTTAAAGTACATGCAGGTGTGAGGACCCACAGGGAGCTGAACAGGATGCTGGGAAGGCTACCTGTAGTTCCTTGCTGGGTCAGCTTCTTGGAGGTGGGGAAGCTTGGTTAACCATGCATAGGTTCAACAGAGCAAATGAGACAAGGCCTCTTGTCCCCTTGCCGTGCCACTGCAAGTGTCTCAGAGGAAAATTCCTTTTCCTCCTCCTTGCCAATATGAGAAAATACTGTGTTTACGAAACCAAAATTGCAGGAGGCTGTTCCCATCCTTGGAGAGGCAGTGGAGACCAGGCCTCCATTGCTCTCTGCTTGGAATGCAGCTCTGGAAAGGCTGGTCTTGCTCATGGGGGCAGCTGTGTGGCCTCAGGAGACAGTTAGCTTCCCAGCTACTGTGGGCCAGAACCATTCCTCACTTTTCTGCTCCAACACCTACTTCATCTTGAGTCTGTTCTTGACAGGGGAAACTCTTTCCTCTTGCAAACATTCAGATTGCCAGCTCTCAAAAAAGTTTCCACATAGCATGTAGGGTTTAACTATCAGGGTTTTTCTAAGAATATATGTTTCAGTATTAGTATACACACATACACACACACACACACACACACACATACACACACACACAAAATGAAATTTACAGTTGTGAGGAGGTGAAAAGAAAGCAAAATATTGGCCAGCATTAGCCCTCTGAAAGCCCAGTTAATTTTTCTTCCAAATAAAAATTCAAAATTCAAGCTTTGCCTCTAAGCTATTTAAAAGCCACACTTCCAAAAATACTATTTTCCCAGTTTGTGGTGGAAATATGAAAAACATGTGGCTTGAGTGTGCCTCATAAGCTACTGGTAACAGGTAAAGCAGGAACTGGGGGGTGGGTGGCTTCCAATAGATAGACCCAGAAACAGGGTAAAGTTGTTTAAAGGAGGGTTGTGAGATGAGGCAGGAGGTGTGGGAAAGCAGAAAGCAAGCTAAGTCCAAGGCTAAAGCCAAGGATTGTAGCTGGTGAAGAGCCCTTTGACCTCTATTCTTGATGTGAAAACCTGTAGCTGTTCCTGCTGCTCAGGATGCATGGAATCTCCATCCTCTCCCCTCTGTGTTCTCTCTTGACCCACTGCATTATGTGGCCAAGGTGCCTGTCACTGTACTTTTCACTTTGCATGACGAGAGTGTGAGCTACTGACGGGCAGGACTGTGTTGTATGGATCTTTTGACATTTGTGTAAATGAAGCCAGGATGTCCTGTGATTTTGTGCACATGTGTATACATGAATGGTGGGTTCCCTTCAATGCCCTGTGCACTTGACTTCACCCTAACTACTATGAAGTGTGACCCTCAGAGTTTAAAACACCTTTCCATTTCTAACTTGTGTCTTCAAGGTTAGTGAGCTGTGAGTCTGTAGCATCAGACACTGGCAGAGAGGCACGCCAGCGTTCTTCAAGGGGAGCTATGACAAGGACGACACAGGCCGGCAGACGCAGAGCACCAACGCTCCTTAAGGAAAAATGTGGGCGAGGGTGAGTACTGACAGAAAGCATTTGTGTGGTTCTCTTTTCTCTGGTGTCACGGGGACCTGCTCCTCTTTAACAATGTGATGGTGTTCCGAGCCTGGAACTGATGCCTGAGGGGAAAACACTGGCTATAGGCCATCAGATTTTGCCCTACTTGGTTTTTCACACAGATATGCTGATGTGCACAGGTAATCTTCCTCCAGCAGGAAGTCTCTGTTGCCTTCATCTGCATAAAGTGGGACTTAGGAGAGCAGGTGCCTCCTGCTCAAACCTAGAAGTCACTAGAACTATTCAAAGCCTAGCAAGGAAGTAGCCTTTGTAGCCACACTACAACACACACACACACACACACACCACATACCAAACTACACACTATACACTACACACACACATACACACCACATACCAAACTACACACCACCTACACACACACCTACACATATACCACATACCAAATTACACCATACACACACACACACACACACACACACACACACACACATCACCCAGACTCTCATGAAAATCAATTAATCTATCTTAATATGGATTCCTAAAGGTTCTAAAAGATAAATAGAAAAATATCTGTGTAATTATCCTATTAACTATGGCAACATATGGCAAGGCATAGTGGCACTGGGGTCAGAGATCTGCATTTTGGTCCTCCCTCTTTTATTTAGTAGTGTCAGCCAAGAGCCAGCCGCTAGGCCTCTGGATCCCTGGCTCAGACCTTACAAAATGGCTATAGGATGCTTAGCTAGAAGCTGCAAAGAAAATGCATAAGGTGATACACTTTAAAGGAAAAGTTAATTCTTCTAACATCAGACAGCTTCTCTCTGTGTCGCACAGAGAAACACCAACTACAGATTAAAAAGAAAACCACCAAGCAGCCACAGAACGTAGAGAGATCTGTTTTACTTGCAGGAGCAAAGGCTGTAAGTTAGCTATTACAGCAAACAAAAAGAGTCCCCTGGAAGTCACTAAAAACTACTTGAATTTTCACACTACCTTGGTGTTTTAAGATAAAGTAATGACTTCATAATAAGCCCCCATAGTTCTGCATGGGCCAGCCAGGGATACCATTGAGACCCTGCCTTAAAAACAAACAAAAAACTCCCACAGATGGGGCGCTAGGAACCGGACACTTGAGAGGTTTTCGTTTGGCTGAATTACAAATCCTAATGAGAATGAATTATACTCACTTAAACTCCCAGGCTCTTCAACACAGCATCCGTTTCTTTATAGACAGGGAACCAAACATTAGCTCTTCTGGCTTTTTGATAATCTATTCAGTGAGTTCCACTGAGACAAAAGCAGCCCCAGAAAGAAAGACACACCAGAAGCGTCTCTGCAACAAGCCAGTGTTTGCTTCCCTGTGAGACCTGAGATAAACATCGGCGCTGCGCTGTTTCAAATGCATGTTGATGCTCAGCTGTGCCATGTGACACCGAGCTGGGACTCTTCAGTGCGCTTTAGTCAATTTGTGTTTTGAGAGTATAAATCCAAGGCTTCTGGTGGGTAGTTTTTTTTCCTTCACCATTGAATTTATTTCAATATCCCTCACATGTACACACACACACACACACACACACACACACACTCCACACACTGAGAAAGTATTATGTATTACTCAGGCTTCGCTTCAAATCATGTAAAATGATACCTTTGAGAACAGTTTAAATATTTGGAAATTTTATTACCATCACCCGATGAACCGGAGCATTTATCCATCGCTGTGCCTACTTCTTAAGCAACTTTTCCTAACCCTTGTGGGGCGGAGGAAGCATTGGCTCTTTCATACGTGCCAGGTTGAACCCCAGCCCTGCCACTATCAAGTAGCGGGGCCTCCGAAAGGAAGCAGCTGCTCTGTGCTGAGCTTGCTTCACCCACAAAACGAGGATGAGAGCAGCACCCAGCTGGAGGGGTGGCTGCGATGATTAAGTAAGTAAAGTGCTTCTAATACGGTTGCCACGCTCTAGGCCCTCTCGGCCACCCTATGACACCTGAGTTACACCAGGTGCACACTCCCAAGGGGAGTGAGGAAGGGCGGGGTCTGCTTTCTGCACATCTTGGTGGCCCTCCTGGCTCTCCTGGTTTGTGCTGCCACAGTGAAGCTTCCCAGACACAAAATTGTCTCCGCTTTAAGTCCTCATGCTAAAGTTGAAGATAACATGAGCGAACAGTTACTCAGGTGCCTGTTTGGCCAGCCAGGGCCGTCCTTTGGGAAAAACCTGTGCTGAGGCCACAACCACTCTTAAGAGTAAGCCTCTTTTTAAAAACTGAGTAGTGGAAAGCAGGCCCAGAGGTCACCATTCAGATAGGACGTCAGCAGGCGGTGGAGAGGTCCTGTCGCACCTGCTAGGCCATCTGAGGGCTGCAGAAGGGCCAGGCACCCTTTGAAGAGTTGTTTGATTTTGATCTGTTTTTAGTGAGCTGGGAGTTAAACATTCACCCAGGCACACCTGGTGGCGAGGACAGGCTGGCTCAGAGTGCTGTAAGCTGCAGGCTGCTTCCATTGGCATTTATGCTCCGCCCCCTCGGAGTGAAGAGTTGTGGTTAATCTGGAGATGAAAAGCCAGACCATACTTCACAAAGACTAAAGTAGACCACGGATGCTGTCCCTTCCTCCCTAGTAGACACAAGTTCAGTGCAAGGCCAGGGTCGGCGTCTACTCTGTAAGCCCGTGTCTGCTTACCAGGAAGATGTGACGTATGTCAAGTCCAAAGGAAACTAACTCCCCAGACTCCAAAGGGCAGTCCTTATGTCCAGAAATGAGTTCAACTACTCAGGCTTTGTTTCAAGTCATGTAAAAAATGTCATCTTTTAGAACAACTTAAATATTTGGACATTTCTGGCAGTTAGAGAAGAGCCAGCATTTCCCAACAACTTGTGAAATCAGTTCCCATCTGCCAAAAAGAGTCATTTCACTTAGCTTTGGCAGAAGACGTATGGCACCTATAAGGATATCAGAGCCCATGCTGCCTCCAGGCTCCCCCAGGGTCACACGTACCTGCTACCTGGGTCAAGGTTCGTTCTCATCCTCTCCTTTACCCCAAACTTCCTCCAGCTTATGGGCTCCCCTCCCCATAGCTGCTCATTCTTCTTATAAACCAGCAATTCTCACTGTACTTCCTGCCGCCCCCCAACTCTGTCTCTTGCTATCTTACTATCTCCACTGGTCTTTTCTTCTGTCTTGCCTCCCTGGCCCTGCCCACGTTCAGTCGGCTTCATTGTCTGTTCTGGACTCATCCAGATGCCTCTAGCAGTTATCTCTCTCTGTCTCTCTGTGTCTGTCTTTCTGTGTCTCTGTCTCTGTCTGTCTGTCTGTCTGTCTGTCTGTCTGTCTGTCTGTCTCTCTCTCTCTCTCTCTCTCTCTCTCTCTCTCTCTCTCTCTCTCTCATACCTACAATAAAAATCTTAACCATATCACAGAGCAGTCACATTGGCGGTTTCTTTATGGTGCCCACTCAATACATCTGTTGCCAAAACCCAGGAGAGAAACAGATTGACCCCTTTCCAAGGGCCCCCTTCTCCTAACCAAGCCAAGCTAGGGATTTGATTCTCCTAAGGCATGGATCATTTGTTTCTGCTGGCTTCAGACTCCCACCGTAATCAACTACACATATTAGAGTTTGCCTCTTCAGCTGCTTCTCTTCCCCTTAGCCACACATCTCTCCTCGCCCACCCACGCGCTAAGTGTCCTCTTGGTCTCTCCAGCTCCGACCTCCTGTGTGCCCATCTGTGGAAAGGCTATGTCTCACACTGACTGGCAGGAGTCTGTGGTATACTCCTCCCCTGTGACTTGGAGCATCTCTTGGCTAAGACTCTTGCCCTTCTCCCTCTTTGGGAATCCTCCTTCTGGCAAGATTCTTGTTTTCTTTTCTTTTTTTCTCCAGAGCTGAGGACAAACCCAGGGCCTTCTATCAAGCACTCTACCACTGAGCTAAATCCCTAAGATTCCTGCTTTCAACACTATTCCCTAAGGCTGGCCCATTTCACCCTTGCTCTGCACCCGGCTCTCTCCCCACCTGACTCTCAGTTGATCCTGGAGCTTGACTCACCACCTTCCCTAATCTCTTTCCCTCCCCAGACTCAGAGATTACAATAGGGCCACATTCACTGTCTTACTGCAAATAGCTTGGCCTCAGTACAGCTCACTGGCCAAAAAACAACAGCACACTTAATTTCCAGATTCTTGAAGAGTAGCAACTTAGGCCACCGCACAAGCAAATGATCTCAAAATGCTCTTATCTCTAAACTCTCTCCGCTCTTCACCCTCGACACTCTCACATCTCCAAGGCTTCTTTGTTCTCCACTTCCTCTAATCCATTTCTCTGACCACTGGATGCAGTTTTACAGAGATTCAAATGTCTCTCGGGTACGGATACGGTTGAAATATTGTCATATGCTATTCTGCTCTATATAAAGCTGGCTTTGGAGCTGGGTATGGCCTTCCCTCTCCAGACCCAAGCACCTTTGTTTCTAAGTTCTCTCCAAAATCTCTGTCATGGCTCAAGCTGGCCACGTGACTCCGTGACAAAGAGAATAATAAAATAAAACAACTCCCTAATCTGGAAAAAAAGTGACAATAACAACAGAATACCCAAAATAAATAAAACAACCCCTCCCCCAAACTGTGCGCTTTAAAACAGCTGAATAGTGAACTACTCTCCATAGGGAACACTGCTGCTTATATGCCTCTTCTTGGTGTTGTTCACTATCCTTAAAAAAATGACAAAGTATAACCATAGATGTTTAACTCTGCGAACATCTCCCTCACATACCATGTACAGGTGACTGCTAACATCTTCTTTAATCATCCTTTAAAATATAATTATTCTGACATCCTTCGAGGGAGGTGGAAATGCTTTCTGGCAAGAATTACCACCCTGCTCCCTTTAACCGTCCAGCTTCTCTTGTGCAAAGTCAAGGCCGTCCAATTTTATGGGACCTTTACAAGATTAAACCAAGCAGCATATGTGACACAAAGAATACCCATCCTTGCATGCTCTCCCTGTGTCTCAAACAGCTCACTGGCAGCAACTGGCTGCACCTGAGGCAGAAAACAGACGCTTCATCTTCTAACTTGAGGGAGAACGTTTCACAAATCCCAGGTACTCAGAATCACCCGTAAAGACTGTTGAAACACAGATCCCCAGTTCTCAGTAGCTCTCATTCATAACATCCGGGGCAGGGCCCAGAAACACACCATCTTAGCAAGTTTAGTGTGGTTTTCTAATATGCAGAAATTCTGAAGGCCTTCTGACCGAGATCGTGGGCACTACTCTGGATCACTATACTGTCTAAGCTCGGCTAGTTCCATGCTGACTTGCTGCCACTGCTCTCCTTAGTGTCATGCTGTGACTGCAGGCGGCTGTGCATCATCACAGCACATCTTAAAGACCTCTTCCTCTTGCACAACTATCATGTCTTCCCAAACTAAATCATGTATAGTAGACCATGTTAGTTACAGAGTGAAGCCACGTCTCCTGGTCCTCTAGTTTTACCGAGGTGAAAAGCAATTTAGCACAGACAGGTCTTTTATTTAGGGATGTGGATCACCTGGGCTCCTCTGGCAGGGGGGTGGGGGAATGAGAATCATGGTCACAAATGGAGTGCCTTGCAGGGGTGAAAGTAGCTCGCAAAGAGGCACATCTGGATCCAGGCTTCCTTTTCTCCTCAGATGGCACTGCCTAAGGGATTCTATGTCTCATTGTGACTCACAAAGACCAGCTGTGGAAATCACCCATCAGGAAGACAAACCATGGTCCCAGGAAAGCAGCAAGGTCTGTGGTGACGCAAGTGACCCTGAAGTGCCAGTGAGCTTTCCCTTTCTCCTTAAGGTTTCCCTTGATTTAAC
The DNA here is from genome assembly GCA_907169655.1 of Acomys percivali. Classification (NCBI taxonomy): domain Eukaryota; kingdom Metazoa; phylum Chordata; class Mammalia; order Rodentia; family Muridae; genus Acomys; species Acomys percivali. Next base: position 72,213,800 of record OU015746.1, on the reverse strand, counting down.
AGCGCATGAGGTCGCAGTGTCCTCCATGGCTTCCCTTCCCCCTAAACAAGCCTCATTTATTCTAAAATATGAAGCTCTAGGGGTGTATTGAAAATGGTACTTTTACTCCAAGTCAGAAAGAATAAGGGAAGATGGAAGCCCTAGAGCAGAACAGACTCAAGTTGACTGCTTCCCTGACCCATCTGTAGCCACCCAGGCCTAAGTCACTTTGCACAAGATGGGAAAGATCCCAGAGGGGCTCAGCAGTTCAGAGCAGTGGCTGCTCTTGCAGAGGACTTTGGTTCAGTTCCCAGCACCCATGTGGCAAGCTCACAGTGATCTTGAGACTCTTGGCCTAGCAGATTTGATGCCCTCTACTGGCCTCCATGGGTACTACAAACCACAAAGTGTACAGACATAGATGCAGGTAAAACATATACACATAAAATAAGAATTCATAAACCTGAAAAAAAAATCCTAGAAGCAATTAAAAAGTTTATACTCACTGAGAACTCTACAGTGGCTGCATGCTCACCATCCCTATATGGGCATCTAAACTGGGGGAGGCTGACTTCTCTTGTTCTTAGGGTTTATACTCCCGATAACAAGGTTGACTTTGAACCTCTCCTGATTGGTAACAGAGGTTTCCAGTGTCATTTCCTCATACTTTATCTTTATTCTTTTAAAACTGTATTCCGATATAACTCCTGTGTTGTAACAGACATAGAGTCATCATTACATTAAAGAGGACTGCACGTAATCTTTACCTGTCTCACCCTCAAACCTGTCAGGTTTTCACTGGTTTCTCAGAGAAGCATCTTTCTGTACATAGTTTATGTACAGTGCTATCTACCCCCACTCCAGTTTCTTTCTCTCTTTGCCCCATCCTGTTTCGTTCTTTAAGCACAGCTAGAAGGCACATCAGTCAGGATAATGCCATGGTAAGCTGTGGTAACAAGCAAGCCCTATAATCCCAGTGGCTCCTCACAATACAAGGGAGTTCTTTCTTGTGGGGCCGCCCATGACTCTCATGGTCAGCTAGCCATGGAAAACTGGGCTTCTTTTACCATGTGCCTCTGGCTTCTCTGGGTCCCTTACTTCCTGAAGTGTTGGTGAAATAGAAGGTGAGGGCACAGCAAGGAAGGTGGGACATGGAAGAAACTGTTCCCACTAGCTTCCTGTTGACTGGAATTAAGTTACAAACTGAACTCAGAAGGTATTGAAATGAGCAGGCACACAGATGACAAGGGTGACAACTCTGTTTTCCATCTTAGCTGCCTGGACCAATTCTTATCAATATATGAAAGTGCTCATAAAGTACCAAATATGCTTGACCCTTCATTCCAGATCTTAATCGCTAGGCTCCTTGGCTGTGGAAGTCTGTGACTACTCTATCCTGAAGCCGCAGTTCCCAGGCAGCCTGCTGGTCTGAGAGCTGGACAGATGCATGCTTCAAGGGGCAAGTGCCAGTAGCAGTCTCTAATTATGGGAAATCCATCCTGGTTCCTATGGGAGGTACAATTACTGTGAGGAAAGCTGAAGAAAAATAGAAGCAGAATACGTGTCATGCCTCACTTGGAGGCCGTGTTGCCCCTGAAGGCTTATGTTTTGAACTTGATTCTTTCAGGATAAGTTTTAAAAAGGGTGGAGATGGGACTTATGGGAAAGGCATTCTGAAGGGAGCTTGGCTTGCAGCCATCATGTGGTTTGGGGAAAATGAGTCTGGAAGGGTTGTCCTCGGGTCGGATGAAATGTGAAAAGAAACAGGCTTCCGAAAAGCACTGGATAAAAATGAAGAAATGGGTGTGAGCCACCAGGGTCTCCCGGTGGATCTGAGAATGGCCTGGGAGAGAGATATCTTGTCGGCAGAGAGGCCACACGTGGGGTGAAGAGCCACTCATCCACTTCTCACCCTCACATCCGTGGGATCCGGGCAGATAGTTACATGCCTGTGTTTAAGAACATTTACGAATTCTCACTTGACCGTCAGAGAGTTTGCACATCTATAGCACCATTTTATTTTATTTATTTATTTATTTGCTTATTTATTTATCTATTTGGCAGGGTGGGTGATGTGTCACAGCACACATGTGACGTCAGAGTACAACTTGCAGGAGCCTGTACTTTGTGGGTTCCTTGGATTGATACCAAGTTATGGATACCAAGTTATGAGTCTTAGTGGCAAGAGCCTTTGTCTATTGAACTGTCTCACTGGCCACATCTGTAGAATCTTCAGCCTGACTAAAACTCTACGTGTTATTAACCCGTGTGTGTGTGTGTGTGTGTGTGTGTGTGTGTGTGTGTGTGTGT
>OU015746.1:72181148-72203375 GCA_907169655.1 Acomys percivali | reverse complement strand
CACACACACACACACACACACACACACACACACACACACACACACACTATAACTGAGAGAGGAGAGAAATTCCCCAGCCTACTTCTTTCCTTCCAGCCTCTCTGCTCCCGCTGGAAGCTTGCACAGGCTGCCTACCCACAGAGGCCAAAGAGAACACGGACCCCACAAGCAGAGGACAGAGGGTGAGTCTGGTAGCTGGGGAGGCAAGAGGCAATCAGCAGCACAATGAGCTGCATTCGTCACCATCACCAAAGGACCTGGCGAGTTCCTCAGGAGCCAGCAAGGTGACGTGGCACCGACTGACACTGATGCACCTGAGACAGATTGGCCCTTCATCCGTACTCATTCCCAAAACTAAGACGGGCCAACACCTTGACAGCGGAAGCTCAGTTGTTTATATACATGCCACAGGTTCTTCAGGTATTGAGGACCCCCAAGCATATCCTGTTGTCCTTGTGGACTAGTCCCTGCCCCTCTCTGCACCTCCGTTACGTGCTCCTCTTCCACCCTGCCCCCACAGATCTAAACTCAGACCTTCCTCCTGCTCACTGCTCCCGCCTCAGACACCCTAGGGCCTAGCTGACAGCTTAGTCCCTAATGTCCTCCCTCTCCTCTTCCCTGTCCCCAAATGCCTTCTCTTATTCTCTCTCATGAATGTTGACCTTTAGTACAATGGAGACTCCAGCCATCCGCCCTCTCACTCTCTACACAAGTAGCCATTCTTGGCTCTGCTCACATTGGCTCTACAAAACCTTCCGAGGTGCTTTGGCACCTGCCAAGGCCTGGCAGCCTCCATCGTAGGTGGTAGGTGTCAGTGCAAGAGGTGGTTCTTGCAGTAGGTGGCCCTCAGCTCCCTCTAGGCTTTGTGACTGGCCTAGTCTGCACACCCAAATGATTAACAGTAGGTTCCTGCCATGAGTCTTGCTTCATTTCCGACACTAAGCTTTTCCAGATCCTTCTACCACTTACGCCCTTACCAGATTTAATTAAACTATTCATCTCTGCTTCTTACCAAGGTCCGCTCTAATCCCTTTGGCCCCTGCCTTCCGGTGCACACGCATTGTGCTTTGCCAGTGGCCCTCATCCTGACCTCTTCTTCCTCGCAAGTCTAGAGCCTCTTTCACACACACACACACAAAAGAATAGGAACCCACTCTTGGTGCCTCCCCGATATCTTGTGCTTGGTGTCTGTCAGCATAATGAGAGATCTCCAGACAACATGGGCTTTTGTTGTTCAGCGAGTCCTGCTGAGCTTGCATTTGGCGAGATTTTAACCAGCGATTGGATGCTGGTTGGGCCCAAAGCCTCCGCAGCCACACCAGCAGTACCAGTTAGGCAATCGCTCCCTGTAGTTCTTCATCCAAACCCAAGCATCCAGTCCACCCTTGTTCTCAAAGACTTGTTTTAAATCAGGAGAAGGATGACAGGGCAGGAGGGTTAGAGAGAGCTTTTATAGCCTATGTTGTTATAGAGACCACTTATTGTCCATGTTATAAAGGGAGTCTGCGTGTTACCAAGACCTTAGCACATCACAGTGAATGGTTCGATTGTTCTGAATTACTCTCCAGCCACAGGGTAGACAGTGGTTCCAAGAAGTGTCCAAGGCAGGACACCCAGAGCTGAGGGAGGAATGCAGAGGGTGGTGATGGGAGAGGAGCAGACATCACACATCTCAGGAGTGGTTGGCCACCTAGCCACAGGGCAAGCCTGGGTCCAGATGACTCACTGTCTACATTTACCCTTTGCTGTATACTCCGCTTGCTGGAGAGCTGGAGGTGAGATGGGATACAGTTTTCATAGGGTGTTAACCCACTGCCTTCTTAGATCAAAGTTCTCTGACTAAAGTACACCCTAAAGGCTTGATCCTCCACTGGTATTTGTGGCAACGGCATATACATTTGTATCCTGGTTACAAGAAGACACTGTGTGATCACTGGGGCTAGTACAGGATGAATGCTGATTAAGTAGAACACTAATAATAGCAAAATTGCCTTGTGTTCCCACCCCCCAACCAAATCTGTGACATTAGCATTTTCATGAATGAAGACCCATTTCTAAGTCAAGAATGGTGCAGTTCCTGCTGGATTTTCTTTGTCTCTATTTCACTGCGTAATTTAGGTGGCTGAGAGATGACTGACACTTTGAAATCTCATGTGCTGATTGACATTTTGAATTCATGACAGTATTGCATGCATACAGAATACTGACCTATCAATAGCTGAGATGGGTCTCAAGATGGCTTAGAGCTAAAACATTATAAGTAGAAAGTAGATGACCTTCTGTTCCTATTGGCACATGTAGAAGTGGGGATCGCACTTCCTGTCTCCACTTCTCACTTCCTTTGGTGTGATGTTATTTTCAGCAAACCAAACGCCTTCCCCTACTGGGTCTCTTGCATCTCCAGACAAGGAAAAACAAAACTTAATCCTGAGCAATCTTGAGTGACTCCAAAGGATATCTCAGCTCCCAGTTCATATAGAGGAACTCAAATACAAGCAAACTTGTCATGATAACACCCATTATATTTACCTGGGTCTCTGTCTTCACATCTGTCCCAGCACCTGTGATGACTGCTGAGCTTGCTGCCAATGGTCTCATCCATCTCCCCAGTAAGAGAGGAATATGCAGTGTATATTTGTGGTATAACATACAATGCTTTGAAATAACACTAAGTAACAGTTCAGTCAAGTTAATTAAGATATCAATTATCTTGAATTAACATATGGATCTTTTTTTGTCCTTAGCACTCTTAACATCTACTCTGTCAGCAATTTTTAGGCATATAGCCCTTTACTGTTAATCATAGTCACCTAGTATACAAAAGAGATCCCTTGAACTTGTATCTTGTCTACAGTTTTGAGTCCTTTGAGACACATTCCACCCTCCTCACAAGCCCCATCTACTCAGGGTTTTTAATGCTCATAGAAAATGACATTGTGGGGCTATTTGTCTTATTGTCATTGGTTTATTTGACGTAGTATAAAGTCCTCAGTTTTGTCTGTATTGCCCTACATGACTGAGTAACAGTCTGTGTGAATGCGTAGTGTGTGTGTGTGTGTCTGTGTGTGTGTGTAAGTGTGCTCACATCTTTATCAGTTCATTTATTAGCAGATATATAGATTGTTCCTGTATCTCATCTGTTGCAAGCAGTGCTGCAAGGCAATCAGGATACAGATAAAATTTTGACGTGCTAAGTTCATTTCCTGTGAACAAATATCTAGTAGAAGGATTGCTGTATCATATGTTAGTTTTGTTTTTAATATTTTGAAACACCTGTATACCATTTTTTCATAATGGCTTCACCAGTTTCATTCTGTCCAACCATATATTTGGTAATTCACATTCTTACTGGCATTTGATGTTTGGGAAGTTTGGGGTAGAACCATTAGGATAGATGTGCTGTGGTTCTCCCTGTGCTACAACGGGCCTCAGTCAGCTCAGTGCTACCTAACCTAGAGCATGGTTCTTTAAACCCAGCGGGCCCAAGGAGCAAGTAGACGGAGGTATGGATCACGTAACTTATCAGTGGGAAATGGAAACTTACAGATAGTCATACTCCTGGAGAGCAAGAAGCACACATAGAGATGACTACAACAAAGTGAGGTTTACCTACAATGTCACACTCTTGCCTGGTGGAAGAACCCAGGATGCGTGGCCCCTGCTGAAGTAACCTTGTGCCAGGGGCTAATGATTGACTCATGACTGGGGCATCATTTCCAAGTCTGAGCAAGGATCTAAGGGCATACATAGCCTGGGTGACCCGTAAGAATAGATGCCAGGGATACTCCCTGCCCATGGGGTTAGGTGGACCAGGGGCCAGGTCACTAGTCTTAAGTCATATCTGTGGTAATAAACCACCTTTATTACTTCTGTGAAAACTTTGAGACAAGGATACGTGCAAACCTGACTGTTCAAGTGAAGCTCATTGCAACCAGCAACTTCAGGTCTAACCTGGTTCTTGGGCTTGGCGCGGAGTGAACTCTTGCAACTTACTCTCAATAGAGCAGTACAGCTTTGCTCTGAAACAAACTTAAAGAATTGACCAGGACAAAAGAGCCCATGGTTGTTTTCTCACTGTAGTGTCTGGGTGAGTGGCACCATTAAGAAGAGGGTAAAGCAAACTTGGATAGGGAGGAGTTGTTTGTGTGGGCAACTTGGAAAGTTCTAGTGAGGAAAGACCCAGTCATACAGAAAAGGACAGAACATTTCAGTCGCCCCCACAGGAGTGTTCACTCATTGGGGCACCTGTGGAAGGGAGACTGTTTGGGTAGATAAAGGTGTTTCCCAAAGAGCAAGCCCAGACCAGGTGATGCTCCAAGGATACAGATGCCCTGGGAGTTACTGGGTGTCCATTTCTACCTCCAGTTGTGCAAACAATGCCTTGAGTAATGTGGATCTTGATAACATTGACTCAAAACCTTGAAATAAATGAAGTCATACTGAGTCACTGGCAGGATGAACTCTGCCAGCTGGAAAGGGAGTGTGTAGTTCAGCCAAGGGCGGGACGGTATAAAGAGCGGCATGAGGGAGTCCACACAGATGCAGTCACAAGCCTCAGCCTCCGTGGCATTGTGTGTGGTATTTGTCATGATCTGGTTTGCCCTCACCATAAGCAAACTCAACTCCTTTGTGTGGACTTGTTTTTGTAAAAGCTAAATAGGTGTTATGCATTTACAACTTTTTTTTTCATTTTTCAGAAACAGGTGTTTCTGTTAGTTATTATGTTTAATGTTTTTATTATTGTTCAGCCACTTTAGAAACAAAGTTTCACTATGTGGTCCAGGCTGGCCTAGAGCTCACTATGTTGATAAAGGTGATGATCCTTCTAGAATTATAAATATGTGATTATATATATGGGTTAGATTGTATATATTTGATATATATGTATATAATGTTAAACAGTTTCAAGAATGTATCTGTTAGGGCTGGGCATAGAGGCTCTGACTTAGAATCCCAGCATCAGAAATTTGAGACTATTCTCAGCTATCTGGCAAGTTTGAGGTTAGCCTAAGGACTACTAAGCCTGCCTCAAAAAATCCAAAATGAAAACAAAAACAAAAACAAAAAAACAAATCAGATCAAACAAAAATACATGTTATGTTTAAGTACACAATGAGATAGTGGTAGGTAATCATATGCCTATATAATTCTCAATGTCACCTTGTCCACTTTCAAGGAACCAAATGAAATTAGGCAACATTTAAACAATAGACTCTTCTTGCCATAAGCTAGCACAAAGCCCATGGTCCCTTTGAAGAGTTGCTAATAATCAATCGACAAGAACAAATAGAGCCTGGTGACTGATGCTGCCCAGATCCTGCTGCTGTGGGAGGCAGAGTCAGGTAGGGACAGGCCAGCGGTTCTGTTGGGGTCCAGAGAGAATGAGTTGAACCAGGAGAGAAGGGAAAAGCAAACAGCCTGTTACAACAGATAAAAAGGAGTTGAAACAATCCAATGTGTGTATGGGATGAAGTGCTCTTTGCACACTTGAGGGGGTGTGCAGTGAAGTGTGACTACAGTGAAGCTGGTAACAGGAAGGGGACCTCCCAGGGCAGCTCGAAGCTATTCCCTCTTGAACACAGAGACTCCTCTGTAGTCTTACTTTTTTGGCTCTGAACCTTGATTATACATTTCTAGGGGCTGTGTAAGCCAAGGACAGTGGAGAGGACAGCAAGAAACCAATCATCCTGATGTTAGGGAGGAAAGAAAGAAATGCTGGCTGCTATTCATGAAAAAAAAAAAAAAGGGAGTTCTCCTTTTTCTAGCTAATGGCCTTGAAGTAAATTCATCAGGCACATTTTGCCTCGTCCGATGGGAGAGAAACTTTCACCACAAACCTGGACCAATGCAACTGTGCACACAGCAAGAGAAGACTATAAAAGGGGAGGATGGTTGTTTTGTTATATCTGAAGGTTTTGAGAGCATAGCATTTATGACATTGCATCTTCCATTCAGCCTGTCCCTTCCTAGAAGAGGCATTGACAGGAGAAAGAGCATGAGACTAAAGAATGACCTGTGTGGAGGTAAGACAGGACTTGGTGGTGCAGACCTTTTTTTAATCCCAGTGAAGACTGAGAAGTAGAGGCCGGAGAAGCGGTGTAGTAAACATACTTGGTGTTTGAGGTTAGCCTGGCATATATGAGATCCCATCTTTTCAAAGTTAAAAAGATTTTATCAATGGAGGAGAATAGCAAAATCACTTTGTTTTCATCACATAACAGGCTGTCCTTTGAGACCTTAGAAAGACAAATGGAAGGCAAGCCCCTGGGCTCAGGATCCAAAAGGAGAAAATGGAGAGGGAAGCGTTCCTGGCTGGGCAGGCTAGCTGTGCTGCCCCCTGTGGTGGGCCACCTAAGAAGTGCTTGGGAAAATATAGCAGTATATAAGAGCCAAGGGCAAAGATGCGTCCTGTGGCTTCTCGGTCCTCCAGCCCAGTTTACAGAGCAGTGGCACAAATGCAGTGTGGCATGATGCAGTCATTCCTCACCTGTGCATGCGTCTGTTTATCCCCTTGCCAACAACAGCTGGGGAAATGGCCGGGTGGGTGACATGGGGGAGGAGAGAGCTGAGGAATCCAGGGAGTCCAGGCTGTCCTTGATGAGCTGAGCTTCAGCCTCCTGCAACTGGGGTGGCAGGGCCATGGCTCTGGTTTTTTGTTTTGTTTTGTTTTTGTTTTTGTTTTTTCACAGAGAAAGGAGGAGTGGAGTGAAAACAAAGCAGAGCAATGTAAAATGTCACTACAAAGTCCCGCAACTTAAAGTCTCCCTGCCTTAATTCCTCCGGCACTGTGATTGCTTACAGCCATGAATTGCCCCGCCTAGCGAGGCTACAGACTTTTTTACCTTTCTATTTTCTTCTTTTAATATATATTTTATTACTTTATTTATATCACATCTCAATTGTTATCCCATCCCTTGTATCCTCCCATTCCTCCCTCCCTCCCGCTTTCCCCCTACTCCCCTCCACTATGACTGTGACTGAGGGAGACCCCCTCCCCTTTTTATGCTCATAGGGAATTAAGTCTCTTCTTGATAGCCTGCTATCCTTCCTCTGAGTGCTACCTGGCCTCCCCATCAAGGGGACATGGTCAAATATGGGGCACCAGAGTACGTGTGAAAGTCAGTCCCAACTCTCCACTCAACTGTGGAGAATGTCCTGTCTATTGGCTAGATCGGAGTAGGGGTTCAAAGTTTATTGCATGTATTGTCCTTGGCTGGTGCCATACTTTGAGCAGGACCACTGGGCCCAGATCCACGCATCATAATGTTCTTCTTGTAGGTTTCTAGGACCCTCTGGATCCTTCTAACCTCTACAGCTGATGAACTCCTACAGCTGATTACCTTTCTGTTTTCAAGTCTGTTGGTTATTCACTCTCAGAATGGTCTCTGTTTCTGTGGATCCAACCGTGAAACTTTTAGAATGTGCCTTCTCCTTTTTTCTTTCGGATCATTGCCCTCTAAGAAGTAAAAGGGCTCCACGTAAGCCTGTTCACTAGGACCACCCTCAGGCACGGTGCCAAAGCCCCCTGCCACAGACACTGGCCCACTCCACCTGCGTGGGTTTCTCTGTCCTACGAAGCAAGGGAAACATGCGCGGGAAGGAGCCTGAGCTCTCAGGGTTGTGTGGACTGAAGGCAGTGCCCTGCCGCCATTGCTCCAGAGCTAGCCTTTGTGTTGCCATCTTTGTTGGGACCGCCCAGCCTCCCACCCCGATACCACCCATTCCCTTCTCCAGTCTTCTGTTTTCTCTGCTTCTTGCTTAATATATTGTCTGCCTGCCTTGGGGTTCTGAAGCCTCTCTAGGGGTAGAAGAAGTGACTAGTGAAGGCAACAACCTGAGGGGGGAATGGTCTCCACCTCGGCACCATGTTGACCCTTGCTGAGACAATTCTGAAGACCCGTTCCCTGGAGTCCCGCCAGCTCCTGCATGCAGACATGATGCTCAGAAAAACTGCCCCCCCACCCCCCGCCATAGTCTACTCCTGCTGAAGTTAAGTGCTCCACAGTTTCCTTACTGCAGAGTCATGAACACTGCAGGCAGCTTGGCTTCTCAGTTGAAGTTGGCAAGTTGCTAGAGAGAGCTCCAGGCCAACCCTTCCTCTTTGGTTGGGCTCTGTTTTCCTCTTTTGTTTATCAACAAGGAGTGTTTATTTCTTAGGCCTTATTCTAGATTAAACTCAGAGGAAGTTAAGAGCTTATTCTTAGAAAGTCCCTGGGGAGGAAAACAAGTCACTGAGAGTGAGTTCCCTCTCAGAACATAAGCTGGCACAAACCGGATCGAAAGGAAGCCATGTTACCATTACAACGTGGATTTCTCTCTAAGGAAGAACATGAACAAACCAAATGAAGGGGACAGTCACAAGTCTCTGGCTCCTCTTCCCTTAAAGTCTCAGCAGCCCTCTGGAGGGCCTGAGGTATCCAAGGTTAGAGTGGAGTTGTTTTCTTTGCCGATTAGCAGTAAGAGTGACCTATTGCCTGCCTGCCCAGAGCCTAGAACAGACCTGAGATAGTGCATATTCTGTAGAAGGGCCTTTGCAGAGATCAAAGGCCAATCCTGTAACACTGCCGCTGACAATCCAGCACCAAACTTCCTGTGTGTGTATGTGTGTATGTGTGTGTGTGTGTGTGTGTGTGTGTGTGTGTGTGTGTGTGCGCATTCCTATTCACATATGTGTAGACATGTGCACATGCAGAGACCAGAGATCAACACTGAGTGTCCTCCTTAAGCACTCGTCATCTTAGTTTTTAAGCAAGGCCTCTCGCTGTGCCTGGAGCTTACTGAGACAGCTAGACCAGCCCACTGTCCAGCAAGCCCCAGGGATCCTCTTGTCCTGCCTCCCCAGCTCTGGGAATACAGACACACACACAGCCACATCCAGGTTTTATGGTGGTGCTTTACGTCACACTGAGGACCTCAGGGTTATATGGCAAGCCATCTCCCTCAATCCTGCCTTGAACATATTCTCCCTACATTCACTCAATTAGTTAAAACTGAGGTGCTTGGCCTGTCATTACATATTTCAAAGCTAGAAGAAATCACCACTTTTGTATGAGAAATGCTTTTGGGAACCTAAGTCTTCTAAGTCCAAGTGTCCCAATTTTTCAATCTTTAACTTTACTGACATTTCTGATAAATAAGTTCTTTTTTCCAATTTCCAGATTAGATTTTCCCTGGAAGCAGATTGAAAGCCCAGGATGAGATATAAGGCTCCCTTCTTAGTCAGCCGAAATAAATATAATCTTAGCACTTTTCTTCGGGCACTGGCAAATTCTTTATTGTCTTTGAGAGCCAATAACTTGAGCTGTGTTATTGGAGCTTTTATTAATAAATGACTTTTTATACGTATAGTGATTCTGGCGGGGAAGACTGCTTAGAGGTTTAAATGTTTATGGGACCAGAGCTGGGATTCCAGGACCCACGTTGAACATAAAATGCAGGGTGGCCTGACACCCTGACTGTGACCTCAGCCTTAGAAAGCACAGAATCTGCAGAACAAGCTGGTTAGAGAGACTGGCTGTATCACCAGCTCTCGGTTTGACCGAGAGACCCTGTGTCAATGAATAAGCTAGAAGAGGAGCAATGGAGTACATACTGTCCATCAACCTGAGGACATTTGCATCTCTCTCTCTCTCTCTCTCTCTCTCTCTCTCTCTCTCTCTCTCTCTGTCTCTCTCTGTCTCTCTCTCTCTCCCTCTCTCTCTCCCTCCCTCCTTTTCTCTCTCTCTCTCTTACACACACACACATACAAGGGGAGAAGGTATATTGATTCTATTGTTTGTTTTTGATTTTCAGATTTACAATGTTATAATGTCTGCCAGATGGATTAAAAATCAGGGAATTCTTCATTGTACATAGTAACTGTGTTGGGTGGTTTGAACGAGAATGGCTTCCCATAGGCTCGTATACTTGAATGCTAGGTCCCCAGTTAGGAAGGATTAGGAAGTATGGCTTTGTTGGAGGAAGTGTATCACTGCAGGTGGGTGCTGAAGCTTCAAAAGCCCACGCCATTCCTACTTAGCGTGCTCTGCCTCATGCTTGTTGGTCAGATGTGAGCTCTCAGCTAGTGCTGTAGCACCAAGCCTGCCTGCCTGCTGCCATGCTCCCTGCCCTGGTGGTCATGGACTCACCCTCCGAAACTGTAAGCCCCGTTAATTGCTTTCTTCTACAAGTAGCCTTGGCCATGGTGCTTTGCCATAGCAATGGAAAAGCAAACAAGACAGTGTGATATAAATCATTTTCTCGTTAGGCGAAACAACAACCACTTCTATTGCCGTCATGTTACAGATAATATACTTCACTTTTCTTTTTTATTTGCCACATGTTTAATTATAAAGAAACAGAGAGGCCTCTTACTTCCATGACATTTCAGGATGTATCCCTGGAATCAAAAAGAGAGGAAAGAAAGAAAGAAAGAAAGAAAGAAAGAAAGAAAGAAAGAAAGAAAGAAAGAAAGAAGAAAGAAAGAAAGAAGAAAGAAAAGAAAAGTGGATATTATTCTTCTCACTAGAACTAACTCAGCCCAATCAAATTCATTGCTGGATAAGCCATAGGAACCAAATGAGAGAAAATGGTCAGGAAAGTGAGATGGAGCCAGGAAAATGAGACAGAGCCAGCATGCTACTTCTGGAAGCTGTTCTATTCTAGGAACTCTTAGAAACACGGTTGTGCCTGTGTCTGGGGTGTGTCAGCATCATCTTCTGAAACCATTTCTCCCTACATAGCCAAGCCTAGCCTCAAATTCCTGATCTTCCCCTGTCAACCTCCCAGGTGCTGAACTTACTGAAATGCCACATCTTGGTGGAAGAACACTTCAAAGATGTGTGAGGTGTCTGTTCTTCAGGTGTGTGTGCAAGCCTTAGGATGCTGTGGGAGTTTGAACAGGCATGGCCCCCAGACACTCATGAGCTTGAATGCTTGGCTCCAGGAAGTGGAGGTGTGGCCTTGTTAGAGGAAGTGTGCTGCTGTGGATGAAGGCTTTGAGGTCTCATGTTCACGCTAGGCCCAGTGTGGCACACAGTCTCCTTCTGCTGCCCGTGGATCAGGATTTATTCAAGGGTGACAAAAGGAACGATAGCTGAAGTCGTTGTTAATATTATAAAATACCTGTTTCAAATATCATAACTATTTTTGCGTACTTCATACTAAGTTAATATTTCTTCCCATGCTGAACCAGTCATGAGGATGTTGGAATAAATCCAAATCTGGGATAATACAAAGGAGGGTTATCTTGCTAGAGTAGTTGGCGGTAATCAGCACCAGGTAGACGGATTCATTCCTGTTCTAGAACATTCATCTTTTAGGGTCATAAATATGTGCTAAGGAGGTTTGGGGAACACCTAAATTCCATCAGGCAAATAGTCTCAACTCTTACAGTTATAGTCACCATCCATAATCATGGGGATTTGCCTCCAGGGCCCAAGAGAATGCTAAGCCTGCAGTGCCCGGTGTCCTGACCATCTCCCCACTGATGCTCTTACTCCTAAGTTTATTCTCAGGCCAGATGCCACTATTGTGAGCCCTTTGAATGTGGATCCATATGAGTTTGTCTTTCTGATCTACACAAGCTCAAGGTGAACTAATACTGTATAAAGCTGAGCTCAACTCGGAACGGTCTAAGCTTGCTATAGGGTGAAACCCAGAGGGTCTATCGAGTCTCCTTCGACTCCTTTCTTAAGTTCAATGTACACTTGTGGAATACACTTAGAATCAACTTTGCTATAAGCTTTAGCTGTAGATGTTTAAATACACTTATATATGAAGAAGCAGGAGGAGGCCATTATTTGGTCTTCTCAGATAAGACCCAGATGTGCACATTGATGTAGCTCCACATTTTCTCTGTGGCTGATTAGCACCACATCTACTGGATTACATGTGATCACCCCCTTGCTCCCATGGATCTTTGCTGCAAATTGGCAATATATGCTACAATTATCATAGTTAGTTGAAAAATAAGGTTGCTCACAGTCCTAGAAGCTCAGCTTTCCCCTTAAGTACTCTGTGTTACTGTACTACCATTTTTTAAGTAATACAACTTACCTAAGCTGTATTCATTAAACCAAAGTATAATTCCTAAGGCATTATGGGATTGTATTTGAGAACCTCATTGACATGTTCAAGGAAAGGATAGCTTCTTATATTTGCAAAGATTTTGACCTTGTCAGAGAGTCAGACCAAGAATTCAAATCATCTGCTATTTAATGTGCATAAGAAACACTTGTTCTTTACAGAATAGGACCAAGTGGCATGTCGCAAGCCATTTCCAGGCTTGGTTTTCTTTAAGAGTCATTTTTTTTTTCAGGGATATAAAGCAGAATGACTTAGCTGAAATGCAATCACAGACATTAAGGGATGCTGCTTTCAGAAAGAGCAGCTGAAGGTGGTACCTGAAAATGCTGGAGTTTTCATATGAAGTCTGTGTGAAGTTATAAATCAGACAGGAAATTCCACCATGTACAGCCTCTCTTGGAATAAGTGCTATAACATTTGTTGGGCTGACAGCAAAATCTCTTCTTGAGTACAGGCATTCTCCTTTTTTATATCTGGGATTTCACTGCTGACTCGAAGTGTTGTGTGGTCCTTACAGTGTATGAAGGTGAGGTCATTCCCTACACACACATCAAGCAGGTTCAGTCTTTCTCTGTTAACTTACTGATCAATGTAACTGTCAGTTTCCCAGATACTTCGAACAGCATGGCTTGTTGTCCTTGGCCAGTTGGAATTGAGGTCAGAGACCCCCTCAGTCAAAGTCACCTAACTTATCACTGGGAATAACAATGGCCCTTGGTTAGATTTGCACAGCTGGTTACAACTACCATTTTCTGTCTTTACCTGAAACCTTGAGTTGGCTCATAGGTTCTGGCCTAACTCGAGGCCTGTATAAAATGTTTTAAATAAACGTACTTAGGCTCTCAAGAGCTGAAGTAGAATGATTTCTACAAATTTGAGCCCAGCCTGCACCACAGAGTAGCTTCAAGGCAGATATGCAGAGCAAAGCCCTGTCTATATACAAATGAGTAACTGCACACCTCCATATTGTCCAAAACACAGAACAAAACATAAGCTCTGAAAGAGTTGTCATATCTGATAAGGGATCCCCTCCTCTAAGCTCAGCCTTATGAATAGACTGGTCCTCTACATAATAGCTTCCTTTTTTTTAAGACTCTAGGGTGGAGTGTCTTATTATCACATGATTGGCATTCAGCTTTTCCTCTCATGCTAGCCTGAACTTGAAGAAGAGCTGATATCTCTGCACAGCTCAAGAAATTAGCTACCCTCTGCACCAGCTCCTGCCGCCAGGTTCCTGCCTTGTTTGAGTTCCTGTCCTGACCTCTCTCAGTGATGGACTGTACTATGGAACTAAAAGCTTAAATGGCCCCTAGCTAGATGCTTGTCTTATTGCTGTGATAGAACAACTTGAAGAGAGGAAAGGTGTATGTGGCCTGTGGTTTTAGAGATTCCATCTATCCTAGGAGAGAGAGTGTGTCAGAGCTGAGCAGCTCCGTGACAGCCAGGAAGCCGGGAGAATACCTGTATACAGGCGCCTCGCTTAGAGCAGGTCTTCCAATTCTTGGAATAGAATATTCTCTTCCACACACAAAGAAACAAAGGGAAAGAAAGGAACCTGGCAAAACAATCTCCTTTAAAAAAAAGGGGGGAAGGGGGGATTGCCACAACCCAAACTAGGCTAGTAAGCAGCACACATGGCCAAGGTATCCTCTTTTAGCCCTAATTCAAGATAGAGCTTGGCTGCTCCTCATTGGCTGAGGTTCAGCCTCACAGTGGACTCCTGATTGGCTGATTTAGAAAGCAGCACAAAGGAAAGGATGGAGGGGAGGCTGCTCTAGGCCACCAAGCTTAGAGAAGGCAGCCAGGACTTTGCATAAAATTTGGGAAAGATTAAAAGATTACTTTACATAAAGGTTTTATAAGGTTGGGGAGATTTGTAGCATATTGGTCCTTGAGCTAATTAGTCATAATTAATACGCCTTAGAAACTTGACACACACCCAGAGATGTATTTTAAAAACCCTTCCTTATCTAACCAGGTGACAATGCTAACTGTTCACACCCCTCCCCTGAATGAGAAAATATTTATACAAAACAAAGTATTGTAGTTTTTTGTTGTTGTTGTTGTTTTGTTTGTTTGTTTGTTTTGCCTTTGAAACAATTTCTTCCTATATAGCCCAAGCTTGCCTCAACCATGTAATCCTGACTCCACCCCAGTCCTGGGATCTCAGGTGTGAGCCTCCATGATCTACTAGCTGTTTGAGTTTTTTGTTCCTTTTGTTGTTGCTGTTATCTTGTAGTCTGTTTGATGAAACAAAGTCTCACACTGTAGCTCAGCCTGGCCCAGAATTCAAGATGGATCCTAGGCAGAGATTACACTTACAGAAATCCTCCTGCCTCCACCTCTTGAGTGTTAGGATGATAGGCACAGACCAGGAAGCCTTGCTGGTCGTAACTTTTAAATTGTAGTTTTCAATGTTTGTCTTAGTTACTTTTCTATTGCTATGATAAGATACCATGATCAAGGCAAGCAATAAAGCACTCAATCTGGGGCGCATGGTTCAAGAAGGTAATAGAGACCATAACCATTGTAGTGGGAGTGTGACAGCAGGCAGGTGGATATGGCCCTGGAGCAGTAGCCGAGAGCTTACATCTGACTCACAAACCTAAGGTAGGGAGAGTGGGAGGGGGGAATTAACTAGGAATGACATGAGCTCTTGAAATCTCAACATCTATCCCATCTCCCTTGACATACCTCCTCTAAAACACTCCTAATCCTTCCCAATTTGGGATTTAGCATTCAAGTATATGAGCCTTTGGGGTGGAGGAGGGGGCACTTATTCAAACTACTGCAGTGTTATAACTCTATTGGCATCTGTTTTGTTGTTCATTTGTTGTTTCCTCAAGACAGGTGTTTTCTGTATAGCTTTGGCTGTTCTGGACTCACTTTGTAGACCAGGATGGCCTCGAACTCAGAGATCTGCCCGCCTCTGCCTCCTGAGTATTGGGATTACAGGTGTGCGCCACAAAACCTGGCTCTCTATTGGCATCTTGATAGGAAGAATGACGTTTGGTTACTGATAGGATTATATACCTTGTAATAGAGGCGCCAGTCTTCCCATTGGAAATTGAAAACACCATAAATTAAACAAGCACTGACTGCTCCTCACCCATAAGCCATCACAGCTGAGCTGCACAGTGACATGGGATGCCATTCATTTCCTTTCCTCTCTTGGTCATTTTTTTTTTAAGGTAGGATATTTTTATGTCCTGGAGCTCACTATTTAGACCATGCTAGCCTCAAACTCTTGAAAGTCTCCCTCCTGAGTACAGGGACGAAGGACCCAGCTTTGGTGAGACTTTCTAAAAAGCTGTGCCCACCTCTGGTGAGAATCACAAGAGAAAACAGTCCATGCAGGAAAAAAAAATTCAAAGTGCAGATTTGAAGTACAGTTTTCTAGTGAACGTTTATCAATTTCACATGACTGAAAAGCAAAACATTTTAGTCAAATCATCCTAGTTTGAGAACAGCCTATATTTACATGTGGCCTTTACACTTTTGTCTTTAGCTCCATCTCCCAGAGTTGTTTCGCGTCAATTCTGTTCTAAGTGAAACTATAGTCCTGAATTCATTTTGACTCTTTTTTTTTTTTTTTCTTCTAAACCACTTCAATTGGTTTTCAAGACACGGTATTGGCAAATAAGCCCCACAGACATTATTTCATGAGCTGCTGAACTTTGATAATGACTGCCTGTGCTTTTCTTACAACTCAGCAGGGGATCAAATTCCTGGTGACTACCTGTTTTCAGGCTTTATGGTCCCTGTTCCACCACAGTGTAGTCCCGTGTCACTCCAGCAGTGACCTCAGAGTCTCACTAGATGGTGTCCAGTGGTTCCTCTTAAGAGCTGAGGTGACGGGATGCATCTCTGGGCCAGGACCTCTTGTCTAGACACATGCCCATGCCACAGCCGCAGGACAAATCCTTTCCTTCTGTACCCAAGGGACTCTAGTAGCCCTCCATTTCCTTTTTCTCACTCTCTTCCTGTCATATGAAGAAGACAAAGCACCCTCAATCCCTGCCACCATCTCCCCATTTCTATCTCCATTCTGCCTTAGTGCCCCACGGTGTCTCTCTACCCTTGAGGACCCTATTAGACACTAGAGAATTCTCTCTTTCTCTCATGATTATATCAAACACTCTGGTCTGAGTTGGATCTTTCCCTTCTAGGCAGGAAAATCTCCATGCTCTGCAAGAAACACCATCCTGTTTACTCTCACATGCGCTCGTCACCCTAAATATTGGTCACATTCACAGTGCATGAAGAGACCAGACTGCTTGACAGCTGTTATTCTTTAGGTGATGTTAAGACAACACCTTAGAGTAACCCCTTAGACAAGGTGGCATTGTACAGTGTCTTAATAAAAGGCATGGATCAGGAACACTAAACATATTTCTTATATCCCAGGGGAAAAGCCTATAAACAATACAAAAATAAATGAAAGGTGAACCCAGTCATGGGGCATAGCATGGGGGACACATTCTAAGAAATATACCACCAAAGGAACAGTGCAGGGAACATAACGCACAAGCTAAAGTGTCTATGGTATCACCAGGCCATATGATATGATGGGATCCCACCATATTGGCCCTGTGAACGGCACTCGTTTATATGGCTTTGTTCAAACACATGATGACTCTAGGAAGGCAGTAGTACCTCATGCTTGTTTTAAGAACACTGAGGCACATTGGAGTTGAAATATTTGTACCATTTATGAGTGAGTGATACAGTTTAAAGTGGAGTCCACACCTAGAGGTTCTCTGAGAAGACAGGGGACCATCCTTAGATATAGACTGTTTATGATAGACTACTCTCCATCTTGAGTAAGTTTGAAGGGGCACGAGCTTATGGAAGCATAAGTTAAACCACAGGCTGGGAATAAGAATCGAGCTTGCTTGCTTGCACGACATAGGGTTGCATCTGTCAAGAGAGGTTACAAGTTCCCTGGGTCAGCGTCCCAGACAAAAACGACACCTATTGGAACAGACTTCCAGTCCAACCCAACCCTGATCTCATGATGTCAAAGGCCAGGAATGTGCAATTGGTGTGGGGGTGAAAATAACAGCTTGCTTTCACTTTGTGAGCTCAGGCCAGCCAGCCCAAGGCCAGCTCTCTGCAGCTCAAAGGGATGTGCGCGTGCCAGACGGATTAAACACTAAGGGAATCTGATACGCACACTCCGGGGAGAGATTTTTCCACTACTCTCTAATCCAATGAAGCCTGGCCTGGCAAAGATAGTTGGATTGAAAGAGTGACTAAATATGCAGAGTCCTTGGAGGGCAGAATACAGACTGTCTACAAGGCACAGGCATTTTGCCTTCCGTCTGTCTGGATTCCTAATATCTCCTGCAGACTATTAATCATGCAAGCCAGACTCTTGAACCTCTTTGAATCATTTTACATTCAAAATCCTCCTTACCAAAACAAAGCTACAAAATCCAGCCTGGTTAGCTGAGTTAAGTGACTTCAAATGATGGTTTACAGGGAATATGTGACCCACACCGAAGGTCTATTTTAATAGCTTTCAAATGGACTTTTTTTTAAAAAAAAAACTGCACTCACCATCATATCATGAAATCAGAATTAAGAATTAGCCAAGGGCTTATTGTTCATTTCCTCTCAATTCCCCCATTAAAGCATCAGTCACCCCAAGTTTTTGCCATCAGGAATACTAATGGAAACAAAAGAATTGTTTTTCTGTAAGACAGTTTCTATCAAATTTTATTGAGTGAGAATTTGGCATGGAGTTTACGCTTGAATGTTACCGTTTTGCACTTTAAATGCTGTCTGGTTTTATATGTGACCTTCACATGAAGCAGACATGATGATTTACGAAGCCATGCCTACCCGAAGCCTGGTTATTGTGGCTTTTTGTTCATATACTCTCCCCTCCTCCATGCACAGTGTTTTCCAGATTTCTCTGATTTCATTCTTTTAACAAATCCATGCTGTATAGAACCCAAGGTGGTTTTTTGTTTTGTTTTGTTTTGTTTTGTTTCCTGGGATGCGTGGATAGAAATGTTTTCCTCTGAGAACCTTATCCTAGGGTAACAACTGAAGCCAAATGAAGCTGTGGCCCCGTGCTGGTATCTTGATTCCAGGACTGTCCTAATCCCCACTTCAGCCACATATAAATTCCGCAGTTTGCTTCCAAACTTCCAGAAGGTTTGGGAAGTGAACAAAGTCTGAGTTTCCCCCCAGAAAGGACAAGCTGTGTGTTTACACCTCAGGGCAGGGAAGGACTTGAGACCCATAAACTCTGGATTGCACAAGCTAGAAGGCTGGACTGCCATGAGAGATCAAATCTGTAGCCAGGCAGGTAGAATGTGGTCACCAATCTGTCTCCCTGGTAGCTGCCAACATTTCCAAGATGCCAAAACAAAAACAAACAAAACAAAATAAAGTAACCTTTTAAAGCAAAACCTCTTTGGTGCTAGTTTTGTTTTGTTTTTCAGTTGTATTGTTGTTTTGTTTTGTTTAGAGATTTCTTAATTTTCTCCTGAGCTTCCCAAGCAATTTGAGAACTAGGACTTACACATCCCAGGCTGACAGCAAATAGAATGTGAGCCATCAAAACAAAGGGTTCCACTACCACAGACCTTTACAGATCTGATCTAGACACATAGTCTAATATCCCTCACTGGGGATAGTTCCACTTGTTTGTTTGTTTGTTTGTTTGTTTGTTTGTTTAATGCTTGAGAGTCAGATAATAGATTTGTTTGGTTGGTTGGTTTAGTTTGGTTTTGCTTTGTTTGGTTTGGTCTTTGCTGTTTTTGTTGTTGTTGTTGTTGTTGTTGTTTTTCGAGGCAGGGTTTCTCTGTGTCGCTTTGGCTGTTCTGGACTTGCTTTACAGAGTAGGCTGGCCTCAGGCTCACAGAGAACCGCCTGCCTCTGCCTCCCAAGTGCTGGGATTAAAAGTGTGTACCACCACACCCATCTGAAAGTGAGATAATATTTAGGAGTTTGAGAGATTCTTAAGGTAGGAATTTCCAGAAGAAGCAATTCTCCAAAAAATGAGTTGAGAATTTGATGACCTGGAGGCGGCACAGAATGTTCACACTGCAATGACTTCATGGTCCTCTATGCACTCTGGCACTTGGCCAGGATGGTCTTTCCCTGAATAGATTCACAGGTCTGAAGATCCTGGAGATGCTGAGGTAAAAATGATGGGTGTTGTGCTTATGGCAACCATAGAGCCTGGACTCTCTGTGATTTGAGTTCTTAGCATCTCTGCCTATTGTCATAAAGGTCGTAATATTGCCCAGGATGTGTGTCTCAACTTTTTTTTTTTTTTTTAATGTTTATTTGCTCGGTTTTGTTTTGTTTTGATACAGGGTTTCTTTGTATAGCCTTGGCCAGCCTGGAGCTCACTCTGTAGACCAGGCTGGCCTCAAACTCACAGAGATTCGCCTACCCCTGCCTCCCAAGTGCTAAGATTACAGGTGTGTGCCATTATGCCTGGTTCTGTCTCAATGTTCAATTAGGAAAGTTAAATTTATAAAGTAGATATACGTTTCTAAAACAAGGTTCAAGTCTGCTGTTCCTTGAGGACAGTGCTTATCTTCGTATGCCTAACACCTTTCACGATGCATGCCAAGTAAAAGGCACTCAGCTTATGTAAAGTGAATAAGCTGGAAAAATGAGTCAGCTAACATGGACCAGGAGATAGATGGGAAGCGGACTTATTTTATGGCGTGTTATTCACTTTCATTATTGGATTTTACCATAAACTAAGACAGCAAAAACCTGGGTTCAAGCCAGACATGGTGGCCCATAGCCTTTAACCCCAGCAGTTGGGACACAAAGGCAGGTGGGTCTCTGTGAATTAGAGGCCAGTCTTGGCTAGTAAGACCCTGTCTCCGAAATTCAAAACAAAACAAAAATCCAATAGCTGGGTTCAAATCCTGGCCATGTAGGGCCATTGAAGACGTTATTAAACCTCCCAAAGCTTCATGTTTTTGCCATCTGGAAAATAAGGCTAACTCCCCTGGCTTTGTTAATGTTATGAGCTTTTTACGTAAAACAAGAACAGTGATGAGTCTAAAAGAAGGAGGTAAACTAAGGGAACCTACACGAATGAACATTTGTGTTATAATCCTTAGTATTGCTAAATGCTGTCTTCTAGGACTCTGGGGGTTCAGCCACCGTACCCTGCCAAAAACAGTTGCCACAAGTCACATGCCACATCTGCACTTATTCTTCCAAGTGGCTTAGATTTTGTAGTAATTATAAAACAATTCATAACACTTTGAGTTTCGTTGCCACAATGAGCCAACAAAGGCATGATCACAATTTAGAAATTAGAGAGTGCAAATTTCAGAGGGAATATTCTTACAACATACACATGCATGTGGACACAGACACACACATACACTCATGCACATGTACATGCATGTGGACACAGATACACACTCATGCACACGCACAAACACCCACTCATACACAGTACATAGACACACACATACACTTATGCACATGCATGTGGACATAGATACACACTCATGCACACACACAAACACCCACTCACACACATGCATGTGGAGGACACAGACACACACACTCAGGCATGCATAAACACACAAACACACACACATACACACACGCCACCAAATGACCTTTCAGCACTAAAAGTGATTCTGATAGGTGTGAAAACACACCCTTAAAAAGCAGAAACAGTTTTTCTTCTTCTATCAGTAAACTTTCTGTGTCTCCTCTTCCTCTTCCTCTGGCTTCAGTATTGTCCTGAGCTAAGGTGCTGAGGATGCTCATATTATGTAGGACCCTCATCTGTGCCCTCTGTATGACTGTCACTCATGTTTAGTAAATCAATCCCACTCATTAAATGCCCAGAACTGTGTCAATAGTGAGTGGGGCAAGAAAACCTTACTTTCCTTAGTATCACCGTTCTCATCTTTGTCCATTAGTATTTATTTACTAGGTCTTTATGTTCATTGTCTCTTTCAGTCTGGACAACACCCTACTAAAGATCAACCCCACCTGACACCAGAGCACACTGAGGAAATGATTAAGCCAGTTTCCCAAAGGCACACAGCTTCCTACAGCAGTGTCTGGGTGTAAAACCAAACCCACCTAAATCTAAAATCTACGCGTTAAGCACCTCACTGTACTGCCTGTCCAGGTGGTTTTATTACAGGAATTTTGGGTGCATTGGGGGACAGAGGGATTTGTCTAAACTCCTCAACCCATTTTGGTACTCTATGCATTACTGCAAACCTACTAACATATTTCTGAACCAGTTTTTATACATGGACCCATTATACTGGGCATGCTAGAATAAAAAATAATAATAATTCTAGAATGTAAGTAATTAATGGTGATTTAGTTCTCTTTTCTGAGGTTGTCTGTATTTTAAAAGAAAAGTTGCATGCTGTGAACCAAATGAATGGGTCCTAATGGTTTAACTGCAGCAGTGAGGCAGACAGATACAGCACAGCGGGGAATGTGGTAAGGTGTCATTCGTGTTAGGGTGTCAGTGCTCTCCTGCACACCTGACACCGCCCCAGCATCCATTTGCTCTGAGTGTGCCCAGAGCTCTGACATCACTGCTACTCCTCTCTTCACCCTTACCCTCAATGTAAAATAGGTGGCTGCTGTTAGAAGTCTCCCTCCAATAGCTGCTGTCTCTGCTGTGAAGGGAATCGAGGGTTATTCCTAAGAGGATGATTTGGTTTTCTGGTTCTAACATAAAAGGATATGTTTAAGACCACACATGGGTCACTCCACACACCCTGTGTGTGTATGTGTGTGTATGTGTGTATGTGTATGTGTGTGTATGTGTATGCGTATGTGTGTGTATGTGTGTATGTGTGTGTATGTGTATGTGTGTGTATGTGTGTGTATGTGTGTATGTGTGTGTATGTGTGTACGTGTGTGTATGTGTGTATATGTGTGTATGTGTGTGTATGTGTGTATATGTGTGTGTATGTGTGTATGTGTATGTGTGTGTATGTGTGTGTATGTGTGTGTATGTGTATGTGTGTGCATGTGTATGTGTATGTGTGTGTATGTGTGTGTATGTGTGTATGTGTGTGTATGTGTGTGTGTGTGTGTGTGTGTGTGTGTGTGTGTGTGTGTGTGTGTGTGTGTGTGTGTATGTGTGTGTGTGTGTGTGTGTGTGTGTGTGTGTGTGTGTGTGTGTGT
>OU015746.1:72170649-72181138 GCA_907169655.1 Acomys percivali | reverse complement strand
TGTGTGTGTGTGTGTGTGTGTGTGTGTGTGTGTGTGTGTGTGTGTGTACAAAGCTCTTGTATTGTCCCATTGCTTTTCCAGATAATATATAGGATTCTGAAACTACTTGCTTTAAAGACTGAGTGCTGGGGCTGCTAGGGAAGGTGAGCTATAGCAAGGGTCTGACTAAGCCAGCTTCAGGCAGTTCTCCTGTAATCTCTGAGGTAAGAGACAGCACAAGAAGCTGTCCTGTTTTGCAAGGCTTCTTAGCCTGCCAGAGTTACTGGAGTGAGGAGAAGAGGGGAGCCTTTTTCACTTATCAAGGATTCAGGCTCGGCCTGAATTCAAAGCCAGGTTCCCTCCTCACCTTGAAGTCAGATCTGGTCCTTAACAGCAAATACTCAGAGTTGCTCATGGATCCTTCTAGGAGGACCCTTCAATCCTGCCCACAGCTAGTCTACTCACCCCAAAGAAAACCACAGCCTTGCATGTCTCATCTCTCGCCGTGGGTTCTTTGATGACCTTTGCCTCATTTTGAGACATAATCAGCTCTAAAGAGTCTTGCATCCTGATGGCCATTGCCCTCTGGGGCATTTGCTAGGCTTCCTTGTCCTCTCCAACCTCCTTACTGACAAAAATGGCCCTGTACAGCCACCAATGTATCGTGACCTTCGCGACCTCTGGTGTTACAGACCCTGCAACCTTTAGTCCTGCTAAGAAGAGAACCCAGGTGGTGAAGTGCCCTCTGAAGCAGGTCACAAAGTAAAAATAAAATAATCTTCAAATGACATGAAATTGCAATGAAAAAAGAAGAAAAGAGAAAGAAAGAAACCACAAAACCACTTCCCTTTCAATTCTTGATACTGAACATGAGAGCGTCAAGTAAGACTTAGTTTAAGCAAAGTTCAGAGAAGAGCGTTCACACCTTCTCCAGAAGAACCAGCTGAGGCACCAGGGCTCAAATGCTCTCAAGAAAAAAATGCTGACGTTCAAGACGTGTGGCCTGCCGCAGCTCTAAACCTCCCCCTTCCTGGCAGGTGCCACCTCAGAGCGTCTCACAGTCTGATGCTCTGGAGTCTCTGAAACTTTAGAAACATCAGGAAATTGGCTATGTGTGTGCAAAAAAAAAGTGCTGGCGTGATATCTGAGTCTCTCTTTGCCATGGACTTTGGGTTTTACACGGTTCATTTAGGAAAGGGTGTTTAGTGGTTCACGATTCCATAGCTGTCACGGGGTCTCTGCCTTCTGGGCTCTGTCTGTCTCCCAATAGCCCAGCTCCACAGATGGTTACTGGGTGGAACTGTGAGCTGGTTTTGATGGCTTCTGGGAGTAAAGCTCCGTACCTGTCACAAAGGGACCACATGCTGCTGTCAGATAGATTCAGGGACACAAGTCTATGGGGGCAGAGGACAGCCAACTTATGGGTAAGCAGTAAACCAAAATGGCTTTCGATGTCACACAACTACAGAGACAGAGAAGGAATATCAGCACTGTGCCTCGTCATAGATTTATGCTGTCCACTGAGGGGGATGTTTCTTTGAGTTTGCATAAAAGATAGAATGCCACCCAAATAAAGTCCTATTTCTTGATACCAGAAATCCATGGCAAAGGCTCTGTTGAGTCCAGGCCTGTAACGAAGTATTAATACATGATCTAAGACTCAGTAAACCAAACCACTCAGGAAGGTGGGCTGAGAGATAGCTCAACTGGCAAAGTGTTTGCTGAGCAAGCATGATGACCCAAGTTTGATACCCCAAATCTGGACCAAAAAGCCCGACACAGCATGCACATGTGATCCCAACACTGGGCAGGTAGAGACCAGTGGATCCCTGGGCTCATCAGCCAGCCTAGCCTAATTGGCAAGTTCTAGGCCAATAATTGACCCTGTTTTCAGAAATAAGGCATGTTATAATTAGAATGAATGCCCAAGGTTGACTTCTGACTCCTATACCCATGAACACACAGATATAGGGGCATCCCTCCCAAACACTCCAGAACATACACTTCTTAGCAATCCTTTTGTGAATGCAGCCAGCAAGGGCAGAGGAGCCTTCATGGAGTTAGCATGGGCAGGAGAATTGCCACAAGTAGGCCAATAGTTAGAGAACTGTGCTACCCAGCACTACATGCACACCTAGCAGAAAGGGGACCAGTGAAGGAGATCTCACCAGGAACATTGTAGATCCGGCTGCTGAGCTTCTTCCTCAGGCTCTATCTCCAGGGTTTGGACCACTCTTAAGAGCACAGGGCAACTGGCTTGTGAGGTGGCTTGCCTTCGTTCCCCTGGCCTGCTGAGGTTGACATAGCCCTGTGGGTACTGCTGAACTCAGGCTGTTCCATGCTCCGTAGCTTATCACCCTCCAGCCAACCCCCAGAAATCCTGCTTACTCTGCTGAGCCAAGACCCAGGGTTCATGTGCAACCTGATCAGGGGTCCCATGGAGCTGCCTCCTTTGTATGAAAAGATGAAGGCCAGCATATTGCCTTGCTAGAAAACTGCTGTCACTGTCACTCCTTACCTCCTCTACTGTCCTCACAGATACCTGGCTCCTTTTCCCTTATGGGGATGCTGGTGGTCAGTGTAAGATCAACAAGCTCATGGACAAAGAACTGAACATCTAGGAAAGACAAAAGAATGTCTCAAGGAAAAAACAAACAAGCAAACAAACCAGAAGACCAAGCTGCAGAGAAAGGGAAAGTAGTAGTTTGATCCTTTCTGTAGGATAGGGGCCTCAAGGCTGGAAGCTGGCTTGGGGATCTTATAGGGATCCTGGGGCTGCCCCTTTCTCTTTTTGGTCCTTTTTAGATACCCACCATCATTCCCCAACCCCATGCCTTCTTGCCATTTCTTCTGGGAACAAGAAGGCACCATTGTAGGCATCTTTCTTTCCCTTTTCTTGCCTGCCTATGTCCCGCTAACCCTCCTACATCACCACCTCTCCTACACATAGATGATGCTGTACCTCCCCATTTTATGCAAACTGTAGCTCCATAGTGCCCAGAAAACTAAGATAAAGTTCTCAGAAGTTGTTAAAATGTTCACAGCTCTAACAGCTTCCAACCCACTCTCCCACATTTCTCCTTGTTCCAAGCACACTGGTCTTGGATGCTTCTGGTCCTGTCAGCACCAGGTTCTTCCCAAATGCAGGTTCATCTGCCCCATGTTCTCCTCCCCCAAGGCCCTCACCACTCCCTTGTCATCTGATTGGTTCCATTCTCCATTCACAGTGTGACTCAGTCATTGGTCGTCTCCAGCCCCACTGCATTTTTCATACACCTTCATAGCACCATGAATCTCTTCGTGGCTCTTTTCACATTTAAAATTTTATACTAATTTATGCCTCAAAGTTCAATATGTATCTATTGAACACACAAATGAATGGGTGAACCATTCTCTCCAAGGTTGGAGCAGAAACTTTTTTGGACCACATATTCTGATTTCTGTCTCCTTAATGGATCTGACTATTCAACCTGGCAAGCTGGGAGCTGATATTGTTGTCCATAAGAACTTCTCTTATCATTCCAAACTTGACCCCTCCTCCATTAACTCTATTCATCTCCAAATCCATATGGCATATTGTAACATCTTATTCTTTTCACCCATGTTTCTGTAAGTGGAGATATGAAAATTTTCTCTGAACTCAGGAACTTCTTGCAAACGGAGACCTAGCATCCTCTTTCATAAAATAGTGTGTGCTTTGTAAGTATTGGTTAAACTGAAATGCCATCAATTAAAGCTAATGGGATATAACCTTGGGTGGCAACTTGAAGGTGATACCAGCACCTTGACATACCAACTGGGCTTCTTAAAGGATGCATAATACAGATGGGAAGAAGCCAGGCATGCTGGGAAAAGCTTGTAATCAGCAGTAAGTTCTTGTCATCTCTGGGGATGAATAGTACCTGTTGTTATAAAGAAAGAAAGTCCCAATCATTTGATTTTACCAATGAAGACTCAGGAGCCAAGTGCTGGGGTGAAACCCTGCTAACTCAGAGAGACAAAGAAAGCACCCTGCTAACCTTCCTACTCAACTCAAGTCCCAGGAGGAAAAAGTCCAGAGCTGAAAGCCAAAAAGCCCTTTCTCCTCCTCCATGCTGTCTTAAATACCTTTCTCTCAAAGTCCCTCCTTTCCACTTAATCTCTGTCATCTGTTTACTTGCTCCACCTCTTGACTCATGGTTAACTTTATTAAATCCTGTGTATAGAAAGCGCTTGGATTTAAGGTGTGTGTTAGGGCTGAGCCACACCATGATCACCTATTTACAATAAATGGAGAGTTTTTGGATTAAAGGTTGTGTTAGGGCTAAACCACACCAAACAAGAAAGAGTTTTTTACAGCTCACAATCTCAGGGTTCACAATGGGTTCAAACATCAAATACCTTGCAACAGGTACCTCTCTTCTTCAGTTATTTAATGGAGGTTACTATTCTTTATATATGAAGTGGTCATTCTTAGCAAATAAAAAGATAGAACTCCAGTTAAATTCAAATTTTAAACAAGGGAAGAATAATTTTCTCTATAAATAAATCTACAAATAAATATTTAGTGGGATATAATTATACTGAAATCCAGTCATAGTTTAATCTGAAATCCAAATGTGACAGGCTATCTTGCATTTTTACCCACATCTTTAACCACCTGCTTTATGCCATATATTTGATGGTGTCAAGACGTTAATTTACTGGTTGTAAATGACACGTCTCAAAACCTAAGTATCACTGACAAGGATGCGGTAGTGTGCACCGGTAATCCTTACACCAAGAGTCAGTATGAATGCCTAACCACAGACGCATCATCAATGTCAGCCTACCTCATCCAGCTCGGCAGCAGAAGACCCAGAGAGAATGTCAGAGCCAAAGGATGTGGGGGAGAGCTGGGAGATATTGTCCTCTAGTCACGACATGGCCAATGTACAGCAACTCCCAGCAGTTGTGCTTGCCTGCACAAGGTCAAGCCAGTTGAAATTCCAACATGGATAGGAACCCTGACCCTAGCAAAGAAGGAGTGAATGACAATTAATGGTTGCTGAGGGAGAGGCACTTTTCTTTGGGAATGTGGCTGTTGGTCGGCTGCGCATGACCTATTAGATGAACCCACACCCATGCATACATGGTCAACAGTAATTGGACTGGAGGATGATGATGATGATGATTGATGATGATGACGACGACGACGATGACGATGATGATGATAGGACATGAAGCCAAGAAGGAGACAGGTTAGGAGATCCCAGGAGAGTTGGGGGACAGGTAGTAAGAGTACATATAATCAAAATACATGGATACAATGAATAAATAAAAATATTTTAATAAGAAAAAGATGATTTCTTCAAGTTCAAAGATAGGCTGGACTCCATAGGGAGACCCTATCTCAGGAACTAAAACTAATGATCCCCAACCCCAGAATCCCTGGAATATCAGTGTGCAATTATCCTTGGGTATAACTCTTCCATGATATTTACCCCATTGTTTGTTCCTGGTAACAGTGCCCGAGTCATTGTTATTGTCTTAGATGGAGGTGTTGGATCTATCCTGTCATTTTCTAGAATATGGAGTGCTGGACTTAAAGCATCTGTGAGTCCTGTGTGTGCTCTCCAGGAAGAAGGAATAGACTTTGCAAGGGGGGGGGTCGCTTTTAGCATGTTCCCATGACAGAATTAAATTTCAAAGCCATACCCTGGTTTTCCACACTTAAAAGTTTGTATTTGAGCAATAGCAACAATAATAAGAAAAGTAGAAAGTGGTTTTGAACCTCTAAAATCCTTTATTGTGGAAATTCAGGCTTCAGACCTAAAAGAAAGGCATTACCCCCTACACACACACACACACACACACACACACACACACACACACACAGCAGTTTTCTTAGAAGTTACAAGATGTTTGTTTCAAGCAGAAGGAACTAAAAGAGAAGGCCCTGATGTGGCTTGGCTTCCAGACAATGCAACTTGCAGCCACTACAAGACACACCCTTCACCCCGCCTTCCGGAGGAGGCCTGTTGGACATCATTAAACATCTCCTCTCCCACTGTCCTGCAGGGAACACCCCCCCCCCCCCCCCCCCCCCCCCCCTTCAGCTGAGACGCATGAAGGCTTGGCTTAATTTGATAGATTTGTGTGAGCTCAGGGGTTCCTTCCATGAATGAGCAAATGAGATGAGAACCCATCACACTGAAATCTTTGCTTTTTTTTCTTTTTTCTTTTTCCCTGTAATCTGGCCTGGTCTGGAGAGAACACACCCTGCTTCCTCACAATGTGGAAGTTTATAAGACTCAGGTCATTAGGATGAGCTCAAACATTCTCTTGTCCCTGCGGCCTCCCTGGAAGATACTGTTTGGTTCCTAGGCGACAGTCAGGATGAGAACACCTGGCCCAGCAGGCTCATTTTATTTTCCCAAAGGAAAGCTTTCTTGGTGAAGATGTAGGAGAAAAGAAAAGAGAAAGAGAGTGAGGTGTTCGTGGCAGTTTTATCTGTGCCTACTTTTTTATTGGAATATTTACACCTGTAATTAGTCTAGGGGCTATTAGTAATGATAACAGTAAAATAGGACATGAAGTCAAGAGTGGAGGCAGGTTGAGAGGTTCCAGGGTTGCTGGACAGTACGTGTTTCTTAGGATGATTTTACCCTAGAATCAATTTACTCATAAAATAAACTTTATTTTGTTAACTTTAGTAAACATTTATATTTTCAATGTGATCCTTCTTTCTTCTTATTTTCTGAGACATTGCTTTCTTCAGTTTGTCATTTCCAACTCACATATTAAGACAGCAGCACTTTCCTCAAGCCAGCGGTAACGGTAACAAGCATGACTGTCTCCCAGTCACTTCTTCCTCATCTCTACAGTGCTGCTTTGACCATGGAGCGGGGTAAATGCAGAAGGCGTGGGAAAAGGTCAACCATAAAGTCCGGGTCCTTAATGCCCATTTGCAGTGATTCATGTTTCAGTGCCTATCAGTGAGGAGGGGGAGGATATGCTGTGTGTGCTGACTATTTATATATTCCTCTTTAAAGGCGGGGAAGGGACCACCCAGACCCGCCAAAGATTGTGGACGCAGATTGTGGAAAGGCGCTCTAGATGTAAGCAGAAATCGGAAATGAGTTGGCGTAAAACAGGGACACAAACACTGACTCAAATAGTCCCATGGGTACATGCTCTCTTTTGCTTGATTGGCACCCCCTCTAGAGCTGCCAAAGGCCTTTTGGGTTTTCTGTTTGTCTGTCTTCTTAGCTGCTGGTGAACTGAAAAGTTTCTGAGGTGCTCAGGCTGGGTGAAAGTGTGAACATCCAGCATCTCTGACCCAGCCTCCCAGACACTGGGCAGAGTCCTGGGTCAAGACTGGTGGGTAGGCTCAGTGCGTAAAGGTGCTTGCTGCTGCCTGAGGACCTAAGTTTGATTCCCCAGGACTCACGTGGAAAACTGCCACCTGCAAGTAGATTGCCTGGCCTCTATACATGAACAGTGGGGGAGATCCAAAATGGAGAGACAAACAGAACTGCAGCATTCAAGCTAGGAGATGCAAGCTCCAAACAGCACAGGAAGAATGAAATACAATCCGTGTTTGACAGAAGTCAAGTAGCACACAGGCTTAGACCCTGGGGCAGACACAGAAGCACATAGCTAAACTTGTGCATTTAATGAGAAGAGCAGGCAGGGCCAGCGGGGACCACAGACTCAGGCCAAGGCATAAATCAGTACAAAGTCCTCAGTGTCAAGCCATCAAGGGCAGTTAGAGTTCACGGGGTCGTCGTCTTCTAGACACCAAGGGGAAAGGTCAGCATCCATCAGCTCAGCTTTGCCTGTGCTCCAGTTTGCCTCACCAGACTGTTCCTATGGCCCCAGTGTAACCGAGCATCAGTGCCTGGTGTCAGCAGTGAGTGGCAGGAAGTAGAATTTGATTGGGGAACCTTGCAGTGTGGTCCAAACTGGCTACTCTCCCTTTCACAGCCCGAATAGAATTTTGTCATAGGCCTTACTCTCCTTTAAGATAGAAAGAGGGGAAAAAAGAAAGAAAGAAAACTAACATGTAAAACAAAATGCTTCAGTACAGAATGATTGCCTGGGATGATGGTGCTTTGTTATGTTGGTGCTACTTACTCAACTCCCCCTGGATTCCAACATCCCCTGCCTATTAAAGCTAAGCACTTGGACCCCAACATAGGCACCCCATTAGCCAAGGCCAAGGGATAAGAGAAAGTTGAGTTAAATGAACTATAAGGGCCACCACAACCAACTCATTTTTATGGTCCCCCAAACCACTATCTCTCCTGAAATGTGGTGTAGGACTGACTGTTACATCGATTTAAATCACTCTGTCATGTTGGAGAGAATCAGGATCAAGAGAACACAATGAAAGCCACCACTTTTTCCATTACTTTGTTTTATAGCGTTGGACTTACTCTTTCCATTGTAGGTTATGTAATTTTTTAAGCCCAAATTAAATAGCTGTTTACCCCACAACCCATGTTTCTTTAAGACAACTTACAACAACAAACTTCAGGAGATATTTTCACACATGTAGAGTCCAGGCCCAATACCTAGAGAAATTAAATTGTCACACATGGTTTGAAGTTCAGGATTAGAGGTGAAGGCATTGAAGGAATTTGCAGGTGTGTGGTTCTATTTTCCACTCTACTGGGAATGCCCATTTCAGGGGCTTCATTAAACTGACAAATAAGAACGGAACATTCTGGGATGATGAGGGTAAAGAAGCAGACATTGGGGTCTGGATAATTAAGCCTCATTCTGGAATCTCAGGGCAGAAGTCACAAGCCATTCCCAGTGCGTTTATCCTGTCATGATAAAGCTGGAAAAAAAATGGTGGCTTGACATAGCAGATAGATCTCTGCTGGGGATCTATGGAGAAGCCATCTCATTGAGTGAATGGCACGTGAGGGAGGGGACACCACGAACCTCCCTGGCTGTGGTATCCACAGCAGAATTCCTCCAGAGTGGGTGCCAAGTGAGATTCTTGTCAGTTAGTAGCTCTGCCCTTCCTGCTACACTGTACAGACCTGGATTTTTCCCTTTAGTGTAAATGACACTGATGAAGAGATGTTGGAAGCCATCTTGGGAAGGAGACTAATGGAGGATGGCATGTGGTAACCCCGGCTAAGCCAGCATCTCTTTTCCATCCATGGCGTGTCAAATTAGATTAGACTTTGGCTACTGCACTTTCCCCAACTCTTCTGTGAGCCAGCAACTCACAACATTTACCTCACAGAGACCATGACCTCCAGGGGAGACAGACAGACAGACAGACAGACAGACAGACAGACAGACCATGCACAACCAAGGCTCTTTGTTTTCTTCAGATGTCAACTGTTCCCTTCTCGCCTCCTTTCTATGTAACTTCTACTCCAAGGTGCCTGTTTGATTCTGCCCTCAGCTACACCCTTCCACTTGGGCATTGTCTGTTCACGTAGCCTGTTAAACACTGAGACCACTTCAATATAAAAAAAAGTTTACATGGGTGAGGAAAAAGTCTTAGAACCCAGCAGTACTCCACAGCAAGGAAAGTTCAGAATGCCTCCTCCAGCAAGGTGGTCCACTCCCTTCATCACCTGACGATGCAACCCACTGCCTTGTCTGTCTTTAAAGAGCTACTTGGTACCTCAGACTTCTAGAACATGAGAAGAGAATTCACTTTCATCTTGCCTTTAAGCCCAGTCCTCTAGAGTTTTCCTGTCATTCGTGGTCAGATCTAAATCTCTAAGACTCAGTAGATGCTCGGTTTATTGAGACCTTCAGCTGTTTAGATAAGGCCCACTACTATGATGGAGTTTAAAGTCTTCAGACCTGTCTATATTTCATCTGAAAGCATCTCAGAAAAACATCCAGAATAACATTTAACCAAATGTCTTAGGACCATGGCCCAGCCACAATGACATAGTAATGATCTCAAGAACAGAGTCACTGCTGTGTAGACAGTGGACTGTGGAAGAATGCTGGATTAGAAGAAACTGCTTAATGATAAAACATAGGCCAGTAGAATGCAGATGAGATCACAGCTTAAAAATCAACTAGAAGAGAGACAGGAAGCTGGCATAAGAGACTGGGCCAGTCCCCAGAGACCAGAGTGCCAGGAAGATCCAGGTACAGAAAGATTGGCCTCCCAGGACCACAGTGAGACCTCAGCATACCATTAAGGAAGTTTCCAGAACAAGGGGCTCTGGCACCCAGGGAGGCTCAGTGTCCTTTGTAGGCTGGCCATCAGCTCCAGAATAAGCCTGGACTGGGGGGCCTGTGACAGGCCAAGGGCTCTTGTAGCTTCCACAGTGAAGAACAGAGGGCTGCAGAGGTCATAAATAGGCTAACAGAACAGCCCCCCCTGCACTGTCTAGCCTGCTGGGCCAGAGGAACTGTTTTTCTTAACCAGTTTGAAGATGTGTGGAAATGTAGCTAATGGCAGAAGACTTCTGTTGTATATGTGAGGCCCTGGCTTTGATCCCCAACACTACACTACACACACACACACACACACACACACACACACACACACACACACACA